>CM042810.1:3747000-4996000 GCA_009982885.2 Hyles vespertilio
GTCAAAAATGTAAAAATTAAACCAAATTCGCGATAAAATCCGTAAATAATAGTTTTATTTCAATGAGTAACATTCGCGTAAATCTAAGAAATCATTTGCAATGACTGTCAAGACGAGAATGCCATTAGCTTGATAGTAAGGGATACGACCGCTGATGGACAGCAGCAAAACCAAACAGCATAAGATAAACACATAAGATGTTAAGTCTCTATATATCCAGTAGTTACTCTACTTGTAATGTTCTTCACATTGGAACACATCAGTGCATTTACACTGCTGTTTGGTGAGAGGAATAGACACATAATACCTACCCAAGCAGCCTCTTACACATAAGAGACCTACGGGTCAATACGCACTATAATGGTGAAAGAAAGCATAGTGCGCAAACATGCATACCATAGCGATTTTTAAGAATTTCTATGATATGGTATGTCCGCCAAGCCGGACTAGACCAGCGTGGTGTACTATATGGCCTAAATGAACTCTCGATTGTAGAGGAGGCACGTGCTCTGCAGTGGGACATATATGGGCTGATGTAGATACATATATATATATATATATAGATATGGTTTATGACGTTTACACAAACCTGTTTTTGGAAATCATAATTTATAATAAGAGTTACGTAGTATCGTTCTTTTTATTATTGTTTGGAATGGATATTGAAAAAACACATGTATACTTTAACTGCGAGGCCGCAAGTAAACAAATATTATTGATATTACTTTTTTTATCACGACTAATTTGTTGTTTTTATACCCGGGTGGAAATTTATTATCTCAGGCGATAGCCTAGTTCGCACCGCTCCGGTTTTGCGAATCAGGGGTCAAAGGTTTCAGCTCAAGGTACAACTGACCTTTCCAACATAGTGTCTATTAAGCGCAATATACACCAAAGTCGCCGACCAATAAAAAGTTGCCGACTTTCACAGTCAAAGTCGGAAAACTTTACCGACATGGTAGGGGTTCGAGATAATGAGGAACATATTTATGACGTTGTTGAGGTTATGACGAGCAAAGTGTATGCGTCGTAGACCTGTTATGTCGGTGGGTAACACATGCAGGCTTTGGTGTGTAGTTCGCTTTAGTATACGATTGCCGTTCTGGTTAATGGTAAAGTAAATATTGCGAAGAAACCTGAATATCTTAGATACATGAATTTAAACTGAAACACGAGAATGCATTTACACTGCTGTTTGGTTTGGTTACCCTGGCAGCCTCTCTTCTGGTGGTAAATATCTCATATGAGAGATTTACCACTAGAAGTGTCCTGGTTGCTACCAGGGGAACCTCCTGCTTACCCCTTCTCGTTTTTTTTAAATATTTTTATGTATGAATTTAAACGCATGTGAAGTGAAACGGCAACTATTTGAGTAAGAGGAGCCAAAAATTACAATTTACAACATTTCTAAGTTTTTAAAGAGCTACATTTTTTTTACTTTTGCTAATATGCCTGCCACGGGGGAGGGTTGTGGTAATAAGTGGGACCAGTGGCTGTCCAGTAAATTCAACGTACGGTCCAGTAAATTCAATTTACAATTGTATCACACAGCGATAACTTTCTAAAAGCTTCTAATTTAACATTTTCGAGTATTAAACTTGCAAGTTCATCGTGACTGTCAAGGATTTCTTACATAATCATTGTTTAATTTCCTTTTAATTATGTGCGAATGTCGACGGTCTACAAATATTCTATTAGGAATGTTTGCAAAAAACTATTTTTGGGCCATTGACCAAATAATATTTGTAATTGGATTACAAGAGGCCTCGTGAAAAAACTGTTGTCATTATAATATTGTATTTAGCTGTGGGGATAAATCTGACCTTAAACCCATTTTCTTTTTCATCTCCACTACAGCAAAAAGCATTTGGGATCTCATAAACATATTCTAGTCTGATGTCCTTAACGCTTTCAAATGAATGTAATAGAATCTAAAAGTCCTGGTGCCAAAGTGCCAGTACTGGCAAAGTTCTCGCTATTCCTTTTTTATCTAAAAACTTTTCTGTGTCAGCACATAAACATAATCTACAGCACTACGCTCTGTGATATACCGGGTATCTCAAGACTGCTACCGAAAACGAAGCCGGGTGGTAGTTTTAGTGGCTACAAACACAATGCAATTAAAAATTTCGCATAGAAACGCGATAATTATTTTTTATGATTTTTTAAATATCGTCATTTTTGGGTGGTAAATCCATAGTTTTTGCTAAAATAATCATTTAAACTCTCTTATATCTTAGAGTATTTATAAATTAAAGGGTATACACTATTATTTTAGGAAAAAATGTATTTACCACCAAAATATGGCAATAGGAAAAAAATTACAAAAAAAAATTGTCGCTTTTTTTTCAACTTTTTCTGTTGCATTGTGTCTGAAGTCGCTTAAACTACCACCCGGCTTCGTTTTCGGTAGCAGTCTTGATATACCCTGTATATATATATATATATATATATATATATATATATATATACATATATGTTGTTATGTTGTTATGTTGTTATGTTATATACAGGGTATATCAAGACTGCTACCGAAAACGAAGCCGGGTGGCAGTTTAAGCGACTTCAGACACAATACAACAGAAAAAGTTGAAAAAAAAGCGACAATTTTTTTTTTGTTATTTTTTTCCTATGGCCATATTTGGGTGGTAAATACATTTTTTCCTAAAATAATAGTGTATACCCTTTTATTTATAAATACTCTAAGGTATAAAAGAGTTTAAATTATTATTTTAGCAAACACTATGGATTTACCACCCAAAAATGACGATATTTAAAAAATCATAAAAAATAATTGTCGCGTTTCTTTGCGAAATTTTTAATTGTATTATGTTTGTAGTCACTAAAACTACCACCCGGCTTCGTTTTCGGTAGCAGTCTTGAGATACCCGGTATATATATATATATAACACACGCCTTTTTTTCCCAAAAGGGGTAAGCAGAGTTGCCAGGACACTTACATTTCGCCATGTATGTTCTGTCCCACAAGCTAATAGGGAGCGAGCCTATCGCCACATTGGGCACAAATTCCTGACTCCGGGCTAATAATGAATAGAAAAATCGATCGGATTTACGCGGGTATGAATACTAAATTCCTCGTTACACTTAATCCTATTATGGAACAGAAGGATCATCTCAAAGAAGAGGGAAATCATTCAAATGAATTGTCAAAGATTATTGTAAAAATGAAAGGTAAAATGATACAGGTGGTAGACGCTTGACGCGATAATCGTAAGACAGGGTTAAATGATACAAATTTAAGAAGCCATACGTCCAACAGTGGCCAGCTACAAGCTGATGATGATGAGGTTAAAAATTAAATATATTTAAAGGTAAAAAATCACCTAATTCTGAAGCTTAATAAATGAACGACAGTTGAAAAAGGTATGAGGTATGAACAAATTAAGATACTTTTCAAGAATTACTGGAAGACTCTTTTGTGTGCTATTTGGTTCGGGACTTACCGTCGGGTAAGGCATTATAAGTTATTTGTCAAACAGTAAAATGACCAAATATATGTTAAGTTGTTTAAGGCTGGCTTGGTAGACTACAATACCCTCGAAACATAAGCTATCAGGGAGATAACATTTCATAAAATTAAAATCTCAATAATTCTGTAAAGTGCTTGAAAAGTTCATTCCGACTTAATGGAAGAGTAATACAAAAGCATTTTGCAAATTATCTAAAAAGTCATATTTCTCTGAGCTTCTATAATTATTAGGGATTAGGAAAGCAAGAAGAATTTAAGAAAAAGAACAAATATATTGATGACTTATTAAATTTCCGTTTGTGGTCGTGTCAACACATATATTTGCTATATCCCGTGGAATTTGATCCGTAGCCATTGATTTTTAGCATTGGGTTCGTTGGCGCGAGAAATTCGGTCGTGCATGCGTTCCTTTTATGTTGGTGACGATAAATCTTTCACTGTTATTCCCTGTTGGGTTGGTGTAACGAATTTTTCGACGTAAATCTTATGATTTTCTCCCACTATCAACAAGACCCTGGATATAATTTTGTCGTATACGGAAGGACTTACAAGTATAGTCCCAATATTGAATATCATAAACAATACAGCCTACGTAGCTCAGTTGATTGAAAGTTGGCTGTGAAAAGTGGCTGCGGATCGACCCTAGCACCGAGACAATCAATGTTTTTAAAATCCACAGGTATTTGTTTCGGGCCTGGGTGTTTATGAGACCGAAAAACTTTCATATATTTTGATACTCACCACACAAGACTCTATTTTAGTGTGGATTCAGGACTTATGTGACTATATGCTATGTTGGGTGTATTTAATTATTTTATTTTTTAATATCCCACCATTGAAGTCTATAATGGCGGTCCTTTGAAATAAGTTTCGCGAGCCGCTTTAAAAACTTCTCTGTATCAGCCCATATATACGTCTCACTTCAGAACACGGGTCTTCTCTATAATCGAGAGTATGAATGAGATGTTTAGGTCATATAGTCCAACATGCTGGCCTAGTGCGGGTTGCCGGACTATACATACCATAAAAATCCTTTTAAATCGCTATGGCATGTTTCCTCACAATGTTTTTCTTCACCGTTATAGTACTGGTGTTTGACTATAAATAATATATTAAAAACAGAATTATAGAAAATAGGGAGTATGTGGAACCAGTTCAGTGTAAACAAAACACCGACTTCAAAAATACATTTTGAACAAAGCAGATAAAGCTTTTTTAAGTGTGTGGTGGCCTGTCGGTTAACGGACTAGACGCGGTTGCCTACATGTTCACGGTGGTCGCGGGTTCGAATCCCAGGGCACACCTCTGACTTTTCAGAGTCATGTGTGTATTGATAATCAATTACCATACACTAAAACGGTGAAGGAAAACATCGTGAGGAAACCTGCATACCATAGCGATTTATAAAATTTTATATGGTATGTAAGTCCGCCAACCCGCACTAGGCCAGCGTGGTGGACTATATGGCCTAACCGCTCTCAATCGTATTCTCGATTATATTCTGCAGTGGGACGTATATGGGCTGATATAGATAGATAAAGCTTTGGAGCAGAACGCGACCTCTCGCGTGCTGTTTTTATACGGCTTTATATTTGATTTTTTTTATGTTCCCAAGCCCGGATTTATGTGGACAGTCTTTATGGAACTATTCAATCTCAGGGCATCGCGAAATCCATTGAATGTTCAATTTTTTAATTTCCGTTCGGCGCGACTATTTTGCGTCGCACTGGTTATCAAATGCTTTTGATAACTTTTCAGCTCGACTTTACCGAGACCGACATTCTGCTTTATTGAAAATGTCACCTTTATTACGGATCTCGTGGCTTAGATTGTGAGGCAATTTCATCATACTTCTGAAATGAGATTTAAATTGAAGATTGTTGAAGTCTGGACTTGCAACTTTTTTGATTTTTGTCACAACAAGGCAATGAAAGACATGTGTCTATACATTTTTGTTCCAGGTGTAAATGACTTGGAAAGTCTCTTAGTTTTTGATAACCACAATACATTACTTGTGTTTAAAGTGGGGTACGAATGTAACTTACTACATGTTTACTGGTGGTAGGTCTCTCATATGTGAGAGGCCATCTGGGTAGGTACCACCGCAATGTCTATTTCTCCCGTGAAACAACACTGCTTATATGCACTGTTGTGTTTCGGATTGAAGGACATTGTAGCCAGAGCAACTACTGGACATATTGAGACTTAACATCTTATGTCTCAGGATGGCGAGCGCAGTGGAATATTGCTGCTGTTCATGAGCGGTCGTATCGCTTACCATCAGGCGAACGGCTTGCTCGTCTCGCCATTCAATGCAATAAAAAAAAAAAAAAAAACATGTTGAGACTTAATATCTCAAATGTCAAGCATTGCTTTGTAATTGGAGGTGCTGTTTGGTATTCCAACTGTTCATGATCGGTCGTAACGTTTACCATCAGGCGAACGGCATGCTCGTCTCGCAATGTATTGCAGTTAAAATAATAATAATTGTACACCTCATTTTAAATACTTTTAAATTTATTTTTGTTGGCAGCACTGCATGATAAATCAATGATTATTGTGTGTTAATTGGGTGGACTTAATGCCGTCGGCATTTTCTACCAGTCAACCTTTAAGGTTGTGGTGAACCACCATATAGTCCACCACCAGCGTGGTGGACTATATGGCCTAACCAATCTCAATCGTACTGTCGATTGTAGAGGAGACCCGTGGCCTGCAGTGGGACGTATATGGGCTGATACAAACTAAACAAACAACCTTTAAGAGATGCAGAGATGAGATCAATAGGGTGTTTACGTAAATAAATTCGATATATATATCTACAAAGTATATATAAATACAGACATAAATATACACTAATAAATACATATATATAATTATATAGCAATAAAAATACATGTTATAAATGAAACGAAAACTTAAGTTGATTCCCCATTTGTTTTTAGGCAACGTCATTGAATTATGGCGGGTTAAAATTATATCAGTGCAAAATTTTTATTTTTAGAAGGGTCAAAAAGGTTTATTTCGAACATTATTTTACAACAAAGTTAATTTTACATACCAATAAAAGATAACAGATACTTAAGGGTAGGATTTACCCCTATGTTACCCGATATTTTTTATCCTCTTGAAAAGTACAAATTGTGGACAATCCCACTGACCTTTCGACGTAAATAAAACATGAACCGTTTTTATTTCCGTCAGCTGAATATACATAATATATGGATCTTTTAAGAGCCTTTCCGTGCGGTTTCAGCATTTTTATTAGATTGCGGGCAAGCTGACGATTTAGAAACCATACTGTATCAGCATATATATATATACGTATGTACCTCTCGCTATAGGGCACGGTCTACTGTACAATCGAGAGTACGATTGAGAGAGGTTAGGTCGCCTAGTCCACGACGCTGGCCTAGTGCGGATTGGCGTTCTTTTTTTTATTGCTGTGAACGGCGAGACGAGCATGTAATTTGCCTGATGGTAAGGGATGTGATCGCTCATGGACAGTAGCAAAACCAAAGAATACCATGAGTTACAAAGCAATGCTTGGTATTCCACTGCGTTCGCCATCCTGAGATAAAAGAAGTTAAGTCTCACCAGGTCCAGTAGTTAGTCTGGCTACAATGTCCTTCTAAACGAAACACAACAGTGCATTTACACTATTGTTTGGTGTGAGAAATAGACTTTGCGGTGGTACCTACCCAGACCACCTCTCACATATGAGAGGCTTACCACCAGTAGTCTTCATACAGTCATAGTGATTGGTATCCGGGCTTTCACGAATATTTTACCAGCGAAGTATTGTGTGTTATTTGTGTTGCTAGTCGACAAAATTATGCTAGTCAGTAGCCACACATACACACACATACACAGGTTGTCGGTAAAACTTTAAACGTCAGACGTAATAAACGTTTTTGCATTTTCATATATATTTTTTGTAACTAATTCTTATGTCAGATTAATACCTAATTATTAACCGACTTCAAAAAAAGGAGTAGGTTCTCAACTCGATTGTCATATCTTTGTACTGGGTGAACCGATTTTGATCATTTTCTGTTTCATTGAAAGCTGGTGCTTATCATTAGGTCAATAAAAATATGGTGAAGATCTGATGAATAACTTCGGACCTGGAGAGATTCCAATGGTTCTTTTTGCATTAAGTTCAATATAAAAGTTAAGCTACAGTGGGAAAGAGAAACGGGAAAAAAGGGGGTAGGGGAGAGGGGTAGGGTTGATCAAATTAAAACGTAAATCCTCAATATATTCGACAAGTACAATGAAATGAGTTTTATTTTTTGTCTTACAGTGGTATTATTAATATTAATTTTGACAGCCACCGTGGCGCAGGCGGTTAGACGCTGCCTGTGAAACGAGAGGCCGCGGGTTCGATCCCCGCACCGAGAGAAATGTTTGTGCGGCCCACAAATATTTCTTCTGGGTCTGGGTGTTTGTGAGACCGAAAAGTCTCTCGTAGTTCCTGATACCCACGACACAAGACTCGATCTTAATGTGGGGTCAGGACTATGTATGTGACTGTTGGGTGTTAAAAAAAAAAAAAAAAAAAAAAAAAAAAAAAAAAAATATTTTGCGAACTCCAACTTATCTCTATAATGGCATAAGCACTCATGATTTCATTGTTCGCGATATACAACGTAATCCGCTTCGTTCCTCCGCCATTGTCCATTCGTTTATGAAATCAAACAATTTCTATTGTTTTAATACAATGTGCGAAGCTCTTCTGTTCACAATATGGTATTTTTAATGGATTCTCTTGTTGTGAGTGTTATTATTGTAGTTTGTAATGGAAATTTCAACCGGGAAGTATAGGTATCGTACGATTTTCAGCAAATTTAGTTTTTTTTTTGTGATATTATATTATGACCAGATAAATATATCTGTATATGGGCTGATACAGATACAGGTAAATATACTGCCAAGGAGCACAGCACATGCTCGAACAGTCCCTGGCGCAGTGGTTGATTCACGTGGCTGTGGTCGCCGAGCCATACTCTGTCCCTGCCCGCGACGACTGGGCAGGGGACCTTGATGGCTCGGTGGCCGTCTTCACCCAGGGCGCCGCCGGCTCTCCGCCCTTCGAAAAAGTAGCGAAGGGTGCGGGATGCGTGGCGGTCCTGGTGGGAGGGGTGTGGATAGTGGGAGTCTATTTCTCTCCCAACAGATCCCAGGCGGAATTCGAGAGTTTCCTCGCGCGCCTGGGGGCCCTGGTGCAGCATGACAGCCAGCCTCGCCCCGTGCTTGTAGCCGGCGACTTCAACGCCAAATCCTCGGCTTGGGGTTCGTCGGTGACCGACGCGCGGGGCGAGGCCCTGGAGGAATGGGCGATCTCCATCGGGTTGGTCGTCCTGAATCGGGGGTCGGAGAACACGTGCGTGCGGCACAACGGCGGTTCGGTGGTGGACGTCACGTTCGCCACCCCGGCCCTTGCCCGCCGTGTTCGGGACTGGAGGGTTTTGGTTGAGGAGGAGACGCTGTCCGATCATCTCTACATTCGGTTCAGCGTCTCATCCTCCCAGGTCTCCACCCGCCAGTCCGGTGGTGGTCCGACTGCCCGATTCACGGGTGGCCGACGTTGGGCCGCGAAGCGCCTCGATGTGGAGGCCGCGAAGGAGGCTGCCATTGTTCAGGCGTGGCTCCCCGTACCGGACGGACCGGTGCGGGTCGAGGAAGAGGCGGAATGGTTCGGGGTGGCGATGTCGCGAGTCTGCGACGCGGCCATGCCCCGGGTCACCCGCCTCCCAGCGAAGCGCCAGGTGTACTGGTGGTCGGCCGAGCTCACAGAGCTGCGCGCGGCTTGCCAGGTCGCGCGCCGCCGACTCGCCAGGCACCGTCGTCGTCGGAACCGTAGACCCGGCGACGATGAGCAGGAGCGGCTTCTTCTCGACCTCCACAGAGAGGCGAAGAGAGCGCTGCGGGTGGCCATCGCGCAAGCGAAGGCCGCGGCGAACGAGGAGTTCCGGAGGTCTCTGGACAGAGATCCATGGGGGCGTCCGTACCGTGTGGCGATGCGGAAATTCCGCCCATGGGCGCCCCCTCTGACACAGAGTCTCCGGACCGATCTAGTCGAGGATGTCGTCGCGGCCTTGTTTCCGGCCACCGAGGAGTTCACTCCTCCACCGATGGCGCCACGTCCACCGGCGCCATCGTCGTTGGTTTCGGTAAGGGATATCCCGGAGGTTTCGCCGCAAGAGCTAGAGGCGGCAGTGCTTCGGCTGCGGGGCAAGAACTCGGCCCCGGGTCTCGACGGGGTGCCCGGTCGTGTCTGGGTGCTGGCCGTCGAGTCGCTGGGTACGAGGCTCCGCGGCCTTTTCTCCGCGTGCCTTGAGCAGGGCATCTTCCCGTCGCGGTGGAAGACGGGCAAGCTTGTCCTGCTCCGCAAGGAGGGGCGACCCGCAGATTCGCCCTCGGCCTACCGGCCGATCGTATTGCTCGACGAGGTGTGCAAGCTCTTCGAGCGCGTAGTCCACGCGCGCCTCGTCGAGCATTTGGAGGGTACGGGCCCGGATTTGGCAGACTGCCAGTTCGGGTTCCGGCGGGGCCGGTCGACGGTCCACGCGATTCTGCGGGTGAAGGCACAAGCGGAGCGTGCGGTGTCCCGGGGTAGGGTCGTGGTGGCGGTGTCTCTCGACATCGCCAACGCGTTCAACACCATGCCCTGGGCCTGCATCGAAGAAGCACTGCGGTACCACGAAGTGCCGCCCTATCTTCGGCGTCTGGTGCACTCGTACCTTTCTGACAGGTACGTTGTGTATCCGGGCGCCGACGGGTGGCACCGTAGGGAAGTGTCATGCGGTGTTCCACAGGGCTCGGTTCTTGGGCCGCTCCTGTGGAACATCGGCTACGACTGGGTGTTGCGTGGTACCAACCTTCGGGGCGTCGCTGTCGTCTGCTACGCGGACGACACACTAGTGACAGCGACGGCCAGGACATTCCAGAGGTCCGCCCTGCTCGCCTCGTTCGGTACTGGACTGGTGGTGAGCAGGATTCGGCGACTGGGCCTCACGGTGGCCCTCGACAAGACCGAGGCCGTGTGTTTCCACGGTCCTCGGTGTAGGCCTCCGCCTGGGGCCCACATCACAGTGGAGAGCGTGCGGATTCCCGTCGGCTCGAGGATGAAATACCTCGGTCTCGTCCTCGACAGTCGATGGGATTTCCGCGCGCATTTTGCGGAGTTGTCGCCGAAGCTGGTGAGGGCGGCGGGCGCACTGGGGCGCCTGCTGCCCAACACTGATGGTCCTGGCATCCCTTGCCGAAACCTGTATGCTGGAGTCGTGCGGTCCATGGCCCTCTACGGGTGTCCCGTTTGGGCCGGGTCCCTGGGCGATCGTTGCGTCCGCCTGCTGCATCGTCCGCAGCGCATGGTGGCGCAGCGAATAATCAGGGGCTACCGCACGGTCTCGCACGAGGCGGCCTGCGTATTGGCGGGAACTCTGCCCTGGGTGCTGGACGCTAAGACCCTCTCGTCAGCTTTCTTCCGGCGAGAGGAGGCGTCCGGGCGTGGGCAGAGGTTGGTCCCCCGAGAGGTCGAGGCCATGTTGGCCTCCCTCCGCAGGTCCGCTGTGGAGGAGTGGCGTTCCAGGCTGGAGAACCCTAGTGCTGGTACGAGGACCGTCGCGGCAGTGCGACCTGTCCTCGAACAGTGGCTGGACAGGCGCCACGGTGCGCCGACATACCGGCTGACGCAGGTGCTCACCGGGCACGGCTGCTTCGGTGCGTACCTGTGTCGCATAGCCGGAGCGGAGGAGTCCGCCGTGTGCCACCATTGTGGCAACTGCCGTGAGGACACGGCCCAGCACACGCTAGAGGAGTGCCCAGCCTGGGACGAGGAGCGCAGCGCTCTCGTTGCGGTCATCGGAAGTGACCTTTCGCTGCCGGTCGTGGTCGCCGCCATGGTCGGCAGCCGGAGGTCGTGGCGAGCCATGCTCTCCTTCTGCGAACGTGTCATGTCGCAGAAGGAGAGCGCTGAGCGGGATCGGGAGCAGACCGATCCCGCTCGTCGCCACAGGAGACGTAGGAGGCGCCGGGACAACAACTAACCCGGTGCCGCAGAGGCCACGCGGGGCCGCCGTCCCTACCTTGGCGGCCCCCGAGACGTGACGCTACAAGCGTCTCATGCCGCGTCGCTAAGCGGCGGTGCACAAGAGGCGGTCCTGGCGCGTCCGCTCAACGGTAACCCGGGGCCGTCTCTGTAGTGCACCGATGGTGGCCGACGCGGGGTTTTTAGTCGGTATTTCGGCGCGTATTGTGGTAGGGACCCGACCCAGCGGCTGCCCGTCCACATCCACGGGCGGCACAACATCTCGCTGGGCTCGGAAGGCGCCGGTGAGTCCGACACACCCTCGCCCCTTCGGGGGTGGGATGGTCCGTAAAGGGATTTTCCCCGCAAGAAAAAAAAAAAAAAAAAAAAAAAAAACAGGTAAATATCTGTATCTGTAATATCAGTCTTTATACGTACCACTGCAGGACAGGCCCCCTCTACAATCGGGAGTACGATTGAAAGTGGTTAGACCATATAGGCCACCGTGCTCGCCTAGTGCGGATTGGCGGACTTACATACCACAGAAATTCTTATAAATCGCTGTGGTATGCAGGTTTCCTCACGATGTTTCCTTCACCTTTATAGTGCGTGGTGATTGAAAATTAATACGCACTTAAATATACCCATTCCTCGTTGTCAGACTACAGAATAAACCCTTGTACTATCTCTTTTGTAGTTTTCCCGTTGCTTTTCGTTTCGTTTGATAATTGCCCGGAATTCAAGAACAGGTTAAATAGCTTAGAAACTAAATAATTAAAACACATATTTGTATGTTAAATACAATTATTTTTTTACGTTAACATATAAATTGTACATCTAAAATGATTGATACTGTGACTGTATTATGGTGTGTGTGTATAATGTAGCGCACTGTTTGCGTATCACTTATGTATCAAATAAAACTCTCGAGATCGACACGTCCGTTTATTCGTCAGTCGTACGATACACTGAACTAAGATCTTATAGTAGGCACAGTACATCCCCCTTTATTAAAAAATCTAAAATACATACATTTTTATTATAGCTATAGGTATACATTTTTTATGAAACTAAACATAGAAACTCTGATTACATACATGAATACACTAAAAATAATATTACGTGGTAGCTTTCTTATATTTAGCACTCACACTTGCACATATTTTTGTTTTTATTAGTTTTATGACACACGCATCACATTACACTATTACGCGCTGGGGCGAGCATCTGTTTGAGCTTAGCTCAACTTGCGCATCTCTCCTTGTTTATGTGCCTATGGATTAATTGTCCATGACTGACGAGTGAGAGTACAAGATGAGTTACTTCTTTACGAAGCAAAGCGAACAGTAGGTTTAATTGTACGGCCGAATCTTGACACCTTCGATTCCTTGTTTATATTAGCGGGAGCCGTATTCGGCATTGTTTTGCATTCTTTGCTCTCAAGTGTAAAGGCTGGTTTTAATCGGTCAATACTAACGATTTTTTCCGAACTTCCTTGCATTATTTTAAAATATTTGTCGGTCTTATCAATAACTTTGAATGGTCCCATGTATGGTTGTGTTAACGGTTTTGCAACTTTGTCGACTCGAACAAAAACATGTGTGCAGTCCTTTAAATCGGGATGGACAAATATTTTTCCTTGTCGTGTCTGTTTTCTTAGTACGGAAGCAAGATTAGTAATTTTTTTTCGCAGCTCTGACAAAAAAGATTCACTATCGGAGATTTCATGCTTTATCGGCTGGAAGAAATCTCCTGGTAATTGTATAGTTTCTCCATACACCATTTCTGCTGCACTGATTTCAGTATCGTCTCTTAAGCTAGTCCGTAATCCCAGTAACACTGATGGTAGCTCTGTAACCCAGTGTTGTGTTTCACCTCTGCACATAAGCGCGGCCTTGAGTGACCGATGCCACCTTTCTACAAGTCCATTAGACTGTGGGTGATAAGCAGTAGTTTTAAATTTCCTGATACCCATTCGTTTGGTCAAATGGCTGAATAAATGTGATAAAAATGTGGATCCTTGCTCTGTTGTTAATTTTAAGGGACATCCAAATCTTACGATCCACCCAGAATATATGACATCCGCAACTGTTTCGGCAGTTATATCTTTAACTGGATATGCTTCTGGCCATCCAGTGTTCCTATCGACCATGGTTACGATATATCGATAACAATTACAGTAAGTTAAAGGTCCAACTATATTTATTTATTTAAATCTTTATTGTACACATAAAAACAAATACAATATTCAGAAACTAAAAAAAAAAGAGTACAAATGGCGGTCTTATCGCTTAAAGCAATGTCTTACAGACAACCATGGAACTATATCCATGTGTAGATGTTCGAATCTATCGCTATGCACAAAAATTCCATGAGGTGATACAGTGTGTCTGTGTATTTTCGATTTCTGGCATTGCATGCATTCTTTTGTCCATTTAGTGACATCTTTGTTCATGCCTTTCCAAATGTATCGTTGTTGCATCATCTTACGAGTTGTGCGTATGCCGGGATGACTAATCTCATGTAACGCGTTGAAAGCCGATACACGAAATTCTTTCGGCAAGTATGGACGGGCCTTCTCCATTGAAACGTCGCAGTAAATGGGCTTGATGCAATTAGGTATGTAGATCTGTTTCATTTTTAATGATTTGGATTGCGATATGAGCTGTTTTAGTTCGTCATCGTCAGTTTGTGCTTGGGCTAACTTTTCGTAGTCTAGAGGCCACATTGATATGTCTATTGTTGATATACGGGAGAGACAATCGGCGACGATGTTGTTTGCTCCAGAAATATGTTTTATCTCAGTACAAAATTGCATGATAAAGTCTAATTGACGAATTCTTCTTGGTGTATCGTTTTTGCCAACGGTATTTTTCTGTAACGAATATACTATAGGCTTGTGGTCCGTATATATTTCGAGCGGTCGGCCTTCGATTAGTGGTCCAAAATGCTTGATGGCTAAATAAATAGCGAGCAACTCTCTGTCGTAAGTCGAATAGCGCTGCTGTGTCTCGCTTAGCTTATTGGAGAAAAATCCTAAAGGCTTCCATGTGTCGCCTTCCCTCTGTTGCAATACTGCTCCTGCGCAGGTATTGGAGCAATCTGTCATCAGCGCGATGGGTGCATCCGTTGACGGGAATGCCAGTGTCATTGCGCTTCGTAGACTTTCTTTACTTTGATTGAAGGCTTCGAGGGCTTCATCGTTCCAGGGAATTAGACTTTTATCCTTCTTTTTGGAGCTATGCAAGAAAACATTTAATTTTGCATGAATCTCAGCAGCTTTCGGAAGGTGACGTCTGTAAAAATTTATTATCCCAAGGAAGCGGCGTAGTTCTTCTATAGTTTTCGGCCTCGGAAATTCTGTTATTAATTGGACCTGCTCGTCTAATGGTTTTATCCCATCTGTCGAAATATGATATCCTAAAAAGTTTAATTCCGTTTTGCCGAAATCGCATTTAGCCATATTAATTGTGATCCCATATAATTAATATAAGTCGGTAAAGAACTTCTCTAACGTGTTGTTTATGTTCCGTCTCCGATGTCGAGGCGATAAGGACGTCGTCTATGTATATAAATATGTAATTTAAGCCTCGGAGTACTTCGTCATTCAGAAATCTCTGGAATGTTTGTGCGGCATTTTTTAATCCGAATGTCATTCTTGTAAATTTATATAAACCAAACGGAGTAATTATTGCGGTTTTTAGGATATCATGTTCGTGAATTGCGATGTTATGGTAAGCTCGCTGCATGTCTAACGTGACCATACGTCCCTCTTTAGACGGGACAGTCCCGCTTTCAGGAAGTCTGTCCCGGTGTCCCCAGCAAGGCCGACATCGTCCCGCTCTTGCAAACAGACAATAATTTAAATGTATTTCTCGCTTAAAATGCTTTACCTTGGCTTTGTAATATTCGGGAACTCTGCTAATATATCATTGTATTCATTTTTGAAGTCTATAGTTCTGAGTGTCGGATCTTCTTGTAGTGTTATAGTTGCAATAGTTTGTAGACTGGTAACCGAATCTATAAGTCGTCTTTTGCTTAGATCTACTAATAGTTTGTGGTGAGCCAAAAAGTCTGCACCGAGAATAGGCTGCTTCACATTGGCCAATACAAATGACCATCGATATGGTCGACGTAGCTTAAAATCCAAATTTAATGTCTTGGTGCCGTATGTCTTGATGTCGGTACCGTTTGCAGCATACAATTTAAAATCATCACATTTGGCGTGATACAAACGATTTCTTTCCATTGGTAATACCGAAATGTTTGCACCCGTATCAACTAAAAATTTTAGTCCACTATTATTGTCCATAATGCATAGGCGGCGGACCGGAGCTATGGTGCATATCTCCGCCTGTGATGGCACCATTTTTAGTTTTCCTGATTCTCTGGTTTTTTCCACGCACACGGCTCAATGCATTTCTTTGCTCTGTGCCGATATCGGTAATGATAAACACAAAGCCAATTTGGGTTACTAGATGTGTTTATGTTGCGACGGCTCATATAACGTCCTTGCAAGGCGGAACGTGATCGCGGACGAAATCTGTTGTTTCTGTTTTTGCATTCCTTTTCTAAATCCCGAATTTTGAGGCTCAATTTAGCTATTTCATCTAAAATGAAAGCGTTGTCCGTAGTATTGCTGGATGAATTTTGTACTTCGGCTATTTGTAGAGGTCTTGACGTCTCCATTACTTTATCTGCAATTGCTAGTTATCACTAGATAACTAATTTCAAGCTAATTTCTTTTAAAGAAGGAAACAGCAGGCCGAAGATTATGCGTTTTGTGACGCAGGCTTTTTCGGGGACCAACACAAGTCCTCGAAATTATAGGCTTTGCGTCACAGAACGCATAGACTTCTTCAAACAAAAAGTCTATGCGTGGGCGAACCGCATTCGTCGCTACAGGAGGCGATGGGATCGTTTCCAACAAAATCGCAAGTTCCAAACTGACCAAAAGAGGGTTTATAGATGTTGGGAGAATCCTCCACAAGGTGTGGTGGATGGGCGGCTTCCCAGTGCTCACGAAATGCGTGAGTACTGGACGAATATCTGGTCGTCGCCTGTCTCTCACACTGAAGCCTCCTGGTTTAGTGTTGTAGATCGAGCTTGCGAGGCAATACCGGCTATGGAAACCATTTTAATCAGTCCAGAAGATGTGCTAACTGCAATTAGACAGACGCAAAACTGGAAGTCGCCGGGTCCGGACGGTCTGCACAACTTCTGGTTAAAATGGTTTCCAAGTTCGCATGCTCGATTGGCAGTGCAATTCCAGGATGCGCTTGAGCGGGGATCCCTTTCAGCATTTATGACAACAGGTGTTACTCACCTTCTCTTTAAGTCCGGTTGTACCACGGAACCAAAAAATTATAGACCCATCACATGCCTTCCCACTATTTATAAAGTTTTGACCTCCATAATTAGATCTAAAATTACAGACCATATAAATTCTAACCAAATTCTTTTTTCCGGCCAAACAGGTTGCATGAATGGGTCCCGTGGTACTAAGGAGCTCCTTCTCATTAACATGACCATTTGCCAACAGGCTCGTCACAACCGAAGGAATTTATCGGCTGCCTGGATAGATTATAAAAAGGCCTATGATTCGGTGCCTCATACATAAAAAAAAAAAAAATAAAAATATCTTTATTACTTTTACAAACATTTCATCTTATTGTCTAGGTGTGGTAGTCTCCTTTTAGGCATATAAATGCCTGTGTTAGGAGCCTACGCTCTTCCATAACTTGATACAGATATATAAAAGTAATCGCGCAAGGTATTGTGCAAACGCGCGAATGCTCTTGTAAGTGAGCACGCGCGAATGTGTATGCGTGTGTGTATGTGTGGGTGTGTATGTGTGTGTGCGTGTGCGTGTGCGTGTGTGTGAATTCATGTTATTAAAATAAACTCATATTTTATAGGATGGACTCGGTCTCTTTATAATTTAATTGTTTTAGCCAAGTAGTTAAATCACATTTACAGTCACGGTAAGTTTTAATATATAGATTTATCTCTTTGTTTATTTTATTATAAAGTTGCGCCGAACGTTTTTTAAACTGGATGTTGGCGAAAGCGGTTTTAGTTTTAGGGACAGGTACAACGTCCGGTTTCCTTCTTCTTTTTGAGGAGTCAACAGGACTGAAGGTAAGTGACTTATGAAGTTTCAGAATAGTTTGTAGTATGTATAGTTTTCGAACTGACATTAGGTCACTGATTTGATATAAGTTTTCCGTAGGATAAAGGCGCTTCTTAAAGTACATGATTTTAAGCAAACCTCTTTGGGCCCGCTCAACTTCCAGGAATCGCGTTTTTAACGCTCCCCCCCATACCGGTATACAATATATTATAACGGATTGGACTAATGCAATATATATCCTATTTAGGAGGGTATTTGGGCTAGATTTATTCTGCGGTACGACATGTCTAAGTGTAGAGAACATCCAATTGAATTTTCTTATTCTCATTGAAACCAGCTCAACTTGAGGGTACCAGGATAACCTCTGGTCTATTATAACGCCTAGATATTTCGTTTGATTGACTTTTGTTAAAATGGGACAGGTGCATTGGTTTTCAGTGGCGCAAGTTTGGTAATGTATTTTGACATTAAAGTCTGTATCAGGTTGAGTGCGGTTGTTTATGCTGAAACTAATGTAGTTTGTTTTATTTATGTTTAAAGTGAGGAGGTTATTTGTAAGCCACTTTGCAACCTGGGTCATACCATTTTCGGCACTGCTTTTAATAGCTTTCCAAGATGAGCCATAAAACACGATGGCAGTGTCATCGGCATAGGAAAAGATTTTTGCATGTGGAATAGCCATGTTGCATAGATCGTTAATATAGATTAAAAATAATGTCGGCCCAAGGATGCTGCCCTGGGGAACCCCAAAAGTAATCTCTACTTCATCACTTACATGCTCACTTATTTTTACTGGCACACACATGGCTATACACACATGGCTCATGAGGGTGTTAAATTTGTATAAAATTAATACAAATTTATGCAACTTCCTTGGGTCTTGTATGGGGCAGTGGACCACTGTCCTAAGATATCCAGGTGGTAAGGTTCCTCCTGATTGTGACGAGCCGATTAGAATCAAGCGGGGTATATTCCAGGGCGACAGTCTGAGTCCACTGTGGTTTGCATGGCCCTGAATCCCCTCAGCACTCTGTTGTTGGATTCAGGGTTAGGCTACCGTCTACGGAGAGGCTCTGAGCCTATTTCTCACTTGCTCTATATGGATGACCTCAAGTTATTTGCATCGAAACAAACCGAATTGATTGAGTTGTTAAAAATAACGGATAGATTTAGCAAATCAATCAATATGGATTTTGGTGTAGATAAATGTGCGGTTATCCATGTGAAGCGAGGGGAGGTTGCGGTCTCTGATGACATACTAGTCTCAGAGACTCAGAGGCTCAGATCCCTCTCCGTGACGGAAACCTACAAATATTTGGGTATGCCTGAGGCTCTAGGTATCATGGGTGCAGATGTAAAACGATCGTTGAAAGAGCGTTTTTTTAGCCGCCTGACAAAAGTACTTAACAGTTTTTTATCAGGTGGAAACAAGATTCGCGCTTTTAACGGTTGGGTTATGCCTTTACTCATGTACTCTTTTGGCATACTCAAATGGACTCAGACCGAATTGGACGCCCTGGATCGTAAAGTCCGAACTCTCCTGACTGCACATCGTATGCATCATCCACGATCATCAGTGATGAGATTGTACATCCTGCGGAGATGTGGTGGCCGAGGCATTCTTAATGCTAAGGACTTGCATAATCGCGAGGTGTGCAATCTTAGGGATTATTTCCTTCACAGTGATGTGGATATGCATAGGGTTGTAGTTATGGTAGATAAAGGATTTACCCCGCTCTCTTTGGCGATTGAGAACTGGCGGAAACCTCTGGTGGTACGCATTAAGGATCGCGAGGACGTATGGAAGAGCAAAGAGCTGCACGGTCGGTTCTATCGAGCCCTTCATGGGCCTGATGTGGACCGACTAGCGTCTGTGTCTTGGCTACGCTTCGGTAACCTCTTTGGGGAAACCGAGGGTTTTATCTTTGCAATTATGGACGAAGTTATTAAGACGAACAACTATAGGAAATACATCCTGAAGGACGGTACGGTCGACATCTGTCGGGCATGCCACCGTCCTGGCGAGTCCATCAGGCATGTTATCTCCGGTTGTTCGTATCTTGCTAACGGCGAGTATTTGCATAGACATAACCTAGTAGCCAAGATCATTCACCAGCAAATTGCTCTTCGATATGGACTTGTGACTTCTGAAGTGCTATATTACCAGTATGTTCCTCAACCAGTTCTTGAAAATGGTCATGCAACGTTGTACTGGGATCGATCTATTATCACAGACAGGACTATTGTCGCCAATAAGCCTGATATTGTGATAATAGATCGATTGGCGCGCCGGGCTATACTTGTTGACGTCGCCATCCCGCATGACGATAACCTCGTCAAAGCTGAAAAAGATAAAATGTCTAAATACTTAGATTTAGCACACGACGTTACCGACATGTGGGATGTCGATTCAACAATTATTGTCCCGATTGTCGTTTCTGCTCATGGGTTGATACCAAAGAGCCTCGACCAACACCTACAGAGGCTCTCAATTGACTGTTGGGTCAAAGGTCAAATACAGAAGGCAGTATTACTGGACACGGCACGCATTGTGAGGCGGTTCCTCACTTTGTCTCCCTAACCGCCGGTGGCTTGGGTCTTGAGCCTCACCACCGGAGGGTAAATAAATTATTTTTATATTTTTATATGTATACTAGCGGCCCGGCCCGGCTTCGCCTGGGTGCAGATACTTTTTTATTTTACTCCACACCAAATACGTGTTATTTTTCGTATAAGCTCTTGTATACCTAAACATGAATTAGCTATCCTATTGTCCTGCTCAATTCCGTCCCATCCCGTCTGTTCATTCATTTCCCGATACGTCGCGTCCTTTCTCTTAATTAACCATCCCGTCTTATACCGTGCATTTACATTTCGTCCTATTTAATCTGTCAGCTATCCCAGTCTTCTCCCCTACCTCCCACTCTATTATATCCAGTTTCTCTCTACTTTCTAAACACTTTATCGATTTTGATTATCCATGCAATATCCCATCCCTTATTTCACCCCCACTATGCTGTTTTTCCAAAAATATTACGCCATTACTCTTGTTAGTAATAAAGAGATGAAATATTAATTTTCGTAGAAATGCACTCACACACACACAATTAACGTAGAAACAATTATATTTAACTGGTTTTTCAAGACATAGGCAACGCCTAATTTGAGAATCCCTGCAATATTCTCCATAATTATATTAAATTTTTATTTTATTCAGTTCAGTTCAGTTTTTATTTTTATGTGTTATTTTATTAAAGATTTTTCATTTTCAAGTGAAATTCTATCTTGAAAGAAAAAGTAAAACTTAATACATGTGAATATTATTTATTTAATTGTCCTATATTTATGTAGCATCATAATATACTCTTTAGTTTACAATAAATTCCTGAACGTATGCATAAATATTTGACAATCAATTTAAATGTCAACCACTTTTCATTACTGTCATTAATTTACATCTTTAAAATCTAAAATACGCCATAAATCGAATATTGTGGCTATGTGTCGTCGATTCGAAACCTTTATTTAAATACGTTATTTAATTTTAGGGAAGAGTTTACCGTATCGACGCTATGAACATTAAATCTTTGACAGTTACAAACCCATGAACATTTTGTATGGCAAAATGTTTTTTCCTTTTTTTTATACTTTCGTCAATTCAATCGAGATAAAAACTATCCCACCTTTAAGTTGGAACAAATAACACATATCTACAAAATAAATTTGAATATTTTTTAATTGAAATCGCTTAACCTTTGCACCACAAAAAACGTTCCAATTACTTCTGAAAGGAACTTTAAAATCACAGCCGCGAATTAAATTTAATAATATCAATGTTAAAAAAAAGGAATCGGTTTGTTATCTTGGTTTAACTTTAGAAAGGAATTTTTCCTTTCTTGAACATATTAAGAACGTCGGGGAAAAGTCGAAAAGGAACTTTTTTGCTTTGACAAGAGTATCAAAATCAACGTGGGGGCTATCTTTCAATACACTAAAAATCATCTATGGAGCAACTTACTTAGGATGTATCTGTTATGGATCTCCCGTATGGGCTGATAGGGCTACTATCGGTGCTGTGCGAAGAAAACTGCTCCAGAGCCAACGTTTGGCGTTGATATTCTTGTGCAAGGCATATAGAACTGTTAGTACCGAAGCTTTGCCTGTCCTAGCGGGTGTACTTCCAGTCGACCTGGAGGTGCAACGTCGCGCCGCGATGTATTACTCTAATAGAGAGAATATGGATAAAAGTTTTTTCACCGCACGTGAACTTTTAAAAGTTGACAGATTATTTAAACCGGTTTCAGTGGTATATAGCGAACTATTAGATGAATGGCAAAATAGATGGGAGGTATCTTTGAAGGGCCGGCATCTATACCAATTTTTCCTTGCGTACGTGATCGTTTAACAAAGACATGGCTAGATGTCGATTATTGCGTATCACAATTTCTCACGGGCCATGGTAACTTTACATGGTAAGTCTAAACTATACTCTTTTAAGCTTGTTGCGTCGCCTGCGTGTCCATGTTCAACACCTAATTGCGAGTATGAGCAGTCCGCGCATCATATACTTTGGGAGTGTAGTCTTTGGCATAATGAGCGTAAAACCATGCTAGATAGTATGCAAATATCATCTGGAGTTGTATACTACATGGACCTTGTAGAGACTAGAAAGAACTTCCGTGCTTTCCGGCGTTTTTGCCATACCTATTACTGGAATCAAGCATAACAGTTCACATAATAGGTCCCATTTAAATGTAATAATAATTTGATCCGTGGTGCTTTACAGCTGGCTTCTCCGGCTGTGAAAGTCTTTTTGCGAGGTTATTTACCTCTTCAGTTCAATGTTTTGTCACCCGCTTTGCACGGAGGGAAGTGGACAATAATTTATTTCCAACTCCTCCTAATAATTTAACTTTCTGATTAATTTCGTTGCGGGTTAAAGACAAGTTAGACATTCCCGGAGACTCGCCGAGCTTCAATGCTCGGTGTCATTACATTGCGTGCCACTGTTGATCCTGGCTCACAGGAGTTACAGTGGTGGGTGTGAGGGTGGGACAGTCTCCTAAAAAATATCTACAAAATTTCATTATAATTAGTTGAGTGGTTTAGGAGTCCATCGCGGACAAACAACGTGACACGTGAATTATATATATTAAGATTTTTTTATGTAAAAATAGAAATAATATGTTAAATAAAATAAAGAGAATAAAATAATAATAATAATAGATAACTGATACTAATCAGGGACCTCAACCATAGCCAATATGTACAATACGCATTTTTCAGTAACATACATAAACAATAACAAACAGATTGCTTTGTATACAATTATTCTGATTTATAGTTTTTGTGAATTATCGTTCCCACGCTAGAGTTATTTATTTATTGCCAACTTAAGTAATGTGAAGTACCCTTATAATTTTTTGTTTGTTGAAAGTAATATTTAAGTTCCGAGAACATAATGGGTTCCTTAATTTTCTAATATTGCGCCACTTGTAAATCTTCGCTTGTATGTAATAACTTATATTTCTTTATGGTCTGTAAGGTGACACTAATGTCCTGTCAAAACCGTAGTATAAGAATACTGTATTTTGCGAGGGACGACACATTCGTCCTCAAAGTTTGAATAGGAAGTTAGCTATTTTATATTATATTTGTATAAGCTTTGGTATACAAAACTTATGTGTATCTTTAACATTGATTGTATAGACGTAGATAAATTGAAGTAAATTGTTATTTTTGCTAACTCGTTTTCTGATTTCTAATATATATATATATATAGTCCTGACCCCACTCTAAGATTGAGTCTTGTGTCCTGGGTACCAAGAACTACGAGAGACTCGGTCTCACAAACACACAGACCCGAAATAAATATGTGTGGGCCGCACAAACATTTATCTCAGTGCGGGGATCGCACACGCGGCCACTCGTTTTACAGGCGGCGTCTAACCGACTGCGCCACGGAGGCTGTCATTTAATTTTCATACTTCAATATGTTTCTCACTGTATAATACTTATAACCTGTAAACTATAGTAATACTACTGCCTCGGCGCGTAGTTGTACTACGGTACGGTTACAAAGCCGAGCTCTTGGGTTCGAATCCTGGGTCGGGCAAAGTGATATTGGATTTTTCTAGTAATTATTAGCCCGGAGTCAGGCATAGCACCTTTTATATTGTGGGACGGATAATGCAAGACGAAAATATGTGGGTGTCCTGACACCTCTGCCTGCTCCTAGGAAATAGGCGTGAGTTTATTTATGCTATGTATGTATATTAAAATTATGTCTCATTTCTAAACAAGACATTCTTTAGGATCAACAGGGTTTTAGTCTTAGGCTACATTACCGTCTCAGTTCGTAAAATATCTAAATATTCTTCATACAAATGGTATTTCGCAAGTTTTTTTTAGGGTATTAACTATTGTTATAACTGCTTCGGAACAAGTTTTAACAGGTTTTTTTGGCAGACCATTATAAAGCGTCTACATTAAGTCTAATTTCCTATTAAGCACATGACAGGTCATGCTAGTCACTATTAAAAATACCGGGTATCTCAAGACCGCTACCGAAAACGAAGCCGGGTGGTAGTTTTAGTGACTACAAACACTATGCAACTAAAAATTTCGCATAGAAACGCGACAATTATTTTTTATGATTTTTTAAATATCGTCATTTTTGGGTGGTAAATCCATAGTTTTTGCTAAAATAATGATTTAAACACTCTTATACCTTAGATTATTTATAAATAAAAGGGTATACACTATTATTTTAGGAAAAAATATATTTACCACCCAAATATGGTCATAGGAAAAAAATAACATAAAAAATTGGTCGCTTTTTTTTGCAACTTTTTTTGTTGCATTGTGTCTGAAGTCGCTTATACTACCACCCGGCTTCGTTTTCGGTAGCAGTCTTGATATACCCTGTATGTCCGGTACCACAGAACAGTTGAATATGGTTAGAAAGGCAATAGCCGTCAAATTGTATGAAAACCAGCGTCGTCGTTTTCGGAACACAAAACCTCAACGAATTCAATACATAAAGCTTGCAATAGTCTATTTAAAGTATCGATAAAATTATGGAATCATGCCTTTGTTATAGAAAGAAGAAAGAAAGAAAAGTTTATTGTTGGTACAAATACAAAGAAATTAATATTAATAATAAAAATAATCCAACCCTAGAAACTAAAAGATATAAAGTATTTACAATAAAACAAAGAAGTGTTAGTTATATAAAGATAACAAAAGACAATAATATTCTCCATTACTACTTGTGCCAACAACAGGAACCCTCATTCAGCTTATTACTGCAGTACAGCATAAGCAGTACCACAGCGCTGATTTTCAATGAGGGACCTTAGTGACATCCGGGCACTACGTCGGTGTGCAGATATAGGTACTTGTACATGTATTTTAGAAAAACATTGATAATTTATACAATATAAACAGGAAACATAAAACATTTAGAAACAAAAAATAAAAATATAACGAAGATTACAAATTCAGAAAGGTATTAAGTAATCGGCAAAAATTCGCCGGCGCCGACAGAGGGCGACTAAGACCGAGTATCTGCAAATACACAATAATTTAAAACCGATAAAGTAATAATTATTAAATTATTACAACAACAAAAAATCTCGACAACACCGCAATGGCCTTGGGTAGGCGGAGGCGCACGCGCACTCGGACTGGTATCCGCCATCATTCTCCTCGACACGGGCAGTCGAAACGCATATCGCTCCGGTCAGTGGAAATAAGAAAATAAACCAGTAGATAGTTAACAATTATTAATTATGTAGAAACTGCTCGCAAATATTGAGTGTGATATTATTGTAAAAGAAGAAGTGTGTTTTTTTGCCGCCACCTTCAACGAAACTGGAAAACGGCCCACTTCACTTGTTCGATCGAAAACTTGCAGGTATGATAGTAAATAATAATGGATAGTATATGTAGATAAAAAATAAATAAACAAATAATTAAACTATGTACGTAATGTTTTGTTGTTTCTGTACTTGTAATAAATTGTTCTTGTAATTATATTTAAAACTAAGTTTACACTTTTTAGATCTGCATGGCGGTGGAATGTTGTTCCAGCAGTGAGTGGCGGCATATTTGAAAGATCCTCTAAAAGCAGCAGTCCTGTGTTGCGGTATCGATAGTGGATTCGAAATAGAACGTGTACCATACTTGAGGTTATCCTGTCTGAATGTTAGTTTATCTACTAGGTACTTAGGTCTATTGTTATGAAATATACCAAACAGTAGTGTGGCTAAATGCAATTTCCTTCTGGCTTCCATTTTCAAAATGTTGGCATCGTTAAGATATGGTGTGACGTGGCTACGGCGTGGAATATTAAAGGAAAACCTGGCACATGCATTCTGTACCCGCTGAATAAGGTGATTCGTTCGCGAAAGTAAGCAGGGGCCGTAGACAGTGTCACAGTAGTTAAGTCTAGAAAGAACCAGACTGTCCACTAGCCTCTTTCTTATAGGAACACTGAGATATTTTCGAAACCTATATAAAAGTTTAAGCCTGTAGAAGCAGTTCCTGACCACATTGCTCATGTGCGCTTCAAAACGAAGTTCAGGATCAAAAATAAGGCCCAGGTTACGTGCCGAGTCCACCCTTTCAATATCAATCCCTTTAATTCTTATAACCGGCTTAGCAGAAAGGATAGAACTCACCTGCGCTCTACTGCCTAGGATCATGAACTTCGTCTTGGTGGGGTTAAGGAGCAGGCAATTACTCTCTGACCAGGAAATCAACCTAGCTAAATCCTTATTAATTTTATCTACAGCAGCAAGTGTATCTTCAGCCCTAAATGACATATACAGTTGGGTGTCATCGGCATACATATGGTAGTTGCAATCTTGTATACAATTGACGATGTCCGCACTATATAGAATATATAGTAATGGGCCCAGAATTGACCCCTGTGGTACACCGCTGGTCACTGTTCGGAGGGAAGAGGACAAGGTGGACCCGTCGTCTCTCTGAATTTCCACGAATTGCGAGCGGTTGGTCAAGTAACTATTGAACCAGTTAACAGTGTCATTATCAAACCCATAATAGTGGAGTTTTGATAATAGCAAGTCAATATTGATAGTGTCAAACGCTCGCGAGTAGTCAAGCAGAGTAAGGATAGTCCCCTCCCCCCGATCCCGCGCCTCTAGGATGTTACTAACAACATCACATAAAGCGGTTGCAGTACCGAGGCCCTTCCGAAACCCAGACTGCAGATCTGGAAGAATATTATTATCTTCAAGGTACTTAGCTACCTGAACATAAACCACCCTTTCCAGTATTTTAGACAAAAACGGCAGTATGCTAATTGGGCGCAGGTCATTGTAATTTAAGGGATTGTTGTTTTTAGGAAAAGGTTTAACTATTGCGCAACGCCAGAGACTAGGAAACGTATGCGAGCAAATTGATTTGTTAATAATAGTAGTAATAGCACGTAATGTTTGAGGTATCGTGAGCCAAATCATTTCTCTAGATATGCCATCAGTTCCTTGCGCATTAGTCGTGATGCTCTTTAAAATGTTGTGAATAGTGCTCTCTCCCACCGGTTGCAGCGAAAAACGTGTAGATCCCCATTTATTATTATTAAAATAAACCAGTTGCGTAATAGTGACATTTCTATTTCCCGGCACGTCCAGGAACGCATTATTTATTCCGTCTGGATTAAGTAGATGGTTGGGAAGCAAATAGCACGTATTAGAGGGGTACACTTGATTTTTAAGGTTTTTCCATAAAGATTTGGAGTTATTTATATTATCATTAATATGTTTATTAAAGTATGCTGCTTTTTCATTATGCAGAGATTGCGCCACTTGATTTTTAAGTTGGAGATAATAATCTTTATGGGTTTGCGACTTAGTGCATCTATATCTATCCCTTGCTTTATCGCGCAGTCTACACATCAGTTTAATAGTAGGCGTTATCCATGGTGTAGGCTGCCCTTTAAAAAATTTACGCTTAATGGGGGCATGAATATCAAACAAGGATGTAACATAATTATTAAAAGTGGAGACCATGACATCAACATCCTGCAACGTGTCTATTGAGTCCCAAGGGATCAGTTGCAAATCATTTGAGAACAAAACATAAACTATGTCCTTATAGGGGCGATACACGACCTGTCTAGCAGTTAACTTTTCCTTTATAAGTACTAAGTAGCATGTAACAAATGCGTGGTGCCCCAGCTCACTTATGTGGTTAACAGAAACATCTCGATATTTAGCATCTGTACAGATAATATCAATAAGAGATGAGCCGTCACCCACAAAGTGAGTAGGCTTCGTTACAATTTGATCAAGTCCACAGTGATGCAGGAACTGCATAACACGTTTATATTTTATATTATCCATATCGAGCATATTTACATTGAAATCGCCGAGCAACACCACTTGATCGTAAGGAGCAAGTGCTGTAACACTTTGTGTCAGTGTATCCAGAAATTCATTAAGGTCAAACCACGGTGGACGATATGCAGTACCAATTAGCAGTGTCTTTTTATGTATATTCAGGCTCAACCACATTTGTTCGACCTGTGGATGTATGGGATGCGGCCTGACTCGCACCTTGAGGCCTACCCTAATGAAGAAGCCCACACCCCCACCACGTCCGCCACATACGGACGTCGGTCGAGGAGTATGCCTTAAAAGGTAACCCGGGACAGCAGGTGCCCGCCCTTCCTCGCCAGGTCGTAGCCACGTCTCATTAATTGCCAGAATATCAACCAAGTGATTGCTCATGGCGACCAAGAGCTCATCGTGACCGGTGGATAGTGAGCCTGCGTTGAACAATCCTAATTTAAGTAATCTGTTTTTAGCCATAGGTTATCAGAATTCAAAAAGATTGTCTGTTGAATCTGGAAGCTGATTAGGTTATAATATAAAGGTAATATTTTGTAATGATATTCATAGAGGATCAAATATATTTTGTAGATATTGAGAATTAAAAACGATTGTGCTATGTTATGAGTAATAATTAATGTTTGGTAAATTGTAGGCGCATGTAAAGGAACGTATAACGTATTTCGTGATGGTACACATAAATATTTACTATTAAGACACTGACCAGTAACACATAGCGATAATCCGAAGATACCAATTAAAGATATCCGTTGCATAAGTGTAAAGTAATAATATGTATATTGCAGATAAATGAGTCTTAAGATACAAAAAAATTTACATGGTTTCCAAATATAGTTAAATGTAGTTGTATAATAATAATTATATCTAAACAATTTAATACAATTAGGTGAAACAGTAAAAAGATCTTTAAACATTGTCACCCTAACAGCCAAATATGCGCTGAATATCAGCCTCGCAGCTAATACGGCAGGCAGCTTCACCATCTCTACGGCGGGCAAGGATACGACCTCTGTCCGTCCACACAAATTTCCAACCCTTTTCTTGACCGGCGTCCCGGGCTTGACGAAAAAGAATTCTGTTGAGTTTTGTCAAACGCTCATTAACATAGAAGCGCCTTGGCTGACCAGGTAAGCCCAGATCAGCAGTATTGGCTCCACGACGAACCCGAGCACCTTTAAACAACGCGTCACGCAGATCACGACGTGCCAGACGAACAACTATGGGTCGCGGTCTGGACTCGATTGGCCCCGAAGAATTTACTGCGTTAAGATGTCGGCTGCCCACCCTCTCCGCACTCACTATGTCGCGATCCTCAAGGCTGATGCCTAGCTTAGACGCGATAAGCTTAACGGTGTGGGTGACACTCTCTCCAGCATCCTCAGGCAAGTTGGTGATTTCAACATCACTGGCAAGAAGTTCCTGGTTCCTGTTATTTAGATCGCGTTGAAACTGCGAAACCATCTCTTCAACTTTTGACCGATTGATGACTGGTTCGAGCTGGACTGTTCCAATGCATCAAGCCGCCTTTCAAGGGAGTCAACCCGACCCTTAAGAGCCCTGAACTCCGCCATTTCTTCTCTAAATGCCCGAAATTCGTCTCGCACTACTCGCAGCTCGTCCCTAATACAACGCAGCTCAGGCCCGAAATTAGTCAGCATTGTGTCTGCCACTCCCGCAGTTTCAACATCTGGTGAAGTAGATGCAGTAGTTATAGTTTCCTTAGAAACTCGTTTGCGGCATTCACAGCAACGCCAAGAGGAAGCAATCGTGCCGCTCTGTGGTAAGGCAACACACAAACGGTGGTATAGTGTATTGCAATTTATGCATTTAGCGCCATCTACAGGAGACATAAATTTACTACAACTTCCACACCTCACACCAGGCATAATGAGTATCGATCAGAGAGCCACTTAATACACAGGAAATCCAATAGATGGCACTGCTGTACTGTCAATAAATGCCGATAAAAATGTATATCAATTATTGATATAAGACCATGCACTATAGGGTGCGAACACCATTAGTCACCGTACTTCACAATAAGCCGAACGTCCACACTTAATGTTCCAGATAATGTATCACAAAATATTTATTTACTAATGTCAAGGGTAGTTGTAACAGATTTTGGTAATTTGTAAAATATAGTTTTTAAGTTTTAGTTTATTGTCCACCAATTATAGCACTGAGAAAACTATTGTGTCCGTTTATAGCACTATGTTACACGTTTTGATAATATGTAATGACGATTTAACACAAGACTTTTATTTATTAAAATGCAAAATACACAGAGCGCATATGACCGACTCAGCGTCCGTGACGTCACCCAAGACCGGAATTTATTTTATCGATATGCTTAATAGTTTTTTTCTGATACAGTTATTTAAATAGTATTATGTCAATAGACGGAAAATAAATGAGACTAGTATTGAAAATTAATTTTAATTTGTATACTATTTTACAAATCTATATGTACAGTATTTTTAAGATTTTCATCCGTGTGTGAGGTATTAACATTTTTATTATAAGCATTTATTATAACCAAATTACGATTTTTTTACGTTAATAGATTCAGTGGTTTTGATTTTTCATACAATATTTAATTATTTCATCGGCATGATACAGTTTTTCTATAAGCGTTGCACGTAATTATTTTTGGTTTGTATATTTCTTATGATACAGATTTTTTTATTGTCTTCCGTTTCACGAAAATGAATACTAAGAACAAATCGTACTGGATTTTGTAGGAATCCAGTTGTCTCTTCCTATTGCCTTTATCGACTCACTCTTGAAAACGTATAAATGAATAAGTTAATATATTATAAAGTATATTCAGACACTAAAATATGTTGTTCTCAAGTTGGCAAAGGTATGAAATTAGAACATAAGGATAGGTCGTTAACGTTATCAAACGTTACCACAATGATGAATACTACTACAATGCATCAAAATTACTAAAAACTGATTAACGAGTATACGAAATCTATAACTACATCGATATAGTTACTATGTACAAGACTACAACGCTACGTGATATGTGCCAATTTTCGCTGTTGACATAACAAAAATGAGTCGTATGCATTGCGTAGGAACTTGGCATTCGCGAGCATTGTATGTACGCGTAATCAGCAATGTATATTTTTGATTTGTCGTCTGTCATATTATCGAATTCTTCAAAATGTCGTAATTAATAACCGCAATTTTTGAAAATAAAGGTGAAAATCAATAAATTTTGGTTGAATATTGGTATGAAATTCCTCCTCTATTGATATTTGATGCTTTAGTATTGGAACTGCGAGATAAAATAGCATAAATCTGCATTTTTACTCTATTTCGCCGGAGCACCTCTCTCCAAGGCATTTCGACAGCGACTAATTTGACAACCCATTCGTTCCACGGCAGTGATGCTTTTTATGCACCACCTTGCGACGCGTCAAACGCTTTTATTTCCCTTCTAACTATATTCATCTGTTCTGTGTCCGGTACATAATAATGATCAATGACAGAGTAAATCTCAGCTCTTTTTTTCCTAAAATATCTCATAACGTATATTACACATATGTATATTTGGGATAGGGGATCGAATACGGAATAGGGAATCGGTGGATTCCTTAATTTGACTAACTTAACGCGCTGTATAATAACATAGATAATTTTATTTTTCTTTTATGATATTTGGTACGCTAACAGCACAATATACATTATATTCTTAAGTAAATGTAACAATTGGTCTAATAACGGTATACATGCCAATGACAGGAGAGTACATTTTTTTTTGACATTTATGTACATATACTCTACAAAAATAAGCACTATTCTATAATTAAAGTGGGTCAAAATCGCGCCCAAAGAAGTCGGTTACAAACAAACATACAAGTGAAGCTAATATAAAGCGTGTAAAATATATTTTGTAGCCATAGAGCTAACAAAAAGTTTGTACCAAAAATGAACGGTACCGTACCACTTCCTCTGTTTCTGTCTCGGTCATGCCTACGCAGTATCTTCATTTTCGCTCTCGCTTCACTGGGTTCCTGTGTACATGCACATGCAAATGTTGTACAAGTACATTGCGCACAGATTTTGTTCCCGGTGTCCGCTCTAGTATGATACCGCAATGCTGGAGAGTATGGTTTGCATTTATTCACGATGTTTCATTCGATTTTTAATTGGATGATTTATTAATTACTATGAAATACGTCACTTTAGAAAGTTAGATGTGTTTCATAACACTAACTTTGAATATTTGAAGTATCAATTGATTCGCAACTGTCTTAATTTTAGCTAAAGCTATCTTTTAAAATATTCGTTTAAGAAATAAATTCTAATAACTTTAAATTGCTTAATACTATTTCGGGGAATAAAATATATTTGAAATAAAGAAATATCCTACATGTTTCTTTTTCTTATACGTATTTCTAATGAAATATAATTTGAGAAATACATAATTTAAATAACCTTAAATTGCTATTCGTTTTCTGAAAAATCCGTTGAGCTAAGTCTGCAATTTAACAAATGTTTTAAATTATCTCATTTACATAGAAATGTAATTTACATACTATACTATATTTCTGCTTTTACCTATTTTCTCAAAGGTTTATGTGGAGGCGGTGGGAAGAGTTTTAAATCTGTTTGCCTTTTCATTACTGAGGGGTTCTCGTCGTTTGAACACTGTTAAATATTTACCCCTGTAAATGTTATTGCTTAATTTTGAGTCTCATTAATTTTGTAATTTACATAATTCTGACAGCCTTTGTGACGTAATTGATTTAGATGCAGGTTGTAAAATACCACCGAGGTAGTCGTATGTGTGATCTACGTCTGTTTGGGGTCTGGGTGTTGTAAAAGTGACAAGTTTTTTAGTTTCTTGTGTATGTTTTTATATCGTATCATGTTTATGGAAGTTAGTTTTATATTGTACACTTTTGTTTCAAGTCAAACTTTGTTTGTGTTTTACATATATTGCTAGTTGCTAGTACCTAATTACAATGTTGACAGCAGATACTTGTTGATAATTTTGATGTTAGTTTTTTTTTATTAATCCGTGCTGCGATTTCGGAAGGAAGACCGTTTACCAAGTAGGGTAGCCGCTTACGTAGTGTCCTGTCTCCGTAGTAATTGTGGACCCTTGGTACAACGTATAACGTTCCCTGCCGATACCGCTCGGGTTGACTTATTGTCTACTTGCAAAGTCCATACATCATCAGGCATTGTAGCCAGAGTAACTACTGGTGTGTCTCAGGATAGTGAGCGCCTAGCGTGAATGCCAAGCATTACTTTGTAATTCATGGTTGGATTGGTTTTATTATTCTCAATGAGCGGTCGTATCGCTGACCACCAGGCGAACGGCACGCTTGTCTTACAATTCACCGCAATAAAACATCTTTAGTTCATAATACCATCTACTTCTGAATGATATATTTCTATATTTCTATCCAGCATTTTCTCCAACAGGCAGTATACGAAATATGCCTATATTAAGAAATTAAGATACTCTCACTTGTATCTGAAGTTTAATTATATTTCGAGTAATCTTTTTGTTTATCTTATATTAACAACATACCAGCGAGCCTAAATATATGCGGATTATTCGATGTTTACACAGTCAATACTCGCGAACGTAAATACTCGTAGATGCCAAATATCATACTATGATGGTTAAAGTTAGTTAAGTTAAAGATATTAATGGAGGTGTGTACAATTTGTTAATAGACATTTAGAATTGATTATTTCATAGCGTCCGTGGCGCAGTTCATTTGACAGCAGATATGAAACATAAGGACATTACTTTGATCCTACCCCCTTCTAGGCTACTCTATTAAAACGATAGGAACTTCGAATGTGTGGTCGTATCGCTTACCATCAGGCGAACGGCTTGCTCGTCTCGCCATTCAATGCAATAAAAAAAAAAAAAAAAAAAAATGTTCGGACGCCGTAAGTGAAACTTCACTAATGTGCCTAGATATTCAGCAAATGGATTCCTCTATCTTACGTCGCAACCATAGACTAAGTTTGGAGAAAATCATAATTATAATAGAGTATAGTATTGATTTTTAGAAGTGGTAATCTTATAGTATAGTACTCCGAAAGTAGAATATTCGAACTTTCGAAGTTCGTATCGTTTTTATAGAATAACCTCCAGCACCGAGACAAATATTTGTTTGATCCACAGCTATTTGTATTGATTCTGGATGTTTTGGAGACCAAAATGTCTATCGTAGTTTTTGATACTCACGTCAATTCAATATTTATGTGAGATCAATTATATTGTTGGATGTATTTATTTATTTAAATGTAAGTAATACATGAAATATATTGTATGATTTTTGCGATAATTAATTTAGTATTTTGACATTTTTAATTGACTTTTATATAAAAAAAACGAAAATAGTATTTCTACTTAGCTCAAATGTTCGGTTAAGAAGTGTCTAGGCCTTAATTAATTAATTGTTTGATCTATTATTTTTTGTTTGTTGATTTGCTTAAATTTAATTTGGATTTTACTTTATTTTAAGTTGTCATTTTTATACTTTTTTGTTATTTAAAGTAGGTAGTTGATTAATAACGACATTCGCATGCTACATACTATTATGCTGAGCCTGTGACTAATGAAAACGTTCTTTCTTTCTTTCATAAATCTTCTTCTTTTCTTTCATAATAAACTACGGTGACATAGTGCGGTTTTGTGAAATTCACCTGCCTTTGAAATTCTCGCGGAGAGCCCTTAAGCATACATTTACTTTTCTTTTTCTTTGACGTCAAAGGAACGAAGGGTAAGGGTGTTTAAAAAAACTCAGACCGTTTTTGCATTATGTGTTTTCAGGCTCATCCAAAATATACATCATTCGTCTTTGTAGCTCAGTTGTTTATGACGCCGGTTATGACACGAAATGTTATAGGTTCGATCTTAAAACTTTTTTGTGTGTTTATTGAAGTGCGTGGTGGCCAGGGCACACCTCTGACTTTTCGGAGTCATGTGTGTATTGACAGTCAATCACCACGCACTAAAACGGTGAAGGAAAACATCGTGAGGAAACCTGCATACCATAGCGATTTATAAGAATTTCTATGGTATGTAAGTCCGCCAACCCGCACTAGGCCAGCGTGGTGGACTATATGGCCTAACCACTCTCAATCGTACTCTCGATTGTAGAGTAGGCCCGTGCCCTGCAGTGGGACGTATATGGGCTGAAACAATACAATAAATAATTGTGTCGAGTTGGCCGAAAAAGTAACTTTAATAACTCTTTTTAGTGTTAAAAAGAAAAATAGAGGTATGTAGGTACTTGTTAACATCTAAATTACCGATTAAACCATCTTAATTTCTAATCGAAATACCCTAGTACATCTAAGACAGGTATACCCGACATAATTTTATTATAACAATATCATTACATAAGACGAAATACAGAGATCAAACAGAAATACATCTGGTGAAACATTTTGTCGCCTTATCGCTATCAGCGATCTCATACAGATAACCAATCGAGTTCAATAAAGACAGGAAGCAATTTTAGTTATTTTTATTCAGAATAAACTTACATAAACGATAAATATATAGCTATTTCAAGACATACATATTACATAGATTCACGCCTTTTTCCCAAAAGAGGAGACAGAGATGCAACCAGTACCCACGTTTCGCCGAGTATTTTCAGTCCAAGATGTGATAGACGAGCTTATCGTCATATGTATCGGCCCATATACGTCCCACTGCAGGGCATGAGCTTCGTCTACGACCGAGAACGATTGAGAGTGGTGTAGTGTATTCATATATTCATACTTTTTGCATCTATCGTCTTGAACTATACACAACACGAACCAGGGGTGAATAAGAACTGATATACATATTATGTAGATGTTGATTACGGAAACGGTGTGAAGACGTGGTGTATAACAAACGAGCCGATAAATATTAATAATTGTATTTTACTACAATGTTACACATATTAACCATAAATACTTACAATTACATGTGGTTAAGCCGTATAGTCCACCACACTGGCATAATACGGGTTGGTGGACTTTACATACCATAGAAATTCTTACAAATTGCTATATCGAGATCAAATTTGGTACTTCTTATAATTATCCTCATTGTATTTATATAAATACAACATATAATCTTTTCTCCTACTCATATATCCATCCTATGGTTGTCTGGTAGAAATTGCCTTAGAGCGATAAGACCGCCACTTGTACTTGTCCTTTGTATTTTCTCTAAAGTGTTATACCTTTTTACTGTGTATAATAAAGAATTAAAGAAATAAATAAATACAATAAACATTTTTGGCATTATATTGATATTAAAACACAAGGTGTCGTTTAGAACCAATTGACTTCTGATCGGACGGTCGACGCGAGGGCCGATTGTAAATTATATTGTAGTAATTCGAACGTGTAATCTTTACAACACATAAATAACAAAATTAATCAACTGTGGGTGTTTATTGTGTCCATAAATATTTTAGGGAAATAACCGGAACAATAGGGAACATAATGAGTTTTAGGAGAATCATTAATTAATTTTAACATTTAATTTTGATTAGGTACTTAATACTACAGGGAGCCCTAGTATATTCATCCGAAACGAAGTTCGAAACTTCGGATGATCGAAGTTTATATACGATACGAATGTATATATAAAGTCTCGTTTATAAGTCAACACGGTACCATACCGTTACAATATAACTACAAATTTAAAATTTATTGCCCAACACTTATGTATTGTACTTATTGATTTTATGATACGTGCATGCATGTCTATTGCTCTCACCAAACAGCAGTAGGTATAAGTGCACTGCTGTGCTCCTATTTGAAGAACATTGTTACCAGAGTAACTACTGGACATATTGAGACTTAACATCTTATGTCTCATGATGGCGAGCGCACTGGAATGCCAAGCATTGCTTTGATATTTTTGTTGCTTGGTTTTGCTACTGTCTAAGAGCATTCATATCGTATACCATCAGGCGAATGGCATGGTTATCTCGCCTTTCAATACAGTAAAGAAAAACCCAAGATTCAAACCCGAGACCGCGATGTTATCATACCGTAATGAAACTACGCGACCGTAGCTGATACAAACACAAGTTTGCAATCTGTGGTTTACAATACCCAGTTTCAGTGCGAACTGCGGAGCTTACAAACGTCGTTCTGGTTTTCTCTAGCAAGCAATTTTTATGGCGGAATCGATCTATTTTTTTACGATTGTGTTCGTACCGTTCCGTTTCTGTCTCGAGTCTTTTGTTTTTGTAAAAACGTAGTTTTTTTTAGCAAAGAAAGTTATTAGTATTTGGGCGAGTAGAATGGCTATGTTAATGTACGAAGAGAAAGTAGTTATGTTCGGTTTTTCTGAATCAATGTTTATGAGCTTTAGTGTAACTAATTAAAAAAAGGAACAACTGTAGCGGCCATTTTAAACCTTTTAATTGTTAATTATTGAACAAACAAGCATTTCCGCGTATGCAATAATTATTCACTTTTTATGGAGAAACACAAATTATTATGTATGAAAAGTTAATTTTAGTTCAAAATCTAACGGCTTAGTTTTGGTTTAAATTGATGTATTAAGAATAATCCATTGTATTAGTAGGAGTACAGGTCATGGAGTTGCTCAGGGGGACCCTTTATCTCCGCTTTTATTTAATATCTCTACGCTACATATCTGTAAGGCTATTACTAATGTGGCCATTTCTCAATATGCTGACGATTTTGTTTTGTATTATACCTCAAACAATGTAAATGATGCAAGCATCCAGATTCAAAACGCATTGGACTCTTTGTATACCTTATTTAGGAACCTCAATTTAGATATATCGCCTAGTAAAAGTAAAGTGTGCGTTTTCCGAAGGGGTATGCAAAGAAGATTGGTTGATATTAACATCAGATTAAACAACCGCACTCTTGTAGTGGTGGATCAGGTAAAATACTTAGGCGTGTGGCTGGATCGTTCTTTAAGATGGCGTCATCATATTTTGGATGTCTCAGAAAAAGCTCTTAAATTCCTAAATATATTTAAAGGTTTAGCTGGCTCAGGCTGGGGGTTGCACCCTAAACACCTACGTAGGTTGTACATCTCCACTATACGCAGTCGCATTGACTATGCAAGTTTCCTGTTCGATAATAGTCCCGCTAGGAACTTAATCATACTAGACAAGGTACAAAATCAGGCCTTACGAGTCATAGGAAACTTTATCAAAACTACGCCTATCCATGTGATGGAGTGCGAACTCGGCCACCATCCTTTATACCTACGTCGTCAATACCTAGCTCAAAAGTACTGGTTACGTTGCAAAGGAACTGCGAATATTCCTGTTACCGATTCTATATCAGAGTTAAGTAATCAGTGTAACGATCGATATTGGAACAACAAAAAAAAACCTTTATTGCCTCAGGTGCATGACAATTTGAATCATATAGATGTTTACTCTTCAAAAAAATCGGGGATATATTCAATGGACACTTGGGTAACAGACATAAACCTTGCTAACATAATTTTCTCGAATATTGACTCAATAGATAAATGTAAGCGTAGTTTTAATGCTATTCAGTTAAAAAATATTTGTTGCGAATACTTAAATAGGAACTATTCACCTTTCTACCAAATATATACCGATGGATCAAAAGATGGTATAAATATAGGTGCTGCTTTCTATGATCCAAATTCAAAAGTAGGTGTAAAATTTCGAATAAATGCTAAAATATCAATAATGGAGGCGGAACTTATAGCAATTGCTGAAGCTTTATCATATATGCAGGCAACTAAGTTTAATAAATTTGTAGTTCTTACTGATAGTAAGAGCGCCCTACTGCACTTGGCTCGATGTACCTCGAAAATTCGAGGTCTACCGATAGCCTATTCTATTCTAGATTTGATTCGGAAGTTTCAGGAAAGGAATATTACAGTTGCTCTGCAATGGATTCCATCCCATATCGGTCTGGACGGCAATGAGTTCGTTGATACTTTAGCCAGACAAGCTGTAAGCGACGGTTGCCTTATAAATATCTCCCCTTACTTTACAAATTTAATTTACCCCATAAAATCTCGATGTTTTGATCTTTTTAAGGAGTATTTCGATTTGAGATCGCGTGAAAAAGGTATTTGGTATAAGACGATCCAGCCTCAACCTATGTATAGAACTTGGATTGAGAATACTCCACTGAAAAGAGCGGACACTACTACTGCATTAAGACTCCGTTCTGGCCACATTCCATGCAATAAATTCGCATTTCTAATGAAGAAATCCATAACGGCTAATTGTCCCGACTGTGGCGTCATACAGGATTTGTACCATATTTTGATGGAATGCGGCCGTAACGATGGCATCCGGGCTCGTTGTGGCATAAAAACATACAACCTGGGAGTTTGTAACAGTATTTTGGCGGAGCCCCAATCGGATTTAGCCAGAACCTTATATGTATTAGTCAATAATGCTTAGCAATTAGTTAATTTTAGTTCACATCTTTTTTATAATCATGTATTTTCATTACCAGGGCAACATATTCACTAAGTGAAAAAGCCCTAAATTTAGAATAAAAAAAAAAAAAAAAGAATAATCCATTTTTTCATCATAAGGATGAAAAAATGTATGTAATAAAAAGATTCAATGTCAAGGTAAAGCAATAAAAGTCAGCAGTTTAATAAATTCTTAATTTTATTTGTCAGTTTAATCTGTCAGTTTTATGAAGCTGTAATTTTACGACGGACTACCTGGTGTTTTAATCCATTAAAAATATAATGATCCGGTGAAAAGAAAGTAAAATGTGATATTGGTGTTATGGTCTGGAAAGGCGTGGCTGTGTCCTTGACTTGTAGAAATTAAATTTAAGATTATTTTATCGTTAATGCCGATAAAAAGAATAGATTACGTCCTATTTTTTTGTTTATTAACGTGTCTCGAAGGAGTTTTAAAGAAAACTATTGTGTGTATTTTTAGAGGTACAATACTACAGAGTATGATCTGCAAGCGACCAGCTGAATGCGTCAGCCTGCTTGAAGGTGGATTTGTACAGGCCACACCCGAAAGCAACACACTTTTCTAGCTATGATGTTTTACAATAATTGTGTAAGCTGCTCGCTTTTCCAGTGTATGCATACATGCTAGGACTAGTTGTAGTGTCTCCGACAATCTTACCGAATAAAATGCAAAGCTGTTAGATTACATTGGTTTATTTATTTAGTTGAATAGTTCGGTCACTTAAAATCAATTGCACTTTTCAATTGAGAACTCGTGGGACAGTTGACATGACTCGTGCCACCGTACAGATGGATACTGACCGATGTTACAGGGTGTAATGTAACATGTTACAACTCGAGCATTTGTGCAATCAGTACGATGAAATGAACATGAACATTGAATTATTAAGCTGGGTACTGACCAACGTTACAGGGTGTAATGTAACATGATACAACTCGAGCATTTGTGGAGTCAGTACGATGTAAAGAACACGAACATTGAATTATTACTAACAATTGTAGCACACGGCGTAACAGAAATGCTCGCTGCGAATGTTACATTACACCCTGTAACGTTGGTCAGTGCCCAGCTTTACTGACAATTATAGCATACGGCGTAACACGAATACTCGCTGCGAATGTTACATTACACCACGTAACACCGGTCAGTTACCACCTTACGATAAACAGGCGTCGCAAACAACTTGTGTTTTCTATTCCGAAGATAGCTGTTCGGATATTGGCAATTATAATGCTTCCTCTACACGTCAACAGATTCATCTGCACACGTCGTCGTCTTCGGATGGGTGTTGCGATCGTCAAGTGGAACGCACGGTTGTGTTATATTTTAATAGATATTAATAATTACTACTGTTATTTTATTTAAACCATGCGTTCCACTTGACGATCACAACACTCATCTGAAGACGACATCTGCAGATGCATCTGTTGACGTGTAGATGAGGCATTAGCAATATTGGCAATCAGATTAATTGGTACATAAGCTTTAACAACCTGCAGTAACGCTTTAATAAATCGCTTCTTTATTAATTAATTTATTTATTTAACACTTACAGGCGGACTACCTAAGGGCATTCTCTCACAGTCAACCTTAGGTTAGTGCAGAGAGACGGAAGCAGGTCTTATTAAATACTTGGTCAAGGGAACTAACAACGAGCTTATACATTTATACAAAAATTACATAAGTTACATGTATAATTGTGTACATAAATAACAAAATAATAATATACTTATAAACATAAACAACTACATATATAAACAAATACCGACATTAATTACATTTCTTTCATAGCATTTCAGTTATTGTTAACAACAGAATGTTAATTTGTAAATGAAGCAAATTATCAAATAACCCGATGTTTTATTTACAGGGAAACAAAAGCGAATCATATTACGTAATATATTTCCCGCGGTACCTATTAACATCACATTTGCGCCAGTAATTTAATTCTGCGAACTCAATCACCGGCATTCATTTATGATCAAATTTAAATGTATGAAAAAACAATATCTAATTACAGCGATTATCAGTAATTGTATTTGTCACATTTGGATTCAAGTCTAAAAACCAAAAAAATGTTATGTACTGCATATAAAAGTGCTTGGTGGCCTGTTTGTAAACGGACCAAAGATGTGACTCTATGAAACGATCGGATGTTCGACGTCCGGAGTAAAATATGTGTATAATTTTTCCACCTCTAAAAATCAATACTATTCTCTATTATACTTATAATTTTCTCCGAACTTAGTCTAAGATTATGACGACGATAGAAAATTCCAAAATTTTATGAAGTATTCAGGCACGTTGGTGGAGTTTTACGTACGGCGTCCGAACTTAACCCTTCCCAATTCTAATAATATTCTTTTTTTCCTAATTAATATCGAGTATTGTAACAAATATTGTACCTTATCGTGAAAAGCGCTCCACGCTTATGTAGCATTTGGTCTACCTTTAGATATGCTGATCAACATCAAGGAGTTATCTATACATATAAATAAAATGGAAGTGTCTGTTTTAAAAGTGAAAATAAAAAAAAATGTCCAACTACATATCGTTATATACACGATACCTGTGCCGAAAATGATATTTAATTTTTTTTGTCTGTCTGTCTGTTTGTTTGTTCCGGCTAATCTCTGAAATGGCTGGACTGATTTTGACGGGACTTTTTTTGTCAGGTAGCTGATATAACAAGAACTAACTTAGGCTACATTTATTTTAGAAAAAAAAAATCGTTTATTTCAGAAATTTTTTTTTGTTAAATTCCACGCTGACGAAGTCGCGGGCACAGCTAGTCTTGAATATATCTAGAAGAGGGTACAAAGACGGGGGGAGTATAGAGCCTGCGATGTCTTGAAGCATTAAATTAGAGATCGATGCGGCATGGATGCGGCTTGATTGAGATATGGTATTAATTAAAACTACAAACAAGGTATAGCTTTAGCTGTTCGAGCACTAGCCTTAATGAAATGACGAATATTGGAAGTGCATGTACACATATAGAATAATTTTATTTCCTGTTGTTGATTTCAAATATTTTGTAAGTCGTAAACTATGTGGATTGCAAGATGATTTCTTAGATTTACGAGAATGTTACACATTTAAATGAATTATAAAACTATATTAGACGAATTTATGAAATCCGATATAGGTTAAAAAAATTATAGTTATGTCATTTAGATTTTTTTTAATATGGGTTTTGTATGTAAATGTATTATGTTTTATTAATACTTTCAAAGTATGTTGATTAACTTATAGCGAACGTTGTAGATTAATCTTTCTATGTAGTTAAATTCATATTTATTGCAGCTGTTCTATCAGTCACAGTTTCTCACACTATTTAATTAAAAATTGTAACTACCCTAATAAAAGAAAGAGGTTCTCAATTCGTCGGATTTTTAATTGCTTGTAAATTAGCACGGTTTGGTAGTAGGCAAACTTATCGTCATGCCTGGATCCAAACTCAAGACCCAAAAATCATTTAAACTGTTTCCAAACTAACAAATATAAAAAACTAGAGTACAATTTAGGTTATAACTCGACATTACACTTCAACAAAGCATTGAACGTAGATTTTTCTAAACATCCATCGTCAATTCAAATTAGACTCTACCATTTTGAAATACGATTCAGAATCGCTTATCTCACACCAGTCACGTAAATTATGAGGCTACACATGTCGGTATATTTTTAAACACTACTATTATTTATGTGAGAATAGTTAACAGCAATGTTTACGAACCATAATGGATACTATATTCTTCGTAAGCGGGGTATTTGACCGTTACTAAAATATTACATTTTTTTAGATCTAGGTATACAGGTTACTAGGCGTTTGAAACAAAAGATATATGTCTATTTATCGTAATGTCTATTTCTCCTGCCAAAAGCAGTCTAAATGCACTGTTGTTTTTCGATTAGAAGGATTGTAGCCAAAGTGTTTACTGGACATATGGAGGCTTAACATCTTATGTCTCAGGATGACGAGAGCAGTGGAATGCCAAGCATTGCTTTTTGATTCATGGTGTTGTTTGGTTTGTTACGCCCATAAGCGGTCGTATCGCTTACCATCAGGCGAATGGCTCGTCTCGCCGTTCATACCAATAAAATAAATAAAATCAAAAATATCAGTAATAAAAATATCACTTAGTACAATAAAATTACACTCTGTTTTCCTTTTACAAAATCACCCGAATGTTGTATTTATGAAGTGACTTGAAAATAAAATTTAAATTTAATCGACTCCAAAAAAGGAGATTATCATTATTGTGTCTATAAAACAAAGACACTGCACTGCATCAGAGATTCTGAACGAGATTTTTGACTGCAATGAATGGCAAGACAAGGATGCCATTTGCCGTACACCTGATGGTAGGTGATATGACCGCTTATGAATAATAGCAAAACCAAACAACACCTTGATGACGACGAAAGGCATAGTATTCCACTGCGATCATCGTCCGGACACATAATATATTAAGTCTCAATATTTCCAGAGTTACTCTGGCTATAATGTCCTTTAAACCGAAAAATAACAGTTGCATATTATTATTAGCCTTTAAAAACTTTAAAGGCTAATTTAACTTGCTATCTTACGGAATTTATTCTGGGTCACAATGTCTCTTAATAGGTAAATGTTTGGTAAGTATGAATACTGCCGTATCACTATGTTGTGGAACAATTGACCCACCGTATTCCCTTCTTCCAATAATGCCTCTTTAAACACAGTTTAAGGTAATTGCAATGGAACAGATGCAATAGTATCGAAAAACGTAAATAGTCTCTCGCGAATCTATACATTATTTGAACGGCACTGTATTTAAAGGTCACAGCAGTAGTAGTTATTTTGTTGCACCCATATAAACTAGTGTTCCAGCCCGGCTCCACTCGAGTACAGATACACTTTTTTTAAAATGTTCTATCGCCTATGTTCATTAGACATAATGTAACATTCTAATGGTAAAATAATTTTCCAAATCGATCCAGCAGTTTCAGAACCTATATAATACAAACAAAAAATCATATCCATCCTCTTTATAATATTAGTATAGATATTAAAGAGTTGTAATATACAGGGTATATCAAGACTGCTACCGAAAACGAAGGCGTGTGATTGTTTTAGTGACTACAAACAAAATGCAACTATTGGTTACTGGTCTCTCATATATCTAAGGCCTACACTTAGAGAGTCACAGCAACATTACAGTACAAAGTATTGCTTTTTTAATGTTTTATTAAACATGTTTACAAAAAATAAACAAAAAAGAGTTATCCAAATTGGTTCATGCGTCATAGAGAAATCAGTGAACATTCATAGTAAAAGTATCCGACGAATTGAGAACCTCCTCCTTTTTCCAAGTCGGTTAAAATACAATAAGTTTTTAAGATCTGTCAGTATTATCACAAGTTTTGTCATTTCTCGGTACAATACTATCTATAACGAAATAATTTCCTTTATCTAATATTTTATGGTATGTCTTATTTGAAGATAAGACACTTGAGTTATTTATCTCCAAAGAAATTTCGTAAGCAAAATGAGGCCGATCCTATTCTCAATAGTTATAAGGCGTAAGTAACAGAATAATAAGTTGATCTGTATCTGTATCAGCCCATATACGTACCTGCAGGACACGGGCCTCCTCTACAATCGACAGTATGATTGAGAGTGGTTAGGCCATACAGTCCCCCACGCTGGCCTAATGCGGGTTGGCGGATTTTACATACCATATAATTTCTTGTAAATCGCTATGGTATGCAGGTTTCCTTACGATGCTTTCCTTCACCGTTATAGTGCGTGGTGATTGACAATCAACACTCACATGACTCCGAAAATTAAGAGGTGTGCCCTGGGATTCGAACCCGCGACCACCGCGAACATGTTGGCAGCCGCGTCTGGGGGGTTACTCTACAATCCGTTACGAAGCACGAAACTTCGGATAACGGATGTCAGTGACGAAATAAATGTACCACAGGGTATGTGAACCAATGATAAAAGAATTATAAAGGATTACGCACAAAAGTAGCTATATATATCTAATTATAGTTATGTTAGGAATATCGACGCGGAATGTACGTTTATCTATCTGTCTCCTTTACACATAGCTGACTTTTCCCTTAATGAAAGAGACAAATAATAATTCCTTTGTTTCGAATATGGCAATATTTTGTTCACTAACCACACTGAGACCGCCCCTAGACCAAAATGACGCCATTTTATTTAGCTCATCCGAAACCACAGACTAGTAAAACAAAAACTCCATGAAATGTCAAACTGTGGGGTTATCTGTCAATCGAAGTAAACAAATCTGCAAAATCAAAGAATTTCGAATTATTCATTGTTTAATCTCGTTTGTTAAGTTTGCTAATTAGTTTAATTGTTAACTTTTTAAAGTGCCTCAGTGTTGTGTTAGAGGATTCAAGTCGAGTTCAAGCAAAAAGGACTCAACACAACTTTTCATAGGTTAGTAACTGTTTTTACGAAATACTAACAAATATGTGCTAAATTTACATTTTGGGTTTATTTTTATTATTTATAAATGTATTTGGATCTTGTTGATTAAGTTTTAGACTCTTCTAGGCGTTATTTATACAAGTAGTGTAAATAACAACCTCATTGTTTGTTTACACACAAGTTTAGAGATGAGTGGATTCGATACGCAATTATTCATATCGATATTATCATTTTTAAATATTTTGATCTTTATTTTTCAAAAAAAGAAAAAAATAGTTTATATTTAAATATATATTCAGACCGACAAACAAAGTGAAATTAAAATTTTTTTTTTAGATTCCCTATAAACATACAAACCAGGACAAAATGGATACAAAAAATTGGAAGCTATTGGAACCCTGCAATAAATACATTTATTTGTTCATTACATTTTGAAAAAGAAAACAGCTTTCCAAAAATATTCCCGGTAAGTGAAATTGTAGTAATTATGATATTTTACCTAATAATCCTATTAATAATACAACTGTTAATCAATAACAAAGATGACATGCAAGATAATTTGGACAATTGGTAGTCTATTGTCTAATGTTCTGGAGAACCTTTTAATGAACAGAAATAGTTTTATATTTTATTATTAATTATTATAATTGTTTATCTTAACCAACACTTTCATATTCATTGATTGAATTCTAAGTGAGACATAATGATTTTCCTCAGTCAAATAATAGCAATAAAAATCTACCTATGTTATTTTATTTTATTTGGTATGTATTAAATATCCTGATAGGTATTTTTGATTTTAGCAAAGAATGGTGCTACGTAATAATGAACGAAATGTATTAGATGCAACTGGGTGTTTGTCTCGACAGGTATAACCTTGTAACGGTTGTAACATGTAAATTAGTATTAATTTATTAATTACATTAATTATTGTTTACATTATGGCGACTAAAAAAGTAACGATAATTGTAAAGTATAAGTATATTTTTAGGAATATCAAGAAATAATTACCTCCAACCGTCACATACATAGTCTGATCCCACACTAAGATCAAAATGTTTAATACATCATATTACTATTGTTTATGTAGCAGTTGCATTTTTATTAGTTTTGTTACAAATAAATTTATCATAATATAAAATTTATACATACATAAACTCACGCCTTTTTCCCAGAATGGGTAGGCAGAGGTGCAACCAGGACACCCACATTTCAGCCTCCGTGGCGCAGGCGGTAAGACGCCGTTCGTGAATAGAGAGACCGCGGTTTCGATCCCCGCACCGAGAGAAATGTTTGTGCGGCCCACAAATATTTCTCTCGGGTCTGTGTGTTTGTGAGACCGAAAAGTCTCTCGTAGTTCCTGATACCCACGACACAAGACTCGATCTTAATGTGGGGTCAGGACTATGTGTGTGACTGTTGGGTGTTATTTATTTATTTATTTATTTCGCCTTGTATGTTCCGTCCTACGATGTTGTGGGTGGCGAGCCTATCGCAATATCGGGCACAAATTCCTGACTGTGCTGATAATGAATAGAAAAATCCGATATCACTTTGCGCGACCCGGGATTCGAACATGAGACCTCAGCTTTGTAACCGTACCATAATACAACTACGCCACTGAGGCAGTCAATATTTATACATAAATTAAAATCTATAGTCCACATTATTCACCGCTTGTATGTTTATGTATGTATGTACCTTATGTTTTTTTTGTTTGATTGAATTATTCGAAAAATATTTTTATTCTAGTGCTGATTTCCTGCCTTCGTTCGCGATGTCCGCTACAATTTCTTTATTCAAAATCAAAATCAAAATATTCTTTATAATTTAAGTTCATTTCATTTGGCGATCTAGTGTTGTTACATAGTTTATTAAGTCTTTTAATTATTATTTATTTTCGAGTTTCTTATTTTTTTATATAAAGCAGCTGTTAAATAAATAATTGTCGAAAGAGACTGACTTCTGTTATACAGAGCTTCCTAGTTCAGGAGTCAGGGTGTTATTATGTTGTAAACATGTTGTAATGAAATAAAGATTAATTATTATTATTATTATTTATTCTAATAGTCTTTCAAAAGATCTTTTGGATTGTTCATTTCTGCTACCACCGCTTCGGAACGTGTTGTAGCTGTGAAGAAGAAGTGGCGCAAGAAACTTCGTCAGCAACACGAACTGTCTTCTTTTTTCTTTTTTTTATATCGCCATTTAAAATTACAATGGTTCATGTCACAGAACACAATAATGTCAGTTTATTTAGTTAATTGTGTTTATTTAGTTAATTGTTTAATTTCTATTTTTACATTTTAATTGTTAATTTTGTGTAGATATTTTATTTCTATTTATATATTTAAGTTGTTAGTTTAGTGTACATATTTTCATAGTTGTTTGCTAAATGTCTGTTTTTTTTTTTAGATTTTAGTTATAATTTGGCAAAAGAAATATTGACATGGTGAAAATTGGTGCTTAAGGAAAAAAGTGTGGTATATTCGAAGTCGCAACCAAATTCTAGCTATTAATAAAGTTGTATTTTATCTCACGTGTGTATTATTTGACAAATCCAATCCAATCATCAGGTAAAACTTACCCATCAAATAAATCATAGCATGAAAAAAATATCAAAACATTGACCTATTATTATCGGATTTAATTTTTAAAGACTTGACTGTCAAGTCCTAAAATCCCCTGTTTATACTCAATTGAGATGTAAAGCAAAAATTAAGAATGTTATATTAATGTTAGTCGTATGCCACTGTTGATGATCGATATCGATAAAAAATTTGGTACTAGCGTATCACTATTTTTAGGGGCGGAGCCGCCGCCATGTTTGTGAATCAAAGTGGTACGCGTCACGTGACCTTATGCTTTATCCCCTCTATTCTTTAATCATTGATTAAAACGGTAAGTTTCTTATTTTTAAATTATTATATCTATTTAATACCATAATGATCAATTATCGAACTAACAAATATAACATAACTAACAAATATTTTACCTACTTATACGTGTCGTGCTCAAACATGCAACTTTGTTGGGATAGAAAGAAGTTCCACTAGTGGTTATTTAATACTGTCAATAGTCACACACACGTTATCAATATTCACAAAGTATATGATTAGTCTTTAGTTAGTTAATAACTTGTGTTTGGAATGATTTGGTAGTGTACATTGACTTATAATAACATGAAACACTAGGTTGTAAATATGTTTTAATAGATTACTATTTTGTGTTACAGGATTTAACTACTTGAAGTTATCGCTTGGTACTTTGCGGATGATTCAACCACAATAATGAGATCCTCTTTTTTCTAGGATAATGAACATCAAATCATCAATCATTAGTGAAAACTGTTGTAAATGGAATATGTTGAAATAAATGTTTTATTTGTATTTTATTTGTTACCTGGCAGTAATTTGTGTGAAACAAGTTATACTAACTTATATTTATGTATATAACACACTACAAATAATTCTTTCCATTTTTTAAGTATGTATGTACATTTCTTGATGATTCAATTACAGTATATTACATCCATTTAAAAGAGTTTCTGTTTCATATAAATAATTTAAGAAAGCAATTGAAAATATAAATTATTTAAATTAACTGATGATCTTCACATTAGGTTAAATGCTTAGATATCAGATACTACAAATAATTATTTCCATTCAATTTTAAGTATGTGTCTATATTTCTTGATGATTCAATTACTAACTAACTAACTAACTAACTAAGCACTTGAAAAAGATATATTGTCAAAATTAATCGGTGATCTCCACAGTAGGTTAAATTATTATTATGTGACGATATTAAGATACCACATATTACAAATAATTATTTCCATTCAATTTTGAATAGGTAGGTATGCGTCTATATTTCTTGATGATTCAATTACAGTACATTACATCCATTTGAAAGAGTTTCTGTTTCATATAAATAAAGGAAGCACTTAAAAAAGATATATTGTCAAAATTAACCGATGATCTTCACATTAGGTTAAATCCATAGATGTAGTATAGAAAATCTATGGTTAAATCATTATGATGTGAAGATAATAAGATACCACATACTACAAAATTATTTCCATTCCGTTTTAAGTAGGTATGTGTCTATATTTCTTAATGATTCAATTACTATACATTACATTCATTTGAAAGAGCCTACTTTCTGTTTCATATAATTAATTTAAGGATGCAATTGAAAGTTATATTATTACAATTAACTGGTTATCTTTACATTAGGTTAAATACTTATTCATCATCATCATCATCATGTTAGCCACAGGAAGTCCACTGCTGAACATAGGCCTCCCCCTAGGATCTCCATAATGACCTGTTGGAAGCGGCCTGCATCCAGCGACTTATTATGTGAAGTTAATATAGTTTGATTGGATAATAATATTATATTGATTTTATTAAAATTAGAAATAATTATACTTTGATTTTGCTCTAAAGTAGATAGATATTAGTTTGTTTTGTTATTTATCTAAGCTCATTCTAACAAAACATTTTCCTTTCCTGACATCTTTATGGTTGGTTATAATTAATGCTTCTTAATTAACTTTTAGAAAAAGTTTTAAACAAACTAAATACATGCAATTGAAGTTTTTATCCATGTAATATAAGATTTCAATTAATATTTTGTTCAAAAATGACTGTCTAATTATTATCATGCAGATTGAAATAAGACTATTATTTACGGATTTTATCGCGGATTTAGTTTAATTTTACATTTTTTTGAATTCCCGACGTTTCGATCACTTTACAGCTTTCGTGGTCACGGGGCGGACTGAGGTATTAGTCATCCGCTCAGTGACTGTTACAATTTAACTACCCTTAATTTTGAATTATTAAATTAAAAAGTTAATTTAAATAACTAATCTGTTTTGGCGTTCCGATCCACGCAACGCCAAAACAGATTTTTGACCAGCAGCCTGGGGTTTTGACCAGCCCCAAGTCCTCGCGAAAGAACACCGTTTCCTGCCCAGGATGTTTCGCGAGGCTATTGAAATTAAAAAACATCCAAATTTCAATAGGGAAGATGGCTTGAAGCTTGCACAAGCATGGGATCCTATTCTACACTTAATTAAATCGGAACCCAAAAGACCAACTGCCAGACCTCAAGACACAGTGAGCTCCTTCTGCGTGGATCGGAACGCCAAAACAGATTAGTTATTTAAATTAACTTTTTAATTTAATAATTCAAAATTAAGGGTAGTTAAATTGTAACAGTCACTGAGCGGATGACTAATACCTCAGTCCGCCCCGTGACCACGAAAGCTGTAAAGTGATCGAAACGTCGGGAATTCAAAAAATGTAAAATTAAACTAAATCCGCGATAAAATCCGTAAATAATAGTCTTATTTCAATGTGTAACATTCGCGTAAATCTAAGAAACCATTATTATCATGCAGAGTTTATCTAAACAAATAGGTAGGTACTATGCCATAACATTGAATGTGTGTGAAACTCATATGTAAGCTTGTTATTAGAGAAAATTAAAATATGCACTATATATCACATTGTTTTATTATGTAACTACTTGTAAGATACTTATTAGTAATATTGATTTTCTATTCCTCACAATGTAGCTGATATTGAGCTATGAACATACCAATAATCATAAGGTGGAAAGAAAACAATTTTTATTTAGTACCTAGTATCAAAAGTTTAATAAAATATGTTAATTACTATCCACAATTAATTTATTTAAGTGTTTTATAGCGATATTTTTTGGGTACAAGAAGTATAAATAAGATAAACTTTGAAGAAACACATTTAAAAGATTTCCTCTTAAATAAAGTTTAGGGGGTCTTCTCGTTGTAAATATCAGCCAAAATATAGTTGTATCCTTTTTGCCATCTTTTTGGTTTGCTTGAAATATCCACCATGTTCTACACTATATTCTTTCACATTGACACCAACATTTATTCAATTTATCAGTTATCTTAAACTGTAGGTAATAGGTATTGCCGTTTTGTTCTTGTTAAATGTTTTTCTCCATTATACCGGTTTTGGGTTTTATTTTGAAGTATCCCTGTATTTTCTGTCGGGAGTACATTGTTATAATACGCCACAATCAAAAACAAATCTTGAAATAATAATATCGAGTCTCGTTGTGATTGTGAACGTCCCATCGCGTCGTATAAACTTATTTACTCGTCTGTGGTATAAACGGTACGCTTCATTTTGTACTTTTAATTCCTGGTGGTGTGCATCCTCTTCTCCACTATAATTTTCAAGATATTCACAGGCATTTCTAATATCCAGGGCAAACAATCTTCAATTTTTATTGAGCTGTGTTATTGTTGTTCGAACTTTTATTATTAGTTTTTCTTCGAATCACCGCTGTTACATGCCATTTTAATTAAGCCTTTTAGTTAAGATTTTGCACTTATATATGGTCTAAAGTCACTCCACAGACAAAATTAAAAATATTATCGAGACTTTCGGAAATATGACATTTTCGTCCATGTTGATTTCAAATTTTCGTCTCTGACAGTTATTTCGGACGACGAAGTATTGACGAAAAATTCAAATCATTCGTTCTTTTTACGGATTTCGTGTAACGAAGTAACATCCGTCCGAAAAATGTCACGAAACTTCGAGTTACGGATTCTATAGTAACCCCCGGTCCGTTTGCCAACAGGCCACCACGCACTAAAATGTCGATAAGACTTTTCAATTACGGAATATGTTAGTTTGAAGTCGCTTGTTTACTGGTGATACATCATATCGACAATGATATTTTTCTAGGCCTTTATTGGATTTTTTATTTGATTTTCTCTAGGTAAGTTCAATAAAATAAGTTTCACTTCTACTATAAACGTAAATAGTAAATAAATACACCCAACAGCCACATATAGTCGTATAGTCCTGACCCCATATTAAAATCAAGCAAGTCTTGTGTCGTGGGAATCAGAAGCTACGAGAGACTTCTCGGTTCACAAACACCCGCGACAAATACTTGAGGGCCTCACAAACTTTAGTCTCGGTGCGGGAATCGAACCCGTGGCCTCTCGTACGTATCGTCGTATATTCGTACTTTTTGTTCGAACATTCGTTCGCGTGACGCTGTACAGAGTAACTCCAGAACAGAGTAACACATTGTAGAGTTGAGAGTAATTCCTATTATGCACCAATCGGCTTATTTCATTACGTTGCCAAAATTCCTGAAACTGCGATGCGAAGCTTAAAGTCTGCAAAATATTGGATTTTTTCGTATTTACTCCGTGTGTTAAATTTTTGTATTTTTAAATTTCAAAGAAATTTCAGTTTAACCAAAAACAAAAAAATACTTTTCTGTTATTTTTCGGATTCACACCGTATTTAGGGAAAGCAGGGAATTCGATCTTGATCACCACGGTTTTCTTGGTACTGAATACAACCAAGGTTTTAGCATAATTGAAGTTTATTGTCCTTTTAAGCGCTTAAAGACAAAATCTTCCCATCAACTCATGGTATTTTCCATGTTTACACGTCAAACCATCTATTGGCACCGAATGCGTTGTTATCAAAACATTAAGAATAGTTTTTCTCACCTTACATTTTATTACTTTGTCGTTAATACAAAGAGTATTAACGTCAATAAGGTAGTAGATAAAAAATAATAGTTTAAAAAAACTAAAAAACACGCTTTATATAGAAAACCCAACTAAAAAATAGAAAATAAATTTTAATAATACTGAATTAAGGATAGTGTAAAAAATTAATAAGAAAAAAATATTTTTTATTGTAAAAAAAGCGTGGGGTTATTTATTTATTTATCGGTCTTTGACAGATGTGCAAAATTTGAATGAAATCTGTCCGTTTAAAGTGGGTTGAAATCGCGTCTTAAGGAGTCGGTTACAAACATACAAATAAACATACAAGTGAAGCTAATATAAAGCGTGTAAAAAATGGCTTAATCTAAATTATATTGAACATTTTAACATAGCCTGTCAATTATGTTGTGAAAACATCACAAACAATGCTTTAAATTCCATTCAAGATTTCGCTAGATGTCAATAGAATATATTTATGTAACATTTATTACGCTGGCATTTCAATAAAAGTTGTCAAGACAAATTCATTGCTTTTCATTTGGCCATGAAATAAAATAGTTGATTTTTCGGTTACAAGTATTTTTGACTCATTTTTCTAAAGGATTGTTTTAAAATGTCTCTTTGGCGAATGTAATGCTCTATACTCTATAGTGACACAATGCTAGTTGAAGTGTTTTAGTGCCAATATTTTACTTTAAAGTTGCACGTTCAGTTTTGCTTTAGTCGCTCTTGTGCTGTTAGTTGAAAAAAAATTGTTCCTCTGTGAAATCTTGTATAGGTATCTCGATACTGGATTTTTATGTGAAACATAGCTTTTATTTACAAAGGGTGGTAGGCCATGGCGTGAGAAGCCGCCTAGGTAGGTACCACCGCAATATCTCTTTCTCCTGCCAAAGAGTGGAGTGTAATTGCACTGTCATGTTCCGGTTCAAAGGACATTGTAGCCAAAGTATTTACTGGACATATTGAGACTTAACGTCTTATGTCGCAGAATGGCGAACGCAGTGGAATGCCAAGCATTTCACACATGATGTTGGTGTTTTGTTTTGATACTTTTTTTTTTATTGCATTGAATGGCGAGACGAGCAACCCGTTCGCCTGATGGTAAGCGATACGACCGCTCATGAACAGTAGCAACATTCCACTGCGCTCGCCATCCTGAGACATAAGATGTTAAGTCTCAATATGTCCAGTAGTTGCTCTGGCTACAATGTCCTTCAATCCGAAACACAACAGTGCATTTAAGCAGTGTTGTTTCACGGGAGAAATAGACATTGCGGTGGTACCTACCCAGATGGCCTCTCACATATGAGAGACCTACCACCAGTTAAACTGTACATGAGCGATCGTATCGCTTACCATTAGGTGAATGATATGTTCTTCTCGCCATGAATTTCTATAAAAAAATAAGACATGCAAGAGCTAATAAAGATAAAACATCACTCCAATTACCTCCAAGACCAGAATTTATTTGAAAATACTCGACATGCCTGGTAATTACATTTGTGTTGATACGAATCACGATAATGAGCTAGGGCCCTACTATATTCATCCGAAACGAAGTTCGAAACTTCGGACGAACGAAGTTTGTTACGATACGAATGTACCTACTCTGTAAATGTTCGGATTGCTGATATATTCGAATCATTCATTCTTTGATCCGAAGATTCGAATTTCGTGTTACAGAGTAGGTTTCGAAACGAAAAACGTCACGAAACTTCGAACTTCGGATTTATATAGTAGGGCCCCTAGTCCAATATACTCGGAGAACAGCAATTTATTTGCCACATTTGGATAAAGCAATATCGAATATATACTAGCGGATATTAATTTTCTCTGTGATGTTTCTGTAAGCATTTGCTTTGCTTGAAAATCTGTGGGCGTGTATCTATGTGCATATTTCAATTTCCTTTCAATATTCAATATTTGTAGTAATTTGTCCGCCCCGTTGCGCAGTTGGTTATTATAGGGCGACCAACTTTATAACCTAGCCGTTTGAATAATATCATCATCACCATCGCATCTTATATCGTTAATTGCTTCGATCAAATATATTTGATCGAAGGTTAATTGAGTTTTTTTTAAATAATGAACATTATTACATTACGACGTAATTTATGGATGGCCCCTTAATTAAAATATTCGTATATTCTAAATTATCCTAAAGGACTATACGACCAAAAATCTTTATTAGGTTCAAACTACAAAGCCGAAGTCCAGAGGTCACGGATTTAGTTAATGGCACATACAAACACTTTTTGGAAAGTACATATTGTATATTCATAATTTCATAGTAATACTGGTTTGCTGGCAACCCGCATTAGGCCACCGTGGTGGACTATATGGCCTAACCACTCTCAACCGTACCCTCGATTGTAGGTAGGCCCGTGCCCTGCAGTGGGACATATATGGGCTGATACAGACTGGTTTACTGGTGTTTTACTGATGGTAGTTCTCTCATATGTGAGGTCATCTGGTAGGGTACCACCGCAATGTGTATTTCTCCCGCTAAACAGCAATTCAAAGTGTTTGGTTTTGGCACTTCTCAGGAGCGGTCGTATCGCTTACCATCAGGCGAACGACATGCTCTCTTGCCATTAATTGCAATAAAAAAACATGATGTTTACTATATCACTGAAAGAAAATAATATAATGAGGACATTCTGAAATTCAAAGCCGTGGGCGACAGATAGCCTGTGCATTGTTATAATTCATTTTATAACAAATATTTTGTGTAATTTCATTTCATTGAATACTTATATTATATTTCTATGGATGATAAGATAAATGTCGTTAAATAATTATTCTTTCAATGTTGTATAAATTTCATTAAGAATAAACATTCGTGTATTGGTTTTTCCAAACGAATTTTAGTTTTTATGTTTTGTTCGTACAAGAAATAACGTTATCACGATTACGACAATGTAAACTTTACACAGTGTTCTAATTAAAATCTTTTAAACGACTTAAACCTACCTTTGAATACTGTATGAAAATTTCCACACATGCTTTAATATTTCTTTGTAAGCGTAAGCCTTTGTAATAAGCTACGTATTCGTAAAGAAATGAAAAAAGTTATTCAATTTCTCCCTGTATCCAGCATACCGCTGATTCTCAAAGGAAATTAAATATCTTAGAGATATGCCGTTTTATTACCTGAAAGGCAAACTGTCTTAACAGTTTGTGCTCTAAATAGAGAGTCCTAAGTTCGTTTTCTACATCCAACAAACTTATTATTGCATGATTTTATATAAATTTCATGTCTCATAATTTTATTTAATTTGTAAATCAGCGTTCTGAATACTTCGACAGCAGTGGTTCCTAAGATTTGAGTTAAGTTTAGCTAGTTTTTATCTCACAACTACCGGGTCTGTTTCCACTAGAGATACGCTTTTTTGAAAATATTATACCGGGTATCTCAAGACTGCTACCGAAAACGAAGCCGGGTGGTAGTTTTAGTGGCTACAAACACAATGCAATTAAAAATTTCGCATAGAAACGCGACAATTATTTTTTATGATTTTTTAAATATCGTCATTTTTGGGTGGTAAATCCATAGTTTTTGCTAAAATAATAATTTAAACTCTTTTATACCTTAGAGTATTTATAAATAAAAGGGTATACACTATTATTTTAGGAAAAAATGTATTTACCACCCAAATATGGCCATAGGAAAAAAATATCAAAAAAAAAATTGTCGCTTTTTTTTGCAACTTTTTCTGTTGCATTGTGTCTGAAGTCGCTTAGACTACCACCCGGCTTCGTTTTCGGTAGCAGTCTTGATATACCCTGTATAGCCTATGTTCATCAAGGATAATATATTTTAATGGTGAAATATTTTTTCATGTCGGTGTTGTAGTTTCAGAGCCTATTCAATGCACATAAACAATCAAATCTTTCGTATTTTTAATTTTTGTTACGACTTACGCAACTATTACGTAACTTTAAAGTGATTTTGTACTAAATATTACAGTTTTTTACAAGTATTACAAGTATTTTTGTTACAAGTATTTTTGACTCATTTTTCTAAAGGATTGTTTTAAAATGTCTCTTTGGCGAATGTAATGCTCTATACTCTATAGTGACACAATGCTAGTTGAAGTGTTTTAGTGCCAATATTTTACTTTAAAGTTGCACGTTCAGTTTTGCTTTAGTCGCTCTTGTGCTGTTAGTTGAAAAAAAATTGTTCCTCTGTGAAATCTTGTATAGGTATCTCGATACTGGATTTTTATGTGAAACATAGCTTTTATTTACAAAGGGTGGTAGGCCATGGCGTGAGAAGCCGCCTAGGTAGGTACCACCGCAATATCTCTTTCTCCTGCCAAAGAGTGGAGTGTAATTGCACTGTCATGTTCCGGTTCAAAGGACATTGTAGCCAAAGTATTTACTGGACATATTGAGACTTAACGTCTTATGTCGCAGAATGGCGAACGCAGTGGAATGCCAAGCATTTCACACATGATGTTGGTGTTTTGTTTGGATACTTTTTTTTTTTTTATTGCATTGAATGGCGAGACGAGCAACCCGTTCGCCTGATGGTAAGCGATACGACCGCTCATGAACAGTAGCAACATTCCACTGCGCTCGCCATCCTGAGACATAAGATGTTAAGTCTCAATATGTCCAGTAGTTGCTCTGGCTACAATGTCCTTCAATCCGAAACACAACAGTGCATTTAAGCAGTGTTGTTTCACGGGAGAAATAGACATTGCGGTGGTACCTACCCAGATGGCCTCTCACATATGAGAGACCTACCACCAGTTAAACTGTACATGAGCGATCGTATCGCTTACCATTAGGTGAATGATATGTTCTTCTCGCCATGAATTTCTATAAAAAAATAAGACATGCAAGAGCTAATAAAGATAAAACATCACTCCAATTACCTCCAAGACCAGAATTTATTTGAAAATACTCGACATGCCTGGTAATTACATTTGTGTTGATACGAATCACGATAATGAGCTAGGGCCCTACTATATTCATCCGAAACGAAGTTCGAAACTTCGGACGAACGAAGTTTGTTACGATACGAATGTACCTACTCTGTAAATGTTCGGATTGCTGATATATTCGAATCATTCATTCTTTGATCCGAAGATTCGAATTTCGTGTTACAGAGTAGGTTTCGAAACGAAAAACGTCACGAAACTTCGAACTTCGGATTTATATAGTAGGGCCCCTAGTCCAATATACTCGGAGAACAGCAATTTATTTGCCACATTTGGATAAAGCAATATCGAATATATACTAGCGGATATTAATTTTCTCTGTGATGTTTCTGTAAGCATTTGCTTTGCTTGAAAATCTGTGGGCGTGTATCTATGTGCATATTTCAATTTCCTTTCAATATTCAATATTTGTAGTAATTTGTCCGCCCCGTTGCGCAGTTGGTTATTATAGGGCGACCAACTTTATAACCTAGCCGTTTGAATAATATCATCATCACCATCGCATCTTATATCGTTAATTGCTTCGATCAAATATATTTGATCGAAGGTTAATTGAGTTTTTTTTAAATAATGAACATTATTACATTACGACGTAATTTATGGATGGCCCCTTAATTAAAATATTCGTATATTCTAAATTATCCTAAAGGACTATACGACCAAAAATCTTTATTAGGTTCAAACTACAAAGCCGAAGTCCAGAGGTCACGGATTTAGTTAATGGCACATACAAACACTTTTTGGAAAGTACATATTGTATATTCATAATTTCATAGTAATACTGGTTTGCTGGCAACCCGCATTAGGCCACCGTGGTGGACTATATGGCCTAACCACTCTCAACCGTACCCTCGATTGTAGGTAGGCCCGTGCCCTGCAGTGGGACATATATGGGCTGATACAGACTGGTTTACTGGTGTTTTACTGATGGTAGTTCTCTCATATGTGAGGTCATCTGGTAGGGTACCACCGCAATGTGTATTTCTCCCGCTAAACAGCAATTCAAAGTGTTTGGTTTTGGCACTTCTCAGGAGCGGTCGTATCGCTTACCATCAGGCGAACGACATGCTCTCTTGCCATTAATTGCAATAAAAAAACATGATGTTTACTATATCACTGAAAGAAAATAATATAATGAGGACATTCTGAAATTCAAAGCCGTGGGCGACAGATAGCCTGTGCATTGTTATAATTCATTTTATAACAAATATTTTGTGTAATTTCATTTCATTGAATACTTATATTATATTTCTATGGATGATAAGATAAATGTCGTTAAATAATTATTCTTTCAATGTTGTATAAATTTCATTAAGAATAAACATTCGTGTATTGGTTTTTCCAAACGAATTTTAGTTTTTATGTTTTGTTCGTACAAGAAATAACGTTATCACGATTACGACAATGTAAACTTTACACAGTGTTCTAATTAAAATCTTTTAAACGACTTAAACCTACCTTTGAATACTGTATGAAAATTTCCACACATGCTTTAATATTTCTTTGTAAGCGTAAGCCTTTGTAATAAGCTACGTATTCGTAAAGAAATGAAAAAAGTTATTCAATTTCTCCCTGTATCCAGCATACCGCTGATTCTCAAAGGAAATTAAATATCTTAGAGATATGCCGTTTTATTACCTGAAAGGCAAACTGTCTTAACAGTTTGTGCTCTAAATAGAGAGTCCTAAGTTCGTTTTCTACATCCAACAAACTTATTATTGCATGATTTTATATAAATTTCATGTCTCATAATTTTATTTAATTTGTAAATCAGCGTTCTGAATACTTCGACAGCAGTGGTTCCTAAGATTTGAGTTAAGTTTAGCTAGTTTTTATCTCACAACTACCGGGTCTGTTTCCACTAGAGATACGCTTTTTTGAAAATATTATACCGGGTATCTCAAGACTGCTACCGAAAACGAAGCCGGGTGGTAGTTTTAGTGGCTACAAACACAATGCAATTAAAAATTTCGCATAGAAACGCGACAATTATTTTTTATGATTTTTTAAATATCGTCATTTTTGGGTGGTAAATCCATAGTTTTTGCTAAAATAATAATTTAAACTCTTTTATACCTTAGAGTATTTATAAATAAAAGGGTATACACTATTATTTTAGGAAAAAATGTATTTACCACCCAAATATGGCCATAGGAAAAAAATATCAAAAAAAAAATTGTCGCTTTTTTTTGCAACTTTTTCTGTTGCATTGTGTCTGAAGTCGCTTAGACTACCACCCGGCTTCGTTTTCGGTAGCAGTCTTGATATACCCTGTATAGCCTATGTTCATCAAGGATAATATATTTAATGGTGAAATATTTTTTCATGTCGGTGTTGTAGTTTCAGAGCCTATTCAATGCACATAAACAATCAAATCTTTCGTATTTTTAATTTTTGTTACGACTTACGCAACTATTACGTAACTTTAAAGTGATTTTGTACTAAATATTACAGTTTTTTACAAGTATTACAAGTATTTTTGTTACAAGTATTTTTGACTCATTTTTCTAAAGGATTGTTTTAAAATGTCTCTTTGGCGAATGTAATGCTCTATACTCTATAGTGACACAATGCTAGTTGAAGTGTTTTAGTGCCAATATTTTACTTTAAAGTTGCACGTTCAGTTTTGCTTTAGTCGCTCTTGTGCTGTTAGTTGAAAAAAAATTGTTCCTCTGTGAAATCTTGTATAGGTATCTCGATACTGGATTTTTATGTGAAACATAGCTTTTATTTACAAAGGGTGGTAGGCCATGGCGTGAGAAGCCGCCTAGGTAGGTACCACCGCAATATCTCTTTCTCCTGCCAAAGAGTGGAGTGTAATTGCACTGTCATGTTCCGGTTCAAAGGACATTGTAGCCAAAGTATTTACTGGACATATTGAGACTTAACGTCTTATGTCGCAGAATGGCGAACGCAGTGGAATGCCAAGCATTTCACACATGATGTTGGTGTTTTGTTTGGATACTTTTTTTTTTTTATTGCATTGAATGGCGAGACGAGCAACCCGTTCGCCTGATGGTAAGCGATACGACCGCTCATGAACAGTAGCAACATTCCACTGCGCTCGCCATCCTGAGACATAAGATGTTAAGTCTCAATATGTCCAGTAGTTGCTCTGGCTACAATGTCCTTCAATCCGAAACACAACAGTGCATTTAAGCAGTGTTGTTTCACGGGAGAAATAGACATTGCGGTGGTACCTACCCAGATGGCCTCTCACATATGAGAGACCTACCACCAGTTAAACTGTACATGAGCGATCGTATCGCTTACCATTAGGTGAATGATATGTTCTTCTCGCCATGAATTTCTATAAAAAAATAAGACATGCAAGAGCTAATAAAGATAAAACATCACTCCAATTACCTCCAAGACCAGAATTTATTTGAAAATACTCGACATGCCTGGTAATTACATTTGTGTTGATACGAATCACGATAATGAGCTAGGGCCCTACTATATTCATCCGAAACGAAGTTCGAAACTTCGGACGAACGAAGTTTGTTACGATACGAATGTACCTACTCTGTAAATGTTCGGATTGCTGATATATTCGAATCATTCATTCTTTGATCCGAAGATTCGAATTTCGTGTTACAGAGTAGGTTTCGAAACGAAAAACGTCACGAAACTTCGAACTTCGGATTTATATAGTAGGGCCCCTAGTCCAATATACTCGGAGAACAGCAATTTATTTGCCACATTTGGATAAAGCAATATCGAATATATACTAGCGGATATTAATTTTCTCTGTGATGTTTCTGTAAGCATTTGCTTTGCTTGAAAATCTGTGGGCGTGTATCTATGTGCATATTTCAATTTCCTTTCAATATTCAATATTTGTAGTAATTTGTCCGCCCCGTTGCGCAGTTGGTTATTATAGGGCGACCAACTTTATAACCTAGCCGTTTGAATAATATCATCATCACCATCGCATCTTATATCGTTAATTGCTTCGATCAAATATATTTGATCGAAGGTTAATTGAGTTTTTTTTAAATAATGAACATTATTACATTACGACGTAATTTATGGATGGCCCCTTAATTAAAATATTCGTATATTCTAAATTATCCTAAAGGACTATACGACCAAAAATCTTTATTAGGTTCAAACTACAAAGCCGAAGTCCAGAGGTCACGGATTTAGTTAATGGCACATACAAACACTTTTTGGAAAGTACATATTGTATATTCATAATTTCATAGTAATACTGGTTTGCTGGCAACCCGCATTAGGCCACCGTGGTGGACTATATGGCCTAACCACTCTCAACCGTACCCTCGATTGTAGGTAGGCCCGTGCCCTGCAGTGGGACATATATGGGCTGATACAGACTGGTTTACTGGTGTTTTACTGATGGTAGTTCTCTCATATGTGAGGTCATCTGGTAGGGTACCACCGCAATGTGTATTTCTCCCGCTAAACAGCAATTCAAAGTGTTTGGTTTTGGCACTTCTCAGGAGCGGTCGTATCGCTTACCATCAGGCGAACGACATGCTCTCTTGCCATTAATTGCAATAAAAAAACATGATGTTTACTATATCACTGAAAGAAAATAATATAATGAGGACATTCTGAAATTCAAAGCCGTGGGCGACAGATAGCCTGTGCATTGTTATAATTCATTTTATAACAAATATTTTGTGTAATTTCATTTCATTGAATACTTATATTATATTTCTATGGATGATAAGATAAATGTCGTTAAATAATTATTCTTTCAATGTTGTATAAATTTCATTAAGAATAAACATTCGTGTATTGGTTTTTCCAAACGAATTTTAGTTTTTATGTTTTGTTCGTACAAGAAATAACGTTATCACGATTACGACAATGTAAACTTTACACAGTGTTCTAATTAAAATCTTTTAAACGACTTAAACCTACCTTTGAATACTGTATGAAAATTTCCACACATGCTTTAATATTTCTTTGTAAGCGTAAGCCTTTGTAATAAGCTACGTATTCGTAAAGAAATGAAAAAAGTTATTCAATTTCTCCCTGTATCCAGCATACCGCTGATTCTCAAAGGAAATTAAATATCTTAGAGATATGCCGTTTTATTACCTGAAAGGCAAACTGTCTTAACAGTTTGTGCTCTAAATAGAGAGTCCTAAGTTCGTTTTCTACATCCAACAAACTTATTATTGCATGATTTTATATAAATTTCATGTCTCATAATTTTATTTAATTTGTAAATCAGCGTTCTGAATACTTCGACAGCAGTGGTTCCTAAGATTTGAGTTAAGTTTAGCTAGTTTTTATCTCACAACTACCGGGTCTGTTTCCACTAGAGATACGCTTTTTTGAAAATATTATACCGGGTATCTCAAGACTGCTACCGAAAACGAAGCCGGGTGGTAGTTTTAGTGGCTACAAACACAATGCAATTAAAAATTTCGCATAGAAACGCGACAATTATTTTTTATGATTTTTTAAATATCGTCATTTTTGGGTGGTAAATCCATAGTTTTTGCTAAAATAATAATTTAAACTCTTTTATACCTTAGAGTATTTATAAATAAAAGGGTATACACTATTATTTTAGGAAAAAATGTATTTACCACCCAAATATGGCCATAGGAAAAAAATATCAAAAAAAAAATTGTCGCTTTTTTTTGCAACTTTTTCTGTTGCATTGTGTCTGAAGTCGCTTAGACTACCACCCGGCTTCGTTTTCGGTAGCAGTCTTGATATACCCTGTATAGCCTATGTTCATCAAGGATAATATATTTTAATGGTGAAATATTTTTTCATGTCGGTGTTGTAGTTTCAGAGCCTATTCAATGCACATAAACAATCAAATCTTTCGTATTTTTAATTTTTGTTACGACTTACGCAACTATTACGTAACTTTAAAGTGATTTTGTACTAAATATTACAGTTTTAGAGATTTTTAATGTCAACATTTGTTTGAAACAAATATGTAATTGCATACATTGGCAAAATAGGTTGTTAAACTTTTGTAAAGTATAATTCAAAGCTAGCAAATTAGGTATTTATTTCTTATACAAAATCTTCGATCAAATATACACTACACAGTTCCCTGTAAAAGTTCTATTAAAAAGTGGCACCGATGCATGACATGAAAAAAAGTAAACGAAAAGATCACATATTCCAAATATATTAACACAAATTCCACCTTATTCCTGGAGCTTAAAGTAGCTTTTCACATAATATTGTCTCAAGTTCTGCGACGTTTTAGAAGCAACGGTCGGTCACTGAAGGCAAAAGAGTGCTTAAAGCACTCTTTTTTGGTGCCATTTTCTAAGCGTTCATGTTGTATGAGTAAAAGTAAAAGTCTTAGTATCTATAGGGTTGATCAAAAGCCTTGAAACCTTAAATCGCGATTTTTGACAAAACTATCAGGCAGTTTTTGTTCAAACTTGACACAATGTTACCTAGAGGGAACGTGTGATTCAAATTAAATTCTGTTTACTGGTGGTAGGTCTCTCATATGTGAGAAGCCATCTGGGTAGGTACCACCGCAATGTCTATTTCTCCCGTGAAACAACACTGCTTAAATGCACTGTTGTGTTTCGGATTGAAGGACATTGTAGCCAGAGCAACTACTGGACATATTGAGACTTAACATCTTATGTCTCAGGATGGCGAGCGCAGTGGAATATTGCTACTGTTTATGAGCGGTCGTATCGCTTACCATCAGGCGAACGGCTTGCTCGTCTCGCCATTCAATGCAATAAAAAAAAAAAAAAAAAAAAAAAAATGTACCACATGTCAATATCACTCTGTATAAAGGTTAATAGATAGATTCATAGCGATAGTAAAGTTGACTGGCTATTTCAAGGACATATTTAATATTTTTATCATAAAAAATATAATAAAACGGAAAGGTTATCTTTTCCCCATGATCGTAGTATTAATAGTCTACGGACCTTAGGCGTGCCAATGCGTGGTTGCCATGCTGTTGTCAAAATATTTGGAACAGTTTTAAACTGCTGGTAGGTCTGTCAAATATGAGAGGCCGCCTGGGTGTATACCACCGCAATATTTATTTCTTCCGCCAAACAGCAGTTTGAATGCACTGTTGAGTTTGAAGAACATTGTAGCCAGAGTAACTGCTAGACATATTGACGCTTTACATCTTATATCTCAGGATGGCGAGCGCAGAGGATTGCCAAGCGTTGCTTCGTAATTCATGGTTTTGTTTGGTTTTGCTACTGATCACGACTGGTCGTATGGTTTACCTTTATTGCAATAAAAAAAAGTTTTCTAGTAGTTTTTAGTAGAACTCCCCACTGCAATGGAGTTTTGTGCAATGCATAATCTTCTAATGTCTTTTTATATATCTCTCTCTTCAACCATTGGAAGTCCACTGAAAAATATAGACCTCCCAAGAATTTCCTGCACACACTACACTGCTGTTTGGCAAGACAAGTATATATTGCGGTGGTACCTACACAAGCCTGTGACATATGAGAGGCCTACCTCCAGTAAAATTAATTATTTTAGGTGCCACTGCCTAAAACAATTATAAAGCCATTAAATAAATTCACGATTAATGAACGGAATATGGAAACTAATGCACGTAGCAACAATTTGTGCATCAGCCTCCGAAACTCAATATTGTAGTTAATGTGTTTAGCGGGATGGGTGAAGTCATCATTTCGGGTCACTAAACATTAAATCGATGGCTGAAGTGAGGGCGGGAGTAATTGCCGATGAGACAGCGTATTTTGAATATCCTGTGCTTTTCTGCATTTCTACATACGAAGCCGGGTATTAATTTTAGTGACTACAAACACAATGAAACTAAAAGTTTCGCAAAGAAACGCGACAATTTTTTTTATTATTTTTTATATATCGTCGAGTTTGGGTGGTAAATCTATAGTTTTTACTAAAATAAACTTAAAGCCTTGCGTACCATAATATCATTAAAAATTAAAGGGTGTACACTTTTCTTTTCATTATTTAAGAAAAAAACTATGTATTTTTCACCCCAATAGAACGATAGATAAAAAAATATTTAAGAAAATCGTCACAGTTTTTTGCACAACTTTTAGTGGCATTGTGTCAGAAGTCACTAGAACTACCACCCTTCGTTCAGCTTCGTTTTCAGAAGCAGTCTTGATATTCCCTGCATAAAAAGTTATTTTTTAAAGTTTGCAAATTTTTATCAACTTAAGGAGAATAATGCTGATTAACACATGGTGGAAAATATTCAAATGTATACGTAATAAGTAACTTATTTGCATTTCATAATAACCTAATTTATGCTCAAATTAAACTCAACATATGCTAGAAGAAAAAGCCAGCCATTTAAAATATACATACAAGTTTGTGGACGGTGTCCTAACTCCAGAGAATATTAATCTAAAAAACTTAACGTAACTTCTCTTTAAATCACTGTCATAAGTCTAAAGTGAATGAGGAAGTTCGCAGATTATATTGCGGCGAAATTATGAGAATAGTCTTATACTCTTTTTTACTTAATCGCAAGCTTTATTACTTCAATGCGGCAAAAAGACAAAAAAGGTATTTTAGCAGTTTGCGTCATTGAATTGATTTATGTTTCACTGAACCACCTTGTAACCTTGTAAACCACTAAGACTAGAGAAATTGTTTGAGCAGAGTATTATAAATATTACCACATCAATTATATAATTATGATTTTGGTGAAGGAAAAATTGTAAAGAAATCTGCATGCCGTTCCGATTTGTTGCAATTTCTGTGGTATGTAAAGTCCGTCAAGTCACACTAGGCCAACGTGGGGGAGTAAACGGCCTAACCCGCCTCAATCGCACTCTCTTGTAGAGGAGGCCCGGGTCCTGTAGACGACGTATATGGGTTGATACAGAATCATTTTTAACCGACTTCAAAAAAAGGAGGAGGTTCTTTACTATGTATGTTGCTTTTTTGACATTGTTATTATAAAATTAAAGAGATACTTTTTATTTAAACCGTCACCTCAACAGTCTTATGCAACTAATTTAATTTTAGGGACGACAAGAAAATAATAAAGAACAGTGCATCGCATTATAAGTATACAAGTGTCAATCTCTAGCCAAGCGTAGTACTTAATTGTTTAATTAATTTAAATAATAAGCGGTCAATGGTTCTATCTAAATAAACTGTATACAAGTAATTATTTGCGAGATGAATTTCGAAACAAAAATGCATATTCTGAACGTATACTTCATAATTATGATATAGTATTGTGCTAAAAATATTCATCGCAATTTAATTTATACAGGAGTGGTAAAATATTGGTATCTGTGGATAATATTTAAAGCATAATAGTTTATGCTTACTGAAATATAAAATTAGTGGGTTTTTTGATACTATAAAATGAAGTGAAAATGAAAATAATTTATTGAGTCCATTAAAATGTTCAATATAAATAATAATAAATAATAAATAACACCCAACAGTCACATACATAGTCCTGACCCCACACTAAGATCGAGTCTTGTGTCGTGGGTATCAGGAACTACGAGAGACTTTCGGACTCACAAACACCCAGACCCGGAAGAAATATTTGTGGGCCGCACAAACATTTCTCTCGGTGCGGGGATCGAACCCGCGGCCTCTCGTTTCACAGGCGGCGTCTAACCAACTGCGCCACGGAGGCTGTATTATATAATTTATATTCAAGAAATTTTTACCTACCACCCGGTTCGGAAAGCGGTTTTCACTAGAGAAGAATGGGCAATTGTGAAAGGGATATTGAAAGAAGAGTAAAAATGGGAAATAGTGTAAATGGCGCTCGATTACGGCAAATAAAAATATTTCACCAAGATAACACAAGATACACCAAGGAGTCTTGGTGCCAACACTTATGTATGGCAGTGAATCTTGGGTATGGCAGAGGAAGCAGGAAAGTAGGATCAATGCTGTAGAGATGAGAGCATTGAGGAGTATGTGTGGGGTCAAATTGGTTGATAGAGTGAAAAATAGTGTGATTAGGGAGAAATGTGGGTTAAAAGAAGATGTAGTGACTAAGATTGAGAAAGAGATCTCCCCTCCCCATTCTTCAGGGTACTCCCCTCTCAGTGCGGGATGACCTGAGTATCCTTGTTATGGATATCCGCTGTGATCTCAATCCAAGGAATCACATCGAGGGCGTAATATCTGCCACATCATGCAGGGTTGGAGTCCTGAACAGGGTGCGTCGGTTTTTCACGCCCGGTCAGCTTTGTCGCTTATATAAAGCGCAGGTCCGGCCGGGTATGGAGTACTGCTCGCACCTCTGGGATGGATCCGCCCAGTACCTGCTCGATGCCTTGGATGGATTGCAGCGGCGGGCCATTCGCATTGTGAATGATGCAGACATTACGAGCAACTTAGAGTCGCTACAACTCCGCAGGGATGTCGCCTCTCTAAGCGTGTTCTACCATCACGGTGAGTGCTCTGAAGAATTGTTCAACTTGATCCCCTCCTCTCCATTCCTTACCAGAATCACGCGTGTTGGCTTGCGAAGCCATAGCTTGATGGTCCACACCATCCCGGCGCGAACCAAACGGTTCTCGAATTCTTTTTTGTGCCGCACCGTCAGGCTGTGGAATTGTTTGCCGTCTCACGTGTTCCCTCCTTCCTACAATACTGGTTCCTTCCGCCGTAGCGTGAAGAGGCACCTTAGCAGGCTGGCATAATTGTTTCCATTGGCATGGGACCGCCGTCCGATGCCAATGGATACTCTGCCTGGGCGGCATTAGCACTTACCATCAGGTGCAATGCCGCCACTATGCCGGGCCAGTATAAAAGAAAAAGGGATGCTTCGATGGTTTGGCCATATTGAAAGGATGGATGAAAGGAGACTGACGAAAGATATTTATAATGCGAGAATGGATGGTGGAGTCGGTCGAGGACGTCCGAGGCGGTCCTATAAAAATCAAACATTTTGAAGAAAGGAAAAATACGGAGTCCTCGAAACCGACGAGCGTGTATGAAGAGATTAATGATAGTTGAAGAAGCGAAAGAGATATGTATGGACCGTGGCACTTGGCGCTCAATAGTCTCTGCCTACCCCAATGGGACATAGACGTGAGTTTATGTATGTATGTATGTATGTAAGAACGGGCAATATACTCTAGTGTTGCTCTTAAAAATCACGTTATACCTACCTACTCCTATTCTATCAACTCTACTTATTTTTATACACTAAAACAACCGCACATTTTTATTATCAAAGCATAAAGAGCATCGACTAGTCTCTTACATGCGCGGAAGTAAATTCCATAAAAAATGTATGGGTTGTTTATGTTTGGGAATGAAACACGTTCCAATGGAGTGAAAGGTGCCATGATGCGATGACAACGTACATACGCTGAGCGGGTTTTGTATAAACAGTGATGTCATTACACAAGATTAGCGTACCGCTATTGGTTGACCTATGTCTATTTCTCCCGCCAAACAGCAGTGTAAATGCACTGTTGCGTTTCGGATTGAAGGTCGTAGCCAGAGTAACTACTGGACTTATTGTAACTTAACATCATAAGTCTCAGGATGGAATGCCAAGCATTGCTTTGTAAGTCAAAGTATTTTTAGGTTTTGCTTTTTAAAAAACCTTTCGCGGGCAAGTAGATTACGTTACTTATTGCTTCGGGCGGGCAAGGAAGAGACGCTAAGACTATCTATAAATACACCAATCAGTCGCATATATAGTCTTGACCCCACATTAAGATCAATTAATTCATGTGTCATGGGTATCAGAAATCACAAAATACTTTTCGGTCTCACAAACACCCAGACCGGCGACAAATACTTGTGGTTTATACAAATATTTATTTCGGTGCGGGGATCGTACCCACGGCCTGTCGTTTCACAGTCGATGTCTAACCAACTGCGTCACGGAAGTTATCAGTTTTTAATTTATGGGTCACAGATGCGAATGCCGTCTTTTCAAAATGAAAGGGATTGGGAGGAAAAAGTACTAAAAAATTAAAGGTCTACCGCAATTTCGTATATTGAATAAAATATGATTGCATAATATTTTATTCATCGTCTTTCTATGAGACAGTGGTACAAACGCGTTTTTTTATATCAATGATGCGGAACAAAATATGATTGCAAAGTTGCCTATTCACGTCGTCTTTTTATGAGGCAGTGGTACAAATGTGTTTTTTTATTTCAATGATGCGGAACAAAATATGGTTGCAAAGTTGCCTATTCACGTCGTCTTTTTATGAGGCAGTGGTACAAACGCGTTTTTTTTATTTCAATGATGCGGAACAAAATATGATTGCAAATTGCATATTCACGTCGTCTTTTTATGAGGCAGTGGAACTTCGTTTTTTTTATTTCAATGAATGATGAGACGAGCATGCCGCGAGCATGCAGCATACGTCTTATGGTAAGTGATATGACTGCTCATGGAAATTAGCAAAACCAAACAACACCTTTACAAAGCAATGCGTAACGTTTACCGGTGTATTTATAATAACATTATATCGCCCAAATACTGGAACGAACCTTAAATATAAATGGAGCTTAACTACGTTAATCCCGATTAAATGTACTGGCTAAGTGGGCTGTGCGCTTTAAGAGCAACTTATTATTGAATGGCGTTCCAGTATTCGGACGTATTTCTACCACTTTTATGGTATTCTATGAATTTTAATTTAGTTTAGGAATCAGTTTCAAAAGTCTTAACGATTAATCTACCTAGTCAGGTCATAAATTCTGTCACATGTTTAATATAAATAATTGAGTTTTTCATTATGTAACCATTTATATACTAAAATGAACTTAACAAAACATAGATTCTTATGACACTAAAGTTTATTCAAAATGACCTCCGTGATTTTGAATACAGGCCTTCAATCTGCGCGGCCAGTTGTCTATCGCAGCACGAACGAGGTCCATGTCAATATCGGCGGCTGCCTTAATCATGTATGTGTTGAGTGGCTCCAAATTGGGATGAGGCTTTGAGCACGCCTTTTCCTCCAAGTGTTGCCATATCTTGTAATCTAACGGATTCAAATCTGGACTGGAGGAGGGTCAGTCTTCGTGCCGGATGAAATCGATTTCACGTGCCGCCAGCCAGTCTTGTGTGCTCTTCGCTCTATGAGCTGGCGCCGAATCTTGTTGGAATACCAATGCCTGTTATTGAACATGGTATGAGAAACAGGTTCCACAAGGTTCGTCAGGACTGTATTTTGATACACAACTGCATTTGTTTTTACACCTTTCTCACAAGTACCTCTGTTAAGCCCCAATAAGAAACTCCCAACCATACCATGAGCGAGGATGGAAAATGACCTCGTTGGACACGCGGAATACGGTTGCTCGCTTCTTCACTACTATGTGCGTACACCTTATCATTTTGTTTGTTGTAGCTCTCTTCTACGGTAAAAAAATTTTTCATCTGAAAAAAGAATTTCCGATATTTTTTTCCCGCGTACCGCTTCAACAAAGCGCGGCATCTCTTCAGTCTCAGGTCCATTAGACGAGCATTCAAACGATGTCCTGTTTTTCTTCGATATGCCCGAAGCCCTAAGTTTTAATTTAACACTCTTTTCACCGTGGTTCTGCTTAACCCCATCTGAAGGACCAACAGTTTCTGCTTACGTTTGGGATTTCTTTGAATTCGCGCCTTCACAGCTTTATCACTGCTGGAGTCCTAACAGACTGAAGGCGACCACTTCTTGACCTGTCATCGACACTAGAGTCTTCATTGTATCGTTGATGGTGACAATACTTATGACCTGACTGTGTATATATGATATGTAAAGCTGATGTGTTTGTTTGTTTGTTACGTCTATTCTCAGTAACTACTGGCTGGAATAGAAAATATTTTTGTATTGGATAGGTTCAATTATCGAGGAATGCTATAGGCTATATCATCTATGACCTATAGCAGGGAAAGCAGCAATGAAAAATCTAGCAAATACGAGGAAATTTTATTTTGGTTGCCGTGGTCCGATTGGTCGATATTATAAATTGATAGTTGTATTTGATCATTTTGGCTGCCATTTTGAACCTGCACCTGGGCGGAGCCGGGCCGGACCTCTTGTCTTTAATATTAAAACCAGTTTATGTTTTCATAGAACAATACCTGAAGTTTTGATTATTTGTGTACGCTGCCACAAAACCAAGGAGAATGACGACATATTTCTTTTAAATACTAATTGTTTAATAAATTCTAACCTGTAAGCAGACGAAGTCGCAAATTTGAATTAGTTATTAATATATCTCCTACACGTGTTGTATCTCAGAAATTCCGAGGTATTCAGTGGTATTATCGATAATCCGTAGCATGTAGAATATAAAACTAGATCGTTTGAGACGTCCGTATCATAATCCATCCATCAGCCAAAGGAAGTCCACTGCTGAACATAGGCCCTCCCCCAATGATTTCCACAGAGAACTGTTGGAGGCAGCCTGCATCCAGCGACGTCCCGCGACCTTTACCAGGTCGTCGGACCATCTTGTGGGTGGACGTCCTACGCTGCGCTTTCCGCTACGTGGCGTCCATTCGAGTATCATAAAGCGGAAATTAATACCTGAAGCATTCTGTACGGTCGAAAGTGACGTACGATTTATAATATTAACTTCGCTTTGTAGTCGAAATTCTACCATAATTCATTATACAATAACAAAAAAAATTAAGTCATCGGATTTATAATAAAATATGGTGGCAACAATGTGTCTGATTTTTATTGCTAATACTAAAGATACAAAATAGAAAAACGGATAATGGTGGGAAGAAGAGATAAAAATGGAACTGAATCTTTACCAGTCCATATAAGTTCGACTGCTGACTATTAACCTCTTCTAAGATTGAGAGAGGTTTAGGACTGTGTCCATCACACTGGTCCTGGACTTATTGATCCTCACAAATTCTTGTGAAATATTTTCAGGCACGCAAATTCCTTTACCGTGTATTCTATCAACGTTAGTATTTGTATCGGACAATATAAGTCCCACTCAGGCACTAACCTCTTCTACAACCGAAAGTACGATTGATAGGGGTTAGGCCACATAGTCCACCACGCTGGTTTAATTCGAGTTGGCGGACTTTACATACCATAGAAATTCTTACAAATCCCTTTATGTGCAGGTTTCCTTATGATATTTTTCTCTTCTGTTATAATGCAAAGTGTTTGACTAACAATACAACATGACTCCAAAAAGTCAGAGGTGTGCTCTGAGATTCGAACCTGTGACCAGCGTACACATGTAGACAGCCACGTTAGTAGTTAGAAGGACCTTTAATAATTAACTAACTACAAACAATTCAACTAGAATTATGAAGCAACTAAAATAAATAAATAATTATACTCTTCGATACAGTGTAGTTTTGTTTACCGTTTTTAAAGCCAATGTTTATTCTTCACGTAGTGTACGTTTTGTTTGAATTATGGTACATCTGTTCTATAAGCATCCACCAGTCTATTTATACTCGACCTTGGCATCTTAATGAGGAGTCTATCGGTCAATGTCTGTGGTTATTTTCTTACTGAGGCGTAGTAGTTACGTTGAGTAGTAAGCATAGAAGACTGCGTTTTCTAATTGAAGTCCATAGACTCTAAGAAAAATTGTCGCTGGCTAGATGTCGTCGAGGCAGATATAAGGATCTATGGCGTTACTGTTAAGGATGCCGAAGATCGGGCAGAAATGGAAAGACTCAGCCGGAATGTGGAGCCTGGCGCCGGCCGGGATAACGCCAAGTAGTGGGTTTTTTAATGAATGGCGATGAATGATATGATATGACACTATTCTTTATTCAAACAGTCTTTCACAATAACTTTTGAATCACGCATGTTTTCTACCACCGCTTAGGAACGTGTTTAGCTGTGAAGAAGAAACAGCGCAAGAAACAGCAATACGAACTCTCTTCTTTTTTTTCTATCCCCTTCTCTCGTTGCGTCGATTTCCTCATTGCTGAGGTTCATGACCCTTACCTTGGGCAGTTTTTATTTAATGATGTTGCACCATCTGGATCTACTTTTTGCGGCTTTTAAGGATTCCTGTATGCTGATGTCGAGGATGGTGCAGATTGATCGCATCATCATGACGACGGGTTGCGACCACATGGTTCGTCCTTCGTTGTTATAAATCTTTGATTGATGAGTCTTTTTTTTGGTCATATAGAATTACACAATGGTTGAGCTTGAACTTTGCTCTAGCTAACATTACTTGTACCTTTGTTCCTTCGTACCTACCATCCTAGATCCTTCCGTCATAGCGTTTTTTTTTATCCTTTTTTTATTTCTGGCTATCTGCCTATTTAGGCATTTGGCTAGATTTAGAACTATATTGCAGAAATGTCTTGCATGCAAATAGTCCAGCGACTATTCCATTAATGTATAATATTGCATATTGTAGGCATCATAAGAGGTCTGCGGAGCTTTTCTTTTCATCGATGGAAAGTGCAGGTGGTTTTGTCCATCAGATTACAAGCGAGTATATTTGGATGAGTTTTAATACGCTTAGCACAAGATTTGAGTTTATCCTTTATGACCTGAGTCACCATTGGTATCATCAGGTCATGGTTTTGTATCAGCCCATATACGTCCCACTGCAGGGCACGGGCCCTCCTCTACAATCGAGAGTACAGGCCATAGGGCCTAACCACTCTCAATCTGGCCAGCGTGGTGGACTATATAGTCCACCACGCTGGCCTAGTGCGGGTTGGTGACTTACATACCATAGAAATTTTAGAAATCGCTATGGTATGCAGGTTTCCTCACGATGTTTTCCTTCACCGTTTTAGTGCGGGTGATTGACTATCAATACACACATGACTCCGAAAAGTCAGAGGTGTGCCCTGGGATTCGAAACCCGCGACCACCCGTGAACATGTTGACAGTTTGCGTCTAGTCCGTTTACCAACAGGCCACCACGCGCTTCATCAGGTCATATCAGGTCATGGTGTAGTTGCTTATTTATTATATACCATGGTGCGTCAGTTATTGTGCGCAGCATTTCGACTGGAAACGCTGAAGTATTTCAAGATTTGAGTTTGCAGCAGTTCCCACAACTCAACACCGTATGACCATATGGGCTTCATTATACATTTGTAAATAAGAAGTTTATTCTCCAGCGAAAGTCCAGTTGGATATTTGGTTCAGGCTTTTTTTGTAGCATTGCCGAGGCGGATTCTAAGTTTTCATGGATACCTATTACGGCTGTATCGTCTGCAAAAGTGCCAATGAGAACGTTTTCTGTTATTGGGAGATCAAATGTGAATAAGAGGTACAATACTGGTCCCAAAACCGCTTCCTTGGGTGACTCCTGCTTTTATATCTTGTAAGGCGGATCTTTCATTACCATGTTTCACATAGAAGTGGCGCTGATTCAAATAGGATCGAATTAGTAAGTGATAACACGGAGGAAGAGTTTTGAATATTTTATATAGTAGACCTTCATGCCATACCCTGTCAAAGGCTTGTGATAATATCGAGAAAGCAGCTGAGCAAATATTTTTTGTGTTCAAATTCATTGTTGATTGCACTAACAATTCGATGTACCTGTTCAATGGTCCCATGCGCTTCACGAAAGCCAAATTGGTGCGAAGGCAAAATTTGTGCCTTTGAGATATCTGGTAATAGTCTTTTTAATATGAGGATTTCTAGTACTTTAGATGATCTAGGCAGTAAACTTATAGGACGGTAAGAGGATACCTTATCAGGCTCTTTTCCGGGATTGAGAATCAGAATTATTTCAGCCGTTTTCCACTGTTCGGGAATAAATTTGCGTCTCAAGATAACATTGTAGAGTTGAGTTAGGAATACGAGACAAATGTCAGGAAGTTCTTTTCAGTAGTTATGCAGTTATGAGGTCGTATCCTGGTGCTTTCTTAATATTTAATTTTTGTATCACCTGGCGAACTTCGTTTTTGGTGAACAACGTGAGTTGGGGTGATAGCTGTGGATTTCCAGAGATATTCTCCATTACTTCGTTTATTTTTGAAGATCCTAAGTCTGGATTGGTGTAAAGATCCGAGCCAGGTGTTCTGCGAAAGTGTAGCTAGTCGGTATCGCTTTTAGCCCAACTCCCGTCGTCTTTGCGTAACGGTGATTGAAATGCTATTGGTGTTTTAATACGTTTGTGACTTTCCACAGGGAGTAATCAGTGGCAGGGGTGGCATCTAGATTTTTGATGTAGTTTCCTAAGTTTTCATCCCTGATTTTCCCCAGGATGTATTTTAATTTCTTGACCAACCTGTTGTAGGCACATTGTGCAAAGGATATTTGGTTATTGCCATTTTTTCCTGGCTTGTCTCTTTTCTTGTATGAGGTCCTTGACGATTTGTGTGTATGTAGGTATAAACATCAGTTCTTGTAGGGAACCTGCCAGAGTAGCGGTCCAAGCTGCTGACTGAACAAAGTTATTAAAGGTTTCTACTGCTTCCATTATATCATTGTCAGTCTTTAGCGCAACATGGGTGTCCATAGTATCTATTACAGTTTTACGAAATTGGTTCCAATCCGTTTTTTTACTGTGCAATTTCCAGGATGTTGTTATTTTTACTGGATCATTTGACAGTTCAGCTATAATTGTGGTGTGATCTGACGATAGATCGAAGCTAGATATATATAAGAAGTCCACCAGATCAGGTTCTTTTTGATATCACTAGGCCAGTAGGTGGTTCGCAGTGGAGGAAAACTTTCAATTTTAGTGGTATATAGATTTGCTAAGCTCGCGTCCTTTGGGAGTGGCCCCAAAGTTTCGAAGAAGTATGTATAGTCTTCACTTTTGAGGTTATATTTCGAGGGTATGTATAAGGCGGAGATTGTTAAAGGTCCATCGCAGCACTCGATTTTTATGGAAGTCGCTTGAATGGCATAGCTCTGATTAGAATTTTGTTACGCAGTGTTTAATGTTGTCTTTGATCAAAACCGCTGAATCTGCGTGAGCCGTTTCGTCAGGATGGTTCGTGTAATAAGTTGAATATTACTTCACTTTCGCCGTCCGACACTCGACGTTGTTACTCATTTGGCACCATCCAGGGGACACGTGTAGAATGGACCCGTAAAGGTGGTAAATCCTACGGACGCGAGTAACATTATCCCCCTAATCCGTCATAGCGTGATGAAGAAATTAATAGGGCTTCATAGTTTTGTCCAATGGCCCTAGTTCACTCTAGTACTTCCTATCAATAATTGTATTTTGGTTCAGTATAAGTTGATTATGTTAGAAGGAGGCACCGCGGTCTCCATGCAGACAAGTTTCGATTCTCGGAGTAATGAAATTGAATTGTCTCTCTTTTCTCGTTTCTCTATTAATTACAAAAGTTTCGTATTATAATTTTGTCAGGTCTATGTAGCGGATTTGTATTATTTATAATGGTTTCTTTTTACACAAATGTTTGACATTGAAATAAAACTATTTCTAGCATCTATCGTGAAAGTAATCGAAAGATCGGGAAGTAAAAAAAGTCCGTAAGAATTGTTGTATTTATTTATTTTAATGAATATTGTACATTTGACCTTCCCAAAATGTTACATGTGCTTAGTAATGTAGGAGTATTTTATCAGTACAGACAATAAAAGTCTCGTTACAATGATTTGTTTTACACGTGACTTTTATAACTTTCCAGTATAAACATTTTTTAGTACAATAGCAGAAGTGAATGACCTTATTATATGAAATGAATTTATTTTACCTAAAAAGAGATACTTGAGCCTAATAACTAATTATCAAAACAAGAATAGATCTATTTCACCAAAGTTTTCTTTTTCTTATGAAAGCTAAACGAAAATTCTAAATTTTAGTAGAAATATTCAAGTTCGGATAAATCATAATAGCCAATTATAATTCTCGGTACGATTTGAATATGCTTCTGTTATTTCAAGGAGTTTCTTTTAAATTTATGTTAAGGCAATTGTTTTAATGTTGGGTTGTCGTAGTATTATGTCTCGATAATCTTCTACATGTGGCTACTATTACGCGCATATTAAGTACATTCAGTCACGTCTATATACACATAGGTTACAGAGCACCCACGAAGATAAAAATATATTTTTAATCTTAATAAATAAATATACCCAACAAGTCCCATACATAGTCATGACTCACGCAAAGATCGAGTCTTGTGTCGTGGGTATCAGAAAGGACGAGACAATTTCAGTCCAACAAACATTCATCTCGCTGCAGTAACCAACCTACGTCGCGTCGTCGCAATTCACAGCCGGCGTGTAACCAGCTACGCCACGGAGGTCCTCAGACGCTGCCTTTGCTGAAAGTAGTTTTATTTAATTTTGGTAGGAAGCTGAAACTTTTCATTCGATAGTCATCTCATTTCCGCGCTATAAATCTCTTTGGTCATTTTAAATCCATCCTTTCAATGCGGTTAAATCGTCTAAGCATTTCTTTCACTATCTTAATTACTTCGTTTCAATCTACATTTCTCCCTGCCCTGACTTTTTTAACTCTTTCGACCAGTTCAAGTGTAAAAGTATGTGAGCCTTTAATAGGCTTCTCCGAATACAACATTGAAATATTTCATAATCAATAAAATAATTTAAATTTTTCATTTCCTGCCATAATAAAATAATAACGTATTTTTATATTACGTGGCGCCAAATATTGTTTTATGATGATTAAATTACATAAGGCGTATAGGTAATATTGTCAATATGTTAGAGGTAGAAATTGAGGGCAAATGAAAAGTGATTTTTGTTTCTAACTGCCCGAGGTATTTTCTTTTTTTTTTATTGTGAAAGCTCAATCTACACCAAGTATTAGCTTACGCAAACGAAAAGGAGCAAAATGGGGTATTTATCTTCGATCAAACTCGTAAATCTTGATTGTATTGTGTTTCTGAAAATCCATTGCTATGTTGTCATCACGTCTTCGTTTGGTCATTATGTCAAAGATTATACACAGCAATGTCAATTTCTTCCGTTAAACAGCAGTGCTGTAGCACTATTGTGTTTTGATTAACGAACCTGTAGCTAGAGTAACTACTGGACATAATGAGACGACATAACATCTTATGTCCAAGATGGCGAGCGCAGTGGAATGCCAAGCATAGCTTTGTTATTCATTATGTATTTTGGTTTTGCTGCTGTCCATGATCAGTTGTGTCATTTACTATTAAGCAAATGGCACGCTCGTCTCATTCATCGCAATAAAGATGAACAAATTCATGTGTATTTGGGTAACATCGTAAAACAAGGAGGGAATGGGAGAACATAAGCTCCTGTATTTTATAGAGTTTACATTCTATCCCTTACCCGCTACTATACAGTGTTACTGGAAAACAGTTTATACATTTTCACAACCTATGAGACAATTGTTTGTTTGTTGCATACGCATATTACATTAACCTCAATCATCATCATCATATCAGCCACAGGAAGTTTACTGCTGAACTTAGGCCTCCCCCAAAGATCTCCACAATTGACCTGTTGGAAGCGGCCTGCATCAGCGAGTTCCTCCTACCTTAGTCAGATCGTCCGTCCACCTTGTAGGCGGGCGTCCGACATTTCGCTTGCCTCGATTAATTTTCAAAATTATTTCCAAATAAATTTCATTAACCTCGATACACGATTCTTAACAAATTCTCCTACTTTGGACAAAACGAATTGGACGGTGCGGCATAAAAAGGCGTGACAGTTGGCGCTCGGGCTCACTTTTTGCGCGGCGGTTGAACGGAGCATTGTTGATACTCGCGTCATATTATTTGTCGGTACCTAAGAGTAGTTTTCGTGTTAATTGTTGGCTCATTATTATGTAATTGATATTAATTGATTTGGTTAATAATTGGTGTAATAAGTTTTAAGAATAAAACATTATTTTCGTTAGGTGTTTGTGTACGTTATTTTATTAAAAAATAGTTATTGATTAATATATATCGTTTTACAATTTCACTTCTTATTGTAAAACGATATATATTAATCAATAACTGATTATCTGTGGTTTTGCTGTGGTAAACTATCCATTAGTGTTTGGGTTTTTTGCCACTTATCCGTTTGTTGATTATAATCTACGACCAGCCTAAGAATCAAATAGATAATAAATTCGTTCTCGTCGATATGAGTGGTGCTGATTCAAAGGTTTGGATGTCGATGTAATATGATGAAATTAATACGACAGTCTCCGTGAGCAGTTGGTAAACGGCGGCTGTGAAACTAGAGGTCGGGGGTTCAGTTCCCGCGTCGAAAACAAATGTTGTGGTTTACACAATTTATTTCGAGTCTGGGTGTTTGTGAGACCGAAAAGTCTCTCGTAGCTCCCGATAACCATGACACAAGACTCGATTTTAGTGTAGGGTCAGGGTTATGTGTAATAAACCACCAATGTTGACCCATTGGATTGCGAAAATTCAATAATATTTGTGACTGATATTTAATAGAGAATAAAAACTTTATCCTACTTGGTACACTATTGGTCGCCCTCTCTTTTCTTCCATCTCTTATTATCCATCCCAAGGTAGTCGGTAAGAGCTTGCCTCGAGCGATACGACCGCCTTTTGTACAGCTATGTAATATAATATTCTATTATTAAGTTTATTTAGTGTACAATAAAGGATGTCAATCTTCGATCAGTAACGGTCTAAAAACGCAAGAATATAAGAGCACAAATAAGCGTGTAATCTTATTTGATTTTAGTATGGTCTAAAAACATAATTAATGTCGATTTAAAGGAATAAGGTTTATTGTTACCTTAAGTTGATTTTAATTTAAGACTTAAAGAAATTCAAATGTATAAGTATAAGTAACCTCGGCCACTTTTGGCGTTGTGATTTTGTTCCGGACCCTGTATCTAGTATATATTTGATCGAAGTTATAAATAAATAAATAAGAAACAGTATCCCAAAAGTGTTTGAGATTGCTATTAAAAATAATATAAAACCACTCTGAAGAATCAAATCGATTATCATTTCATTCTAGACGATATTGAGTGGCGTCGATTGAAAACCGTTGGATGTCGGTGAAATAGCGGGGCGTTCCATCAAGTGTTAGTCGATTGTATCGAATGCCTGTTGATACGCTCTTAAATTATGCTTGTTATAGAACGGGGGAATTTAAGCGGATGTAGAAATGGATTTGCGATTCCCGTAATGTTTGTGAATTGGATGAGAACGGATCGTATATTTTTTTTCCTTATTTCCATTAGTGGGATATTGGTATTAATATTGTATTTTCGTTGATGATTGTGCAATGGTTGGACATTTAAATGTGTGTTGGACAGATTTTTGTTTTGAACAATGATATTTTGTATTGCTTATATATTTGTGAGTACTTCAACAATTTATTTGTAGCAGGGAATTTCTGTGACGATGTCGTACATTTTTTTACTACGCTGGACATGTGTAGTTCGTTGGCCTAATTGCATGCCAATTAGGCCAACGAACCATTGGCATATTTTGGGCAATTTTATAGCGAATTTTCATACATTAACACTTCCCCCGAACCTACCTTCTACGAAGTCGGGTGTTAGACTACAAACTCAATGCTACTAAAAATTTCACAAAGAAATGCATATATTTGTGATTTTTTTAAATATCGTCGTGTATGGGTGCTAAATGCATAATTCATGCTAAAATAATTATTTAAGCCCATGTGTACCATAGCGTGTTTAAAAATAAAAGGGTTTACATTATTATTTACGAAAAGACTATGTATTTTCCACCCAAACGGTAGGAAAAAAATAATAAAAAAATAAAGGTCGTTTTATTGCAAAAAAAAATAAAAACCGACTTCAAAACAAAAATCCACTAAAAACCAAAAATAAATAAAATAATAACTACCACTCCAAAGCAAAAAATAATATTTATTTCATGGAGCTCGTGCATGTTGATTAATTTGCTTAATGACTTGACTAGCCAACAAATCAAAATATATGCGTAACATATTGAAGGCGGGTCGCCCAGTACCAAACATATAGATATTTAAATTAATATAAGGCATAGGTCCTATATGTTTGGTACTGGGCGGCCCGCCTTCAATATGTTACGTATATATTTTGATTTGTTGGCTAGTCAAGTCATTAAGCAAATTAATCAACATGCACGAGCTCCATGAAATAATATTATTTTTTTGCTTTGGAGTGGTAGTTATTATTTTATTTATTTTTGGTTTTTAGTGGATTTTTGTTTTGAAGTCGGTTTTTATTTTTTTTATTAAAAATTTTAGTTATTTTTATCTTTTTAGTGTTGATAGGCATTTTAAATGAAAAGATTTGGTCTCCACAAGGAATATGTTCTTTCCGATGACAATTAAAATCGCTAAAATCGGCTAAAAGCTGCCAAAGATATTGGAATATTCACATGTTTATTATTTGTCCCTCAACTACTGTAGCCTAGCTTTTATACTCAACTCAATGCAAAAAGAACCGTTGAAATCCTATTAAATTTTGAGGAGTTCTACTCTCCAGGTCCGAACATGATAATAAGATCTTAATGTTGTGTTCCTGGGATCAAACTGTTAATACGTTCTTTCCAATGAAAAGAAATCACTAAAATCGGTTAAAAGCTGCTGAAGATATTAGTATTTACGTGTATTTTAATTTTATCACCCCCCCCCCCCCCCCCCTCACCCATACCCCTTTTTCCCTCCCTTAATGTAGCTTAACTTTTATAATGAACTTAATGCAAAAAGAACCATTGGAATCCTACTAAATTTTGAAGAGTTCTATTCTCCAGGTCCGACCATAATCATCATATCTTCATGTCGTATTCCTGGGATCAACCTGTCAATACGTTTTTTCAATGAAAAAGAAATCACTATAATCGCTTAAAAGCTGCCGAAGATATTAGAATTTACGTGTATTTTAATTTTATCACCCACCCCTCACCCCCGCCCCCTTTTCCCTCTCTTACTGTATCTTAACTTTTCTAATGAACGTAATGCAAAAAGAACCATTGCAATTCTCCTTAATTTTAAGGAGTTCCCCTCTCCAGGTCCGAAGATATTCATCAGATCTTCACCAAATTTTTCAATTTTTTCTTTCAATCAAAGAAAGAATGATCGAAATCGGTTCACACAGTACAGAGAAACGAGGTAACAAACATAAAAAAAAAAAAAAAACAACCATACAGTCGAATTGAGAACCTCCTCCTTTTTTTGAAGTCGGTTAAAAATTTTTAGCTGCATTGTGTCTGAAGTCACTAAAACTACCACCCAGCTTCGGTTTTGGCAGCACTCTTGATATACCCTGTATAAGCAGGTTTCCTAACACAATGGAATATTAGGTATAATAAATATTGAGACTTAACATCTTATGACTCAGGATAGCAAACGCAGTGGAATACCAAGCATTTCTTTGTGATTCAAAGTGTTGTTTGGTTTTGCTACTGTTTATGAGCGGTCGTATCGCTTACCATCAGGCGAACGGCATGCTCGTCTCGCCATTCATTGTAATAAAAAAAAACGAAAAAGCGTACAGAAATTTTGCTTCTTTTTAAATCGGTTATTCTATACATTTTTTCAACCCTTCTTGCAATATCACTATTTTATTTATTTTTTTATCGTAATAATACATAAAAATGACTCTAAACAATTTAAAAAAGAGAGGATAATATAGGCTGTTGTTTTTTTTTTGTATATAAACTAAAAGGCATGCTCGTCTCGCCATTCATTGTAATAATAAAAATAAACAGGACTATAGTAACGGGAAGTCTGGCACATATTGCCTAATACAATATGATATAGATCTTGTTTTGTAGCAAGAAGAGCATAATATGTTTTTGTCTAAGAGACTCCTATCTTCATGGTATGAGTAATACGACCCATATTAATAAAGGATTTCCAGTGGATAATGAAGATAATATATTAGTATATTCTATATCTATATGATTCCGTCATAAAAATGTAGTGACATAAACTGTATCTAATCAATCCGTCAATAAAACAATTTGAGCGACCCGCAATTTCTTCAATTATTTCGTTTTGGGACTTCCCTTGGGACTTGGGGTATGATTTTCAATATTTTTTATCAGTTTATCAGAATAGAATATTTACATCAAATTTCCAGGTTTTCGTTTTTATTTAATAACATAATTTTCTTCTTCTTAAATTTACTCTTTAATGTCGTGAATTTTCTCTATCTAATATGTATTTATACTTTAACTATATAAGAAAATCGTAAGAAAAAATGCATTCAATTCTGATTTTACAAGTACTTTTATACTACTTATATGCAACGGGGCAGCGTGGTGGCTTAAGCTTCAGCTTATCAATTGAACTATCAAGAAAGGAATCATAAGGTCAGTAGCGACCTAATAAGTTGAAATTGATAATATAAAGATTATTTATGGATATAAATTGTTCTTTATTACATACATAGAAAGAAAGAAAACACATTTAGTTGTCACACAAGACAATGCACACATTAGTTTAACATATGTTTACTTACATACTAGAAGAAAAAAAAATAGAAGTTTGCACGTCACATACTTACATAAACTCACGCCCTTTCAAGGGCGGATCCAGCTTTTACGTCAGGGGGGAGTCATTAGTTCATGTCAGAACACCGGGTCCGATTTCAATACTGAAATTGGTAATAATGACTTTTTAAAGTTAGTTACAAGCGTAATTTGTGAACTCACACATACTTTTTTACTTTATTTATCGACATACAAAGAATTAAATGTGCTTATAAATTTTATCAACCCCCATCATGACCTCCATGACCTTCCCCCTGGATCCGCCCTTGCGCCCTTTCCCAGAAGGGGTAGGTAGAGGTTTTACCAGGACAACCACATTTTGTGTGTTTCATCATCATCATCATTACCATCAGCCTATTCGCGTCCACTGCTAGACATAGGCCTCTCCTATGGCACGCCACTGGGCTCGATCTTCAGCCCAACGTCTCCAACCGCTACCAGCCATCTTTCGGATATCATCACTCCACCTCGTTGGAGGGCGTGTGTTTAGTCCCACGATATGATAGGCGAGCCTATCTCTATATCGAAAAAAAATTCTCCGGGCTTTTCAAATCAAATCAAATCAAATCAAAAACTTTTATTGTGGACATAGGTTTACACAAGGTGTTACAATTGTGTTTTGTATGGACCACTATGGCCCGCCAAATTGGCATACAATAATATGAAATACAAAACTGGTTAACTGGTTAACATAAAGAAACATCAATATACGAAATCAATCAAATCTATATAACAAATATTAAAATTCTAAACATTAAAAAAAGAAGAAAATAACTTATAATCTACGCTTAATTAGTATAATAAATCTATTAAAGTTATAATTATTTAAGAAACAAATAACCATCTTTTTTTTCTTAAAAACATATTATTACTTAGTGCTCGTAGTAGTGATAAATGAGTCTTGTAAATAATCTTGTATTGTGTAGTAACATTTATCTGCAAGAAGTGTATTTAGGTGTTTTTTAAAGCGTATGATGTCGAGGGTTTTAATGCTGTCGGGTAGCTTATTATATATTTTTATGGCTGTACAGTATATACTCTTAAGCTTAAATGTAGTCTTGGATGTTTCAGTACTAAGAAGATTATCTCCTCTTAAATTACGGTTTCGTTTTTGGATGTTCGTTATAAATAAGTTTGGATTAGTTTTAACAAATAAAGCTACTTCATAAATATAAATAGACGCGACAGTTAAAAGTTTAAGTGACTTAAAGTGCGGGACACAGCTATCTCTAGATGTGATACCACATATAACGCGTATGCACCTCTTTTGTGCTTTAAATATTGACTGGTATTCAGTGGAATTGCCCCAAAAGATTATGCCGAATCGAAGGTTAGAGGCGACATAGCCGTGATAGGTGACAAGGACACCGTTTTGGTTTACTATTTTTGTAAGTTCATAAAGTACATATGAATATTTGTGTAGCCTCTGACATATTATTTCTGTGTGGTTTTTTCCATGTTAGCTTATAATCAATATGCACTCCTAGAAATTTGGTGGTGTTTGCTATTTTTTGCCCTTTGAGAAAAATGGATGATTTTAGTTTTTTCTAAATTAACCTTAAGTTGATTGTTTTTTTTTTGTTAGCCATCTTATGATCTGATCTAAAGCGTCATTTATTTCTGATTCATATGTTGTAATATTGTTGCATTTAATTGTTATTGTACTGTCATCTGCAAAAAGGCATAATGGATAAGTTACATTTAATGGTAAATCGTTAATGTAAATTAAAAACAATAAGGGGCCAAGTACGCTACCTTGTGGTACGCCACACGCTATTTGCCGTGTATCAGAGGAGTATGAGTTTTCTATTTTGGTTTTAGTACATATTTTTATTATTTCGGTATGTTGAGTTCTATTGCTTAAGTATGACGATATAAGTTGTAAAGCGTTACCTCGTATACCATATGTTTCTAATTTATGGAGAAGAATGAAATGAAGCTTGAAAATGAGAAGAAAAATCCGACATAACTTTGCCACACTGGGATCCGAACCCGAGAACTCAGCGTTGTAGTCATACCATCATACAACTGCGCCACAGAGGAAATATACTATATTACATTTTGTGAAACTTAGCGGCGCTTATACATAGTAGAGATCGTCTATGACTTTTTTTACGTCTTAATGCGTTGTTGTCATGCAGTTGTCCAATAGATAGTTTTTCTCTCTTCATTTTTAATTATATTGGACATTTTAATACTATTCGATATTTGATTCTATATTAGCCCATATATGTTCCACTGCAGGGCACGGGCCTACTCTGCAATCGAGAGTATTATTATTATTTATTTTATTTATTATTATTATTAGTATCGAGAGTGGTTGGGCCGTAATCTTAGATTATATACTCGTCTAGATGACACATCACACCTCACCGCACGGCTCAAAAAAAGTCTACCAAATTTGGTAGACTCGCTTCTCACGTACGTCAGTGTCATTTGAACTACATATGGATAACGTGCTTCCGAAAAATAATTAATTATGCCGGTTTGTGCTGTCGAATTGTATCGCAATTGTGTGGGAAAACTGTATAATAATACCAATATCACTTTCTATCGGTAACATTATTGTTAAATCACTATTATTTGAAGAAAACATGAACATTTAATTCATTATTTTGAAGATGAGTTTCATTGACCAGTGTTGTCAATTTATTACTAGGAAGATTTGTTGAAACTATGGGAAAAACTATAAAACACAAATATCATTACATAATATTTCGATCAGAATAACAACAAGAAGAATGGCATTATTTATTTAATGAGTAAATAATACTTACCTACACGATATTAATGAAACCCACGACGACATGCACTTCATAGTAATTTTATTAATTCTTTGCCTTGCATGTGTATTACTATTATACAAAAACAAATTTCACAAACAGGGTACTGCTATTGTCATCTTTGAAGAAACAGCGAGAACTTATTCAAGGTCCTAATAATATTTTTAGACTACGGATTCCGTACTAGCAAATTGCTGGAGAGACATTACACAGCGGAAACGAAAAGAAGACCATTCATAGCCTCACATGACTTCAGTTGTGTGTTCCGAACATTTTACTTATGATTTATATTTTACATAAATACAGAAATCAGATAACAGCCCAGGCAATAAATCCAAAGAGTTAATTCTATTCGGAAACAAACACTAGGAGATGGGTTTAGATCTTTATTGTTTTTACTAAAATGCGTTATAAATATGATTAATAGTATGATTACTTTAAATAAAGAAAAAATATTTTATTTAACCTATTTTGTATATCAAATAATGGGGAAAAGTTAAGTTAATAATCTGGAGTAGGCATCCCTAAACACACACACCTTGACAGTTGGATTACAATAATTACACGACCGGTACTCACACATATCAACGAAAGTGATGACACTTTTAGCGCATCGTTTGGTGACATTGCTCAATCTAGACGAGTATATAATCTAAGGGCCGTAATAATAGTCCATCACGCTGGCTTAGTGCGGGTTGGCTGACTTTACATATCATAGAAACCGCTATGATATACAGGTTTACTCACGATTTTTTCTTTTAATATTATCGTGCGTGGTGGTTGACTACCAATACACACTTGCCTCCGAAAAGTCAGAGGTGTGCCCTGGGATTCGAACCCGCGACCAGAACATGTTGGTAGTCACGTCTAATCCGTTTATCAACAGTCCACCACGCCCTATTAAGTAACGAATATCAATATTTATTGTTTATATTTTGGAACCATATCTCAACCAACGCATTAAATAAATATTTTTTATACAGAGTGATATTGACATATGGTATTTACTTTAAAACACATGTTCCTTAATCCCCCTAGGTACTATTGTGCCAAATTTGAATAAAAACTGCCTGATAGTTTATCAAAAATCACGATTTTAGGTTTCAAGGCTTTTGATTAACCTCTATAGATACTGAGTTTTTTTTTGTTCAGATAAGTTCCTTAACGGAACTAAAGTTCATCTCAGCGGCAAAAATACTCTTATCTACAGGGGAAGTCCAAAAATCGTGAAAACGAAAATCACGATTTATTACAAAAAATCTTCTCATATTGTTTTCAAATTATTTACAATGTTACCTGTGGTGATGAGAAACATGTGGGTTAATTTAAGTAACATGTGTCAATATCACCCTGTATACGATTTTTAGTTCCTAATTTCACCACACTCCATTAGAATTCAGACAGACGTTACGGGTAATTTCCAATAGTCAAACAAGATAATAATAGCACGTAAACGTTATCATTTAGAACGTTTGATTGATTATAATCATTGGTTCGTGTTAAAAATAAACCAGGCGCGTTGTGTAAAATCAGTTTCCATTATGAATCGTTATCTGTTTGAGTGGACGATAAGGCGCTATTACTGTGTGCAATTAGAACGTTTTGTGTGTGTTGAATTGAAGTCATAATTATGATTCGTGACATTTGAATTGATGTTATAATATTCAAATGTATATGAGGACTTCGTAGTTAACACCTCGCTGAGATACTCCACAAAATTTTGGATTCCCCTATCGTACGTCGTAACCATAGACAAAGTTTGACGACTTTGATACGTATCATAGAGAATAGTATTGATTTTTAGAAGTGGAAAACTTATATCTTACTTCAGACGTAGAACATCCAAACATTCGAATTTCTTGCCGATTTTTATGCTGGATTTGGTGATGTCGAATCTACGCAGGCAGTAAAATTGTAAAACTATTTCATAAGAAATATCTCATCTGCGCATGAGAACAAAATTCGTGGATGGTGGGCATCAAACAATCAATTTAAATTGAGACTCACTTGTCTCGTATGTCTGGCGGGCTATGGGTTAGGACTGCTACCGTATGGATTCCCCAAAATATTAAAAGACCATGTGGTCGGCCGCGCAGAATGTGGAGAGCTGACTCGGACTATTTTGATAAAAACTGGCGAAAGCCTTGGATTGAGAAGGGTAGAAGAAGGAAAAGGAAACCTTAACCCTAAAGTGGGACAGAATAGGGTAGAAAAGCCAGGTACCGCAACATCAGCTATAGGCTGATGTTGCGGTATAAAGTAATATTAGGTTTTTTATTCAAATCAGAATGGAGTCAGGAATTTGTACCCGATATGGCGATAGGCTCGCCCGCTATCACATTGTGGGACGGAATGTACATGGCAAAATGTGAGTGGTGTACCCCTTTTGGGACATGTGGTTAGATGCCGCCTGTGAAACGAGAGGCAGCGGGTTCGATTCTTGTACCAAGATAAATGTTTGTGCGACCCAGAAATATTTCTTTTGAGTCTGGGTGTTTGTGTGACCGAAAAGTCTGTCGTAGTTCCTGATACCCACGACACAAGACGCGATCTCAGTGTGGGGTCAGGACTATGTATGTGACTGTAAGGTGTTATTTATTATATTTATGTATGCATGTAACGATTAAAAGCTGCTTTGATTGCATAATTTAGAACCAACTTCCGACATTTACACCTACAACTATTTTGGTGTTAAAACAAACATTATTACACCTCTGTATTATTAAGGATGACGTCATTAATTCTTTCATGGTCATGTTGCTATGCTTGCGGCATAATTAGTCTCTGTGATTTAAGGTCCATATTAAAGGTAATATTTTTTTGCTAAGAAAAATATGTTGGTTATGGACAAGACACGGCTGTGAATATGTTTTTTATTTCAATTAATTGTGAGACAAGTAAGTTCAAGATTGTTGTGGGTTCATATGCCAGTACACACTCTGACTTTTCAAAATCATGCGTATTGAGAGTTAATCAATCACTTTTCATATGGTGGCTAAAATGTGCAATTCCGATTATCAATTTAGAATATCGACCAATTGGACCATGAAAAACGAATAAAAAAATATTTTATTTGCTAGATTTTGTACAACTGCTTCCTTCCTGTAGGTCATAGCATAATGATATATATCCTATATCATTCTTAATAAATGAATGAAGTGCGTGGTGGCCTGTTGGTAAACGGACCAGACGCGGCTGCCAACATGTTCACGGTGGTCGCAGGTTCAAATCCCAGGGCACACCTCTGACTTTTCGGAGTCATGTGTGTATTGATAGTCAATCACCACGCACTAAAACTGTGAAGGAAAACATCGTGAGGAAACCTGCATACCATAGCGATTCATAAGAATTTATATGGTATGTAAGTCCGCCAACCCGCACTAGGCCAGCGTGGTGGACTATATGGCCTAACCACTCTCAATCGTACTCTCGATTGTAGAGTAGGCCCGTGCCCTGCAGTGGGACGTATATGGGCTGATCCAGATTCTTAATAAATGAAATATTCAACATAAAATACTTTTGCAAATGGATTAAGTAGTTGCCGAGATAAGAGTTATCCAACAAATAAACTCTTCAGCTTTATATATTAGTATACAGCATATATAAATTCCACCAACTCGCCCTAGACCAGCGTGGTAAACTATAGCATCTAACCCCTCTTATTCATTCTCTTGATTGTAAAGGAGGCCCGTGCCTTGCACTGGAACGTATATAGGTTGGCACAGTATTAATGGACCTTGACGACGCCTTATAAAACTGGTCTCTTATTTTGGTAATTAATGAAACTCTCAGAGGTATCGGGTGTACTTCAAGACTTACTTAATTAAAAGTTAAGTAAACTGAAAACGCGTAGACCATGTTTCACTAACTCGTTAATGTCGGACAACATTTTCATTTTGTTTTACCCTGTAAATCATAATTTTTGGCAGCTACTTCGCGTCGTATTGCGTTTTAAGAAGTTTCAACTTCACCCGGCTTCGTTTTCGGTCGCAGTATTTTATTTCCCATCGTCGTATTTGGGTGGTGAATATAATATATTTTTTCCTACATAATAATAAACACCATTCTATTTTTAAAGATGCTATGGTACAGCCAGCACCATAGTCTAGTCTAGTAGTAGTTTACTTGGTTATATTGTACGACTACCGAGTAGTACGTACAAATTTTAATTCATAGAAAGGTTATCAAAAAATGTGAAGTGTTCAGCGACTTATGTTGCTGACTGTACGCAAGGGCTTTAAATAATGATCTTAGAAAAAAAAAATGGGTTACTTTTTGTCTCTTATTATCAAATCTACCTGGCTTCGTTGCAGTTGTAAATGTGGTTTTTCTGATTCTTATTTTCTAAAAACTCCAGCAATAGTAGCAGTCATACTTAAGCGTCAACAAAGTAGGTTCTTCGAGCAACAATTTGTGGTAAAACCCAGAGTTAGTAATGTCCCCACTTGGCCTTAAATGTCAACACAGCATTCCGTTTGCATTGATGATCCACTGTTTGTACGCTCGAGGTCGTTCAAAAATACGCGTTTATAAATACACATTAAAAGCATCGGCCAATTATTTATACATACCGGGTATCTCAAGACTGCTACCGAAAACGAAGCCGGGTGGTAGTTTTAGTGGCTACAAACACAATGCAATTAAAATTTCGCCTAGAAACGCGACAATTTTTTTTTATGATTTTTTAAATATCGTCATTTTTGGGTGGTAAATCCATAGTTTTTGCTAAAATAATAATTTAAACTCTTTTATACCTTAGAGTATTTATAAATAAAAGGGTATTTACTATTATTTTAGGAAAAAATGTATTTACCACCCAAATATGGCCATAGGAAAAAAATAACAAAAAAAAAATTGGCGCTTTTTTTTGCAACTTTTTCTGTTGCATTGTGTCTGAAGTCGCTTAAACTACCACCCGGCTTCGTTTTCGGTAGCAGTCTTGATATACCCTGTATAGATAGTAAATTTGTATTAATGGAATATAGATTTCGATGTATTTAATGTCGGAGTAGTGTTTTGTAATTGATCTGATACATTGTCGGTGATTGCGAGTTTGAATCTCAGGGCATACCTCTATTGGCTTATTAATTTGCGTATTTTTATTACTAGAAGCTTCGTAAAGGAAAATATTGTAAGAAAAACGTACCATTGATAGATCACATGTCCATGTCGCTTGATATTGTATGGTCACGTCCTAAGAAAATCAAATAAGTATGTTGGCAATTTGTAAGCCTCAATATATCCGGACCATTACCGAGGGATAGACCACAAAAGCATTGGCTTGATTACGGAAGTTATTAGGGTCAATAAATGACTATTATTGAGGATGCTGAAGATCGGGCTGAATGAAAGAAAATTACCCAGAAGGTGGATCCTGGGACCAGCCGGAATAAAGCCCTTTGATTGATTAAGTTCTCCAGAAGCCAAAGGTGTATTTAGTTTGTGTCCGATTCAGCAACAATATAAGCCCATATACGACTCACTGCAGGGCAACCTCCTCTACAATTAAGAATACGATTGAGGGCGAGGCCGTATATTCCATTCAGAAACAACACCGCCTCTTAATATATTATTGGTACCCGTATCAGCCCATATACGGCCCACTGCAGGGCACGGGTCTCCTCCACAATCTAGAGAACGATTGAGAGTGGTTAGGCCAAACTTACAATTTTGAGGGTTATTCTGTTTCATCGTTAATGGACTGCCTATTAGGGTATAGTAAACGATATTGTGTATCTACTAGTGAAAGCTTCTGTAATTGACTGCTCGGGCTCTCCCTTCTCATGCGAACGTCGACGACAAATTCGATCAAATACTTACCCAATATCCGATTTCCTCATATTTGGCTTTCCGTTTTCGATATTTTGTTTTTCTGTCTTATATTTCGTACTTTTGTGGTCTTAGTTAGTGGTAAGATATTCGTATCCAAGAGGTGACTACTGACCACTGTAAACGAATTATTTATTATCTGACAGCCTCCGTGGTTTAGTTGGTTTGACGCCGGCTGTAAAACAGAGGACCCCGGGTTCGATCCCCACACCGAGACAAATATTTGTGTGATATTTGTTTCGGGTCTGGCCCCTGGGTGTTTGTGAGACCCACGACACAAGACTCGTTTATAAACTTACTTTACCTGTAGAATATTTTGTCTTTCTCGCACAAAGTGAATTCAAAAGTAGCTTTACTTATTTATTTATTTATGCTTTATATACATAGTTGTATACAGGCGGACTTAATGCCTGAGGCATTCTCTACCAGTCGACCTTTGGTTGGTGCAGAGAGTGAAATAGTAGGCGCATAAATTCAAGTATTTAGCATTTTGAAAATGAACGATAGAATACTATAAATATAATAAATAAATTTATAGATGTAGTTCGAAAAGGACAAAACATTCCATAACTAAAAAAGGTTTTAAACTGTATATTATTAAGATTTATTTAAAAAAATCAACTAATTTTTCCTTTCCCTTTATCTTCCTATTTCCGAAATTTCCCAAAATTACACAAACACAAGTACTCTCCACGTTGAAAGGTATAAGCATCAGTATGTACAGTAGACGTCTTATCAATACTATTGATAAGTGAGAGTCGATAGTAGTTTATTTCTGTCTTTGATTTCAAGATTAAACACGTTATCATCGCGTGTCAGATTAGCCGGTGCATGTTGTATGCAATTGTGTTGAGAGCTTGTTGTCTCAACGTCGACCCATTTCAGTACTCTTGAGAATGTGTTTTCCTTGAAAAATATACAAGGGAATTCCCATATAAAAAATATTGCGCATTGGAAACGAGCAATCGTTTTACATGACAGTTAGTCAATTATTAACTGATTGTATCAGGAATTTAGTGAAATTACTTTATTTAACTTCCCGACGTTTCGAATACTTTACAGCTTTCGAGCGGGTCAAACTACAAATCAATAAAATTCGTAAAGACATTTTTATTTCAATGTGTAAATCTAATTATTATGATAGTAAGTGTTTACAGCCTTCTACAAGCGTCTTATTTTTGAATTAACTTAATTATGAATGACCAGACGAGTTGCCATTTGCCTGATGGTAAACAATACCTCTCATGGACTTTTTGCAAAACTGAACATCATAGATTACAAAGCGCTGCATACCTACGATGTTAAGTCTCAATATGTTCAGTAGGTACTCTGGCTACAATGTTCTTCAAACTGGAACACAACGGAACATTTCCACTACTGATTGGTAAGAAATAGATCCCATCAAAAACATCCTGTAAAAAAATCCAAGTCTCGCAGCTCAGGTTTTCTACCGCAAAAAGTTGCGAGATGCATGTTATACCAAGTCGATTATTTATTTAGTCCTTAAGGGACCTTCTATATAAAGTTATTACGTTAGTTATTACCATATCAATATTAAAAATTATTTACGTTTTAAATAAATAGATCGACTTGGCCATCGCATGAAAACATAATGTATCGTACAATTTATACATAATGCTGCTGGCCAAGTCGATCTATTTATTTAAAACGTAAATAATTTTTAATATTGATATGGTAATAACTAACGTAATAACTTTATATAGAAGGTCCCTTAAGGACTAAATAAATAATCGACTTGGTATAACATGCATCTCGCAACTTTTTGCGGTAGAAAACCTGAGCTGCGAGACTTGGATTTTTTTACAGGATGTTTTTGATGGGATCTCACGTCTTTTTGTAGAGTCCTACATTTTTCCTTTTCGGTACTTCTTACTTCTAGAATATCACTAACGATTTTTCTTAAAGCCTCTGTCTTATGGATTTTTCTTATTTTTGTAGGTATCAATTTATCACAAATATAGCGGATTTGATTATTAATGTTCTTTCTTTCATTGTAATTGATATTTTCGAGTTATTTAATCTATTTATTTGCAAGTTTTTCTTCGTCTTGTTTTTCTAGAGGAATGTTGTACAGCTTCATGGGCTGAATACACCATTTCCCTCTCTATATCCCCTCCTGTTATGCCTCATGTATATAGATATCTATCTACAACTATTATTCCATTATATACGGGTACAACGATTCATTAACTGCAAATATAACTTTGTAATCCTATACATTTATATGGGATTACAAAGTTATTCACGCAGTTGGTCTATCTAGAAAACTAGACACAAATTATGAAATGTTTGAATTTTCCCTTACTTTAGACACTAAACACTAATTATATTATAAATTTGAAGGTTCTATGTCTGCTAGAAGTGCCTTAGACTTTTGATGATCGGTCAGTCAGTCAGTGAGTGACAAAATTAAGAAAGTTTGACATGCTGCAATTCTTAAACTACTGGTTCAAATTGAATGAAATTTTAAATATACCGTGTTTACACAATGCCTGCTTAGTAACTGAAAATTCGGGCTTCATGCTTTAGCCACAACGAAGTTATAGGGGGTTGAAAATCGTCTGAATTGCTTCGAGAAAAGGATGTTACGGCCTATAGCTCGACTTGGAGGGGGCTCGGCCGCGCCCCCAGATATTGCAGTGGTACTTACCCAGATGGCTTTTCACATACAGTGTATATCAAGACTGCTACCGAAAACGAAGCTGGGTGGTAGTTTAAGTGATTTTAGACACAATGCAACAGAAAATTTTGCAAAAAAAGCGCCTTTTTTTATTTTTTTTCCTATGGCCATATTTGGGTAGTAAATACATTTTTTCCTATAATAATAGTGTATACCCTTTTATTTATAAATACTCTAAGGTATTAAACAGTTCAAATTATTATTCTAGCAGTAACAATGGATTTACCACCCAAAAATGACGATATTTAAAAAATCATTATAAATTAATGTCGCGTTTCTTTGCAAAATTTTTAGTTGCATTGTGTTTGTAGACACTAAAACTACCACCCGGCTTCGTTTTCGGTAGTAGTCTTGATATACCCGGTATGTATGAAAGGCCTACCACATTTATCTACAATATCGATCGCAGATGCGTACCAAATTACTTAATCTTGTTATATTAATTAATTTATTGGTTGTCACTTAATAAAGATTAACTGTACCACAAAGGTTGGACCTTACGTCACCAACCTAGAAGTACCAATATTGAAATTGTCTTAGTGAAAATTGATGTCAAATGTAGGACCAAAAAGTCCTTCGTACATTTTAGTAAAAGTTTCCACATATTATAGTGTATTTATTTGAGTCTCGACTAGTATAATGCGTTTCAAATAAGAATAGCAACGTTAATGACCTTTAGTTCTCAAATATCACACGAAATGTATGGCTAGCAACAAAAAAATATTTACGCATCAATTATATTTTTTTTCACATAGTCGAATTCCTAAACATAAATTAACAAAATAAATTGAAAAAATTACAAAATGTTATATGGACACATGAACAAGAAAGTTTAGTCATAAATAGCTTAAAAAAGTATATTGTTTTAATTTTTTATTTACTTCATGTGCAATTATTCGCCAGAAAGTAACTATAAGACGACATTATTCATTCATTATTTTTTTATGAATTATTAAATATGGAAAATATGATTTTTATTCAACAAAAATATTATTTTAAGAAATCTTGTTTTGCTCACCCTAACTAAATTGTGCGATTTGACAGCTACTACGAACCAATATGGCGCCGGGTCAGTCCTATTCTTAGTTGAATCGCATTATACATAACCATGTCTGATTTGATATTTCTAAAACTAAGCGTAGGCCGGTCTCTAAAGGATTGTTTATTAGATTTAAACCTCACTTGGGAGGGATAGATATACTCGTAAGTTTGTAAACAGTAATGCGGTTGGAGTGTCGGTCTAAAAGTTATATAAAGTTCTAGGCCCATAATGGATATATGTCTAGGGCAGGGGTGGCAAAAGGGGTTCATAAATTTAAAAATAAAATATTTTTATTTTACACAAAGATAACACACAATTTACAGGATAATCAATAACAAACGAGCGCGAAAAATGTTCTTGTTATAAGAAAAAAAAAGTCTTAATAGATGTGTTTTTTCGTAGTGTATTTGTGATCAGTGGTATGCCTAAAATATTATGTCGTGTGGCATTGTGTCGCCATCCCTGGTCTAGTGTTTAACCTATTATATCATAAAAGCTGGGCTAAGAAATTATTGCCCACGCACATACCACTGAATAAAAAAGTATTAAGCTCACCATATGGTTCCACAAATATATATTTTTTAACCCAATAGAACAGATAGGTTATAGATGTTTTACCGGTCCATAAAATTCGGATGAAACATCATCTGTAATGAACCAATGTACATTTGATTTCAAGTGGTAGGTCTCACATATGACCGCGTGGGTACCAGCGCAATGTATATTTCTCCCGTAAAACAGCAGTGTGAATACACTATTGTGTTTCTGATTGAAGGACATTGCAGCCAGAGTAACTATCTCATGTCTCAGGATGGCGATCGCAGTGTAATGCCAAGCATTGATAGTTTAAAGAAAGAAGAAAAGGCATATTTAATTAATTCAATAATTTTTAATTCAAGGTGTTATTTGGTTTTGCTACTGTTCATGAGCTGTCGTAATGCTTACCATCAGGCGAACGAAATGCTCATCCCACAGTTAATTCCGTTAAAAAAAGCTAGCAGTTATAATGAAAGAAAACTAATAATCTTACTCCGGTAGATAGTCGCTTTGAAATGCACTGCTCGCCTTCGATTGCTTTGTAACTTTGTCGTGGATTATAAAGACTTGGCCAGTTGCGAGTAGTCCTCGAGCAGCCAGGGTTCTGTACCGTGCAAGTGAACGTTTAATTTTTAGTCGCAAAAATAATATTATATTTTTTTCATAGTATCAATTTTTCGTCATTAAAAGTATCATCATCAGCATCATCATTATCATCAGCCCATCCGCGTCCATTGCTGGACATAGGCCTCTCCTATGGCATACCACTTGGCTAAATCTTCAGCCAAACGTCTCCAATAGCAATAACCAGCCATGTTATGAACATCGTCACTCAAGTATGCTCCTGCCATTTTTATATGATTCCTGGGTAGTAAAAATAGCTGGCATGAATGAGCAGGCTCGTCCGGGGTGGTACCACTGTAACGCAAGAGAAGCGTCAGTTTTGCTCTTGCATTTCATTGGGTGAGCGAGTTGGCCGGATGTTCAATACACCTTTCTTCCTCCACACTATACTAATAATACGACCTTGTGACCTTTCAAAACACGCGCGTATTCCAACTTAAACATGACCTACGGTGATGCAGATGTGATGGGCGGCGGTGATCTCTTACCATCAGCTGAACGGTATAATCGTTTACCCCCTAAAACATTAAATAAAACCTTTTTTTCCCGTTCCTTTTACCACGGTAAAGGTTGATGGACCAGTAACAAATTTATGAGTCGTAATGTTTGCAGCTTTTCTTGATAGTTAAACAGACAGACGGACAACCAAGGATTAAATACGGTTTCCGTTCTTCCGTTTCCGGTGCAGAATCCTAAAAGAGTAACATTTCCAATAAATTTTGTATTAAATATTTTATATTCTATACAGCTATGAAAGCTTGTGCAGAAAAATAATGAACGTGCTCGCAGAACAAATACATTTCATAAAAGTGAGCATTTCTATCTTTGAGAGGAATGATAGATCTTGTCTTTGTGTTTAATATCTTTTCTTATTTCTCATTAGTGAAACAATATCATTCTTGCATTATATTTTCGGATTTATTTTGATTATTTAAATGTTTATGAACTGGCTCAACCAATGAAATGCATATTTTGATGGCCATATAGCAGGCAGCAGCAGGCTAAGCAGAGTATCTACTTGTACAAGATTTCTGGTGATCCCAACTATACTCAGCTTTACATATCATATATTCTTTTGTTTGAGACTTTACCGCCCATATACTCACCACTGCAATACCTGTCAGCCAGGATCTACACGCAAAGAATTGACATCGAGTTCCGGAGCTCGGCGAGTCTCTCAGGGACACTAGTCTGTCTTTAACCCGTATCGAAATTTATCAGACAGAAAACACAAATAGGATGAGTTGGAAACAAATATCATTTATTCTTAGAAAGATCACAATAGTGTGAAGATTTTCTCAGGTTTTTACTGTTTTATGACTGGTGTAAATAACGATTTATCATATTTACGTCGTGTCCTTATCTCGAGTTTGGGTAGACGAGAATTAAACGAACGGCTATTGGATAACATAAGACTAGAATAAAGGATAAAATCTACGCAAAATCCTCCATGATTGAGACAAGTTACATCTAGTTTCATATCAATTATTCTTTAAACATTCATAATTACAAAATTTTACGTCATTACATAAAAAAATGACGTTATTCTATTCGCTTTTTTATTTTTAAATATTTCTTCTATTTAATTATGAATGGAATTTGAAAACCGCAAACTTTTTTAATAGTAATATTCATACTCAACAAAACGCATAAAGAGGACCGACAAACTTTGCTACTCCAACCGTCTGCCATAATGCATGGATAGACCATATTTATTTAAAAAAATCATATGAGTGTATTAGTTTTCCGATAATTCATAGGCAGTATTTATTAGTGCTAAGGAAAACATGATTTTGTAATGTTGAAATAAATGCATTTTTGACAGCCTCCGTGGCGTTGGTTTGAGGTCGACTGAAACGATAGGTCGCGGGTTCAATCCCCGCAAGGATACAAATGTTTGTGAAATGAGGTATTTGTATCGGGTCTTGTTGTGAGACCGAAGTCTCTCATAGTTTCTGATAACCACGACATAAGACTCTATTTTAGTATGTGGTCAAGAATATGTGACTGTTGGGTTTATTTATTTTAAAATTTATTTACAGGCATTCCCTAAAAAATACCTTATGATTGCCAAATTAGTATTTTCCGTACATTACCACAATGTTGTGAAAAAGTTACACTCTTATGTGAATGTATCTGATCAGCTCGTTAAGCTGGCTATCCTCCAAAACGTGTCTAGAATTTGCTAGGGCTTATTTATGGTACTGCATTACAGTAATCCAGTTCAGACGAATCTCTAGGGAAATCCTTTAGTATTGGATATTCAGCAGTAGTTTGTGGCTGTTGAAGATTGGAAATAGTCATGAGAGTTCTGATTGTGTTTTACATTATTATTAACACGCTTTTATTAGCTTCGTCTGTTTGTAAGTATGTATGTAATATTATGTATGTAACGGAACCTTAGAAGTCTATTTTTGAGCACTTTAAAACGTCGGATTGACTTGAAGTATGTGATATTATCTTAACCCGAACTACCAGGATTTGTTTTTTGAATAAAGAAAAGTAGTTAGGCAATTTCCGCTTAGCTGGCTTCCTTACATAAGGTAGCCGTAGATAGACGCTTTTTAGTAAAATACATAAATAATATTTTAACGCCCTACTGAACTCAAACGTGATTTAAATATTATGTTGCAGTTAACTACGTATCCCGTTTAAATGTACTGGGTAAGCGGGCCGTGCGCGATTGAGAGCAACTTAATATTTGAATGGCGTTTGAGTATTCGGGCGTAAATAATTGAGGCCCAACTAATAACGTAATAATAATTATTGATATAGAGTTTAATATCAGAAAAGGGAGAAAAATACTTTTATTTTATTGTTACAAAGCGGGGGGTGTTTTGAAGAAAATTATCCTCAAGCACCCTAGCTTTTTAACCATAAAATGTATGTTTTTAAATCCATTTTCTAATCTTAAGCTCATTGTCAATTATGTTACATTTTTTGCTGGACTTTTTACTAAAGCCTGTATTTTTACGTTGTTTAAACTAATATTTATTTATGATTTGTTACCCTACACAAATTATAAGTGCAAGTAATTATAAGAGCTAGTTTAAACGTCATGTTCTCATATATAATTATTGAACAATTAAATGCGAGGACTATAGTCTTAATAGGGGAAGATCGATTTAAGTGATTACAAGGCATTTACCGCGTGCGATCAGTTTACAATATTTAATTAATATATATTGTACTGTATGCAGTATGTACTAAGAGTATAATATATATGTATGCAGTATCGATAATACTAATAAGACAATCTATTACAGTAATTAAACGTAGTGTAGGATGATCTACAACCAGGGTTTTACAATTCTGTCGTACTTCTTGATGCCCGCGACAAAATAAATAAATTGATCTGTATCTGTAATCTGTATCAGCCCATATACGTCCCACTGCAGGGCACAGGCCTCCTCTACAATCGACAGTGCGATTGAGAGTGGTTAGGCCATATAGTCCACCACGCTGGCCTAGTGCGGGTTGGCGGACTTACATACCATAGATTTTTTTATAAATCGCTATGGTATGCAGGTTTCCTCACGATGTTTTCCTTCACCGTTTTAGTGCGTGATGATTGACTATTAATACACACATGACTCCGAAAAGTCAGAGGTGTGCCCTGGGATTCGAACCCGCGACCACCGTGAACATGTTGGCAATCGCGTCTAGTCCGTTTACCAACAGGCCACCACGCACTTCTTGATGCCCGCGACAAAATGAATAAATATACCCAACAGTCACATACATGGTCCTGACCACCACCCTTAGATCGAGTCTTGTGTCGCGGGTATCAGGAAGTACGAGAGACATTTCGGTCTCACAAACAGGTCCGAAACAAATAACTGTGGTTCACACAAATAGCTGTTTCGGTGCGGGGATAGAACCCGCGTTTCATAGCCGTCGTCTAACCAACTGCGCCACGGAGGCTTTCAAGAACTCGATCTTAGTTTGGGGTCAGGACTACGTACGTGACTGTTGGGTGTATTTATTAAATTTCAAATAAACTATGATCGACAAAGCATGATATTATAATTCCTTTACAAAGATACTGTTATTTACACAATACTAACCATAATTCTTTTGTTACAGATGTGATAGTTCGTACCAGTGATGTGAAATGCATTGAAAATGCGGTGGTGTGTGTTAGTTTTGCTGTGTGTGTGCGTGGTGGATGGTCAGAACTGTCGGGGCGACGAGCCCAGGTTGCGAGAGTGCGAAAGGGTTTGCGATGACGATGGAAACTGCAAGATACGAGCGGCGTTGCTGCTGCCAAAGAATACTACTTACGACGCGTGTTTGGCTGCCGTGAGTATAACTATTGTCATTGAATACTCCTATTTTATGACACTTATTTGCATATTTTCTTTATTTATACAATTGCACACAAATAAAATGAAAATCACAAACATAAAATGTATAAAACGAAAATCATAAATATTAAATGTATAATTGGCGGTCTTATCGCTCAAAGGCAAAGTCTTTCAGACAACCAACGGATAAATAGAGTGCAGTCTAAACTATTAAAGATAGAAGCGAACACGGAAAGTATGTATCAAATACAAATAATTACTTCAAGTAATCTGTGTTTGTATCAGCCCATATACGTCCAACTGTAGGGCACGGGCCTCCTCTACAATCGACAGTACGATTGAGGGTGGTTAACTAAGGCCATATAGTCCACCACGCTGGCCTAGTGCGGGTTGGCGGACTTACATACCATTGTTTTTTTTTATAATTCGCTATGCAGGTTTCCTTACGATGTTTTCCTTCAACGTTTTAGTGCGTGGTGATTGACTATCAATACACACATGACTCCGAAAAGTTAGAGGTGTGCTCTGGGATTCGAACCCGCGACCATCGTGAACATGGTGGCAGTCGCGTCTAGTCAGTTTACCAACAGGCCACCACGCAAGTGCTTCATACACATTTCACCATTACTTCAAGTAATAATGATAAAAAATACATACATAAATACACATACAACCATATATTATAAATATATAATTGACACGTATGCTGGGTATGATAGATTCTATCATCTATCTTCGTTTTTCGAAAAGGTTTCCCTAAAGCCTTGATGGTGTGGCAAAGAAAAAAAGTATTAGAGAACTTTTTGGTTTGCGTCGAGATGGATTGAACCGTCAAGTTATGGCCCAGTAGGCCAGCAAGCTTGTTAAGGAGAGGAGTAGATCAAGTTAAATAATTCGAGCATTCCCCATGGTACGGACGGGAGACCACGCTTTGTGAAGCAACGGTTTAGGCACATGTAGTGAACTTGCCGTGTAGGTATAAAATTAAAAAAAAAACCTCTTTCTGTGAGTTTTTATGTACTTACTTGAAATTTAGAGTCTAGCAGACACTAAAGAATCTTTATATTGTGCATTTTATGAATAAATGATGTGTTGACTCTGTTCTATAGAGCCATAAAGTTATCTGACCCGGTGAGAGAGTCACTGTAATCGAATTTGGTGTTGCCATTAAAAATAGATATTGCAATAAATGGGGTAAAGTAAGATTTTTCATCCGATCAATAGTGTCGAGAAAATGACCAGTTTAATCTGCATATTATTTTTCCTTCACACGATTTCTAACAAATCGCTCCCCAAAACCCTTAAAAAAGTGTATCTGTATTCTCCTCCACAATCGAGAGTACGATTGCGGGGGGTTAGGCCATATCACAGGCCATATAGCCCACCACGCTGGCCTCATGCGGGTTGGTGGACTTACATACCATAGAAATTCTAATAAATCGCTATGGTATGCAGGTTTCCTCACGATGTTTTCCTTCACCGTTATAGCGCGTTTTTATCAATACAAGCATGGCTCCGAAAAGTCATAAGTGTGACCTGAGATGAACCCGCAACCAGCGTGAGATGAACCCGCAACCAGCGTGAACCCGCAACCAGTGTGAACAAGTTGGCTGCCGCGTCTGGTCCATTTACCAACAGGCCACCACGCACGTGACGTAAAATGAGACGAGTAAGATACATTTTAGTTTATGATATGTACTTACATATTATATTCTACTAGTACGTACATAATTCTGTTTTCGTGGAATTTATTTTATAAAGCTGACAACACAAACCTTTGGTGGCAGCTACGCGTTAATACAATTTATCGAAGGGTATTATTGATGTCGGAAGACTCTTTTCATCCTACGTAAAATTTAATACCTGAAGTATAACGTTCCTAGCATCACTTTTTAAAGCTTTCGGCATTTTTCACTAGTTTTAAATAATGAATTTATTTCCAACTCCTCCTATTAATTTAACTTTCTGATTAATTTCGTTGCGGGTTAAAGACAAGTTAGACATTCCCGGAGACTCGCCGAGCTTCAATGCTCGGTGTCATTACTTTGCGTGCCACTGTTGATCCTGGCTCACAGGAGTTACAGTGGTGGGTGTGAGGGCGGGACAGTCTCCTAGTTTTAAATAATGCAGAAAAAAAATACATTGAGCAAACAACCAATGGCGGATATGTCAGCGACTGGCAGCTAGATTGACAATTTCAAATGACGTCTTTGTTTCCAGTTTTGGCCACCGGGCCAGATAACTTTGTGGCTCTATACCGGGTATCTCAAGGCTGCTACCGAAAACGAAGCCGGGTGGTAGTTTTAGTGGCTACAAACACAATGCAACTAAAAATTTCGCCTAGAAACGCGACAATTTTTTTTATGATTTTTAAATATCGTCATTTTTGGGTGGTAAATGCATAGTTTTTGCTAAAATAATAATTTAAACTCTTTTATACCTTAGAGTATTTATAAATAAAAGGGTATATACTATTATTTTAGGAAAAAAAAATATTTACCACCCAAATATGGCCATAGGAAAAAAATAACAAAAAAAAATTGTCGCTTTTTTTTGCAACTTTTTCTGTTGCATTGTGTCTGAAGTCGCTTAAACTACCACCCGGCTTCGTTTTCGGTAGCAGTCTTGATATACCCTGTATATACTTACTGAGAAAGATTATTTTTCAAATTGACGTAGACATATTACATTATATCAATCAGCTTAGTGTAATGCTTTCCGATTCAACTAAGTAGGATTTCCTTTATTATATAAAAAAATATTGAAAGTAAAAGATAAGACGTTACAAAAAGTAAGTAATTAGAAATTATATGACAGGTGTGCACCTAATTACAAAAGAATATAATTATGATTTTGAAACAACATACAGGAGTGACGTCCACATGATGTTATTATTTGAACAAAATTTCATAAAAGATTTCAGAACCATGATTATTATATACAGTATATATATATATATATATACTGTATATAATAATCATGGTATACAGGGTATATCAAGACTGCTACCGAAAACGAAGCCGGGTGGTAGTTTAAGCGACTTCAGACACAATGCAACAGAAAAAGTTGCAAAAATAAGCGACAATTTTTTTTTGTTATTTTTTTTCCTATTGCCATATTTGGGTGGTAAATACATTTTTTCCTAAAATAATAGTGTATGCCCTTTTATTTATAAACACTCTAAGGTATAAAAGAGTTTAAATTATTATTTTAGCAAAAACTATGGAGTTACCACCCAAAAACGACGATATTTAAAAAATCATAAAAAATAATTGTCGCGTTTCTATGCGAAATTTTTAATTGCATTGTGTTTGTAGCCACTAAAACTACCACCCGGCTTCGTTTTCGGTAGCAGTCTTGAGATACCCGGTATATACAGGGTATATCAAGACTGCTACCGAAAACGAAGCCAGGTGGTAGTTTAAGCGACTTCAGACACAATGCAACAGAAAAAGTTGCAAAAAAAAGCGACAATTTGTTTTTTGTTATTTTTTTCCTATGACCATATTTGGGTGGTAAATACATTTTTTCCTATAATAATAGTGTATACCCTTTTATTTATAAATAATCTAAGGTATAAAAGTGTTTAAATTATTATTTTAGCATAAACTATGGATTTACCACCCAAAAATGACGATATTTAAAAAATCATAAAAAATAATTGTCGCGTTTCTTTGCGAAATTTTTGGTTAAATTGTGTTTGTAGTCACTAAAACTACCACCCGGCTTCGTATATATACATACTGTGACTTTAATTACAGGAAAGTACAGCTTGCACAGAGTTAGTTAACAACATCAGTATTAGTACAATAATAACAATTCCAAGTACAATAAAAACAATTCCAAAAAAGTCCAAAAACATTCGTTGCAAAAACATTTTTTTACACAGATTTGTAACAAAAAAAAACAAAAACGCATAAGAATAGGATAACTACAAAATTTAAGGAAGAAAATGGACATTCGCATAACATATGAGTGAACGTAATTTGTACAACTATATTTACTCGTATAGATGATTAGATGGCAGCGAGATAACTGCCCGCGTGTATTAGATAAACATATTAATGTGCATGCCAACAAGATTGTATGCGAATATTTTGATAAAACGTGGTTTCATATTGAAATGCGGAATGCATGTTGAAATATTGAAAACATTTTATGATAGCTTAGAAATGATCTTAGTGCGGTAGATATGGAAAAGGTTTGATTTATAAAAAATACTCTGAGGTCTGAGGAAATTAGTGAGTTATAATGGCTGCGTTTGAGTCTTCAATATGGACGATGTACAGTCAGTAGCAAAGATACATACATATATTGGACTCTTATCCCCATGGGCTCTTAATCCATCCATCCATAAGCCAAAGGAATTTCACTCAGTGTGCTCTTATGATAACCTTTATTTGTTTGTAGTTTTTCTTGTCGTTTCTTCTTCACCGGTATACAAGTGATTTTTCAAGTGGGTGTGCCTGGCCAAATCCGAAACATTGATGAATATCGAAAATTGCTGAAAGAAGTCTCGAGCTGGATTCTAATAAAAATTATATTTGTTGCGCTTTTTACTCTATGTGTTTTTTGTTTTTGGAGTACCTACGATAAAGTACACCTTTTTTTCTTTTCCGCCATATTTGGTGCTAAGCCCTATGCTAAGAGCTTGAACAAGTTGAAATCCGTAGCCAACTAATTACCAACTGAGTCGTCTTTTGTTCAGCAGCTGGCAACGTTTTATAAGAAAAGTTTTTATCAAAGGGATGTCCAGTTTTACACTTAATCAAGAAGCGTAAGAGGCTCTGGCGTGGAGGGTTTACATTAATATATAGGTTTATATTTTTAACCGACTTACAAAAAGAAGAAGGTTCTCAATTCGACTGTATATTTTAATTGTTTTATTGATGAAGTGGTGTAGATTAAGAGGAGGAAAGAAATGCGGCTGGTGTTTTTTGATCAGTGTTTTATCAACTTGTAATGTTAATATATGTAAAAAAATGTATAAGTGTATAAATACCGGGTATCTCAAGACTGCTACCGAAAACGAAGCTGGGTGGTAGTTTTAGTGACTACAAACACAATGCAACTAAAAATTTTGGTAAGAAATGCGTCAATATTTTTTTATATTTTTTTTAAATATCGTCATTTTTGGATGGTAAATCCATAGTTTTTGGTAAAATAATAATTTAAACTCTATTATACCTTAGAGTCTTTATAAATAAAAGGGTATAAACTATTATTTTACGAAAAAATGTATTTGCCACCCAAATACGACCATATAAAAAATAACAAAAAAATTATTGTCGCTTTTTTTTTTTCAACATTTTCTGTTGCATTGTGTTTGAAGTCGCTTAAACTACCACCCGGCTTCGTTTTCGGTAGCAGTCTTGATATACCCTGTATAATCGCATTGGGTGTAGCTCCTGTGTGTACTTGTTTTTATGGCAATGAATTGCGAGACGAGCATGTCGGTCGCCTTCATATTTTTTTATTGCAATAAATACAATCGCTTATGAACGGTGGCAAATCCAAACAACACCTTGAATTACTAAATAATACTTGGCATTCCACTGCGCTAAGACAGCAGTTAAGTCTCCATATGTCCAGTAGTTACTCTAGCTACAATGTCTTTCCATCCGAAACACTACAGTGCATTTACAATTGCCATTTGGCGGGAGGAATAGATATTGCGGTGGTACCTACTCAGGCGTCTTCTCACATAGGAGAGACCTACCGCTAGTGAACAGAAATAAATCTCTTTAAAAAAAATTTAAATATCCTTAGAAGTATGTAAATATAATCGCATTGGGTGAAGCTCCTGTAATATTATGATTAGTTTAATGAATACATAAATAAATGTATGCTGAGAGATGACCTTAATCATTTTGAAAACTACTGGAAAGAACGCTTTATATAGAGAAGGGTGGAAGGAGGAAAGGGAGAACTAGACTATAGTGGACTATATGTCCTAACCCAATCATACACTCGATTGTAGAGGAGGTTCGTGCCCTGAAGTGGGGCGTATATAGGCTGATACAGATATCTAATAGTATTAACATGTCCAATATAATTAAATGTGAAGAGAGAAAAACTGTATCTAATATTTTGGTCAACTGCATGACAACAACGCATTAAGACGTGACAGACGCTACAGAAGTGCGTGGTGGTCGTCGTCAGTCGCGGCTGCCAATATGTTCACGGTGGTCGCGGGTTCAAATCCCAGTTCACAGCTCTGACTTTTTGGATCAATACACATATTGATAGTCAATCACCACGCACTAAAACGGTAAAAGAAAACATCGTGAGGAAACCTGCATACCATAGCGATTTATAAGAAGTAGTGGTCGCCTATTGGTCGAAATTCGACCAAATCAAGAAGAGAAAAAGTTTTTACCTGTATGATGATGTTGTGATTCTGATAATTCGTGCACATTTAAATGTACATATCTCTCAATATCACTTATTTATCCTGAAGTATATGCAATTACTGAAATCGTAAACTACAATAATTGCTTTGAACCAGCAATAGCAAATTATATTTTTTTTTGTACCTGAATGTTGTTATTGCAGATTGCTGCTACAGAACTTTCTTTATGCATATAATGATAGACCGTGGACATTTAAATGTGTCTTACTGCTACACAATTTGTATAAGCGCTCAGTATTTCACGTAGTATTCGTCAAATAAAACTTTTCTGTTTGACATTCAACTATGTCTATATTATACAAAAAAGAAACAATTTGACCACAAAGTATGTATATGTGTACAAATATAAGAGCCACAAAGTTATCTGACCCGGTGAGAGAGTCGCTGTAATCGAATTTGGTGTTGCCATTAAAAATAGATATTGCAATAAATGGGGTAAAGTAAGATTTTTCAATCCGATCAATAGTTTTTTTTTTTATTTCATTGAATGGCGAGACGAGCAAGCCGTTCGCCTGATGGTAAGCGATACGACCGCTCATAAACAGTAGCAACATTCCACTGCGCTCGCCATCCTGAGACATAAGATGTTAAGTCTCAATATGTCCAGTAGTTGCTCTGGCTTCAATGTCCTTCAATCCGAAACACAACAGTGCATTTGAGCGGTGTTGTTTCACGGGAGAAATAGACATTGCGGTGGTACCTACCCAGATGGCATCTCACATATGAGAGACCTACCACCAGTAAAAGTATAGTATACACCAGTAAGTAATAGTGTCGAGAAAATGACCAGTTTCATCTGCATATTATTTTTCCTTCACACGATTTCTAACAAAACCCTTAAAAAAGTGTATCTGTATTCTCCTCCACAATCGAGAGTACGATTGCGGGGGGTTAGGCCATATCATAGGCCATATAGCCCACCACGCTGGCCTCATGCGGGTTGGTGGACTTACATACCGTAGAAATTCTAATAAATCGCTATGGTATGCAGGTTTCCTCACGATATTTTCCTTCACCGCTATAGCGCGTTTTTATCAATACAAGCATGGCTCCGAAAAGTCAGAAGTGTGACCTGAGATTCCAACCCGCAACCAGCGTGAACAAGTTGGCTGCCGCGTCTGGTCCATTTACCAACAGGCCACCACGCACGTAACGTAAAATGAGACGAGTAAGATACATTTTAGTTTATGATATGTACTTACATATTATATTCTACTAGTACGTACATAATTCTGTTTTCGTGGAATTTATTTTATAAAGCTGACAACACAAACCTTTGGTGGCAGCTACGCGTTAATACAATTTTTCGAAGGGTATTATTGAAGTCGGAAGACGCTTTTCATCCTACGTAAAATTTAATACCTGAAGTATAACGTTCCTAGCATCACTTTTTAAAGCTTTCGGCATTTTTCACTAGTTTTAAATAATGCAGGAAAAATAAATACATTGAGTAAACAACCAATGGCAGATATGTCAGCGACTGGCAGCTAGATTGACAATTTCAAATGACGTCTTTGTTTCCAGTTTTGGCTACCGGGCCAGATAACTTTGTGGCTCTATACTTGTGTATGCGTGTGTCAAATGCATGCTGGTTTGTGAAATGTTTTAAAGAGCCACAAAGCTATCTGACCCGGGGAGAGAGTCGCTGTAATCGAATTTGGTGTTGCCATTAAAATAGATATTGCAATAAATGGGGTAAAGTAAGATTTTTCAATCCGATCAATAGTGGCGAGAAAATGACCAGTTTCATCTGCATATTATTTTTCCTTCACACGATTTCTAACAAATCGCTCCCCAAAACCCTTAAACAAGTGTATCTGTATTCTCCTCCACAATCGAGAGTACGATTGCGGGGGGTTAGGCCATATCACAGGCCATATAGGACTTACAAATTCTAATAAAAAATCTAATAAATCGCTATGGTATGCAGGTTTCCTCACGATGTTTTCCTTCACCGTTATAGCGCGTTTTTATCAATACAAGCATGGCTCCAAAAAGTCAGAAGTGTGACCTGAGATTCCAACCCGCAACCAGCGTGAACAAGTTGGCTGCCGCGTCTGGTCCATTTACCAACAGGCCACCACGCACGTGACGTAAAATGAGACGAGTAAGATACATTTTAGTTTATGATATGTACTTACATATTATATTCTACTAGTACGTACATAATTATGTTTTCGTGGAATTTATTTTATAAAGCTGACAACACAAACCTTTGGTGGCAGCTACGCGTTAATACAATTTATCGAAGGGTATTATTGATGTCGGAAGACGCTTTTCATCCTACGTAAAATTTAATACCTGAAGTATAACGTTCCTAGCATCACTTTTTAAAGCTTTCGGCATTTTTCACTAGTTTTAAATAATGCAGGAAAAATAAATACATTGAGTAAACAACCAATGGCGGATATGTCAGCGACTGGCAGCTAGATTGGCAATTTCAAATGACGTCTTTGTTTCCAGTTTTGGCCACCGGGCCAGATAACTTTGTGGCTCTATATTTATTGATTTAATGTACTTTTTATGCATTATTATTAAAATCTTTTTTACATTAAATGAGGCAAATAAAACTTTTTTTTTGTTGATATGTCTATGTCAGTACTCTATGTCTATGGACAAAATGAAAAACAAAAGAAACAATTTGATGTGTACAAATACTTGTGTATGTGTGTGTGAAATGCATGATAGTGTGTGTAATGTTTTATTTATTGATTTAATGTACTTTATCCGCATTATTATTGAAAAATATATGCGTTCTGCACTTCTCCTACACATAAACTATAAGTGTGCCAAATTTTATGCTCCTGCGTCCGCGCAATTTTTGTAAAAAGGGGTCCAAAGTTTTTCCATCACGTATTAATATATAGATTTCTATGGTATGTAAGTCCGCCAACCCGCACTTGACCAGCGCGGTGGACTATATAGCCTAACCACTCTCAATCGTACTCTCGATTGTAGATAGGGTGATACAGATACAGACGCTATAGAAATTTCTTTAATATCGCTTACAATATTAAACCTGTACACACATGTAGAAAGGTAATCAAAGCGTACAGTAGAATCTTAATGTGCCTTTGAGTTAAGCTATAAAGGCTTCACATATGAACGCTTCTGAGAAACCGCTTGTCAGACTTCGGTGTCCGTATTCAGAACTCGTAAGCTGTGCGATGAAAGCAATTTTCTAAGGCGTCTGTCAACTTGATACAGTGCCTTTCAATTTAATATTAATAGACTTAAAACTAGCTTTACTGAGTTATACTTAAAATAACTATACGATCTTTCTTCTCTCAATCGTACTTTTGATTGTGGAGGAGACTCGTGCCCTGCAGTGGGACCTATATGGGCTGAAATGAAATAAAAATATTTATTGAATCCATAAAATGTCATACACTATTTAGAATTAGTCACTTTTTTTTCCACTACCCGGTTCACAAGGCTGTTTTCGCCAGAGAAGAACGGCCAAGAAACTCTAGCGTTGCTCTTTTCAAAATAAGTTTACAATACAGTGATCATACAGGAGTTGAAATTCAGAGCAGTTCATAAATTATTCATAATAATAATTATATTGTACGACTGAGTTATGTGTGGTCGCCCCGACCGTGGAATCGGTGTACACTGTTCTGCAAAAGCAATAAAAGGCAATAAAAAAGAAATAATTAATTTAATATTATCATTATAAGCAAATTGAGCACACCAGTCTACACAAGCAGCACCCGTTCACGAGTATGACGCATGTGCCAGCCATCGGTCTCCTCAACCGTGTTATAGGGAAGTGACCGACCCGGCACACGACGCCGCCGCAAGCACAGACCTTTAAGCGAGCATGACGTACTCAAATTGCCTGCAACTATGGTGAAACAAGTGGGATAATTATTTCATTTATATTACACAGAGTACATCCGGTTCAGGGACTTACATTATGTTTTATTCCCAAGTCTTACTATCTTCTAAGTATTCTGAAATTTTATGGTATGCTTTATTACACAACTGTCGTTTAATATTAGATTTAAATTTATTTATAGTTAACGCTTTTATGTGAGTGGGAACTTTTTTAAAGAAATGTATACAGTAACCCTTAGAAGATTTGCTGATTTCCTGGCCTTATGACTGACAAGATTATTTATATTTCTAATATTTCTGTCATGAATATCGCTAACCTTTTGACATTGTTCTTTGTTCTTATGGACATACATTATAGATTAGCTAATATACAGTACAGTACTTTAAATAATAAAAATGTTGTTACACTTACATTGTTACACATGTCTATTCATTCCGTTAAACAGCAGTGTAAATGCACTGGTGTGAAGAACATTGTACCCAGAGTAACTACTGGACATATTGAGATTTAACATCTTATGACTCGGGATGGCGAGCGCAATGGAATGCCAAACATAAAACATTGCTTTGTAACATTGAAATAAAACTATTATTTACGGATTTTGTCGCGGATTTGGTTTAGTAGTAGCTTAGTAGTTTTTTAACTTCCCGTCATTTCAATTACTTTACAGCTTTCGTGGTCACGGTAAAACTATGAAACCATAATGTATTACTTTGTAATTCAAGGTGTTGTTTGTTTCGGCTACTGTTTATGAGCGGTCGTATCGCTTACCATCATGCGGCATTTTCGACCCGCCATTCATTGCAATAAAAAAAAAGAAATACAACCAAGTGGATGGTCGATGGCTAGACTGAAACTTGTCAAATAATCCCTCATGAGAAAAAGATCAAGAACCACTGCTGACTGCTTTAGGCAATGTCGTACATACAACTATGACACATGATTTTATATACTTTAAACCTAGCAAACAATCCTTGCTTTTTTCCAGGTGGAGCCAGTCCTAGAGCTTGCGATGCAGGATCCAGGTGTTAGAGAAGCCTTTCCATCATGGGTGGACTTCGAATGGCTGACGTATGACGTCACTGATTGTGACGCAGCCTACGCAGTGATATCTGCTATCGACGCTTACAATGACTGCGCCCATGTGTTCTTCGGGCCGGCGTGTGATTTTGCTTTGGGTAAGTGGATTTCATATATTATGGTAGCAGGTATCTGTACTACCGAAACAATACTGGGGAATGTAAAAGATTGTATATTTACACTAATATCTGACGTATTTGAAGGAGACGTAGAAAGGGAAAAAGCATATTGCATTTAATTAAATTTCACACCACAAAAAAATTAAGGTATTAGTTTATAATTTTACACATTTAGTAGGATGCACATTATCAAATCAATTGAAAAATCGCCAAAAATATAAGGTTGCCAATAGGCAATAAGGAATGCCTTACTCTCATTATAGTATTTCATACAGGGTATATCAAGACTGCTACCGAAAACGAAGCCGGGTGGTAGTTTAAGCGACTTCAGACACAATGCAACAGAAAAAATGGCAATAAAAAGCGACAATTTTTTTTTTGTTATTTTTTTTCTATGGCCATATTTGGGTGGTAAATACGTTTTTTCCTAAAATAATAGTGTATACCCTTTTATTTATAAATACTCTAAGGTATAAATGAGTTTAAATTATTATTTTAGCAAAAACTAAGGATTTACCACCCAAAAATGACGATATTTAAAAAATCATAAAAAATAATTGTCGCGTTTCTATGCGAAATTTTTAATTGCATTGTGTTTGTAGCCACTAAAACTACCACCCGGCTTCGTTTTCGGTAGCAGTCTTGAGATACCCGGTATATCACCTATTTCTATTGTTCTAGCCATTCCGTTTATCATTCTTTCCATTATTCTATCTCCATTTACCTTCTTAGGCTCAATTGCACAAACTAACTTTGCCAATACCTTTGCCCTTGAAACTGTCAATTCTATACATTCGCAAGGTCAAATACATCTCAAATGTATGGCGATGACATTTTCATAGGCAAAGGTATTGGCAAAGTTACTTGGTGCAATTGAGCCTTAATCCTACTGAATTATGTAACCTTAACTATATCGTAACCAGCAAGCAAATTATTAAAACATGATTTAAATTAATAATCTTATTTTAATGATTTTAAGGCTCTAAAATAGAATGTTAATCTGCTTAGTGACTGTAAATGCAAAAGTAATTTTAGAAACGACCGTCGTCGGGTGTTTTGTTATTTGCTAATTGGAACATACTGTGGAGTTTACGACTTGCATTTGTGCATTTGTTCGGTTTTAAAGAAATTGGATTTTTTTTATTGCTATGAATGGCGAGACGATCATGCCATTCGCATGATGGTAAGTGATACGACTGCTCATGAACAGTAGAAAAACCAAACAACGTCTTGAATTACAAAATAATGCTAGGCATTCCACTGCGCGCGCCATCCTGGGATATAAGATTTTAAGTCTCAATATGTCCAGTAGTTACTCTGGCTAAAATGTGCTTCAATTCAAAACACAACAGTGTATTTATACTGCTGTTTGGCGGGCGAAATAGATATTGCGGTGGTACCCACCCAGGCCGCCTCCCACATGCATATGAGAGACCTAGCAACAGTATAAATTGACACGAAATTACAACTAACAACTAATTATTATTAAGCTGCTCTGATTTAAACCAAATTGTAAATTTCGTAATAATTCACTACATTGCAAACTGGTTTTGAAAAGAGCAACACTAGAGATTCTCGCCCGTTCTTCTCTAGTGAAAACCGCTTTCCGAACCGGGTGGTAGATAAAAAAAATGACTGAAATGATGAAATGATGTTGAACATTTTAATGGATTCAATAAATTATTTTCATTTATATACCGTCTGAAATGTCTATGGATTTTTCATAAAACAAATCTAATATTATTGTGATTATAGGCATCTAGTTAACAAGACTCCATTATCGTCGTGAATCGAATTACAATTTGTTTGCACACCGGGTGGTGTCACCGATAAATTTACTAAGAATGGGTGGAATTATTTGTTTGTTGAGTTTGTGTAATCATTTGTTTATTGTTATATGATATTTTCCTTCCCGCTCCTTCCCGATTTGATTGCTGTATTGAGGAGGCATTAGGTCCTCCTCTACACGTCAATAGATTTATCTGCAGACGTCGCCTTTGGATGGGTGTTACGATCGTCAAGTGGAACGATAAAAGGTTAGCTTTCAGTAGAACGATACACCCAGATCTTTCATAGATGTACATCTAGAGATATCATCGCAATTTAATTTGTATTTAAATGTTTTTGTATGACATATTTAGCCACCGCTATTTATATTCCTCCCGCCAAACAGCAGTGTTGAGACTTAACTTGTTATGTTTTAGGATGGCATTGTTGTTTGATTTTACTACTGTCAAAGAGCGGTCGAGTCTCTTATCATTATGCGAATGAAATGCTCGTCTCGCCATTAATTAGACAAGACATATATTTAAATATAGTACATCTGTATTCCATATTCTTATAATATTTTTTGTCGTATGTTTTTAATTAGTTTCAAAATTCTAAGCTTGTAGTTTTACAAATTGATTTTACAAATATTCTTCTTCATTCTGTCTTTGTTCTTACCAGGAGTCAGCGTAAACAATAACAATCATTATAATCTTATTAAATTATTTAAGGAAAAATTTACTATTTTACCACAGGAACGGACATAAATATCTTTATTCATCGATGTAGAATTTTCATCAAATATGTATTGTTATAACAAATTGAGTTTCTAGTCTACGAATTAATTCCTCCTTTACAGTATAGTTCAGAAATTATTAGGATATTGATGAGCTCTTTCCTCGAAACTGCCGCGATACTAACAAATTGATAAATCAATACGGTTAACTTAAATAGTAGACTGAATTGTGTTTGTACAAGGAAGGTTTAGTTAACAATTTGGAAATTTAATTCCTAAACGGGCTTTAGATACTGTAGTCTGATTAAACAAATCTATCCAACAATCACATGCTGTTGATTTAAAATGTAATTGTAGTGTATTGACATATTCATACTCTTTGCATCTGTCGTCTCGAACTATACACATCGCGAACCAGGGGTGAATAAGAACAGTATGTGATTGTTGGATAGATATAATAGATATACCCGGCAACCTGTGTTCGTGGATTTCCGGCTTTCTGCATGGGCGTAGAATACGTGTAGTCGTTGACGGACACGCTTCGGCGCTCATGTCGGTAAATGGAGTTCCTCAGGGCTCGGTGCTGTCGCCCACCTTGTTTATTCTGCATATCAATGACATGTTGTCGCTTGGCAACATTCATTGCTATGCAGATGGCAGCACGGTTCATGGGCGATACCACTGCGGGCCTCCGGGTTGCCGAGTCGAAACTGTGAAGGGACGCGAAGATCTTGTCATTGAACTCAACCGGACCTTGGATCTCATTTCTACATGGGGTTCCAGGAATATGGTTGAGTTCAATGCCAAGAAAACCCAGGTGTGTGCGTTCACGTGCAAAAAATCCCCGTTCTCTCCCCTCCCCGTTCTTCAGGGTGCTTCCCTCTCAATGCGGAATGACCTAAGTATCCTTGGTATGGATATCCGCTGTGATCTCAATCCAAGGAATCACATCGAGGACGTAATAACTGCCACATCACGCAGGGTTGCAGTCCTGAACAGGGTGCGTCGGTTTTTCACGCCCGGTCAGCTTTGTCGCTTATATAAAGCGCAGGTCCGGCCGGGTATGGAGTACTGCTCGCACCTCTGGGATAGATCCGCCCAGTACCTGCTCGATGCCTTGGATGGATTGCAGCGGCGGGCCATCCGCATTGTGAATGATGCAGACGTTACGAGCAACTTAGAGTCGCTACAACTCCGGAGGGATGTCGCCTCTCTAAGCGTGTTCTACCGCCTGAATAACGGTGAGTGCTCTGAGGAATTGTTCAACTTGATCCCCTCCTCTCCATTCCTAACCAGAACCACGCGTGCTGGCTTGCGAAGCCATGGTTTGACGGTCCACACCATCCCGGCTCGAACCAAACGGTTCTCAAATTCTTTTTTATAACGCACCGTCAGGCTGTGGAATTGTTTCAGTCTCACGTGTTCCCTCATTCCTACAATCCTGGGTCCTTCCGCCGTAGTGTGAAGAGGCACCTTATAGATGTTGATGACGGAAACGGTGTGAAGACGTGGTGTATAGCAAACGAGCCGATAAATATTAATAATTGTATTCTACAATAATACTACAATATTACACATATTAACCATAAATAGTGACTATTACATTAATAGTAATAGTCATCCTGTTAGTTTGAAGGATATTGTAGCCAGAGTAACTACTGGACATATTGAGACTTAACATACTATGTCTCAGGATGGCGAGTGCAGTGGAATGCCAAGCAATTGCATTGTAATTCATGGTATTGTTTGGTTTTTCTACTGTCCGTGAGCGGTCGTATCGCTTAGCATCAGGCTAATAGTATGCTACACTCTTTCTCAAATTCTTTATCGAGTAATTTAATACACATCTTCATCACGTTCCCTTTACTTGAACTCTTCAAACCTATTCAATATTCTCGTCAGATAATTCTTTAAAGGGAGCACAACATCAGACGTTTCATTTAATTCTGACAAAGGACTTGACGTCGATCTATTTTCTGAAGTGTTTTACGAATTCTGATAAGTGGATTGCTGACTTATGTAATAATATTTTCAAAGAGAAAGAAAGTTATAATGCAAAGTGCAATGTAGCAAATAAGACCTCAGCTTTGTAATCATGCCGTGGTGCGACTACGCCACCGAGGCACTATTTTAAAGTCCTGCATACACTGTACTGCCAACCCGCACTAGGCCAGCGTGGTGGACTATATGGCCTAACCACTCTCAATCGTATTCTCGATTGTAGAGTAGGCCCGTGCCCTGCAGTGTTAAATGTTTGTGAGGCCCACACACGTTTGTCTCGGTTCTGGGTATTTGTGAGACCGAAACTTCTCTCGTAGTTCCTGATACCTGCGACACAAGACTCGATCTTAGTGTGGAGTCCGGACTATGTATGTGGCTGTTGGGTGTATTTATTTATTGAAGCGAAATACCAAGTAGCCTTCATCAAAGAAAACTTCATTAAGTTTTCTCCTATATAAGGTGTAACAGACGATACTATTTCGAAGAACCGTGTATGATTTATGTACGTAATTAGTTAATTGGGATCGAGGGCGGGGCGAGTGTCTTGTTACTAGTCCTTGAATGTAGACTGAGACGGGGGTGCAGGTTCAAATTAAATACGTTTTTAACTAATTTGTAAGTACAAATTTTAAACGGTTACGGTTACGGTTTGGAATTTGTTTTTGAAAATGAGACGGTGTGGGATATCATATTATGAAATAAGACTTTGGAATTAAGATTTTTAGTTTTTTTAGTATTACCTTGTAAATGCACTCATGACTAGAAACATTTTTTTCATATTTTCTAACAAAGTACAAGCTGATTGAAACCATACAATCATTTGTATTTTTATCATTTTGTCATTAAAATTCATCGAAAAGAAATAAAGAAAGTCCTCTGCTGAATTTAACCCTAAAGACCTCAACAGCGAATTGAAAGAAGCTGGCTGCATTCAGCAATATCTTAGAAAATGGTGAAAACAACAATTTTAATTCCTATAAAAGTGTTTACATCCATAAATTTAAAGAAAACATATTTTCATCAAAACATTTATTGACGTCACAACAAATAACCTTGAAAAAATTTAATTAAAAGCGAAGTAATTAAGAATTTGTTTTTTTAAGCGAAACACCCGTCGCATATTAAATTTTCTTTGTGCCGATCTATTTTTAAATTCACATTAAGAGGGCGGGAGAGATTAAAGGAAAAAAAGAATGTTTATCTACATGAAAAATAGGGCACTGTGCACACAGAGTAACTATAAGTTGAAGAAACTGACAAAATTTTACAAGTTTTGATAAAGGCTGCCAGTTGTATCAATGTAAAGGCCCGGGAGAGGGTTACTTTATGACCCAAAACGAAGTTCCCATGTTCGAACATTCGACGTCCGAAACAAGTTATTATAAGTTTTCCTCTTCTAAAAATCTATAGTATTCTCTATGATACTTATCGTTCACTCCGTGCTTAGTCTATGGTTAAGACGTACAGAAGAGGATTCGAAAATATTGTGGAGTATCTTGGCACATTCTTACAGTTTTCGTTGGAAGTCCAAACATTAGAACTTCGTTTTGCATCATAGAGTGACCTTCAAGATGTCGCGATAACAAATATCAGTCATGATCAACAGTCAGTGTGACTTTTAATACATCATTCTTAGGTTATAGGGTAGGAACTGAAATCGTTCGACGTGTTGCGATTGCCGTTGAGAAAACTAGCAACTAGACATAATAGTACAAAGACAGTTGCTAGTTGCGTGACAAACTCATCCTGTCTTCGAGTACAGAAATTGAAAACTGACATCGAACATCGAAACTTGTATCTTAAGTTGCTATGTGTGCGTAGTTCTTTGTAATAGCTAGTTGAATGTTGCCGCAATATGAAGTTCAATGTGGCTCTGTGTGCACAGTGCCTTAATACTTGCTATTTTTGCCGGAGTAAACAAAAAAAAAGAATTGGTTGCGTTGGTTTTTTCGTGTGATATTGCTATTTTTGTCGTTAGGCAAAGTTAAAAATTATATTCAGTACTTAAAACTACTTAAAAATTATACTTGCGTATAGGTCAATGTGGAAAACCTTGGGGGAGGCCTATGTTCAGCAGTGGATTTGGGTGAGTGGGTCTGGGTGTTTGTGAGACCGAAAAGTCTCTCGTAGTTCCTGATACCCACGACACAAGACTCGATCTTAGTGTGGGGTCAGGACTATGTATGTGACTGTTGGGTGTTATTTATTATTTATATTTATTATTATTTAGTGTGGGGTCAGGACTATGTATGTGACTGTTGGGTGTTATTTATTTATTTTATTTATTTCCTGTTGCTGAAGAGAGAGAGAGAGCAAGGCAGCTTGAGTGTATCTCTGGTATTTTCAAAGTCCATGAGAGATTAAATCCCTGTTACTATTAGGTGGACTGCTAGTCATGCTGGAAGCAAGAAGAGATATAAAAATCTTTAAAAATATCCCGTAGCGTCGACCTTTTGGCAGGTAGAAAAAGAAATTCAGCACTTCCAGTACACCTGACCTTTTACCTGTTCACTCAAAACTATTATTAATATCGAAGATTAAATTCCGCAACTCTCCAGAGTATGTGCTTCCGACTAAACTGTCAGTACCAAAATGTTACACAAACGCTGGAAATAATTGTATAAAGCACTATGATATTTGAAAGCAAATTATACGGAAATTCTGTTCGCTAATTTTCGTATGGTAATTCAGTTTGTAGCATGTTTGAATGCTAGACTTTGAGACATTTTGTGCTCCTTTAACTGACATCATCCCAAAGGAGTGCACTTGCTACTCAATGCTTGTGCAGTTATACAATATAATAAAACAAGACTTTGTTCCTGGTTTGTGGTTTGCGTGAACTAGGGAATATAATCGTTTTAGACATTAGAGTTTCGTGAAGGGTCCCCTTACAACATGTATACAAAATTCAATGATGATCAGTTTAGTTATGGCGTTAAAACGTAACAAAGTAGCCGTCACGTCTGGTCACAAGTATTTATTTTACAAGGACTAGTAAGGATTCCAGTTCAGGTTGTCGTTAAGGTACAGGATGCAGTCCGCTTCCGACAAAATCCCAATTCTCAGGAAAAGAGAGAGAGAGAGAGAGAGAGAGTATGCATTCAGATTATTAACTCTAAGTTTAGTACTAATGACATCAGTTGCTTTCAAAAATGTAAATATGGCAATCATTTTGGAAAGACACACTTTTAAAAAAATTAAGCAACTTTGGTATCCATGGTTCACTGCTAAGGTGGTGCGAATCTTATCTGAGACATCGGTCTCAGTTGGTGTCCCTGTATGGATATAAGTCGGTTACTCGTGGTGTCCCCTCAGGAGTACCACAGGGCTCGCATTTAGGTCCTCTCTTTTTTATAATTTTTATTAACGATCTTTGCCAGGTTATTGAATCTCCCTTTAAAATGTACGCTGATGACTTGAAAGTATATCGTGTAATAGAGTCTCTTTCGGATATTGAATTGTTGCAAAACGACCTCAACCGTATACAAAACTGGTGCATACAAAACACAATGGAATTGAACACCGAAAAGTGTTACCATATAAAATTTTCCAACAAGCACTTGCCTACTCCTGCAACATACTTTATTAAAGGCATGCCTCTGTCTGAGGTGACCAATATCCGGGATCTAGGAGTAATATTTGACAACCGCCTTAGCTTTAGATTGCATTTTGATACCATTGTAAAGAAAGCATCTCAATTATCAGGTTTTATTAGCCGCCAATGTAAAATATTCCAGGAACCCAATCTAAGTATTTTGGTATATTCCAGTTTAATAAGGAGTATACTCGAATATTGCAGCACTATATGGAACCCTGGATATCAAGTTCATTCTGACCGAATAGAGCGCATCCAGAAACGCTTTCTGTATCTTATAACTTACAGTTCCAATAAATGTAAAGAACTCAAATCTTATAAGGATCGTTTGGATTTTTTCCATATGACGTCTCTCCAAAATCGCAGAAAGATACTTGATATCGCTTTTTTGTATAAGATTATAAACTGTTGCGTAGATTGTCCTGAGTTGCTGCATCGATTGAAAATTCAAGTCCCTCGTCGTGGTAGTCGGCTCCAAAACCGAAAGACATTTGTAGTTCCTTTCCACACCACCAATGTTGGCCAACACTCGTGTATCTCTCGCATCACATCGTCTTATAATTCCATCAGTAGTAATTTAGACATTTTTACTGGTTCTTTGACCTCAATAAAAGATAAGCTTCATAAATTGTACACAGATTCATTAGCAATAAGTAGTTCTTAAGCACTGATATCTTTTTTTTTATATAATTTATCTGTTGAGCTTTTTTATCTTGTTTTTAGTGTATGCTGTCTTCACTTTAATAGGTTATAAATTGTCCGTATGTTTATATTGTTGAATAGTTGTTGTGTGTACTTTCTATTTTGTAACCAGTTTGTGAAGCAAATAAAAAAAAAAAAAAAAAAGAAAATGAAAAAACATTTTGCAATTAGAATTTAGACTATATATTTTAACATAAATGTTGCAAATTGATGAAACAATCTGTTGCCATAGTTAATGTGCCTTAGACTTCGATGCCTGAACGTGTTCGTAACAAAAGGACCAACTTCGAAAACTTATGCAAAACGTGGAAACTTAAATAATATGCAAGTTTCATTAGTTCGCATCTCGGTTGTTAGAAATTAGTTGTAAGCTTATTTATAGTGTACGCTCACGGTTTGTTTTCCCGAGGCGGTAGGGGTAGGACTAATGAATTTCTTATTTAACTGAGATTATTTTTACCCAAAATATAATAATGACCATAAATAAATTCGATAGCGAGAAAACTTAGATAAGTAACTTCTGAACGAGACGAAGAGGCCTTTTGTCTGGTAAGCTCATGGACAGTATCTGGTAAGCAAAACCAAACACCTTGAATTACAAGGCAATGTTTGGCATTATACTGCGCTCGCCACCCTGAGAGATAAGATGTTAAGGTTCAGTACAATATCCTTCAAATCGGAACACAACAGTCCATTTACACTGTTGTTTGGCGAAAGAAATAAACATTGCGGTGGTACCTACCCAGGCGGCCTCTAACATACGGGGTATATCAAGACTGCTACCGAAAACGAAGCCGGGTGGTAGTTTAAGCGACTTCAGACACAATGCAACAGAAAAAGTTACAAAAAAAGCGACAATTTTTTTTTTGTTATTTTTTTCCTATGATTATATTTGGGTGGTAAATACATTTTTTCCAAAATAATAGTGTATACCCTTTTATTTATAAATAATCTAAGGTATAAAAGAGTTTAAATTATTATTTAGCAAAAACTATGGATTTACCACCCAAAATTGACGATATTTAAAAAATCATAAAAATAATTGTCGCGTTTCTTTGCGAAATTTTTAGTTGCAATGTGTTTGTAGTCACTAAAACTACCACCCGGCTTTGTTTTCGGTAGCAGTCTTGAGATACCCGGTATAAGAGACCTACCACCAGTTATATGTACATTTTCTGCAGAATAAAATTCTCATTTGTTAGGAAGGCAAATCTGTGCGGGCGCCGGTCGCTCCTTAATCCCCATTCATCTCCATTAACAAATCCTCGGATTGTGCCTAAATTAAACATTTTTAAGTACGGCTATCCGTGACGGTTTAGGATTGGAAAAATTATTTTAGAAGATAGTCATTTATTTTTTAAGTGTTGATTATTTCCTGTATCCTGTCCTGTATCAGCGCATATATGTCCCACTGCAGGGCACGGGCCTTCTTTACAATTTCGAATACGATTGAGAGTGGTAAGGCCATGTAGTCTACCACGTTGGCGAGTTGGCGGACTTTTCATACCATAGTAATTCTTACAAAATCGCTATGCTATGCAGTTTTCCTCACGATGTTTTCCTTCACAATTATAGTGCTGGTTATTTGTTAATTATTTATATCATCATTTAATTATCTGTGCCATATATTTGTTCATGTATTTGATTCGGATTTGGGTGTTTGTGAAGCAGAAAAGTCTCTTGTAGTTCCTAGTACCCACGAAACAAGATTCGATCTGGTGTTAGGACTATATTTGTGGCTGTTGGGTGAATTAATTTACTTTATTTAAATCATTCGGCAACATGACTTAGGAATAATTTTGTATAACATCCAAATGTGTATGATAAGGATAGGCAGAAGATCAAATGTATTTTAATAACATGCCTAATATTAATATTATAAACAGTGGTCATATCTCCACGAGATTTGAGAGATAAATATTGGACTAAATATTTGGCTATCACGGCAATGTCCAAAGTTAATACATCATCAAAATTCATGAGCCGTCGTTTCCGATAGCTACAAGTCCGCCTAATTGAAGTAAATGTTAGGGTTAAAATGATAAGGTTTTCGTCGTTTGCATAATTAAGAAATTATCTGCTGCTGGTTTCCGGAAATATCTATTTTTAAAATTGTATTTAAATAAACCTATACTTGCTAATTGCTTCATTGTTGTACGTTTTCATCGTGTACTTTTTATGTTGCCCCGGCAAAATGGATCTTTCCATTTCTTTGAGTTATAAAAATATTGGATTTTTCTATTTGCTATCAGCCCGGAGTCAGGAATTTTTGCCCGATATAGAGACAGTCTCGCCTATCATATCATGTCCAAGTAGCCTCTGCCTATCCCTTCTGAGAAAAAAGGCATGAGTTTATGTATGTAAATGTATAATAATTGTATAGTGTAACAATGCGATTGGCACATATGCTGTGGTTAGCGTTTTCCATCGTGACCTAAAATGTGCTTCCACAGCTTTTTATTTTATTCAAGAAGTAAAAATAAATACGAAGCCTTTTTCGACGAACGTAGGTTATTTTTCGTATAAAAAAGGAATGTTTGAAATAAAATTTAAGACGCACGGACGAAAAGGGACGATCGTATGACCACATATGATTGTAAACGTGATCCTATATTTGCTTTCGTTATTCGAGAGAAAGATATTGAATAAATATATGGGCAGAATATTTAATAGAATTGTGTTTATACGTATATTGAAAATAATATGTATGTATATATGTATAATTGGTGCTCGGTTGGGCAGCGTTTGGGAAACTACGCGACGTCTTCTCGTCCAAAATACCTCAGTGCCTGAAATCGAAAGTCTTCGATAGTTGTGTTGCCAGTGATCACTTACGGCACCGAGACGTGGCCTCTCACTATGGGCCTTATTAGGAAGCTCAAAGTCACTCAACGAGCTATGGAGAGGGCTATGCTCGGGGTTTCTCTACGAGATCGAATCAGAAATGAGGAGATCCGTAGGAGAACTAAAATAACCGACATAGCCCACCGGATTAGCAAGTTGAAGTGGCAATGGGCAGGGCACATAGCGCGGAGAACCGATGACCGATGGGGTCGGAAAGTGCTCGAATGGAGGCCACGTACCGGAAAGCACAGCGTAGGACGTCCACCCACAAGATGGTCAGACGACCTGGTAAAGGTCGCGGGACGTCGCTGGAGGCAGGCTGCCTCCAACAGGTCTCTGTGGAAATCATTGGGGGAGGCTTATGTTCAGCAGTGGACTTCCTTTGGCTGATGGATGGATATGTATAATTTCCTATGCTGAGCAAAAGTTTGTTTTCTTATTATGATATAACACAAAGCTTATACTCATACTAAGCACAAATTTCAATCCGCGGGAATTTGAGACTTATTAACAGAAAAACTTAAACAAAGTGGTTTGCTCTAATTAGGAATTAAATTAAAGAACTAATAGTCAATTCAGTGAAATAGTCTAAAAATAAAAGTTTATTTATATTTTTCTGCATCATAATTATTTTGCCATCAATCTTCAGCTACAGGGAGGTTAATGCTATCCCAATAATTTTGAGTGGTCTGTATGGAACGACACCCTGCAAAATTAACTAACAAGATTAATATTTTATTCATTTACTAGTCAAGTCTCTCATATGTGAGAGGCCGCCAGGGTAGGAATGTCTATTTTTCTCGCCAAATAGCAGTTTGAATACACTTTCGGACACACGTCTTTCGGTTTGAAGGGCATTGTAGCCAGATTGACTACACATAATAAAACTTACATCTTATATCTCAGGACGGCGAGCGCAGTGCCTGTCAAGCATTGCTTTGTAATTCATGGTGCTGTTTAGTTTTGCTACTGCCCATAAGCGGTCGCCTGGTATCGTCATTCCTCGCAATAAAAAAACTGGAAATTTCAAATAATTAGTCATAATATATGATGCATTCAGTTCAAATTCTTCGCTTTATACACCTCTCCGTATAATTGTTTCATATAAGTAACATTTCAAATTAGTAGTTTCTAACTTATTGTTAGCTCAGTGAATTTACTAGCAGTGTTGCATCTGGCATGAACAAATGTTCTCTAACACAAAGTAACTTGAAATGTTAACTTCTCTTAGAACAACACGAAAATTAATTTTTGTTCTCGCGCCCTTTGTTCTTCGCTGATGTAATTTCGGAACTGTTGATTAAAGACTTGAAATGTAAAAAAACTAAATTAATCATACTTTTTGTTAGATTTATGATTGAAGATGTGATGGTTTGTTTTTTCAGACATGTGTATATTAGTATTCAATCACCTCGCATTATGATGGTGAAGGAAAACATCGTGAGGAAACCTGCATACCATAGCGACCTGTAAGAGCTTCTATGGTATGCTAACTCCGCCAACCCGCACTAGACCTAATTATTTTTCATCGTACTCTCGATTGTAGAGGAGACCCGTGCCCTGCAGTGGCACGTACATATATGAGCTGATACAGTAAAATGTCGACAGTTTTCGTCAACTAAAGTACCTGTGTGCACAGCGCCTTATCAACATTGTCAAATATTTTTAGCTTAAGAAGGATAACGCTCATATTTTTGTTTTATCTCGACCATTATATCAAATTGTTGTGCTCGTCACCACATTAACTTTAGGCCGGATACATACTACTGAAACGCCACGCGACCTGACTCGACGCGACACGTGTTAAATCAAATTAAATCGTAGTATTTTTTATGACAAGATAGATACTACGAACACGCAATGCTACGTTGCGTGGCGTATAAGTCCGCGAACCCGCTAGGCTAGTGGTGGACTAATGGCCTAACTATTCTCAATCGTACTTTCTATTGTAGAGGACACCCGTGCCCTGAAGTAGGAAATATTATATGGGCTGATACAACATGTGTCGCGTCGAGTATTATGGAATTTTACAAAGGTTAAGAAGATCACACTCCAAATATATATCTATACTTAAAGAACTGTGACAATAATAATACTATGACACTTTATTAAAACACAAAATAAAACACAATACGGAATAAAAATAGAAAAAGAATTAGTGATTTCATGAATCAATAGGCGGCTTTCTCGCTAAGAACGATCTGTTTTAGATATCCATTCGAGCTGAAAAAAAATGACATAGGCGGTGCTTTAATTTGAAATAAACTTACATACACAATACATAGATAAATATTCCAAGATTTAAATTATATATTACCATCATCATCATCATCAGCCTATTCGCGTCCACTGCTGGACATAGGCCTCTCCTATGGCACGCCACGCTAATTATATATATGTGGTATAATTTAAGTTTTTATTTCAACTGGCATTACTTTTATGTTTTAAAGATTTGATAGAAAAAGAATAAAGCTAGTTAGATTTAGACTGTCAAATGAATAAACCGTGTTTATTGCCTTCTCATAAATATTTTAAGGAAAACTGCATATACATCGCGATTTCCATCGCACTTAAATATACACATACAATTAACTTACATACAGTATATACCAAACATGTAAAACTAAAGAATTAAACTGTACGAATACGACAATGTTTTCTTAATTTTTACAGCGGTATTTTTCAAAGTCTCTTTGTTATTGCTTTGTAAACATAAACTCATTACGAGTTCGAAATTTGAGTTGGAAATACCGTAGCCAGAGAATTGTGATGACGGTTTTGTTAATTACTACTGGACATATTGAGACTTAACATCTTATGTCTCAGGATGGCGAGCGCAGTGGAATGTTGCTACTGTTCATGAGCGGTCGTATCGCTTACCATCAGGCGAACGGCTTGCTCGTCTCGCCATACACTAAAATAAAAAAATAAAAAAAAATTAACAGTCAAGTAATTTCAAATGTTTAAATGCACTGTTGTATTTCGGATTGAACGACATTGTAGCCAGAGTACCTTGGACCGAAACAATAAATATCTTGGACCAAAACAATAAATAAATAACACCCATGTTTTTATTCAGGAATATTGAAAAAATAATTCAAGTTAAATAGAGTAATTTTTCTACCAACAACAATAGTATTTTTTTTGTGTCATAACAAAAAATAATAATTGCAGAACAAAACAAAACTTGGCTATACTCAGCCTTCTAACATTATTTATCTGTCTGACTTTAACTAAAGTTTCACTACTCGTCATTTGGTTTATGTCAAATTGGTTTACAAAATTGTCATTCTCTCAGAAACTTTTGATTGCTTTCTTGTTACCGAAACGTGACAGCAAACCTGTTGACTTGAATATTTTACAAGACAATGACAAGTTAATCTATAAGAGCAGAGATTTGAAAATGGCTTTCTGAACCGGATTTCGCGCGTTCAATCCCCGTACAAATAAACATTTGTATCGCCTACAATTTTTTGTTGAATGCTGGGCGTTCGCTACAGTTTCTTATTCTAAGAGGTTATCATAATCGCCACTTCGGTTCATGTAATTAACAAAGTTGGCGCCATAGACGTACGATGCTGATTAAATCTCGTATCTTAAAGAAAAGACACGTGTATTTAGGTCCAGGTGGAGTATTTGCTATTATTTAATTACATTACCAAATAACTGAGTTTTGCCATTCAGGAAAACGACTGTAGCATAACTATGTAATATTTCTTTCCACCAGAACGCAATGACTTAGAATTATAGGATTTTAATCAACAATACGAATTTCACGTGTCTGCGGTAACTGCGGATTCACAATCCATGGCTATTAATAATTAAATAATACCCCTAACAGTAACATACATAGTCCTGACCCCACACTAAGATCGAGTCTTACTGAGTATTAAGAACTACGAGAGACTTTTCGGTCTCACGAACACCCAAACCCTACACAATTACTTGTAGGTCTGGCAAAAATTTGTCTAACCAACTTCGCTACGGAGGCATAGTTTTAGCTACAAATATTGTGATAATATTTTTACGTACGTTTTACTTTATATATTTACTAGCTGTCGGGCCCGGCTTCGCCCGGGTGCAGATAGTTTTTGAGTCCAATCCACATCAAGAACATATTATTTCGCGTGTCTACTAACTATATTTCCCGCGTGCCGTCGACTATATTTCCCTTCCGTAGGAGAGGACATCCCGTGCCAACAATTTGAATTTGAAAGAGTAGAAAATATGTATATTTGGTTTCCTGACTCATCCCACGGGAACACTACATTTTTCGGGATAAAAAGTAGCCTATGTGTTAATCCAGGGTGTCAGCTATCACTATACCAAATTTCATCAAATCTGTTGAGCCGTTTTTTCATGAAAGAGTAACAAACATCCATACATACATACAAACTTTCACCTTTATAATATTAGTAAGGATTATATTACATTTTTTTATGTAAAGTATATCTGTTACACACAGCTTAAGCTACTAATAAAATAAAATATAATAATTACAAAGAGTATAACCAATACAAAGTGACTGAAATGAATGGTTTTTAATGTGAAAGATATTATCACAAGGCTTCGAATTAATAAGGTGGAATTAATCAATGTATTCAAAGTGAATGGTAATTAATTTAAACAGAAGGGTTGTTAATTTGTTTTACAACTGGCTATTGCTTGCGAATCGCTTCATTTTTTTTTAATTTCGTTTATTACTATTTATTTAACTGTTTTTTTTGGACTTCATAGAGAAACAATTAGATTAAATAAATTACATAATAATAATAGTACAAGAGGCGGTCTTTCACACTAGGCAATTTATTTCAGGCTACCTTTGGTTGGACATACAGCTCATGGACACTAGCAAAACCAAACAACACCATGTATTTCAAAGCAATGCTTGGCATTCTACTGCACTTGCCTTAGACATAAGGTGTTCAATCTCAATAGTAGTTACTCTGGTTACAATGCCCTTCAAGCCGGAATACAACAGTGCGTTTACATTGCTGTTGGGCGGGAGAAATAGAGAAATTCTGTAGTACCTACACAGCTGATCTCCTTCATATTATAAGATACCTACCACCTGTTTGTTTTTATGGTAAAATTGTTTATTTGTTAGCTAATTAAAAGTATCCCTCTTTGCGTTCATCTGTGTACACTTACATACTACAGGGACAGCATAATTATATCCAAAGGTTGCCTGGAAGAGATTGCCTAGTGCGATAAGCCCACCGATTGTACTTATTTTTAAATATTGTTTTAATTTCTGTTGTTTATTTTTTTGGTGTACAATAAAGTTTATAAATAAAAATAAATCAAAAAAATAAATGTATATCAACCGATGAGAGATTATCTCGTATCAATGGGGTCTCCCTAGTCGAATTGCTATTTAGTGTAAAAAAACAATATCAAGCCTAAAATAACGGAATTTAATGTAAACATCCCCCGAATTTTATTCTAGCGTAACACAATATTTGTACGTAAACAGTACTTTGGTAACTGGAAGTGACGGAGCGCGTATTCCAGGTCAATGGCTATGGCTGATAATAAATCTTTGTGTCGAAATAAAATTACGTTGCCTTAGGGGCCGTTCAAGAATCATGTGATCTTTTAATTTGCATTTTTTAATCTCCCTTCCCCTTTGGGACATGTGGTGAACCAACCAACATGACGTGTTTTTAGTACCTATAAAGAATCGTATTTTTTTTTCGAATATTGTCTTTAAATGCAATATTACAATATTCTGAAATGAAGGGCCATGACAACTTATAGTTTAAAACACGCTTGCATAAAAGATCCAACTAAAAACAAAAAAATAATTGATAATGAGTTTAAGATTCGAAAGAAAATGGAGTAAAATACATACATTTTCTTTGCTATAAAGCAAAGCAAATACCCCTCCCCCTTGTGGTACGTTTTAATTTGTTCAAGCCTCACGTGATAAATGGACGGCCCCTTAAGCCTATTTGTATAGATGGGCGAAAATGAGTCTGTTTTTAATGAGGGCGCTAAGATCGAATTTAATATTAATATGGCAACCTGATATACTACGACGGAAAATGTTTAGATAATGATTATTTTTGTTTACTGTAGTTAATAGTTTATTTATTTTACGTCACAAAACAAACAAAAACCGTTCTTTCTAATAATAGTCGAGTATGTTTAGACGTAAGTTATCTACAACGCAAGTCATGTGCAATTAAAACAAATTTCCAAAGTAAGCCTTAGTTGTATACAAATTGGAAATACTCTTTATATATATATTTTTTTTATACTGGCCTGGCATAGTGGCGTCATTGCACCTGATGGAAAGTGCCAATGCCGCCCAGGCAGAGTATCCATTGGCATCGGACGGCAGTCCCATGCCAATGGAAACAATTATGCCGGCCTGCTAAGGTGCCTCTTCACACCGCGGCGGAAGGACCCAGGATTGTAGGAAGGAGGGAACACGTGCGCCAGCAAACAATTCCACAGCCTGACGGTGCGGCACAAAAACGAATTTGAGAACCTAACCTATATTCGGAAAAACATGCTATATAGTCATATTATTTGTCAAAATCTCTAAGTTTCCTTTACCTAGATAAAATATTTTTTACGTCTGTATTTTTTTACAGCTACCTCGAATGGAATTCTACGAGATTTCATAGCATAAAGCGGAATATTTAGGTTTCATTTGCATGAAAATGTATGAAACTTTTTAGACCAACATTACTACAACCAAAGTTATACCCAATTTAGTGTTAATTTTGGTAAAATATTTTCGTTGGTTTATATATCAAAAGAAACTTTTTCACAGGATTTTTTACAGTTTATTTTGATTGCGTGGCTATATCTTAGGCTGAATAATTTACCGTCCTTTGCATGTAAATTCATAAAACTTTTTAGACAAAGTTATTGTTTTGTTTATTTCCTCAAAGGAGTGAATAAATAAGTCCACTTTCTTTGCTTTGACAAATTGCCCAAGAACTTACAATAGAAAAACGCGATGATTTTTTTCTTAGTATTTTTCTTTTATTTTCTTAGATGAGTTGATAAATTATGGTTTGCTGACGAAGCTGTTTTCGTAAAACTTTATTTTGAGGCTTTCGTCTCATTTATACTTTAATTGCAGCCTCCAAGGCGCAGTTGGTTAGATGTCAGCTGTGAAACGAGAGCCACGGGTTCGGTCCACGTACCGAAACAAATGCTTGTGTGTTCCACAGTTATCTGTTTCGGGTATAGGTGCTTGTGAGACCCAAAAGTCTTTCGTAGTTTCTGATACCCACGACACAAGACTTGATCGTAGTGTGGTCACAGAATACTACAGAAGTCAAGCTTGTGTACATATGTACTTCAGTTTTGTTGCTACACTCACACTACGTTCGGCGTTCGCGCAAGGGTTGTTAATTCTGACTTATGCGAAAACACGTATCATGTTAATAGCACTCGTATCGTTTGATTGATTGTTAAAATAAAATGTCTAAACAACAATAATAAAATAAATACATTTTAATTTTATTTATCTAGTCGTTGATAATGTGTATGTCATTATTCTAGTTAAGTTTTCCTTGGTGTGGCATCAGGACTACTTATGTGACTGTTGTGTGTATTTATTTAATTACTTTGTATATATATATATATATATATGTGTATATATATATATATATATATATATATATATATATATACATATATATATTTGAATATTATCAGAAAATTTATGTAACACTCACTCTATTTATGATTCATGAATGTAAAAATATTTGTAATGTTCTTGACGAAGTCCTTAAAGGTTGTGGAACGGCGTGGCGTTCGTATTACAATGATGGATCTTCACATCCATCCTTGTAATTTAAGAACATGTGTCGTTACGTGTCAGATTCAGCCTATATACAGGGTGATATTGACATATTACGGCATTTATTTTATCTTTATGTTTCTCATCGCTACTGGTGATAAAGTAAAAAATTGCAAAAAAATCCGTGATGTCCAAAATGTAGACTTTAATTTTCACGATTTTTAACCACCCCGTATAGATAAAAGATATGAAAATATGTACGACTTACCTGAACTTCGGTTAGGGAACTTATCTATGAAATAAAGATACAAATCTTTACGGCTTGTTAAAAATCCTTGAAAACGAAATTTACTACCAGAAAAAAACTACCAGTTTTTTTACAATACACAATGTTACCCGGGTAGGTTATGAACGTATGGTTTGAATTAAGGTTGGCATAATTGTGTCAATGGATGCTCTATAACTTCCTCCACTTACTATAATTTGCCCTGTAACGGTGAAGGAAAACATAGTCTATACAACTATAGTGATTTGTAAGAAAATTATGGTATGTTAAGTCCGCCAACCTGCACTAGGCTAGCGTGATGGATTGTTATGTCTAACCTCTCTCAATCGTACTCTCAATTATCGAGAAATCCTGTGGCCTCCATGAAATACACAAAAACATACTAAATATAATATGTTTCGTTATATAACAAGTGGGTTTTTATTTTATTGTATTCATTTTTGATGGTCACATAACTTAACCGAATTACGACACAAAGAAATAAAGTATAGACAATAATTATGTAACATTTGTGACATATATACAACAAAGACAACTCTGAAGGCTGCAGAGACAAAGAAATAAGTCAATGAGAATGTTCATAATATAAGTGAAATAACCTTTACGGAATATTTGGGGAAAATGACATAAACCAATATATTACTTTTGTAAGGCAACTTTAACATTTCTGCTCATCTTTTGCAGAATAATTGAAATTAAATGAAATTTATACATTACAGCTCCTATGACAAGTACAAAACATAATATTTTTTTATAGTATTATTTATATAAAATTCTTATTAGTTTTATTATAATATTGTTTACTTATTTATCGTTATTTGGTTTTCGGAGTTAGTTCAATCAAAGTTAGTCAGTTAGTACGTTTCGTAGTTTTGTTAGTCAGTCCAATTAAATTAAATGAAGTTACGTTTGTATAATAAATAAGTATTCTATTTGTAACTAAGGATATCTTGTCGTAAGTTTGGCTGATTTGCCTCACAAAATAATTCCGCTGGTGGTAGGGTGGTAGAAAAAGTGCGTGGTGGCGTGTTGGTAACGGACCAGTCGCGATTGCCTATATATTCATGGTGATAGCGAGTTCAAATCCCAGGGCAAGCCTAGAGGCTTAAAAATTAGAATTTTTAGTAGTCATGTGTGTATTCAGTCAAACCCCACACACCAAAACAGTGAGGAAATACCTCATGAGAGAACTTGCATACTATTTGTAAGAAATACCAATTTGTAAGAATATCTATGGTGTGAATAATGTTAAAAAAACAAACCAGACTAACGCCTGGTGGCCACCTCTCAGTCGTACTCTTGGGTATAGAGGAAGCTCGTCCCTGCAGTGGGAGGTATTTGTGCTGATACAGTACAGTACAGTACATCTAGTAGGAAATTTGTTCTCAGTATAAAGTCAATAACCTCTATACAATGTCAGAACATCCAACCCTAATTGAGTAAATTGTATATCAAATATTCTCTACCATATAATATTATATCTACGCTTGACTCGATTTACGAGGAAAATGTTCATATAGATTGAACTTGAAGTTGAATGAAGTTCAAACTTTGTAAACATGTAGGGATGAGGTTGGCAAATAACGTGTACTTACAGGTAATGTACTTTCATTTATGTAAGGGTCTTTGTGATGGAAAAATTTAGGGTGAAGAAGGGAAACGGGAGTTTATTGGTATAAGGAAATGTCAGTGACTGAAAGCGATAGAAAAGTTATGTTAAATTGATTTGTTCAATGTGATGATGTTTGTAATGAAAATACTTGTTAGGTTAGGTAGGTTTTTATTGCACTGAATGGCGAGACGAGTATGCTGTTTGCCTGATGGTATTTTGCTATTCATGAATAGTAGCAAAACCAAACAACACCTGGAATTACAAAGCAATGCTTGGCTTTCCACTGCGCTCGCCAACCTGAGACATAAGGTGTTCCAATATATCCATTAGGTACTCTGATTACAATGTCCTTCAATGCGAAACACTACAGTGCATTTACACTGCTGTTTGGCGGAGAGAAATAGACATTACTGTGGTATCTATCCAGGCGGGCTCACCCGTGGTCTCCCGTGGTCCCGAGGTTTTGTTTTCAACATCATCGTTGCTTGCCACGCGATCTCTCTCCATCTATTTGTTAGACGAAATTCGGGTGCATTATAAGATAACGATTTTCATACACTTACATTGAGAATCTCTTAACCTCTGGCATAAAATGCTTATATTTTAACTGCTTCTGCAACAGTTCATCTTTGTATACTACGAGCTCGAACACCGCAAGATTAAACATCAAAAGAAATCTAGGTCAAGGAATTTAGGTCGAGCTAAGTAGCCATTTGACGACAATTTCCATGAATAATAGGTGGAAAAACGAAATATATTAGCAAATGCCCACCTGTCTGGTGAATATTATCATCAGACAGGTGGTCAGAAGACCTGGTAAAGGTCGCGGGACGTCGCTGGATGCAGGCTGCCTCCAATAGGTTACTGTGGAGTTCAGCAGTGGACTTCCTTTGGTTGATGAATGGATGTTATCATCATCATTAACATACTCAGCCACAAAAAATCTAGTAGGTAGTTAATATAGAGGAGCCAACTTGCATTAAGCCAACATGGTGGTCAGTGGACTATGACTATGATATATGATATTAATAGTAGCAGCCAATTATGCAGTTATATGACGCCTTTGAATTTTTTATTTTATTTTATTTATTTATTTAAATCTTTATTGTACACATAAAAACAAATACAATATTCAGAAACATAAAAAAAAGAGTACAAATGGCGGTCTTATCGCTTAAAGCAATGTCTTACAGACAACCATGGGATGGATTTAAAGAGAAGGAGAAAGAGAGGGCAGTGTAAAATAAATAATTAAAAGAGAGGACACTAAATAATATTCATACTAACTAAAAAAAAAAAACAAATTACATCATCATAACATACATACATACATAATAAATAGCATAAATACATACATATATAATAAAATAATATATATATATATAAATATAATACACACAAATTGTAAAATAATTTAGGTGTAGGAAATAATGTTAACTACTACAACTACTACTCAGTTTAATTAAAGAGAAAGGTAATGTTCTTTAATTTGCCTCTTGAATGAAGACAGCGATTTCGCCTGTCTCACCGCAACAGGGAGCGCGTTCCACAATCGAACTGCTTTGACGGTAAAAGAATTGTCCATAAATGTTGTGGTGTGCACAGGCATTCTCAGCTTAAGATTCTCTGACGACCTCAAGGACCTCGAATGTGAGTCATGAAGAAAAATAAATCTTTCTTTAAGATAAGAAGGGGTCACAGGATTAAATAAAATATTATAAAGAAGAGAAAGAATATGAGCATTCCGACGAAGCCGTATAGGTAACCACTTAAGCTTAGCACGAAACTCGGAGACGTGATCATATTTGCGTAGACCAAATATGAATCTTATGCAGAAATTTTGAAGTCGCTCAAGTTTATTGTTAAGTTGGTCTTCGGTGAGATCAAGACAGCTGACATCGGCATAATCAAGAATGGGGAGAAGAAGGGATTGAGCAAGTGAAATCTTCGTGGTAACGGGTAGAAAGTTGCGTAACCTTCGCAGGGACTTAGCTGAAATGAACAGCTTACGGCTTATTTCACGAAGCTGGGGACTCCAAGTAAAGGAATTATCAATAAGTAATCCCAGATTGCGGACGGTGTTACTATAAGGGATAGTTATCCCATCACAATAAACACTGGGGAGTTGAGTCCAATCCAGCTTCGAGATCATCCTGGAGCTACCGACAACAATGACTTGGGTTTTCAAGGGATTGATCTTCAAACCATAAGCTCTACTCCAATCACAGATGTGTTGAATGTCTTTATTAATACAAGCAATTGCATCAATCAACTTGTCCAAAGGTGCCTGAGTATATATTTGGAGATCATCAGCGTAGAGGTGGTAGGAGGAGCATAAAAAGTTAGTAATTGAGTTAATAAATACAGCGAAGAGAAGAGGAGATAGCACGCCGCCCTGAGGAACGCCAGCAGCTACGGGGCACCAAGAGGAAAATCTATCCTCCACACGGATGCGTTGCCGGCGTCCATACAGGTAACTATGAAACCAATCAACAGCCATTGGAGATATGTTAAGAGAACGTAGCATGGAAAGTAAAACGTCATAGTCCACGGTACACGGTGGCAGCCTCCGTGGCGCAGTTGGTTAGACGCCGCCTGTGAAACGAGAGGGCCGCGGGTTCGATCCCCGCACCGAGAGAAATGTTTGTGCGGCCCACAAATATTTCTTCCGGGTTTGGGTGTTTGTGAGACCGAAAAGTCTCTCGTAGTTCCTGATACCCACGACACAAGACTCGATCTTAGTGTGGGGTCAGGACTATGTATGTGACTGTTGGGTGTTATTTATTATTTATTATTATTATTTTATTCTCTTTATTAACATATTTTTTCTATTTTTACATATATAAATTATAAAAAATATACATATAAAAATATAAAAAATAATTTATTTACCCTTCGGTGGTGAGGCTCAAGACCCAAGCCACCGGCGGTTAGGGAGACAAAGTGAGGAACCGCCTCACAATGCGTGCCGTGTCCAGTAATACTGCCTTCTGTATTTGACCTTTGACCCAACAGTCAATTGAGAGCCTCTGTAGGTGTTGGTCGAGGCTCTTTGGTATCAACCCATGAGCAGAAACGACAACCGGGACAATAATTATTGAATCGACATCCCACATGTCGGTAACCTCGTGTGCTAAATCTAAGTATTTAGACATTTTATCTTTTTCAGCTTTGACGAGGTTATCGTCATGCGGGATGGCGACGTCAACAAGTATAGTCCGGCGCGCCAATCGATCTATTATCACAATATCAGGCTTATTGGTGACAATAGTCCTGTCTGTGATAATAGATCGATCCCAGTACAACGTTGCATGACCATTTTCAAGAACTGGTTGAGGAACATACTGGTAATATGGCACTTCAGAAGTCACAAGTCCATATCGAAGAGCAATTTGCTGGTGAATGATCTTGGCTACTAGGTTATGTCTATGCAAATACTCGCCGTTAGCAAGATACGAACAACCGGAGATAACATGCCTGATGGACTCGCCAGGACGGTGGCATGCCCGACAGATGTCGACCGTACCGTCCTTCAGGATGTATTTCCTATAGTTGTTCGTCTTTTATTATTATTTATTATTAAATATTATTATTTATTTATTTATTATTATTATTTATTATTAAAGGCAAGAATTTGATAGGATCGGCAGAAATTTTCATAATACTATACATATTTCTCCAAACTTGTGGCCGTTCCAAGATGGGATAGGAGATGGTCCTATCACTAAGCTGGGCTTTGTAATCCTGTCCGGATATTTACGTGTATTTTTAAATTAAAAATAAGGATTACTCGTAACCAACCTTGGATATCATAATTATCATCATCATCATCATCATTTCAGCCATTCCTGTGACCGAGATGATGCAATGCTGAACATAGGCCTGCCCTAAGGATCTCTAAATTGACCAGTTGGAAGAGGCCTGCATCCAGCCAATTCCTGCAACTTTAAACTAAAAAAAGTGCGTGGTGCCAACATGTTCACGGTGGTCGCGGGTTCGAATCCCAGGGCAGACCTCTGACTGTTCGGAGTCATGTGTGTATTGATAGTCAATCATCACGCACTAAAATGGTGAAGGAAAACATCGTGAGGAAACCTGCATACCATATCGATTTATAAGAATTTCTATGGTAAGTAAGTCCGCCAACCCGCACTAGGCCAGCGTGGTGGACTATATGGCCTAACCACTCTCAATCGTACTCTCGATTGTAGAGTAGGCCCATGTCCTGCAGTGGGCTGATACAGAGGTAATCTATATATAAATAATTTTTATATTTATTCCTTTTCCCCTGATTTTTTATTTATTATTATTTATTTTAAACCTACTTTGATCTCTTTGCACGACTAAAAGCTTGAGAATGCTTCAGGCATTAAGTCCTTAATATTTATCCTTTATTAAATAAGTAATTATGGAAATACTTGGGAAGGACTCATAAAATGTATTTTCCCGGTGCAAGAGCGTCAATCAACCTTGGTTTTTTAATTTCATTTAAACATAAAACCTAATGTGAGCTATGATATGTCTCTTAAAGAAATTTTTAAACTACCAATTTCCTTTTAATCTACGTGTACGTGTAGAAAAAGATTTAACATAAGAAATAAGAATAAGATAAGAAAATAAGAAAAAGATTTAAGATAAGTTTCAAATGAATGTATATTTCCCGAGCAATGTGGTAAATAAGACAGAACAGGTTTTGAATTTAGAAGCTCACGTAGCTGTAAAAAAATCTTAACCGTGCATTTTCTGAGTTGAAAACCTTTATGCTACTTTTGCGGACAAAATAAACTTGTATAGTGACTTAAGATACTTACTTTAAGGTGAAAAGTAGCTTAGATATGAGGATAATTTTTATGAGAAAGCTACAGTCAAAAACAATTTGCATAATGGTGCCGCTTTGGAGTTCTGCTTCTGCACTATGATTTATAAGAATGTATGCAAGAATTTATATATTTTCCCATTCATAATATTAATTCGTTTTTCATTAGCGCAATATTTAGAAAGGTTTTAGAAAATATTGGCTACTAATATTGGCTAAAAATTTATTTGAAGTCAGTAGCCTTTGACTAGCATTGGAATATACAAGGTTAATCAAAGTATGTTTTTAATTCTTAAATACGAAATATTCCTTACACTAATTTAGGTTTAAGTGATTCGGTAAGCTGTCTGTAGATTGTGCGAATCTGCAGTGCCTAAAGATGGTCAAGACTAAAGATAAATAGTCAATATGCTCAGTAACCGTGTCTTGGCTATTTACTTTTAAAAAATAATCAAGACAACTAGTAGTGGGGCACTACTAGTTGCCCCGGCTCAATATAGTTATTCATCGGAAAAAAGTAAATTAACTTGTGCAGAGCATGTTGATGTACTTTAGAAACGTATAATTTATGGAAATAAATTTGAACAAACGAGCAGGTATTTGTTGGTTTTCTAATAATCAAAGTTGCTTAAGTTTTGTAAAACACCATAAGATGAAGTGCTGATGAAAGGTTGAGCAAAGAATAACGAGATCGATCTATTATTTCTTTATGGTCCAAAGTTACAGCTTGCGAAAATATAAGAAAACAATTAGACAATTACTTCTAATTATTTCACGTCGTGTTATTTGACGCCCTACAAAGCGAAAATCCGACCACACGTGTACACTACTCTCACTTCTTGTCTGGTGCTCCTAAATACCAGCTCGAACCATTTGACTCCATGCAGCGACGACCTTGTCGAATAGTCTATGATCCCAATCTTACGGACAAATTAGAACCGTTAGGACTACGGAGAGACTTCGGGTCTCTCTATGTGTTCTATCGCCCTCTCCACGGGGAGTGCACTGAGGAATAGTTTAAGATGGTACCAACGTTCCCTTTTTACCATCGGACCACCCATGACCGCAGTTGAGTTCATTCCTACCACCTGAAAGCATACCGTTCCCAAACGGTACGTTTCTAGCATTCTTACCAGACAAGTGCAAACTCTGGTATTAACTCACTGCTTCAATGTTGCCCGAGTGCTATGACCTGCCTTTTTTCAAACAAGGCTTAAAGAGAATACTCTCCTTAATGTAGGCAGTGATTTTGTTGTGTTGGACCCATGGCATTCCATAGGTCTATGAACGATAGACGCTTACAATCAGGAGGGCAGTTGCCCGTCTAAAACTGTAGATATTCTTTTTCAAGTTCGTTTGCACTAGCGCATTGGTCTCTCTTACAGCCGTTCTCTATAATCTATCTCTTCTCTCTATCTTTAAAATGCGTCTGAATATTTTGTTAATATTACACGCATTTTATGATTCAGTTAAAAAAGACATACGGTGCATATATTTATAGATAGCTAGGTAAGATTAATAAATAGAATATCTTTATTTAATGAAGCGAAGATTTGTACCAACATGGTAATGGTAGCTATTTTAACCACTTGTTAAAAATATGTAGATAGGATATAGAGAAGGGCCGTTAGGCAATAACAAGTCGACTAATGGAGATGGGTGCGTTAACAATAGTTTTTAATAGCTCAGATCACGTAATAGCTTTTTTTTATTATTTTTTACGCAGTAACTCAAACGAATTAAAATTCTATAACCTGGATACTTTTATAACTACATAATATCCTCGAAATAGGAATAGAATGATTGACGCTGCCGTTAAATTGTATACGTTTTGTTGAGGAATTGGTAAATGTTTAGTCTACACACGTTTATTTGGAAAAACAAATATATTTCCGTTTGTTTTCAGTGTTTGATTGTGTTGGAACTTTTGTTTGCTAATGGGGGGGAGGGGGGGTCGGTTCGTTTCATGCTGTACATTTAATAGCAGCTTTAAATTGATTTTTACAGGTGATTATTTTTGGTTCTTTGATGTTTTAATAGGTTTTAGTCTTGATGTTGTGATTATTTTGACTGGACAATCATTAAGCAATTATCATGTTTTAGGGACAAAAAAAAAACGTGGTCAATGAGTATTCTGGAACATATTACGAGTACTGTTGCTATTCTCCTGACAAGTTATAAATGTCAGGATAGTGGGTAGATGGGAACAGGCTACCACGCACTTTAAAAATGTTACCAAAGCAAAAACATGAATTACATGAAAATAAATATAATATATGAAAAATAAAGTCAAATAAAAATTTCGTGTTTAAATGTACAAATTATTAATGTCCTGCTCTGATTTAACCACTTGTACTCGTAACTTTTGTAACAATCACCAAATTGTAAACTGGTTTTGAAAAGAGCAAAACTTGAGTTTCTTGCACGTTCTTCTCTAATGAAAACCGCTTTCCGAACCGGGAGGTAATTAAAAAAAACTCAATGTAGAACATCTTAATGGATTCAATAAATTATTTACATTTTCCATATTGGTTGAGTTTTAAAAACTTTTTATCGCTAAATCAATCAATAGTATTGTCGCAGTTGCTCAAATATCTTCATAAACTCATTCCGAAATATTTATTCAAAGTTCTGACAGCGTCTGAAATTTTGAACAAAAGTTTTTTTAGTAAATATACCAAAACTTAAAAGTTAAATATAAAAGTTTAAAATGTGGTTTGTTATTTCGAAATATTCGGTGCCTTTTCTCAACTTTCTAAATGATTTATACACTGAAATTCTAATGCTAACAGAGTAACAAATTAATATTTTTATTTCAATCAGATTTTTCATGAAAAATATACGGTTAGTAAAACAGCCGTATACATAGTTTTAAAACCTATTTAAGTTTTCGAATGTTTTGTCCTCTTCACTCAAATTGAATTCAAAAGTGGTTTGAAAGGGACATTCGATACCTGTAATATGTTATTTGTTAGAAGAGCCTTATTGTAGTCACTAAGGGTACAATACAAATGGTTCGGTTTACAAGCACGTTTGTATATCCATTTGACAATACATACCTGTCCGAAACGGAAATAGACACGTCTCTACGGTGAATATTTTATATGGATTGCAGTTACATCAATTTACAAGAATTTCAATGGTATGTGAATTCCGCCAACCCGCATTAGGCCAGCGTGCTGGACTATATGACCTTACCACTCTCAATCGTACTTTCGATTGTGGAGGAGGCCTGTGCTCTGCAGTGGGACGTAAATGGACTGATACAGTATACAGTTATATCAGATCAAATCAAATCAAATCAAAATATTCTTTATACAAATAGTCTTTCACAAGATCTTTTGAATCGTCTTTTTCTGCTACCACCGCTTCGGAACGTGTTGTAGCTGTGAAGAAGAAACGGCGCAAGAAACTCCCTCAGCAACACGAACTCTTCTTTTTTTCTTTCTTTTTCTTTTGTTTTTTTATATCGCCATTTACAAATAAAATAATTCATGTCACAAGTTACAATAATGTCAATTTGATGCAAAACATGATAAATTTATTCCCAAGCAGTTTTATCTTGCACATAATCTGAAATTCTATAATATGCCTTTTTACACAGCTTAGCTTTTATTACTTTTTTAAACTTATTAATTGGAAGTTCTCTTAAACTGTTGGGAAGCTTGTTAAAGAACGTACACTTTGACCCATAAAAGAATTATTTATCTTGTGGAGACGAGTAACGTGTGAGGCAAGATTATGTTTATTCCTAGTGTTCTTACAATGCATGTCACAATTACGCTTAAATTGAGTTATATTTTTACGAACATATAATAAATTTACATAAATATATTGAGATGCAACAGTAAGAATATTTACTTCTTTAAACTTTTCTCTCAATGAAACTCTTGGACCAAGTTGATAAATGGCCCTAACAGCTCTTTTTTGTAAAATAAAAATACTATTAATATCCGCAGCATTTCCACAGAGAAGAATTCCATAAGACATTATACTATGAAAATAGCTGAAGTAGACAATTCTTGCCGCTGCCTCATCCGTTAAACGCCTAATGGTTTTAACTGCATATGCCGCTGAACTTAATCTACCAGATAGTTTATTGATATGCGGCCCCCACTGGAGTTTAGCGTCGACCGTAATGCCCAGAAACGTAGTAGATGCAACAGGATCCAATTCTTCACCGTTAATTTGTACAGTGGTAGATAATTGCCTAACATTGGGCAGTGTGAATTTAATACATTTAGTTTTTTTAGCATTAAGTAATAAATTATTAATATTAAACCAATGTACAACTTCACGAAGGGCACTATTTACTTCATCAAAATCTAATTGTTGTCTTTTAATTTTAAATGTCAAAGATGTATCATCCGCAAACAACACAACTTCGTGATTATTCCCGACGTGATAAGGTAAGTCATTTATGTAGACAAGGAATAGAAAAGGTCCCAGAATTGAACCCTGCGGTACTCCCATAGTGACCGCAGATCCTCCAGAAAGTTTTCCATTAATATCAACCTTCTGTACCCTATTGCTCAAATAGGAGGACAAAAGATTGAGAGCTCGGTTCCTGATACCATAGTGGCGTAATTTCCTGACCAGAGTGTCGTGCTCTATCAGGGAAATGGAAGGTATTTTTCAAGCCAGTGTAAAATCGAGGACTCAAGTTATCTGTAAGAAAGTATCGATAGGAATATGCCTGTCGTTTTTACTACACAAAGTTGATACACTATAGATGGTCACTTTACCTTTACTGGTGGTATGTCTCTCACATCTGAGAGGCCGCCTATTCTGGTGCCACCGCAATGTGTATTTATCCCGCCAACAGCAGTATTTTGGTGGTTATAAGTGTAGGTATTAGAATAAGCACTCACTTCCAGGAACTAACTATTGTATATTTCGTAAATTAACACTTAATACATTCACAGACAGAGTAAAATTATAATTATGCGACTCGGAGCGAGATGTGCTCGTGACGAGAGATGGCAGACTGTCTTCTCATCCAAATAAACCGACCCTTTTATAGGACTACCCGAATGAGGATCGGTGGGGATAAATCTTCCAGAAAATATATTTAAGCCATAAAATAGGGTCTATCCTTTCAACTAAAAATTAAGGTCGGCCCAAACATCTGGGCTATTGTCCAAACAGAAAGGTTTACAAAACATGTGTACTATTGTCTAAAAAACATAAATTTGTTGCAAAGGATTGCCGCCACTAAAGAACTTAACTATTATAATACAGTTTTATTGCAGCGGCATGAACGGGTCATTACAATTGGAAACAATAATTTAGAACAGCATCTTTTAAACTAATATTATACAATAAGGTACACAAAATTCTTACTTAAATAAAACGACTCGCAGATGTTTTATGGTTAAACATCTGCAGTCATATTTTAAAATGAAATGCGTGTTTAAATAATGTTCAAATTACAACTAATAAGCGTGTCATTTTAAAAGCTAAATATAAGTTGGCGTATTGCAACCGCTTTAAAAGCTATATCTAAGTTGGCGTATTGCAACCGCCACAGTATAAATGCAAAGTTGTGTTTGGGATTGTAGGACATTGTCGCCGTAGTAACTACTGGTCATATTGAGACTTAACAATTTATGTCTCAGGATGGCGAGCGCAATGGAATGCCTAGCATTACTTTGAAATATTGTTTTACTGTCGGTTTAATCCATTCCTTTATTATTTTTGTAGTTAAATTAAAATAATCTATAGAACTCATAAAAATTTCAACATCATTTTGACTCAGTATTTTGTTTTTTCCTTCTTTAGGGCTTGCATTAAATAATTAAACAAATAGTATGAGTATATTGCAGCTTTTTAGCCAAGTCGTATAGAAAAGCTACAAATAAAAACGTCTCCCTTATTTTACTTTGTAACAAGGTTTCGTGTGAGGTAGCAAATATTAATATGTTTGTTAGGGTTCTGTACACACTTGACATATCTTCGCTTGGATGGCAAAGGGTAGTCGTGTTTATTTGTTCATTCGCTTAAATAAATAATAGGTTAGGTTAGAGAAGGTTTCTACAGCTGATATAAATATATGAACAGAGCGGAAAGCGCCGTATAGTGTTCCGAAGTAAGTAGTGCTCGCGCTCCAGTGCATCTCTAGTAGTCGTCACTTGCAATATTATAAATACTTGCTTGTATTAATGGCAGATTTTGTTATAAAATGAAGATCATATTTTTTATCACGGTTTCCATCCATAAGCCAAAGGAAGTTCACTGCTGAACATAGGCCTCCCCCAATGATTTCCACAGAGACCTGTTGGAGGCAGCCTGCATCCAGCGACGTCCCGCGACCTTTACCAGGTCGTCGGACCATCTTGTGGGTGGACGTCCTACGCTGCGCTTTCCGCTACGTGGCCTCCATTTCGATATCACGGTTTAGACGAAAAATATTAAATTAAGTTAATTTAATATTAATCCTAGCGCGATTTTCACGATCGGTTTTGAAACTCCAAATCTACTCAAGGGTATCCTTAGTTTTTGAATCAACCGTTCATACATACTCAACTCAACTCAAGTATTGGTATTGTTTTTCAAAGTAGGCATTTAGATCTCTCGAGGGATTGGAAGTGAGGTGGGCAGTAAAAGGCTGACAAAATTATCACGAAAACAAAGTGTCAAGAAAGTCTAGAGGCGATAAGAAATAGATTTTAAATATAAAAATCCTCGATGCAATAATATGTTGTTTGTCATGATATAATATATTTAATTAAAATTTTACACAGACTTTATTATCGATTATATTATTTATTTATTTAAAACTTTATTGTACACCTAAAACTAACAATAGAGAAATAAACGACAAGAAAAAAAAATGTACAAAAGGCGGTCTTATCGCTCGAGGCGATCTCCAGACAACCAACCATGGGATGGATAAGAAGGAACGAAAGTTTATAAAAATATCTAAAAACTCGCTGTGTGTCGTACTTATCTGGTTCTCCAGATTACTGCTCGCTTATGGCAAAAATGTTGTAGAATTAAATAAAGAGTAACTTATTTAATACCAAATAAAATGTAACTCAAGAGCAAGTCTTTTTTAATTGCAATGTATAACGAGGCGAGCTTGCGATACGCCTGATAGTAAGCGACATGACCGCTTATAGACAGTATCAAAACTAAACCAATGCTTGGCATTCCACTGCGCTCGCCATCCTGAGACATATTATGTCATGTTTCAATATAACTAGTAGTTACTCTGCTTACAATGTCCTTCAAACCGGAACACATCAGTGCTTTTAAACTTCTGTTTGACGGAGGAAGTAAAACTTTGCGGTGGTATCTATCCAAGCGGCCTCTCATATACGGTACCTTGCCATATTATTAGACCCAAACAAAAATTATTAGATTTTCTCCCTTTAAAGGACATTAGCACCGTTATATAGGCGTAACATGTATTATTTTTTGAAATCCCTTTATTCTGACAAAATATAGCTAAATGTATCAATGCTTGCAACACAATAAAAAATAAATAAACATCAACATAAAGGCTCGCGAGTGAATTTAGTGACTCACAACCTAAAATCTGTTGAAATTAAAAAGGGTTGTTTTACAAATAACAGTAAGTTTGTGATGGAATTTTAATTTCATTATGCTAGAATATTATTATTTATTAATATATTTGTTGTTTTTTGTAATCATATAGCATTGTATAATGAGAAAATGACCAAAAATACGATGTTTTTAAATATTTTAGATGGAAAAAATTCGTGATCTTTCGGCCAAGACAGTTGGGTAAGTACGGGGGCTTTTAAAGACTACTGAATTATCCTAGTACTAAATTGCTAAGTGACAGGCATCTCTAGAAGTTCGGTGAAGAATATTTAAAAAAAAAGTAATCTCGGGATAACTTTATCGCCAAAACGAAAAAGGTGCGTGTGGACGGAAACGTATTAGGACTCTAAGAAAAGACAGAAAAATCCGAGATATATGTATCCAAAATAGAAAATTATTATTTATTTATTATTTATTTTTCACTATGAGAAGTCAATATAATCAATCAACGAACTACATTTAAAAAAAAATGATCATAACAGGTTTGTGTCTCCGACGAGTCCGTCTTTCAAGTTTCGATAGAAAATCAATGTTTGTACGGAGAAGACCACATGAGAAATACAAGCCGACTGCATTGTCCCTACCGTAAAACATCCACCTTCTGTTATGGTTTGTTCTGTTATATCAGGCAAAGGGACAGTTCGCCTGTATATCGTAGAGAAAACAATGCGCCAGGATCAGTACAAAAAAGTTCTTATAACAAAAATGAATAACCCAACTTAAAGACTGGTTTCTCTGAAGAAGAAGAACCAACTTTTATGCACGATGGGGGCCCCCTTGCCATAAAGCAAATAGCATTACAAGCTTTTTACAACAGCAACATATTAAAGTTTAGAATGACTTGGAAATTCGCCAGATATGAATACTATCGAGAATGTCTGGGAGCTTCTGAAGAGGAAAAATATCAACCATATACAGTAAAAACTAAAAGAGAATTCATAGATAAATTAATTTTCGAGTGGAATTACAATCCTCAGCTTCAAAAATCTATACAGGCATGCATAAAAAGTATTCCTCGAAGAATTATGGCACTTTTGGTGACTAAAGGAGGGTCAACAAAATACTCCGCGAAATACTAAATTAGAACGAACCGGTGTTATAATTTGTACCATAATTTGTGTATATATAAAATTAGTTAAAAGTTATTTCATTTTATTGGCATTATATTAAATTATAGTATCAAAAAACTCAAAATAGTAAATAGCTCGTAATGTTGACCATATCCACTCTTACGATGAAAAGTAACGGGTTTGCTGCGTGGGTCTAATAATATGGCAAGGGACTGAATGTGGGATCCAACAACAGTAAATGTTGTAGTAATTAAGTCAATTATTTGGTAACAAATACGAAATGTGTAATTAATAATAATAATAAATAGCACCCAATAATCCATAGTAGTAATACATAGTCCTGACCCAGAGTAATATCGAGTCTTGTGTCATGGGTATCAGGAACTACGTAAGATTCGGTCTCACAAACACCTACACCCGAAAGAAATATTTATATTAAAGACTATGTAAAATCTTTTGAAGTATTCTTATGAGTAAAAATGTTCATTATAAGTTGGCAAGAATCCCTCTATTTCTGCCAACAGCGGTCATTCCTACGGTTTCTGTGTAGACAACACTAGAAACTAAAACTCGACCATGGCAAGTTGGCAACTTCAATTTGTCAAGCGAACTCTTCAAAATTTGGAACACTTGGTCCGGAAAGTGAAATGTCGTTTCATTAATTGTGACTTTTAATGTAATTAAAGTATGAAGAAAAACGGGTCATTTTGTTGAAATTAATTCAATCTAACTTTATTTGGGTTCAGTCACTTTTTGTCTAACACTCTTGTTACAAGCCTGTTTTAGCCAAAGAAGAACGGACCAGAAAATCTTCCGTAGCGTTTTTTAAACTCGGTTACAATACAGTGATTATACAGAAGTTGCAGCTTGATTCACTCAGAGCAGTTCATAAAGAATTTACAATTGTCAACTGATACTTAGGTACTTGAAAGTAATTGCGCATTCATAAGTGGGTTCTTGCCTTTAATGGTAGATGCAGTCATTACGTACGTTCTTTAACTGTTATTTTTTACATGAGAAAATTTCTTAAGCTTCTCTTCAGATATACTGGGTATCTCAAGACTGCTACCGAAAACGAAGCCGGGTTGTAGTTTTAGTGGCTACAAACAATGCAATTAAAAATTTCGCATAGAAACGCGACAATAATTTTTTTATGATTTTTAAATATCGTAATTTTTGGGTGGTAAATCCATAGTTTTTACTAAAATAATAATTTAAACTCTTTTATACCTTAGATTACTTATAAATAAAAGGGTATACACTATTATTTTAGGAAAAAAAATATTTACCACCCAAATATGGCCATAGGAAAAAAATAACAAAAAAAAAATTGTCGCTTTTTTTTGCAACTTTTTCTGTTGCATTGTGTCTGAAGTCGTTTAAACTACCACCCGGCTTCGTTTTCGGTAGCAGTCTTGATATACCCTGTATGTATATCAAATGGAACCAGGAAGCGAGTTCCCCTACTTATTCCCCTACGTATTAGAGGAGATCGGGATATGTTGACGTCGTAGACTGTGGGGGCCCCGAATTTAGTTTTAATGCTACGTTTATCATTTTCTTGTGGTCCGACCCGGGTCCTCCCGCCAATTCCGACTATCAATTTAGAATATCGACCGATTGTACCACGAAAAACTAGTAAAAGTTCCTCGTATTTGCTAAACTTTTCACTACTACTTCCCTGCTATCGGTCATAGCGTGATGATATATAGACTGTAGCATTCCTCGATATAATAAGCTATCCAACACAATTTGTTTTTCAATTCGAACCCGTTAGTTTCTCAGATTAAAGATAGCAATAATAAAATTCTTCAGCTTTATATATTAGTATAGATTCCTAAAAGCTACAGTTTCACAATAATATATTTTTCGTTATTTTGATTTATCGTAAATATAATCCCATTGGAGGGTGTTTGTCATCGTTTGCGTCTCGCTGGGTACGTCTCTTTAGTTGTTTGAGTTTCCCGCGTGTGTGCGCTGCGCATGGCGTGAGCTCCGCGTTGAATTTCGCATAATTTGTTAGCTTATCTACTATATGGTGCACAGTGGTGTTTGGTGGACCTATAGCACCTCCGTTGTCGGCGCCAACCAACCAGTGTCGAAAATGGGAACCGGTGAGTTGGCTTGACGTATATTTTCCTTATGGCTGTGATTGTCATTGTTCATATTAGTATCACCCCCTGGGGACAGTTTGGGTTCGAGAATTGTGTTTCATACCACAGGCCTTACAGCTTCATAAACTTTCGGGTTTAGGATTTTTATATCCATAGTCAATACACAAAATAATATCATAGGGAATTTATTGTAATTCACAAGACATAGTGTTTCTTAATTTCTTATAAACCTCACGACATGAGGTAAATTGAAAACACCAGCCTAAGAAAATCCACAAAACGAAAAGTCTGCTCTAGAAATAACTCGGAACAGCTCTTAAAATACTGAAAAGGGTAATAATTTGCTACAACCGAATGAAATTAATTGCACAGGCAAAATTTTGCATATAATAATATTGAAAATATGTTGTGTATGCAGATTATAGTAGTGGTCATTTTAATAATGAATAGCTTATTTAACTAATAGCTTAATTAATACCACGGCTAAATGGCAAATCGGATGCTAAAGCTAATTTTGTTATAATAACAGTATTAGAGTACACTTAATAAGTGGAAACGTATAAATTACACAAATTTAATTTAATATTACCATGGTATTACGATAATTTGTAAACTGTGAAAAGCATTTTCTTTTTTGGTATTGCGTCAGTCCAGGACTGTCCAGTGATATCCTCGGTTCTATTCCCAAATAGGGCAATCCACTATGTGTAAAAAAATATTAAATATGATTTGTCGTAGCCTACAATTTGTTTGTTTTTTTAACACGGAGGGAAGTAGATAATAATTTATTTGCAACGCCTCATATTAATTTTGACTACTTCATTGCGGGTTAAAGACATGTTAGACGTCCCCGGAGACTCGGCGAGCTTCAATGCTTGGTGTCATTACAGTGCGTGCCACTATTGATACGGTTTGCAGGAGTTACAGTGGTGGGTGTGAGGGCGGGACAGTCTCCAGACTATTTATTCCAGTCATGGCTATAGGATCGCATAAAAAATTGTTTAGTATTTTATGATTTATTATACCCTGCCTTTCGCTACAATTCAATTGAAATCAATAGGTTTATATATTTATAACATGTGAAATTAATATCCGACCGATCTAATAGCATTTAATTAACATCCGCGGCTATAAAAAGCGCTACAGGTTTTATGGCACGGGATCATTGTTATTTATGCTGGCGGGAGATTTTTATGTCCGACTACTGCGTATAAAACACCATTATTAAACTACGGACTTCTGAGGACGATCATAAAATATCTCATAGTATATCGACGTGAAGCGAAAGCTTTGTTGCCGGGTTTTCGTTTGGTTCCTCTTCCTATTCTTTTTTCTGTTCGATAGCCTCTCGATTTTATTGGTAACACATTCACAATCCAAGCGTTGTGAATTCATGGGCGGCTGTAATATCTTGCCATCAGGTGACCTGTTTGCTCGTTTGCCGGTCCTATGCAATAATAAAAATCTCAACTTGGGGTAATGCTGTGACTATATTAAAGAGTGCCTCTTCAGTTGTGGACATTTCTGATCTTCTGTATGTTATGGTTGGTCTTAGAATATTCGTATGCGCTTTAATAGCGAACACCATAAGTGAAGATGATTGATGGAAACCTCGAGCTTTGTCGCATTTCTAGCTTTACCTAAGTACTATCGTGTATCTATATGCCATTGTAAAAAACCGGATGTTTACCGGATTGAACACTCTTTTATGGTCAAGCATTTAAAATCATCACACTGGACTTCATAGGTTCATTGCCATAACGAGTGTTCCCCCCTCCTTCCTATAATCCTGGGTCCTTCTGCCGTAATGTAAAGAAGCATCTTAGTAGGCCGGCATCGTTGTATCGAATGTCACCAGACTTTAGTCCCATGCCATACGATACAGTTACTAGAATTACTTAAATCTCTGCCTGGACTGCATTTGCGCTTACCATCAGGTGTAGTACAGTCATTATGCCGTGCCAGTGTAAGAAAGTAATACAGGATATCGCACAAAATAAAAGGTTCCTTTTAAACAAAACTTAAACGAATTTTATCAATATTATCCATTCTCCAAGATTAACAAATTGCTTGAGCTCCGCAGTAAGCTTTTACGGCCGTCTTAGATTTATTGTCGGCTAATTCAAGTCTGTAGCTGCAATTAATATTCGGAAGCGCCTTATGCTTCCGCCATTTAAATATCAAGTAATTAAGGGTAAAATATCTATTGATAACCATTTTGATAACTGTTAGGGATTATTTTTGTATTTGTCATATTGAATAGAATCAAAATCTTGGCCAAGCCAAGCATGGCCAAGATTTTGATTCTGTATCAATTATTATTTATTAAGTATTTAGTTTCAATTAATCGCATCGATTATTATCAATAACATTGCATTGTTTATAAATTGCAATAATACACGAGTTAATGTTTAAAGCTTTTTAATTCCAGATTAGATTTATATATTAATTGGTTTTAAAACTATCCAAATATAGTTTGTAAAACTTTATATCGCAATTCAATTTTCAGAGCCTTGTAGGCCGGTAAAGCGTCAGATGGCCAGAAAACATCTTTGATATTACTTAAGCACTTGGAACTGTATTTTTTTTTATAATTTCACAAAATTCTTTGAAAATATCTCCTCTTCAAGACGATAGATTGAGAAGACCAATTTAAAAAGTTCCGATATTGTTTTACGTTATATTTTTACTAGGATCCAGCAAATGTTTTTTCAGAGCTTCAAAGCATATTTTGGTTATCATATATGAAATATCATTCCATTTATCAACTCCACAGAAATTCCGAGTGGTAAAGCAGGAAAATTGTGTAACTTTTATTTATTCAACGTGTCGTCAGCCGCCAGTTCGTAAAGTGATTCACAAAAACGCCACATTACTCCCTCCCCCGTGAATAGCTATGAGACTTGTAACGCAAATCATAACAACTATTTGTGTTTTGACGAAAATTCTGAACAGGTGTATGTACTATATATATTTTATACCAACCTGGTTTGGGTTCAATAGAATATTATTTTATGCAATTTATTCTACTTGTTAAAAGTAAGATATAAATGTCGCTCGAATCATGTGTCCTAAGCCTCTTGAGGAGTTAAATTTATTAATCAAGTTAGTTCCTTTTTTCAGGATTCTGACTTGAAAAAACTTGAAACGTTTACGAAATATCATTAAGATCGGATTATTTTATATTTCGAAAGATTAAAAACATAATAAATGGCCCGATTCATAGTCTGCTGACCTATTTAGCTATCGAATATTTTGTATTCTTCGCTCAAACTGAATTCCAAAGGAGAACACATTTGGTAACTGTAATTATTTTATAAACTCACTATGAATAAGGCTGATAGATTTACTTTCGCATTTACATATTAGTTCAAAGATTTAGAATTTAACAAAGTGTTTTAGACAAAAACTAACTGAATGATCTGTTGAAAAGTTTACAGTTAAAATGATCCCAAACAGAGTGAAATAAAATAAGTAAATAAATAGCACCCAACAGTTACATACATAGTCCTGACCCCACACTAAGATCGAGTCTTGTGTCGAACTATGAGAGAATTTTCGGTTCTAAGCTAACCCAGACCCAAAATAAATATTTGTGGGCCGTACGAACATTTCTCTCGGTGCGGGAATCGAACCCGCGGCCTCTTGTGTCACAGGCGTCGTCTAACCAACTCTGCCACGGAGGCTTTTATATTACGAAAGTGACTTAACACAACCTGTCTTTCTGCCAAAAAACCGCAACATATTTCACTTAATTTTTCTTCCAAGTCCCTAGTGCAAAAAATCTTCCATTCAGTGAAACGTGGGGATCCACCATTAATCACATTTATGGGAAATGTATTAAAAGGACGGTGTAACTGATAGGGAGTGTCTCAACTCTGAGAAAATAGGTCACCAACGAGGAAATACAACTTACGGGTAAGTCACTTGTCATGGTTTTATCCTGGGATTAAATAGGCGTTGCTTGTTTATTAATTGCGTTTTGGTTTAAATTTGTATCAGCCCATATACTATTTCCCACTGCAGGGCACGGGTCTCTACAATCGAGAATATGATTGGCAGTGTTTAGGTCATATATGTAGTTAGCTTAATTAGTGATGTGATCGCCATTCATCATTCGCAAGGGATGCCAAAACACTATCTAGATATAAAATAAAAGTATTTTTTTACGAATTTTATCGCGTGTTTGGTTTAAATTTTTATTTATTTTGTTCAGTCCACCCTGTGACCATGAAAGCTGTGAAGCAATGGAAAAGCCGGGGAGTTAAAAAAAAACCTAAACCAAAACCGCGATAAAATCCATAAAATATGTGTGTGTAACATTCGCGTAGATTAAAAAAAAACATAAGACCATCTAGTAGCCAAAAGAATTGGAAATAACTTCAAAATTAGTGCATATGTAAAAAGATAGGCCTACTGTGTAAATCCGAAACGAAGTTCGAATTTTCGGATGATCGAAGTTTATGACGATATGAATATACCTATTCTATAAATGTTCGAATTCGTATAACGTATATCGTAACCATAAGTCTATAGTTACGACCATAAGTCAATAACGACCGTAAGTGTATGTTGGTACATTCGTATCGTATATAAAATTCGATCATCCGAAGATTCGAACTTCGTTTCGGGTTTACAGAGTAGGGCCCCAGAAGTCAGTTCGTCTCATGAGTCTCAGTTTCAATTTTCCTACAAAAACAAATATCAATCATGTTAGCAATTTGACTGAGAAGCCGTAGAGTAGGTGAATCACTTACGCCCCCACACTAGGGTATTCTTGTCAATTGATGGGAAGTATGTGTTCGACAAAATGTAATAAATTATGTGATTTATTTAGGGATAGTTTCGAGAAAGGTTCGACATCGGGCTGACTATTAAGTTATGAGCTATAAAGTAAAAGAATGTGGAGATGGTTACAGGAAATTATTCGGATAAAATAAAGATTTATTTATTAAGCCAGCTGGATTCATTACACATAGTGGAACATAGCCTGTTTAAAATAATAAATGATTGTATATTACGAAATAAAATGTGTGTTAATTATTTTAAAACACACGCAATCACGCCTATTTCCAAGAATGGGTAGGCAGAGGTGCTAGCAGGACACCTACGTTTCTCCTTGTGTGTTCCATGATGTGATAGTGGGCGAACCTATACGTATATTGGGAACAAAATCCTTCTTCAAAATATTCGGGACATATAAATTCTCCCGAATTGCTATGGTATCCAGTTTTTCTCACGATGTTTTCCTTCACCGTTATAATGCGTGGCGATTTACTAAAAATACACACATGGCTCCGAAAAGTCTGACATGTGCCCTGGGATTTGAACCCGCGAGCACCTAGAATATGTTGGTAGCCGCGTCTGTTCTTTTTACTAACAGGCCACCACGCACTTTTAAAACACACAATTAAGACTAAAACCTCATTAACCAACATTCTAAGCACACAGCATTTAATTAAGTGTATGGTTTCAACTTTCAGCTGATATCAGCTTGTTGTGGTTTGCTGACATCTTGATAATGTTTACACCCCTCCCCCGTCCTCCTTTCTCCCTTAATTTACCTCCCCCCTGTAAGATCTCATTACAACGATATGAAGAAGATTTTCTTACAAGGATCGTGTATAGTAAACAAAGTATTGTTATCCTCGCTTGGCAAAATGTCTCAGATGTTAGTGTAAATTTATTACTTTTATGGGAATAATATACGTGATGTCTACTATTCCCACTATAATTATGAAGGAAAAAATCAAGAAGAAACCTGCATATCATAGCGATTTGTAAGAATTCCTATGGTATGTAAGTCCGCCAACCCGCACTAAGACAGCGTGGTGGACTATATGGCCTAACCACTCCCAATCGTATTCTGGATTGTGGAGCAGGCCCGTGCCCAGCAGTGGCATGTATATAGGCTGATACAGTATCGTGATGTAGTAAGTATTGACTTGTGCTCTGAAACATAATATTTTTATTCCTAGATGCATTTAGCGTTGGATTGGAAATTGTTGCTTAATAGACAATATTATACAGGGTATATCAAGACTGCTACCGAAAACGAAGTCGGGTGGTAGTCTAAGTGACTTCAGACACAATGCAACAGAAAAAGTTGCAAAAAAAAGCGACAATTTTTTTTGTTATTTTTTTCCTATGGCCATATTTGGGTGGTAAATACATTTTTTCCTAAAATAATAGTGTATACCCTTTTATTTATAAATACTCTAAGGTATAAAAGAGTTTAAATTATTATTTTAGCAAAAACTATGGATTTACCACCCAAAAATGACGATATTTAAAAAATCATAAAAATAATTGTCGCGTTTCTATGCGAAATTTTTAATTGCATTGTGTTTGTAGCCACTAAAACTACCACCCGGCTTCGTTTTCGGTAGCAGTCTTGAGATACCCGGTATAGTATCTACTTACGGCTCTATTCAGAAACAGTTTTTAAAACGCATTTTAGTTTCCTAATGTTTTGTCTTCTTCTTTCAAATTGAATTTAAAAGTCATCCGAAAGAGAAAAAAAATTCGATATCTAGGTTTTTAAGCTGTCTATAAATCAATGCAGGAAAGCGATTTTGTCGTATCACAAAAAAGGCGTATGTGCGTTTTGTATAATATTATTTAAATCATAAAAAATACCGCATTGAATTTCCTTGTGAAAATTTAAGGTTTTATTTTAAAATGTTATTATTAAAGAAATGGTATCCCTAAGTTTTCTAGTTTAGAGGTTATTCATTTTCTAATTATTTTTTTTTTGATCCTGGTGTAAAATTGCTTGTTTCGAGATACGACAATATCGCTTACCTGCGTCGAAATACAGATGGTAATAAATAGGGATGTCAAATATTTCAAAACTTATCTGTATGAATGTAGGCAAAAATCAGATACGTCTTGTAAACATGAGATCATTAACATACGTTGTAACATTAGATAGGTCAAGTAAGTTGTTTTCACCACGTTTTTATGAAGAATGTCAAAAAGAGACGTTGTTAGCCTAAGTAAAAGTACATGTTATGTATTATTTGTGTATATTCCTTAAAATTACATGCAAAAATTAACTAATGTATACTTTAATTACTTCATTATTTATTGCTGCAAAAGCTTTTATTTGAAGGAAATGTTTTGTGCAAACGTATATCCTCAAAGTAATCAGAGGCTGAAAAATTTGATATACGTACCTAAAGCAAATTGTTTATGCATATTTCCTTGATATACCATATCTTAAATATTCAAAAACGCTCATATTTTCCCATATTTGGTTAAACTTAATCAGAGGCTGAATTTTTTTATAGACGTTGCTATGGCAAATCCTTTATTCTTATTTCCTTAATATACCACATCCCGAGTATTCGAAAATGCTCATATTTCCCTATATTGGTAAAACTATAACATATATCACAACTTCATATTGCAGCTATTAATACGCGTCAGGCTATCGTTGGCATGAATTGGATATTTGTCTGGATAGTCTATTCTAGGAGATATTGTCGAACTTTCGAGACGTGTGGAGCTTGTAAAGGATTGATCATGAAAATATGTTTTAAAAGATATTGAGAGTGTGTTGATAGTGGCGGATGTTTGGGGCAGAATTATTGTTGGGAATTAGTTAGTAATTTTTATACGAGTACAAAAGTGACTGTAGTACATGTTGGGAGTGATCTGTGAGTACATGTGACAATAAATAATAACAGTGCAATAGGGTATGTGACTCAATTTTTATAAATTATATTTATTAGAAGGTATGCATATTCGAAAATAGCAAATAATTGTTTTGCCTCAAGTTATTAGAAACTTTGATACTATTTTGACTGAAATTTATTTTAATGGTATTTGTGTTTGCACTAAAAATAATACAAAAACTTGATCATAGTATCCTCTTCAAACTGACATAAATTAAGTAATATAAAATCTACTGGTGGTAGGTATCTCATATGTGAGATATGAATAATGCATTGCTTTGTAATTCATGCTGTTTTTTGGTTTTACTACAGTCCATGAGGTGTCGCATCATTTACCATCAGCCAAAGGGCATGTTCGTCTCACCATTTACTGCCATTAAAAAAACCTCTAAACTCTAATTCACTCGTAAATATTTACACTAGAGGATTCAAGTCACCTCACAACTTTAACATTCACAAATTCAGCGATAAAGTTTAGCTCAACTTTACCATTTGTCAACCACACGACAAAGTTGCAAGAAAATGTTGCAAAATATCTTTCGACTCGTTCCCGGCACGTGACCCTCCGATGTATCTTTCAAGGGTTGACAAAAATTATCATATTACTGAGCATAGCTGAGATGAAAAAGCACTTTTGTGTTGCGTTTTTAGCAACGAAAGGGAGATACTTTTGTGTTGAAACCTTTTCGTCAATTGTGCAAAAGTATTGAATGAAATGCATAGATTAGTAAAATTAGTATTACCTAGTCAGGTCATAAATTCTGTTATATGTTTAATATAAAATAATTGAAACAAGTTTATTCATTAAGTAACCATTTATATACCAAAATAAACTTAATAAAACATAAATTCTTATGACACTAAAGTTTATTGAAAATGACCTCCGTGATTTTGAATACAGGCCTTCAATCTGCGCGGCCAGTTGTCTATCGCAGCACGAACGAGGTCCATGTCAATATCGGCGGCTGCCATAATCAAGGATGTCTTGAGTGACTCCAAATTGGGATGAGGCTTTGAGCACGTCTTTTCCTCCAAGTGTTGCCATATCTTGTAATCTAACGAATTCAAATCTGGACTGGAGGAGGGCCAGTCTTCGTGCCGGATGAAGTCAATTTCACGCGCCGCCAGCCAGTCTTGTGTGCTCTTCGCTCTATGAGCTGGCGCCGAATCTTTTTGGAATACCCAGTGCCTGTTATTGAACATGGTATGAGAAACAAGTTCCACAAGGTTCGTCAGGACTGTATTTTGATACACAACTGCATTCGTTTTTACACCTTTCTCACAAAAATGTACCTCTGTTAAGCCCCAATAACAAACTCCCAATCATACCATGAGCGAGGATGGAAAATGAGCTCGTTGGACACGCGGAATACGGTTGCTCGCTTCTTCACTACTGTGTGCGTACACCTTATCATTTTGTTTGTTGTAGCTCTCTTCTATGGTAAAATTTTTTTCATCTGAAAAAGGAATTTCCCGATATTTTTTTCCCGCGTACCGCTTCAACAAAGCGCGGCATCTCTTCAGTCTCAGGTCCATTAGACGAGCATTCAAACGATGTCCTGTTTTTCTTCGATATGCCCGAAGCCCCAAGTCTTCATTTAACACCCTTTTCACCATGGTTCTGCTTAACCCCATCTGAAGGGCCAACAGTTTCTGCTTACGTTTGGGATTTCTTTGAATTCGCGCCTTCACAGCTTTTATCACTGCTGGAGTCCTAACAGACCGAGGGCGACCACTTCTTGACCTGTCGTCTACACTAGATTCTTCATTGTATCGTTTGATGGTACGATAAACGAATCTTTGGTTATATTAAAAAAATTTCATTATGTCAAAAATTTGAATTGGCGCGTAACCGCAACGATGCAACGCAATAACTGCAACACGGTCTTCTTTAAGCGTCCACTCCATATTTAAAAATGAGTAAAATTTTAAAAAGTATACAGTTTTATTTCATGAACAATGCGAAATTCGAATTCAATAAACTTTTTTCTGGCCAGCATTCTAAAAGAAAAGTTTTTACTGTGTGACAATACTTATGACCTGACTGTGTATATACAGATAGATGCGCAACTCTACTTTTAATTTATTTTCCAACGTGATTTCGTCATCATAGGGCGCGCTATGTTTAGCTTAGTTATGTTATGTCAATATTTTTAAAATTGTATTTTTCATAAACTTATATCGGTTTAGTGGCACGCTACCGCCATTGAATAATTTTTTAAACTACTAACACGATAATTTCTCCTTGTCACCAGAGCGTGGCGCTAGAATCGAAATAATCGTTATCAATATTTTTCATGTACAAAATCACACTTCTATGATGAAATGGTAGCTTAATAAACGCAAACGGGGATAAATACAGAATTCAATGAAATTATACGATAAAACAAGCGATTTATAAACGGACTAGCGGCCCGGCCCAGCTTCGCCCGGGTACAAATAGATTTCAGTACAATAATATGTACGTATTAATATTATACATACAGGGTATACCAAGACTGCTACCGAAAACGAAGCCGGGTGGTAGTTTAAGCGACTTCAGACACAATGCAACAGAAAAAGTTGCAAAAATAAGCGACAAAATTTTTTTTGAAATTTTTTTCCTATTGCCATATTTTGGTGGTAAATTATTTTTTTCCTAAAATAATAGTGTATACCCTTTTATTTATAAATAATCTAAGGTATAAAAGTATTTAAATTATTATTTTAGCAAAAACTATGGATTTACCACCCAAAAATGACGATATTTAAAAAATCATAAAAAATCATTGTCGCGTTTCTTTGCGAAATTTTTAGTTGCATTGTGTTTGTAGTCACTAAAACTACCACCCGGCTTCGTTTTCGGTAGCAGTCTTGAGATACCCGGTATAGTACATTATTTTGATAAATCTCGTAGGGTTCAGCCTGCGTTTGCAATGTAAGCGGAAAGAAAATTGATAATTAACGACATCACATTAGGAACCTCAAAAATAACAATATTTCTCCACTATTTAATGGATGTTATTATACATGTAAACTCTTCTATTGAATCACTCTATCTATTAATAAAAACTGCATCAAAATCCGTTGCGTAGTTTTAAAGATTTAAGCAAACAAGGGGACATAGGGACAGAGAAAGCGACTTTGTTTTATACTATGTAGTGATTAAGCAGTATTTCGCATATTGTATCTCGACAATCGAACTGTTTTCTCAATTTAACAGAATGTACAGTGCAGGGATCTAAATCACAGTAGGCGTTTCTCCAATTGCGTGCTGGAGGCTGTCAATTCAGGTCTATTCTGTTGCAATGTCTATTAAAAATGGATCCCAATTGATAAGCGAATTCAAAGTAATTCTAGTCCGAATTAAATGGACTTATTACTAAAAGATATTGCTTAAGCCCTGGTCTGTCGAAGCTACGCACAGCGTTGCGTTGCGCGGAATGCGGTGTCAAACTCGGTTTTGTATGAAAAACATTGACATTGACATGACGTTTCGCCGCAGTATGCGTCAGCCAGCGTCTGCGGTGAGGGGTCAACCGGGTGACGGGTAGACTGGTCTTTTGTGCTGTCACAGTATGCGTCAGTGTAGAGGGGAAAGTGCGGTGAAGCGCGAGGCGAATACACCGCACAACGTGCCGTCATTCTCGTCATTTCGTCGCGGTAAGCGTATTTGCGCAATGGATTTATTTGAGGACAATATTTTTATCAATTTTCGTTTGGTTTAAACTTTCGTTTAGGCTGTGGCGCGTATATCGACTATGTGCTGCCGCACAGTACGTTCAAAACAGTTCACGCCGGTTCACGCACGTTCCCAATGACAATGGCACAATATTACACCACGTAGGAATAAAATTTTAAAACCTTGCTTTGGTGAAAGATACAATTAAAGAGTAAAAATAATTGATATTTAATAAGTACAAGATTATAAACTGGAGTCAATTACATTTATTTTATTGTTATAGAAATGGAGAACGGAATTATATTAATTGTTCTAAGTACCTAGTAACCCTTGCTTTTTAACAAAATATAGCAACGGAATTAGTTCGCAACTGATCAGGGTACAATTGGAGACCAATTGTTAGTAGGTATTTATATACATTCAGTCTTTATCCCTATTCGCAGGGCACTTTATCAGCTATCACTGCAGAGCACTGGTCTCCTCTACAATACGATTATAGAGAATACGATTGAGAGTGGTTAGGCCATATTATAGTCCACCACGCTAGCTGACCTTATCCCTATATATGCATAGAAAGAAATACAAACAACAAACCTAATAAAAACATCAATCGTTTAAGTGTACGCACTTTTAATATGAACCCGAAAAAGCTACAAAGAATCTTATGATGAGTTTTGTAGCAGCCCATATACATACATTCGTTGTATATTGGTTGTATATTATCGTCGTAGTTATTTACAAAATCCACCTGTACGATATAATAAACTATCGCCGTTCGACACAATTAGCACCACTCTCTTAGCACCTGGAGTGCATCATCATGTGATGACATGGTGCAATCTTAAATATGTAGTTCCTCAACGTAGTATCAAGTTCTGTGTTTTCCCCTTTTTTCCATTCCCATTCCATTAAAACCCCCTCTATATATATTGTAATTTGTGCTACTTACACCTACGCATATATATTTTAGCTCTGTGTTATAAATACTAAAATAAAATTATTATTGTAAAATGTGCCCATCAGTATTATTCCAGGTTTTGCTCGTGACAATTTTATAGGAAAATAATTTAATTGTTATGGAATTTAGTTTTATCCCAATTACGATACGATCGATAACGATAATTTAAGAAAGGATGTCTACATAAATCCAGTGAAATTTAATTTGATGTGACAATAAATTGTTTAAGCGAAAAAAGATGTATTTAGCAGACGCGTATTTCATTAGAATGATACGAACCACTTTTATCACGTATCAATATTGCGAAAATTGTCTCGTAAACATATATACCCAGTTTATTTAAAATGACGCACAAACTTTTTTTTTAAGAAATTATATATATTTTCGAACATAAATGATTGTTATTTGTTGTCATGGAAATTCAAGTAAACTTCAATGCGAAATTGCCATAGTAACGTTTGTTGTCAATGAACGGTTCTCCCATTGGTCAACGGTTTTACGCACAGAGTAAAACCTATATGTGAACCACCTTTTTTGTTGTTATGTGAACTACGTTGTATGACGTCATGACGTTGCTGCTTACCGCAGTGCCGCGCGTATCCTTCGACAGACCAGGCCTTTAGACGGATAAGAAAAAACATTCTAATGAACATTTCGCCGGATCCTTTGTAATCTTTGTACTCTTGCTACTAGAACTTTTGGCCTTGTATCTGATAGGGGGCGAGCCTACCGCGATATCGGGTACAAATTATTGATTCCGGGCAGATAATGAATAGAAAAATCTTTGCCAATGCGAAAAATTTACATCTGAGGTTAATTATTTCATTTGGCAAAGGTCACAAACGGACTAATTCGGGCCTTCATGAACATAAAAGACATAATTTAGCTTACAAATTAGCTTCTCTTCATTTTGAGTTTGAATCCTTTGTGGGGGGAATTGTCACAAAGGTTGCAAATTAGGATAAAAGGGACTGAGGTTTTAATATGCTAGAGTATTAAAGTATTTCCTCCTATTTGAAATAAGTATACAGGGTATGTCAACACAGTGATTGAAAACGAAGCCGGGTGGCAAATTTTGTGACATAATTCAATTAATAAATTCCCTAAAAAACGTGATTTTTATGTGTTGTTTTAAATATTATTATTTCAAGTAAAACTTTATTTTTATTATCCAAACACGACGATAGGAAAAACACTAAAAAGCATCTGATTTCCACAACTTTACAACATAATCTTATCTCCGTTTCTGATTGTGTTACCAATTCAGAATCCAATCTGAGTTTCTTGATTCGAACAGAAAGCAATAAACGCCGTAAAATTCTAATTACAAAGCGTTCCTTTCTCGTCTGGTCCCTGATTACGAAAACCTTTGTCGGTAAAGTTGCCATTAAACGGGTTAAATAACCAACAAGGGTCCATAAAAGCAAAGGGTCTGGCAATCGCGGCCAGTTAAGCAATTATGTTTTGTAATATAATTTAAATTTAGTTATCATTTTGTTTTTGTCCTTGACTGTTCGTAATGTTGATTACCAGATGTACTTAGAGGCCTATTGTTTGAGGAATTTTCACATTTGAATCAGTCAAAATGTTTTTTGACATACATACATAAACTCACGCCTTTTTCCTAGTAGGGGTAGACATATATGCAACCAGAACACCCACGTATTGCCTTGTGTGTTCCTCCACACGATGACCAAAAAATTTGGGTGAAATTACATAAATACTGTAGCACTGAGTGTCTAATTTGACCGGACTTTACATGTTTATAAATATTTTACAGGTGAAATATGTTTATCTCACATTGGTAACAGTCATATTAATTAAACATAGGAATGTGACTGTTGAATTTTATCAAACATTCAACTAAATGAATTCATTGAAAATGGTTGTAATGCATTCGAAACTTGATAGTTTTGAATGCATTACAACCATTTTCAATGAATTCATTTTCCAAGTAATACTAGCATTATGTTTTTCGAATACATTATTAGTGTAATAGGAAATAATAGCTTTATTTCAATGTATAACATTCGCGTAAATCTAAGAGATCGTTGAAAATTGAACTTATCAATTTTAATGCGACTTAAAATGTCTAAATTAAAGTTGCTGCTATAGCTGTAACAACAAAAATAGGAAACAAATGGGGTGTATTTTTTGTACAAATACATCTACACATTTCATTAAAATTACAGTTTTGTACGTATTTAGTTATCAACATTTTTTATCACCAGTAAATATTGTTTTCTAATTTACTTTTAGTCCCTCTCTACGGATCTAAGATGAGCCTCGAATTTGACAGGTTTTGTTAGGTAGGTCGGAGCCTAGTCAATTTTGGGAACCACTGGTAAACTGCGTGAATGGGCTATCCAAATTATTTTTTAAAGTTTTGTGTGTTGTCTATTTATTTCTCAGGCGTCTTAATACCAACTCTGCCTATTTATCTCCTGACCACGCATTATATTGATAAAAATGTAAAACAGAAAACGATATTCGAGCGTGTACTTACCAAATAAATCTGTATATTCGGAATTCGTAATTAAAACATTGCAATACATTTTTGTTGAATAAATATTGAACGTTAAATTTACTGTTACATATAACATGTAATTCAATGAATTCTTTAATCTGAATTCAAATTTTATTCGTATCATATTATTTACGTTGTATCTATTCGATCGAGATTTTATTTACAAAAGAAATAATTTGGTTTAGTTAACTGAATAAAATTGTGCAACGCGAGAAAATTATGTGGCAGTTATTTTGTCCGTTTTAAACTGATGTAGGTGCGCGTGCATCTTTCGAGAAAACTCTCATATCATCGTCATTATAAATTTTCTTTAAGTCGCTCATACATTGTATTCTAATTTTTATTATTTTTATGATTTATTATAGTAAGTGTATATAATAAACTATTTCTATTGATGTGGTATTACTGAAGCCCATACACTTACATTGGTGACCCCGATCGGAACATGTATTCAATATTTTGATTTTACTAAAAACATTTTTTCTATTGCATTGAATGCCGAGACGAGCATGCCGTTCGCCTGATGGTAAGCGATGCGACCGCTCATGAGCAGTAGCAAAACCAAACAACACCTTGGATTACAAACCAACGCTTGGTATTCCACTGCGCTCGCCACTTGAGTCATAAGATGTTAAGTCTCAATATGTCAATATTCTGACAAATAACATGTCTTACGAGGGTTCACCAGCACGTTTCCGAATGGCGTCCTATGTCCCCTTCTCCTAAATAATCTAGGAGTGTCTATTTGACTGTTGGGTGTATTTATTATTAGGCTATCACGAGGTGCTTAGAACCGCATTTAGGTATATTTTATGCTGTTCTGATTTTGTTGTTTTATATTACTTTTGAACTAGTTTATTATAAATTAAGTTCCCTCCATCTGTTATTGCAGTAAATTAATTAAAAATCTTATTACTCGTCACGCCACAAAAACAAGGAAAATTAAGGATCACTTCGAATAACCAACTAAGAGGAAAGGGGAGGAGGAAAGGCGAAAGGGGATGTGAGGGGAGGTGTCCAATCACACAAGATTTATGAACTGCCGATCTGACGAGATGAAGCTCCAATTGCTCCGAAAATTGCTGACAGGTTTTCACAAATTAAAAAGTAACAATATTACGGTTGGGTAAGTGTATTTGGATCCTATTTGGTCTGAATAAGGTTCATATTCGCACTAAACCGGTGAAGGAAAACATCGTGAGGAACCTGCATACCATAGCGATTTGTAAAAAAAATATCTATGGTGTGTAAGTCCGCCAACCCGCACTAGGCCAGCGTGGTGGACTATATGGCCTTACCACTCTCAATCGTACCATCGATTGTAGAGGAGGCCCGTGCCCTGCAGTGGGACGTATATGGGCTGATACAGAAGGTATCAGCCCATATACGTCCATCCCAAGTAAGTTATGACTTAAAGTACGTCAACTTAATGAAGCTGAATCAAAAATTTCTTTCAGTTGCCCTTGTATTTTTTTTTGTTCCCAGATCATTTCGTATGTGTAAAATTAATTAATTAATTATATTTTCACAATTTATTTAGTTGTGGGAACGTTGTAATTTTTATTATTTCCATTCCAACCGTCCATTTGTCTGTTTTCAGTATGGGCAGTACGCTCGACTCAAGTCTACTGCTACTAACAGCCGCTGCCAATAAACAAATCCAATCCAAAATTTGCCGTTTGAGATTGACAGCTCAATCTTTTTTCTGATACTATATTGCCTATAATAATCAATCTCAGTAGTTAAAAAACTATGGCAACATGACAAGAGACCAATCGAAAAGTAGAAAACAATCCAGATTGACTTCAATCAAAATTTTTCGATTGATTATTGGCATCGGCCGTAAGTCAGGACCGTATTGTCACAGTGAAATATTTTTTGATCTTTAAAACTAGCTAGTATTTAAATAGTGATAATTTAAGATAATATTACGTAGTTTACAGTCTTATTTTGTATTAAAATGTGTATCCATCATATTGTTGTCTGGCAGAAAATTCTTTAAGCAATAAGACCGCCACTTGTGCATTATTTTACCTGTAACTCTGTTTACTTTGTAGTTCATATGGTGCACAAGAAAGTGTTAAATAATTATGAAAAACAATAGAATGCTGCTTAGCAAGCTTATCAAGCAAACACGAACGATCGAATGTAGCAAAGACCGTCATTTTTATTCATAATATTATCAATACAAATAAAAATAGAATGAGGCATATTTTAATGAACATTTGAATTCAATTTACTTAGGGATTTTCATTAATCCTGCCATACTACACAAATATAACAAGTTGAAAACTTATTAGTGAACGAGTTAGAAACGTCTTATTGCTTGTTGAGATCTGTGATGTCTCGGGAGGCAGTCAAGGACTTTATAATTTAAACGATTTAATTTAAAGTTTTGTATTTCTTGTCGCTTTTACCGAATATATTTGAGTGGTGACCATTCTTGACAACCGTAATGTTATCAAATGTCAGAGAAACGAATTTACAGATATTCGTTTGAAGTGGAAACAGTTTTGGTATGTAAAATAGAAAAGACAATTGAAATAAAACTAATTCTTACAGATTTAATCGCGTATTTGATTTATTTTTACATTTTTCAACTTTCCAACGTTTCAATTACTTCACAGCTTTTGCGGCCACGGGGCGGACTGAGGTACTCGTCACCTTAGTGACTGATACAATGTCACTACCTACCCTTATTTTAAAATTATTGAATTAATAAGTTAATTTGAAAGTTGTTTATTTTTTGCGATGCGATTAAAGAGAAAAGATGGCTTGAATGGAACCGCCAAATTAAAAGGTGACATTAGTGTAGGGGCGAGGTAAAGACTGGGATAATTGGGGATTATTCAGGGAAGTATTAAGATCTTTGAAAGTAGGAAGAGCCGTACAATGGTTGAACCTCCAGAATATTTAATAACATCATTTTATCCATCTCAGTTCCAATTCCTTTACTGGTGGTAGGTCTCTCATATGTGAGAGATCATCTGGGTAGGTACCACCGCAATTTCTATTTCTCCCGTCAAACAGCAGTGTAAATGCACTGTTGTGTTTCGGGTTGAAGGATATTTTAGCCAGAGTAACTACTGGACATATTGAGACTTAACATCTTATGTCTCAGGATAGCGAGCGCAGTGGAATTTTGCTACTGTTTATGAGCGGTCGTATCGCTTACCATCAAGCGAACGGCTTGCTCGTCTCGCCATTCATTGATATAAAAAAAATGAACTTCTGTAATTCATATCCCATCAAAAACATCCTGTAAAAAAATTCCAAGTCTCGCAGCTCAGTTTTTCTACCGCAAAAAGTTGTGAGATCCATGTAATACCAAGTCGATTAATTTATTTAGTCCTTGATTAAGGGACGTTCTGTATAAAGTTACTACGTAAGTTGTTATCATATGAATATTAAAAATTCTTTACGTTTTAAATAAATAGATCGACTTGGCCAGTAGCATTATGCATAAATTGTACGATACATTATGTTTTCATGCGATGGATGGGATCTCACGTCTTTTTGTAGAGTCCTACTTTATTCCTTTTCGGTACTTTTTATTTCTAGAATATATACAGGGTATATCAAGACTGCTACCGAAAACGAAGCCGGGTGGTAGTTTAAGCGACTTCAGACACAATGCAACAGAAAAAGTTGCAAAAAAAGCGACAATTTTTTTTTGTAATTTTTTTCCTATTGCCATATTTTGGTGGTAAATACATTTTTTCCTAAAATAATAGTGTATACCCTTTAATTTATAAATACTCTAAGATATAAGAGAGTTTAAATTATTATTTTAGCAAAAACTATGGATTTACCACCCAAAAATGACGATATTTAAAAAATCATAAAAAATAATTGTCGCGTTTCTATGCAAAATTTTTAATTGCATTGTGTTTGTAGCCACTAAAACTACCATCCGGCTTCGTTTTCGGTAGCAGTCTTGAGATACCCGGTATAACGATTTTTCTTAAAGCCTCTGTCTTATAGTTTTTTCTTATTTTTGTAGGTATCAATTTATCACAAATATAGCGGATTTGATTATTAGTGTTCTTTCTTTCATGGTGATTGTTTTCGAGCTATTTAGTCTATTTATTTGCAAGGTTATCTTTGTCATGTTTTTCTAGAGGAATGTTGTACAGTTTAATGGGCTGAATACACCCTTTCCCTCTTTATACGCCCCTCCTGTTATGCCTCATATATAATATATATAGATACCAATCTACAACTATTATTCCATTATATACGGGTACAACGAATCATTAACTGCAAATGTATCTTTGTAATCCTATACATTTATATGAGATTACAAAGTTATTAACGCAGTTGGTGTATCTAGAAAACTAGACAGAAATTATGAAATGTTTGAATTTTTCCTTACTTTAGACACTAAACACTAATTATATACTAAATTTGAAGGTTCTATGTCTGCTAGAAGTGCCTTAGACTTTTGATGATCGGTCAGTCAGTCAGTGAGTGACAAAATTGCGAAAGTTTGACAAGTTATAATTCTTAAACTACTGGTTCAAATTAAATGAAATTTTAAATATACCGTGTTTACACAATGCATAATTAGTAACTGAAAATGCAGGCTTCTTGCTTTAACCACAACGAAGTTATGGGGGGTTGAAAATGGTCTGAATTGCTTCGAGAAAAGGATAGTACGGCTGTGCCGCTTTTTAGCTCGACTTGGAGGGGGCACTGCCGTGCCCCCAGATTTTATCTGCACCATTGAGTTATGAAATATTCTAACCTCTTCCCATCCTTGTTCCATTCCGCTCCTTTTTTGATATGAAATCGCTTTGGCGACACATCCTTGATCCAAGTTTTATGAAAGTTCATGAGCGACAGTGATCACACACCATCACGTGACCTACTTGCTCGATTGCCGGACCTATGCAAAAAATATATATCAAGTACAATCCAAGCATTTACTTCTTCTTCTTCTACCAGGCGTTATCCCGGCTGGTGCCAGGGTCCGCCTTCCAGCACATGCTTCTCAATTTTGCCCAATCTTCGGCATCCTCAATAGTAAGGCCATTGACCCTCATACAATTGACAATGCAAGCATTTTATCATGCTAAAATAAATTAAAACCAAAAAGCAATTTTGATTGAAATGTGCCTATAATATAATCATTGTATCGTACGACTGACGAATAAACGGACGTGTCAAACAGTGCGCTATACACACACGCCATAATACAGTTACAGCCTAAGAGGAATAGGCTGAAATCATTACCTACCAATTTGCCGAACTCCTAACCGACTTAGGTGTTTACCTGAAGTGGTAATAAAGCTCATAGGCTCTAACGAATGCAGGTCAGGTAAAGACGCGTGCACACTAGGGGCAAAACCGCTGCGTTATTTGTAGACAGTAATATACGTACGAGTACTGGAAGTTGTTGGAGTTTTTGGAAAGCCTTGGTGTTGCAGTTGTACAATGGTATGATTGTAAATCTCTTGGCACAGTATGATTACAAAGCTGTGGTCTCGGGTTCGAATCTCGGGGTGGGTAACGTGATATTGGAATTTTCTGTTCATTATCAGCAGCCATTTCATTATCAGGTCCGCCCCCCATCACATTATGACACACAAGGCGAAATATGGGTGACCTGATAGCACCTCTGTCTACCCTTTTGGGAGGGAGGCGTAAGTTTATACTCGTATGTATATTGGATGAAGAAGCAGATATTTTGGCATAATTATGTCGAATGGCTAAAGATTATAATTGTTGCTGACACTCGATCTTGATTGAGCTCTATTTAACCGACATTACGCTTACCATCAGGTGCTATGCAGCTATTTTAGAGCTAAAAAACAAAATGCAAGCAGTTTTCAACAAGTCGCTGTGAAATTCCTCGGGGTAGGCTTACGTTCGTCAACAAGATTCAACATTCAACAGCGGACACCTTGAGAAGTGACAGAAAGAGATTATACCGGGTATCTCAAGACTGCTACCGAAAACGAAGCCGGGTGGTAGTTTTAGTGGCTACAAACACAATGCAATTAAAAATTTCGCCTACAAACGCGACAATTATTTTTTATGATTTTTTAAATATCGTCATTTTTGGGTGGTAAATCCATAGTTTTTGCTAAAATAATAATTTAAACTCTTTTATACCTTAGAGTATTTATAAATAAAAGGGTATATACTATTATTTTAGGAAAAAATGTATTTACCACCCAAATATGGCCATAGGAAAAAAATAACAAAAAAAAAATTGTCGCTTTTTTTTGCAACTTTTTCAGTTGCATTGTGTCTGAAGTCGCTTAAACTACCACCCAGCTTCGTTTTCGGTAGCAGTCTTGATATATCCTGTATTTATTACGAGTTTTTTGAATTATCTGATTTGATAGTCGTCTGATTAATAATTATCGGTAATCAGTCAATATATATCAACCCGCACTAGGCCAGCGTGGTGGACTATATGGCCTACCCACTCTGTCGATTGTAGAGTAGGCCCGTGTCCTGCAGTGGGACGTATATGGGCTGATACAGAATCCGTCAATTTCTTAATCTAAAGATCGATCTTGAAACTATTTTCAAGATTTAGTTTATACCAATTGAGTCAACAAATACACACCCACTTAATTTATATTGATTGATGTGCTCTAGATAAATATTAAACTCGTTTAATTACTTAGGCTTTTAGACTACAAACTGTGGTTTATGAATTGGGTACTATCATATGCTTACGGATTCGATGAAAATTATTAACCTTAGTTACTATTGTTATTTATTTGCCATTTATTGCAAATAGTAATTTATATTTTGATAATCAAGCTGTGAGCACGACATTTTTCTTACATTTGCCAGTATTGCCCCTTGTGTTTAATTAATTTATTATATGTAAATTACATAAATAACCTAGGTGTGTTTAATTTAACACTAATAGCAATGAAAACCATTAGAAATGTTGTTATGTTTGTACTAATTACTATACAAATGGGAAATAGAGCCATAACAGTTTGTTTTTACGTCGTATTCAATTAGTTAATTAACTTAACAACCTAATACAGTATTTTAGTGATAGTAATTCTTCCTCCCAAAAGTATACTGTGTTTTTTTATAAAGCATTCATTTTACCCAAAAAAATAACATACCACACGAAAACTATTGGTGAGAATATTTTTTTTTGTTTTTTTTTTTATGTTCTTATTAACTCCATTTAAATATCAATTAAATTTTACTTTCAATTAAAATTATAACAATAAACGATCCAAAAAAATGAACTCAAATATTTTTTTATTTCAATGCATTTCAATTGCACTGTATAATGTATTCTACGAACTGTCACTATTATTGTGAAAACCAGTGCTGTGTAATAGCTTCACAGCACAGTTTTTTGCTAAGATGATCACCTGATTGGCACAATGTGAGCGTACTTGTTGTTCTTATTCCCCCACAAGTTGTATGTACGACCTGGTTAAGGTTGCAGGACGTCGCTGAATGCAGGCCGTTTCCAGCACGTCTATGTGGAGATCTATACGGGAGGCCTATGTTCGTAATAGCTCGTAGAACGTGTTGGAATAAATAGCAATTACAAATAGAAAGTGAAGTCGATAATACCATTTCGCAAGGTATATAAATAAATATATATAAGTAAATAAGCTAAATTTTACATTTTGCGATTGTGATCTAAAATTATTTATGCGATCTCGTGTATTCTATGAAGAAGTGAGTTAAAGCATACCATTTAAAGAAGAAACTAAACAGTTTTAAATGTGAAAATTGGTTATAAAATATTTATGGTCAGTATATTGTTTACAAATTCTGTGGTGTTCTGTTGTTTACAATTAGCAATAGCAGAAATATAGAGCATGCTAAGGCTTCAAAACTACTACTCATAGATACATCCAAATTTTAAAAGGGAAGATGGCTTGAAGCTTGCACAGGTATGGGATCCAATTCTATATTTAATTAAATCGGAACCCAAAATACCGACAGCCAGACCTCAAGACACATTGAGCTCCTTCTGCGTAGATCGATACGCGAATACAGATAAGTTATTTATATTAACTTTTTAATTTAATAATTCAAAATTAAGGGTAGTTAAATTGTAACAGTCACTGAGCGGATGACTAATACCTCAGTCTGCCCCGTGACCACGAAAGCTGTAAATTAATCGAAGCGTCGGGAACTCAAAAAATGTAAAAATTATACCAAATCCACGATAAAATCACGTAAATAATAGTTTTATTTCAATGTGTAACATTCGCGTAAATATAAGAAACCATTACTCATAGATATTGACGATACGACGTCCCATCGCAGTTTTGTGAACGAGCTCTTAGTTATCGTTTTAATTACCAAACATGTTTGATATTAATCAGTTTGTCGGTGTTATTTTACGCATTGGTCCGCATTAATGCATTAACGTTCTAATATAACTTTAATTAAATGTCATCTAAATTCATGATGGCTTTTCCTGTATATTATATTGGGTAAGCAGAAGCGCCACTTTAGTGCGTTCAGATTATTTTCATAGCAGGATGCATGTTTAACCATGCTAACCAGGCTCTGGGTGTTGACCATAAAGAAATGATGAGCGAACATTTTTTTCAATAATATGGTGTTATTTTAAATCAAAATCTATTAAATTGTCGCATTTTACCAGGTTATTAATTTGGGAATGTAAAACAAAATACTTGCAAGTACTTTTCCCACTCTGGGAAAATCTAGCACCTCTCGGTTCACAGTCCTTTTTTTTAACGTAGTATATGACGAGACGAGCAAGCCGTTCGCCTGATGGTAAGCGATGCGACCGCTCATGAACAGTAGCAAAACCAAACAACACTTTGACTTACAAAGCAATGCTTGGCATTCCACTGCGCTCGCCATCCTGAGACACAAGATGTTAGATCGTTTACACCTTGCGCGCAAAGTCAACTATAGGTATTTCTTCGTTAATTTCACGCACACATAAGCGACCAAAGCTGTGTGCGTAGAGCTGCCGCGTCGGCTCGCTATACAGTCAGCTCAACCAACTTTGATCCGTGTGCTTCAAAATTCTAATATTCAATTGAACTGTAACTTATGATTTATATATTGGTAATATAATATAATAAAAATATTTTATTTGCATTATAAGTAGACAAATATTACTGTGCAAGCAATGAACGATACAAATTTAGATACTAATCATATTTTCGTTATTATGAAATTGTTAAGGGGCATTCAAATCAGTGTTCAATCAGTACCCCAAGCAGGAAAATTTTGAAGTATCGTATAGTAATAGTATCGTGACAACGATTACTATACTATTACTACTCCATATCGGTAGCATGAATCGTTTAACCATACTCTCGTGAACTCGATACTATTACGTTACGATAGTGACAGATAACCTAAGGTAATGAACGAATATTATTGAATGATTCGTGCGGAATTGTCATTCACTACGTGGGTAAATTAATTAATTATTATTATAGAATAACAAAAAAATATAAAACATGCATTGATGTCGCGTAGAAAGGTTATGGAAATAAATTAATAAGCAAATACATATTTATTGCTTTTATTCCGCAATATACAAAAATGACTCCAATTAATTTAGCATTTAGATTTCCGAACGTAGCAATTATTTTTGGTTAGTTGTCACATATTAGCGGTTTTCACTTTTAATCTAATGCAAATTAATAACTCTCATATTATATAGATTATAGATAAAGATACGTATATATGTTTTATAAAATCCCTCTACATTTTTACGGGGAGAGCTTCATGAAAGTATTCTCTATATTTTTGCTCGTTAAGTTCCTCGGAAACTATTTTCACATATTCAATGCTCACACTTCTCTGCCCTAAGAGCTTGCTCGACTATACATTGAAATAAGCTTATGACATAAAATGATTAAGTAGGTACGCAAAACTAAAATAAAAGTTCCATGTAAATATTTTATTTATAAGTTTTTTACAGTTTTAGGTTAGGTGTGTTTTTAACTACAATAAATTCCACTTTCAATATCCTCATACTTGTTCACAAGATTCCCAAGTTCGTTTCTCCGATTCCAAACAGTCCACGGTCTAAGAAATAATCTTCATATTTGAGTTAGGTATCACAATAATTTTAACTTCATATCGCAGCATTGAATTTCATATTATTAGCGAAATACGGAGTAGATAATTACACACAATAACACTACGGCATCGGGAGACACTAAGCATGACCGTAATTAACATATTTTTCCTTAATTCGATGTGTAGAAATGCAAAAATACACTCCCGATAATGTTCTCACGGTAAAAATGTAGGTGACAAAACAATCGTATTTCTCGATAGTAAATCGGCGATACTATACGTCAAAAATTATTCCTGCTACCACTTTTCATACATTCAACTATCGCTAGACTATACTATTACCATACTATAGTGTCGTAAACGTTTCCCGCTGCCATAATTTAGTTCCAAATACGCTCACAATGGCGCTGTTCAAATTCCCATACAAAATTTTACTATTACGATTACTATACTATAGAGCCAAATGTTCCTGCTTGGGGCACAGTAGACACTACGGATGTTTTATTAATCATTTCGTGTTCGAACACATGAATAGAGTTAGGGGCCTTACAACCCCTTATAATTACGAAATATATTTAATTTTATATTACAATACATAACATAATTTAACCTCGGAATTACATCCCATTATATTATCTGAAACATAATTCATACTCACTACAAAATCATTGTAGGTAATAAAAAAAATTAAATATTTTACTACCAAAGTACTAAGATGTGGCAATCGCAGTCCGCGCGTGGCTATTTTTACTACGCACGGCAAAAATCGACTGCAGCCAGGCCGGAGCGACGAGCGATACATCCTCCCTCTAGAAGGCCTTGCGGCAGTCTGATTTGAGGCTGGTCAGACAGCGTGATTTGTAGTGGTTTTTAAAATATTTGTAGAAAACATGAAAACTAATTTAGTTGAAATATAAAAATGGTAATTTATTGATAAGATGTTCTTCTATTATAATATTGTTATAAAAAATATGTACGATAAGTTGGTGAAAAAAAAAATGTTCTTGACGAGAGTTTCCGAATAATTTCGCATTATTTAATTTTTTATTTTTCAGGAACTAAACACAAAAAGATTATTTTTCTCAGCAAAATCCCTCCATAAGGGTCTTATTAGTCTGATAATATTTTTATTTTAATCTTATATTTAGTGATTTCGGATATCTTAAGCTTCGAAATTGCCATTTAAAGCCTAAATAACGAAACTTGTGTTCAGTAATCCTTATAATACTCACAAACTATCCATCAATCTATAATGTTTTAGTACTAATTATTTTTCCTTTAAATTGTTTATTGGTGGCTATTAACTCGTTTGAAAAGTCCTGTTTTTAAGCCAAAAAGCGCGCAGCAGGTATAAACGCTCTTAAGTCTCAATATGTCCAGTAGTTACTCTGACTATAATGTCCTTCAATCCGAAATACAACAGTGCATTTAAACTGCTGTTTGACGGGAGAAATAGACATTGCGGTGAAATTTGAACAAACGCGTTGTCCTTATATACAGATCATGAGGCTTACTCTATACTTCGACATGAAGTTCGAATGTTCGGACGTTTAGCGTCAATATATAAGATAAAAGTTTTCCACATCTAAAAAACAATACTATTCTCTATGAAACTTATAATTCACTTTGAACTTAGGCTAAGTTTACGAAGTACGATACAGGTTAGGCTAAGATTACGAAGTACGATACAGGATTCAAATATTTTGTAAAGTATTTAGGCATATTCGTACAGTATTACGTCCGATGTTCGAACATTCATCGGCGTGTCGAAGTACCGAGTAACCCTTCATGTGTTTGTGATGTAACCTGAAATTTGAATGTAGCAAAATTATATATTTTAATTAATATGTATCAAATGAATCACAATTACCACATTTCATAAACAAAGTAATATTTCAGTGAAATTAATTCACTCAACACTGACATTTAAATTGTTCTAAGTCCACAATAGGTTTATTGTGTTTTGAACTGACCAGTAAAAACTTTGAAAATATATTTGTTCTGAATAGAATTGAATTCGATAACATTCCTTTTATGCAGTTCTGAAATGTGTTTGCTTTTAAGGTACCTACAACATTATTCGTGATATTAAATAGAGAAATTATTACTAGATTGTATCAGCCCATATACGTCCCGTTGCAGGCCTCTGCCCTGCCTTCCTCTTCTACAATCGAGAATACGATCGAGAGTGGTTAGGTCATATAGTCCAAGAGGTATGTCTAGTGCGCGTTGGTGGACTTTAGAAATTATTACAACCATGACAAAAAACTTTTACGTATTTATGTGTAAGATAGACACATTTATATTGTAACTTTGTTTCATTTTCTTAAAAATTTCAATGATAAATACTTAATTACATTCCCCTACATTCATCGCAACATTAATTTAAATAATTAATCAGTTTAAAAAAATATTTTTGCAGTTCGCACACTTAATTTCTCATTTTAAATTCTAGAATAAATAAATTGATACACATAATAAAATAAATATTGTTTCTCAATTTTTATTTTTTTATTGTTTTCTTATTCATTGTTTTTTTTTTAACATAAATCTTGTTTTTTTTTTTAAGTAATTATGTATGTCTGGGGGTAGGCGTTGCTAGTTGCAACACAGTTATGTCTTTAACTACTGCAGATAGCAACATGCTATTGTACTCAGGGCTTGTAAAGTTTTTTTTGTTCTGAATAAAAATTATTATTATTATTTAAAAAATAACATAACACAATGGTGACATAATCACGCCAAATCAGGTTTCTGATGATCTTAAAGTTAGACCCAATACACGATACAGATAGGACAGTAAGGCGAGATTGTCCAATCGTACGTGGTAATTGATCGTTAACAGAGCCGCGTCGCGTGACAATTCCGAACAATTCCTCAGGGACACTCCGTTGTCACGTCCTTAGCTAATATTGGTTAGCGAACTTCCAATTGCGGACATAGTTAGAATATATAAATGTGCGGATAATGTATAATGCTACTAAATGATATTTATGTTTTTTTATTGCTACGAATGGTGAAATGTATGAAATGAAATGAAATGTATTTATTGGTCACATAGGCAATGTAAAAGCTCTTATGACAAGTCAATACACATAGAACTTAATCTCTATAAACAATATATTTCTTATACTTAGTATTACTTATTTTAATTTCTTGGTTGAATTAATTTATTTATGTAATTTATTTATTTTAAATTAATTTTATTTTATGTAGAATTAGTTTTATTTATTTGTTTAGTTTTTATTCTTATTTTATTTAAAGTATTAGTTATGACTTTATGGTAATTTATTTTTCAAAGAAATACAATATGTACGTTAGTCAAATTAAATTAAATTAATTAATTAATTAGTGGACCATGAATATTATTACAACGGTGCGTAGCGGTTTATTGTTACCACCGGATCCAACGCGGCCCTTCCTGAGAAGACCCGGCGAAACAAACTCAGTGGGCTTACACTACCACTGGGACTACGCGACGCGACCCAGTCCTGAGTATATCCAGCGAATAAGACTCAGTGAGCTTGTTTTGGGTCCAACTTTACGTGACGTGCATGACATTCGCCTGATAGTAAGCGATACAACCGCTCATAAACAGTAGCAAAACCAAACACCAGGAATTGAAAGTAATACTTGGCATTCCACTGCGCTCGCCAATCTGAGACATACGATGCTAAGTCTCAATATGTCCAGTAATTATGTTTGCTACAATGTCCTTTAAACCGGAACACAACAGTGTGTTTACACTGCTGTTTAGCAGGAAAAATAGATATTAATTTCAGGAAATGGATGAAATTAAAACTCACGGAAGACTCTACGCGGTCTTCGCTTTGTCCATATATTTATGTCAATTTTCTTAACCTCTACATAAAATGGTCGCTATGTGTGCAGATAAGAATAGGTGGCCATTATTTAGATAGATACTTTTATTATTTATTCTAGTAGCCATTATAAGTTTTCGTTGAAACTAGTCTCCTCTGACAATTTCTAACATGATATTTGGAGAATTTTGCACTTGGGAATATAAGCAGTGTATCCTAAAGTTCTTAAAATTTAACTAGTTTATCCTTTATACAGGGTATACGGACTGCTATCGAAAACGAAACCAAGTGATAGTTTTAGTAACTTCATAAACAATGCAACTAAAAATTTGAAAAAAACAACGACGATTTTTTTTATATTTTTTATTCCTTTTGTCCTATTTAGTTGGTAAATACATAGTTTTTCTAAAATAATAATGTACACCCTTTTATTTCTAAGACGCTAGGGCACGCAAGGTTTAAATTATTATTTTAGCAAAAACTATGGATTTACCACCCGAACATGATCACATTTAAAACACCACAAAATAGGAATCGTCGCGACTTTCCGGGAGATTATTGTTTGCATTGTGTAGTCACAAAACTCCCACTCGGCTTCGTTCTTGGTCGCAGTCTTGATTTGTCCTGTATAAAAGGATAATGGAATTCAGTCAGATAGAAATAATTCGATATTTTTATGATATTGCACCATATCAATAGTTTTATTTCAATGTGTAACATTCGCGTAAATCTAAGAAACCATCATATGATTTATAATAACATTGAATGCTATACTATAGACTTACACATATGATAATCGTGAATGATAAATGATAAATCGATTTATTTTTAGAATTATCTCTTAAGCACTTCAAATTAATTATTTGGTTACAATTACAATCCGTTGCTGTAGGTTTTTGTATTTCATGCATATATCGCATTCAGTGCAATGTCTATTACTTCCACTGAATAGCAGTGTAAATGCACTGTTGTGTTGCGGTTTGAAAAAATTGCTGCCAGAGAAGTATTACTCTGGATACAATGTCTTTCAAACCACAACACAACACTGCTGTTTGACGGGAGGAAAAGACATTGTGGTGGTATTTATTCAGGTGGCCAATCACATATGAGAGACCTGTACTGTATCACCCCATATACGTCCCACTACAGGGCATAAAACTCCTCTACAATCGAGAGTACGATTGATAGTGGTCAGGTCATACAGGCCACCACATTAGTCGAGTGCGGGTTGGTGGACTTTAGATACCATATAAATTCTTACAAATTCACTGTAGTCTGCAGGATTCTTCACGATTTTTTCCTTCACTGTTAAAGTGCGTGGTGATTTAATATCAATATATGAGAAACCCACCAGTAAATGAGTCATTTGCATGTACTTTAATGCTGAACACCAGTTAATACACGGACGATATCTGATAATTAGACTTTAATCAGTGGTCCCAGATAGAGTATCGGTTGTCAAGGAATATTTATCTCACATAAATTAATAATTATAAATAATGAACACTCAGTGAAATATTTATTAATGATTACTTAATTATACACTCAAAAAAACTTGGATCTAAAAAAATAAACTAAAAATCTACAACAACACGTTTTTCCCGGCACTTTCTCCCACGTATTATAAATCTGTGGAACCAGTTGCCAGTGGCATCATTCCCGGACAAATACGACCTGGCGACCTTCAAAAAACGACCGTATTCCCACCTCAAAGGCCGGCAACGCATCTCCATGCCCTAAGGTGTTGCAGATGTCCATGGGCAGCGGTGTTCACTTACCATCAGGTGAACCGCCTACTCGTTTGCCCCATATAATAAAAAAAACAGAAATATAAAAACAAGTTTAACAATCGGCGGTTTTATCGCAAAACTAGTCTGCCAGACTATCTGTTCAGTAGTTACTCTAAAATAACTCGTAGATTTACTAAACATAATATAATTATACATAAATAAACTCACGCCTTTTCCCGGGACTTTTCCTTGGTAGGCAGATGTGCTGGTAGGAATTAGTACGCCCACGTTTCGCCTTATTCCGTCCCACAATGTGATAGGGGACGAGCTTATTGCCATATTGTTTGCCTTCTCGCGAGTTCCCTCCTTCCTACAATCCTGGTTCCTTCCGCCGTGGTGTGAAGAGGCACCTTAGCAGGCTGGCATAATTGTTTCCATTGGCATGGGACTGCCGTACAATGCCAATGGATGTTCTGCCTGGGCGGCATTGCGCTTACCATCAGGTGCAATGCCGCCATTATGCCGGGCCATTATAAAAATAATAAAAAAATATCGGGCACATATTCCTGACTCCGGTTAATGAATTGAAATATCTAGTATCAATTTACCCGACCCGGGATTCTATTCATTACAGTCCCAGAGTCTGAAAGTGCCCGAAGTATGGCGATAGACTTACCACCTATCACATCATAGGACGGAACATTCAAGGTGAAATGTGGGTGTCCTGGCACCTCTGCCTATCCTTTCGGGAAAAAGATGTAAGTTTATGTATGTAAATAAAACAATTACTGTAAGAAAGTAAGAACACTTAGGACTACCGGATATATGCTAGAACAATACTTCACAACAATATTGTTTTTAAAGGACACAGTAGCTAGTTCGTTTTGATATTGGAATATGTAGGTCATATTGAAAGAAAATATTCTAACCAAGTATGTAATGTAAGCAATCGTTGCAAACTGAAGGGTAACATTTTCTTTGTTTCAAACAGCAGTAAATGCACTTTTGTGTTCCGGTTTAAAGGACCTTGCAGCTAGAGTAAAGAAAATTATTAGATAGTACCTACAAGTATATGTGTAAAATATTTACTTATAAATTTATACAATTATGAGAATGAAGAACGAAAGTAACAGGAATGCGGAAAATCTACATATATGCAGTTAAATAATTAATGTAAATAGTCGATTTATTTTTCTTTAAAATTCCCTTAATTAATTATTGTAGATTATTCATTGATACAGGCGCTCAAATCGTACATCACACAATAAAGATCATTTTTTTATTGCTATGAACTATGAGTCAAGCTTGCCATTCCCCTGATGGTACACTTACCATCAGGGGAATCAAACGCTCATTGACAGTAATAATAATGCTTGGCATTCCACTACGCTCGCCATCCTGAGACATAAGATTCTATATTCTATTCTATTCTACTGGTGGTAGGTCTCTCATATGTGCGAGGCCATCTGGGTAGGTACCACCGCAATGTCTATTTCTCCCGTGAAACAACACCGCTTAAATGCACTGTTGTGTTTCGGATTGAAGGACATTGTAGCCAGAGCAACTACTGGACATATTGAGACTTAACATCTTATGTCTCAGGATGGCGAGCGCAGTGGAATGTTGCTACTGTTTATGATCGGTCGTATCGCTTACCATCAGGCGAACGGCTTGCTCGTCTCGCCATTCAATGCAATAAAAAAAAAAGATATTGAGTCTCAATATATCGAGTAGTTACTGTGTTAATGTGCTTCAAACCGGAATACAACAGCGCGTCTACACTGTTATTTATATTATTATTTGACAGCCTCCGTGGCGCAGGCGGTTAGACGCCGCCTGTGAAACGAGAGTCCGCGGGTCGATCCCCGCACCGGGAGAAATGTTTGTGCGGCCCACAAATATTTCTTTCGGGTCTGGGTTTTCGTGAGACCGAAAAGTCTCTCGTAGTTCCTGATAAACACGACACAAGACTCGATCTTAATGTGGGGTCAGGACTATGTATGTGACTGTTGGGTGTTATTTATTTATTTAGCGGGAGATATAGATATTACCTTGGCACCCAGGCGTGCTGAGAGACCTACCTCCAGCGATACTCAAGGCCGCAACTTTATCCTCATATCAGATTATTTTCAATTAACCTCCTTTACTCGTTTCATCCCTTGAGAATTCAGATGAACGATATAAGAGTACGTAAAGAGCCTTTTCTATTTGGCAGAGTATAATGTTCCTTTACACTACTGACGTAAATCTTTATAGATGCTGCAAGTATGACCACTTCATTTTTATTTATTATAATGGCCTGTCCAACTTCGCTCGGGTATAGATATCATTAAAGTCTATACCATAATTTTCAGACGGTACATTTTCTCTGTTTTTGCATCAATTTTAATTAATACTCTATTTCTATTGGTCATAGCGTAAAGTTTTGTACCTTGCCTTTCGTTATTAATAGGCTATCTCAGTCTAAACGACACACACACGATACAAGACTCGATCTTAGGGCGGGGTCAGGTCTATGTATGTGACTGTTGGGTGTATTTATTTATTAGCACGTTCAAACAAACTAACTCTTCAGTTTTATAATGTACATATTTATTTTACTAGTAAGAGTATGATTTTTGTCTAAAGTAAGCGTATTTCACTTTCCTCGCCGTTTTTCTCATTTTTATACCAAAGCAACACAAGTAGCAGCTCCTTTAAAAAAAGAAGTTTCAAAACGGCATCATGCAGAGAATTTTACTGCTAAACCACTTGATGACATAAAACCAAAAATCTGATATTATTTTTCATTTTCAAGGGACATGCGTCATCTAATCCGATTTATGTTCGTAGCATATAGAACATATTTTCACGAAAATCTTCAATGGAGTACGTGACTATTGTAATGTGGAGTAGGAATTCTATATGCTCTATTGTATGGGAATTTTTATTTATTTTACATTACACGCAAGAAAAAACATCGAAACCCGGAAATTACTTATTATATTTTTTTATTCTTATTGCGAGACTAGCATGCCTCTTTCCTGATGGTATGTGATTTGACCGCTCATAAATAGTGGCAAAACTAAACAGTGAAGAACAGTTTGTATATTTCAAATTTCTATGGAATTTTTAATACATGTCATAAAACATACATAAACTCACGCCTTTTCTCCCAGAAGGGGTAGGCAGAGGTGCCACGACACCCATATTTCGCATTGTATTTTCCGTCCCACGATGTGACTGACTCCGGGCGGCTAATGAATAGAAAAATCCAATATTATTTTTCCCGACCCAATCCAATATTACTTTATTACTTTTAAATATACAAATGCGATATTTTTGGGCTCGATAGAGTGTCTGAACTGCAGCTTATGAAAATGAATTTTTTTTTACCTTAATTGCCCGAATGTATAACAAAAGTATAAAACTATTTTAAGGATAATTAATTAGTTAATTCGATAACTGATTCATTTATTGTTTCATATTTTTCTCTTGACACCCTCCGTGGCGCAGGCCGGTAGACGCCGCCTGTGAAACGAGAGGCCGCGGGTTCGATTCCCGCACTGAAACAAAATTTTGTGTGAACCACAGGTATTTGTTTCGGGTCTGAGTGTTTGTGAGACCGAAAAGATTCTCGTAGTTCTTGATAACCACAACACAACACACGACAATGTGTGTGACTGTTGGTTGTATTTATTTATTTATCTATCAACTGTTTTAAAGTAACGTCCACAGTTTAAAGTGTCGGTTTAACTATAATTCCGTTTCAACATTGATATCTTCATTTTACACATAGGTTGAATTATTTGTCATGAGAATTTCCTCTTGTTCGCTCGAGACAACAACATAAGAATAATGAAGAAGTAAAAAGTTCCCTGTACGTTAGTGAAGCATCTGTTGTGGAAACTTCGATGGAACGTGATATTACAACCTCTTCCTTATTGTAGCCGTTCTGGATTGTTAAAATGAAAATTAATGTTCGAATCTAGAAAAAATAGAACTAAAGAAATAAATAGAAACTAAAAAATGTTTGGGTGGTGAATTTATAGTTGCGTACCATATCGTCTTTAAAAGTAAAGAGGTTTACAGTATTATTTAAGGAACAACTATGTATTTACCACCCTTATACGGTGGCAGGAAAAGATTTAAAAAAATATTGTCTCATTTTTTTGGATTTTTTTAAGTGCGTCGTGTATATAGTTACTAAAACTACCATCCGGCTTCCTTTTCTGTCGCAGTCTTGTATAAGCTGCTATAAAACAATCTTTCTAGGTCAGATATGTTTGACGAATAAACTTGAATATTCAAAATGACACTACGTCCGCATAAAGCCATCACTTTTCTCATTGACCAAAATCAAATGTCGCTTTGTAAACTCATTCAGCAGTAGAGCAAGGAAGTTAATTCATACTTTAAATAAATTGTCTGTTAAGCGTCGAAGTAGAAAACTTGAATGAAGTCCGTATTTGTTTATTTTTCTTCATAAAAGGAACAGCTGTTTTTAGAGAGTGGATGAGGCTCAGTGTTCCTCATCAATGTCTTTGAAGGGATACAAAGAAAATTAGTTTATATTTGACAACTTATACGATATAGATTTTGTAAGATCTTTTGGCGCCCGAATGGGTTGTTGTTAAAATATTAAGAATAGATTTTCTCTTTTCACATTTTATTAAATTGGATATGTTAATACTATTGACAGCCTCCGTGGCGCAGGCGGTAAGACGCCGCCTGTGAAACGAGAGACCGCGGGTTCGATCCCCGCACCGAGAGAAATGTTTGTGCGGCCCACAAATATTTCTCTCGGGTCTGGGTGTTTGTGAGACCGAAAAGTCTCTCGTAGTTCCTGATACCCACGACACAAGACTCGATCTTAGTGGGGGGTCAGGACTATGTATGTGACTGTTGGGTGTTATTTATTTATTTATTTATATATTGTTCAATTATTATTATCAATTATTATAAAACGAGTATAAATGCTTGTTATTTTATTATGAAAATATATCTCAAACAATGAGATAATTAGATATTTTTAAAATTTTATTTTAGTTCCGAATTTCGCCACATGCCAATAAAATTTACTTGAATTATAAATAAATCACTGTCGACCATTCCATAAGTGTAGGCAAAGTCTATAGACCTTCTCGTAAAATACGACGAGAAAGATGCATACTCCTCAATTCAGGGCCACTGATATGTATTTCATCGATATTGTTAGAATAGTTAATTAAAATATTTGGTTGCGTTGCACCTATGTCACAAAATTGGCTCATGGCATTCTAACAGTTCAAACCCGCACTAGGCCAGTGTGGTGGACTATATGACCTAACCACTCTCAATCGTACTGTCGATTGTAGAGGAGACCTGTGCCCTGCAGTGGGACGTATATGGGCTGATACAGAATTATAACAGGCGTCTGCGATGAACGATGCTGGGGGGGTAACTCTTTACTCCGAAACGACGTCGAATGTGCAAGTATTTGAACTTCGTTCAGAGAATAGAGTAACCCGGTGACAATGCCTTATAACCAAGACATATAAATATTCTACGACATAAAAATTAAAAATCCTTTATGGGCGCATGATATTGGCAATTAATTTCAGAAGTAATGTAACGGTAAATACATCAACAGAAAAAAAATACGATAATTAGAAGTGTTCTTAGTTCTTATAGCAGTGTTGATTATCAGTTGCAGTATTAAGGGTGTGTTTATGACTTGATAAGAACATGTGTCATAGATAAGACTTGACAACTCGGCAGATAACAATATTTTTGTTCGGCGACGCGGGTCCTTCTTCCGTCGTTATAGCAAATTGACACACTGTCATGTTATGAACGGTTGTCCAATTTGTGTTGTGACAATAATTTGATATGAGGATTGATAATGTCTTTATCTGTACAAAGAAATATCTTTGTAACCTTTAAAATATTCATCCAGTATATACTATTTACTTCAAAGTATAATTATTACAACATTGCAATCATTAGTTACATGATGTCTTTATTTATATTTTACTAAAATTTTGTGTCGTGTTCTGCCCTTTTTTTTCAAGATATTTTGTCACTATTCATACTTCTGACGTTTAATATAAAGTTCATACAATCAAATAATAAGATATTTTTTTTTCATTTGTTGGGTCTATGAAGTCACTAATATCTAAAAGCCTTAAGTGAAGACATACATTAGTTAACCCACCTTCTGTATGAGCTTATATACGTATATACGTGGAACGTTCCACTGCAGGGCACGGGCCTCCTCTACAACCGAGAATACGATTGAGAGTGGTTAGGCCATATATTCCCCCACGCTTTGTTGTTAGTGCGTGTTCTTAGTTCTTATAGCAGTGTTGATTATCAGTTGCAGTATTAAGGGTGTGTTTATGACTTGATAAGAACATGTGTCATAGATAAGACTTGACAACTCGGCAGATAACAATATTTTTGTTCGGCGACGCGGGTCCTTCTTCCGTCGTTATAGCAAATTGACACACTGTCATGTTATGAACGGTTGTCCAATTTGTGTTGTGACAATAATTTGATATGAGGATTGATAATGTCTTTATCTGTACAAAGAAATATCTTTGTAACCTTTAAAATATTCATCCAGTATATACTATTTACTTCAAAGTATAATTATTACAACATTGCAATCATTAGTTACATGATGTCTTTATTTATATTTTACTAAAATTTTGTGTCGTGTTCTGCCCTTTTTTTCAAGATATTTTGTCATTATTCATACTTCTGACGTTTAATATAAAGTTCATACAATCAAATAATAAGATATTTTTTTTTCATTTGTTGGGTCTATGAAGTCACTAATATCTAAAAGCCTTAAGTGAAGACATACATTAGTTAACCCACCTTCTGTATAAGCTTATATACGTATATACGTGGAACGTTCCACTGCAGGGCACGGGCCTCCTCTACAACCGAGAATACGATTGAGAGTGGTTAGGCCATATATTCCCCCACGCTGGCCCAGTGCGAGTTGGCGGACTTACATACTATATAAATTCTTACAAATCGCTATGAAGTTTCCTTACTATGTTGTCCTTCCCCATTATATTGCGTGGTGATTGATGACACTTATGACTCCGAAAAGTCGTTGATTTGGCCTGGGACTTAAACCCGCGACCACTGTGTACATGTTGGCAGTCGTGTTTACCAACAAGCCACCAAGCACTTCACATGCATCACATTTCACAATTCAATACTTAAATAAATATTCTTAATCCCTCCTTTCTTCAACAGCATCAGTGGCAAGGATCGCCAAGTTCCTCGGCGGTACAGGCACTCCCGTGGTCACCACTGGCGGATTCACCTTCGACTTCGTGCAGCCCAAACAGACCTGCAAAGACGAGTTCTACATGATGGTCAGGGCTGGACCCCTGGGCTTTGAGGACATGGCTTACTTCATCATCGATATCATGCGCCAGTGAGTATATTCTTAATGTCTTTCGATTATACTTTGTCATGGTCTTTAAGAACAAAGTCGTCTCTACCGGTAAGTTCTTTTAGATTCTGATCTCAGTTTAGCTTGACGTCTTCAAGGTGATTTTTACTTCTAGTGTACATGAGGTCAGTATTTTATTTTGAGGTGAATGGAAAATTGTAAGACACACCTGAATGTAGTTATTTTACTAAGCACTTTGATAATATGTTAAGGAACCGAACTAGAATTTCATTAGCTAAGATTAAACACTAGAAATAGAGGATAATGGTAAAATAGAGTGGAATATATTCCTATAGACGCAAACCGGGTCGCTACTACGCGAACATTTAACATGGTCCATTTGCAATCATCCAGTCTATTTGCTGTCAATGTTTTCAATATAAAATGTAAAACAGATATCGCGCTTTGTAATAGGGATTGAACAAAGCAATATTTATTAAACTATGAATATTATGAAACATAATATTTTATGTTAAAAATTCAATACATAAGCTTATAGTCATCATAAGTCATGTTTAAATCCCCAAAGAATTACATAAAAGTGTACTTACTCGCTCCTATAGTCCTTCTGATAGTTATGCTTACAAAAAGCTGAGGAGGAGAATATAGATAATAGAGAAGAGAATAGGCTATCGCTCCGCTGGTAACAAAATTCTCGGTTTCTTATGATGTATAACAAAGCAACTAGAACACCGCAAAATTTGAGTTTACCACTCCATAAAATACCAGCATTCAGGTACATTGCTTTGAGAAAACGCAGGTAAGTTTCCAATGTATTGACAAGTGGGGTTATACCATTTGGTCTTATCATATATCCAGAAGAACCTTCTCGCAGACATGTAAGTAATAAAGTTCTACCAATTGTGAGTATATTAAATCAATCTAATATAATGGTGAGGGGTTTTCTTGCACTTTAATTTAAATTGATAGATGATCGACTTTTACATCAAATTCTAATTTACACAATGAAAATCTTAAACGTTTCTTATAATTCTCAATTTAGTTTTTTTCATGCATACATACATATATAAACGCCTTTTTTCCTAGAAGGGGTAGGAAAAGGAGCAACCAGGACACCCACATTTCGCCTTGAATGTTCCGTCCAACGATGTGATAGGGGGCGAGCTTATCGCCATGACGGGCACAAATTCCTGACTCCGGGCTCATAAGGAGCAGAAAAGTCCAATATCACTTTGCCCGACCCGGGATTCAAACATGAGACCTCAATTTATTATCGTACCATAGTACAATGTACATGGGGTACATCGGGGCTTTTTGTCTTTTTTAAAGGCTAATAAATAATACACGAAACACAATAGATCACAACACAAATACGGACATCAATTAGCCAGTCAAAAGCCCAACTAACCATAGCCGTTTGATTAGCTGAACATATAAGCAGGTGCAATACAATTACATTGAACAATGTTTCTAACTGAACTATCTTCAAAGGGATTTCAATTGGGGTTTGCAAAGCAAAATTGTCATTCAGATGAAAACTAGATTTGTTTTAGCTGAGTGAAGCAAGTTACTTGAATACCAGTAACAGTAGAATTAAGTCAACTTCATTGTTTTTGCTCTAAATGACGAGACGAACATGCCATTAGCCTGATGGTAAACTATACGTCCGCTGATGGACATTAGCAAAACCAGACAACGCCATGAAATAGAAAGCATACTTGGCATTCAACTAGGCCAGTAGTTACTCCTAGGTAGTTAGACCTACCACCAATTTTATTTTACTAAAGGACTATATAACTTATCACAAATTTGAAATAAATAAATACGGGTGTATTTATTCATTTATTTGTGACTGTTGGGTAACAGTCACATACATAGTCCTGACCCCACACTAAGATCGCGTCTTTGATCGTGGGTATCAGAAAGTACGACAGACTTTTCGGTCTCATAAACACCCAGACCCGAAACCTATACCTGGGATATACCCGAGATACATGTGGATCAAACAAATATTCATCTCGGTGCGGGGATCGAACCCGCGGCCTCGCATTTCACAGCCGGCCTTTAACCAACTGCGTCACGGATGCTGTCAAATTTGGATACTCAGATCAAAACAACCCTTTATGTCTCGTAGATATAAATGATTACCTGGTCCATCCGACATTATTGTCTCAGAGTCCGAGATCCAATGGCGACGATAAACAAGGATTTGGTGGATTGAACGCCAATTCTTGCAAACCAACTGAGTATTGGACAATTTGTCTGTATCAGCCCATATACGTCCCACTGCAGGGCACGGGCCTCCTCTACAATCGACTACCGATTGAGAGTGGTTAGGCCATATAGTCCACCACGCTGGCCTAGTGCGGGTTGGTGGACTTACATATCATAGAATTTTTATAAATGCTATGGTATGCAGGTTTTCTCACGATGTTTTCCTTCACCGTTTTAGTGCGTGGTGATTGACTATCAATACACACATGAATCCGAAAAGTCAGAGGTGTGCCCTGGGATTCGAACCCGCGACCACCGTGAACATGTTGGCAGTCGCGTCTAGTCCGTTTACCAACCGGCCACTACGCAATTTGATTGGTCTTGATATAATTGTGTTTGGACTAGGTTAGTGCCATTATAATTGTGTTTGGACTAGTGAGTGCCATTGAAGCAGAAATCGTAGTGTACATAATATATGTGCACTGTTGTGTTTTGGATTAAAGGACATTGTAGCCAGAGTAATGTCTATTTCTCCCGCAAACAGCACTGAAATGCACTGTTGTGTTTCGGATTGAAGGACATTGTAGCCAGAGTAAATACTGGTCATATTGAGACTTAACATTTTATGTCTCAGGATGGCGAGCGTAGTGGAGTGCCAAGCAGTACTTTGTTATTTAATGTGTTGATTGGTTTTGCTATTGTTCATAAGTGGTCGTATCGTTTACCATCGGGCGAAAGGCATGCTCGTCTCGCATCTTCTAAAAAAATATTATATACAGTGTATCTCAAGACTGCTACCGAAAACGAAGCCGGGTGGTAGTTTAAGCGACTTCAGACACAATGCAACAGAAAAAGTTGCAAAAAAAAGCGACAATTTTTTTTGTTATTTTGTCCTATGATCATATTTAGATGGTAAATACATTTTTTCCTAAAATAATAGTGTATACCCTTTTATTTATAAATAATCTAAGGTATAAAAGAGTTTAAACTATTATTTTAGCAAAAACTATGGATTTACCACCCAAAAATGGCGATATTTAAAAATCATAAAAAATAATTGTCGCGTTTCTTTGCGAAATTTTTAGTTGCGTTGTGTTTGTAGGCACTAAAACTACTAGTTCAGTAGTACTAGATACCCAGTATACATTTTAATCTGTCAGAATTCTCATCATAAAACCGCTGAATCCCTCAAAAATTAATATACGTGTAACCAATCTTCATGTTATACACTTTAAGAGCTTCATTTTGAAAATCTCGTTACGTGGAAGGCTGACCTCGAACCAAATTTACGAAAAGTCACAGGGGTTAAGTAGGGAAATTTAAATTGCTCCATATGTATGAAATTTAATTCTTCAGGGCTGGTTACCTAACTCTTTTAAGGGCCAGCGGCGGATTTATTTTTAGGGCACTTAAAAGGTGTAAAAAAGTTTCGGGTGATGCCTTTGAACTTGATTTTTCGGTGAGAACTTTGCATTATGCTATTTGTTTGGATACCTTTTTGGTTTAAATAATTTAATGTTGATGTGAGCAATCTCTCTCTCTCTCTTCCAAGCTATTTATCCCATATGGTGGTGGGGTCAGCTCTCTTCGTTTTTCTTCTCCACTTCGCTCTGTCCCTGATGTCGTCTTCGGATACCTGGCATTCTCCCATGTCCCTCCGCACTACATCCTTCCATCTCGTCTTCGGCCTGCCCCTGGTCCTTCGGCCGGTTATGGTTAACTGTAGTGCCAAGTTACCTACGTAGTCCGGCGGCTGCCTTTTTACGTGGCCATACCATCGCAGTCTACTCTCCTGCATTTTATCGGCGATATCACGCACCCCCAGGCTACCTCTCACATACTCATTGATGTGAGCAATAAAACATGATAAAGGTTTTTCTTTAAATTACTGGTGGGGTATGTGAGAGGTCGCCTGGGTAGGTAACAATGTCTATTTCTCCCGCAAAACAGCAGTGTAAATGCACTGCTGTGTTTCGGATTGAAGGACATTTTAGCCAGATTAACTATTGGACATATTGTGACTTAACATCTTATGTCTCAGAATGGCGAGCGCAGTGGAATGTCAAGCATTACTTTGTAATTCAAGGCAATGAAATCATTATAGCAATCACAAAAAATATAATATTGTCATCACTATAACAATAAAAAAATATGTAAATAATTTCCGCGATACAGGCTAATGCCTAGTGCGAAAATCGTTGGTAATCTCTCTTTTTGTACAATAATTACAAAAATATTTAAGTTAAGGAATTTTATATAATTTTAGTTACTTTCGATCTCAGCTTTGTTTTAGTTAATTATAATTGATGTACAAATTTATTTGGCAATAAATACTTATTATTACTTACTTAAAAATTAAGTACCCAACATTGTACCCAAGTTCACAGTTTTAGTGGAACTTGATCATCACATATAATAATTGTAATACGGCGGTAGTTGTAAATTGTAACAATTTAGTTATACTTATACCCCAAAATAGTGTTACCGCTCAGTTATTTGTTCTTGTTATATAAGTAATTACAAGGTGATCAAATTAAGTTTAGTGGTATTTTTGTATACATTAACATTAAATATATTATATAAATATATATCATATATTGTGTATAATATATTAATTATAAATAATTTGTTTATATATTCCTTTTTAGAGCATGTTTACCTTTAAATTCTATACTGCCCTCTCTTCTTATCCTTTTCTTTTATCCATCCAAAGATTGTCTGTAAGAAATCGCCTAGGGCGATAAGACCGCCAACTGTACTCTTTAATTTTATTTGTTAAATATTGTAATATTTTTGTTCTTTTGTGTGCAGTAAAGAATAAATAAATAAACGTTGGTAATATGCATATACGACATATTGTGTATTGTGATTGGTGTCACTGGAATTCGCTGTCGTCTAAGGCACAGGCACGGCCTAGTTTAGTCGACAGTGGTCACTAGTAATAATATTACATAATGAATTATACTATTATATTATGATAGTGCATGGTGGCCTGTTGGTAAAGATAGTGCGTGGTGGCCTGTTGGTAAACGGACTAGACGCGACTGCCAACATGTGCACGGTGGTCGCGGGTTCGAATCCCATTGCACACCTCTGACTTTTCGGAGTCATGTGTGTATTGATAGTCAATCACCACGCACTAAAACGGTGAAGGAAGACATCGTGAGAAAACCTGCATACCATAGCGATTTATTAAAAATTTTATGGTATGTAAGTCCGCCAACTCGCACTAGGCCAGCGTGGTGGACTATATGGCCTAACCACTCTCAATCGTACTGTCGATTGTAGAGTAGGCCCGTGCCCTGCGGTAGGACGTATATGGGCTGATACAGAATGAATTATACATTGTTTGCATAACATAATTATAAGGTATGTACTCTAAAACTTTTGGTGTCAAAATAAATACAATACAAAATAAAATACAAAATACATTGAGGTTTTACAACTGGAGCGGACGCGTCAAAGAAATTTTGTGCTCGCTTAGTTATGACAGGGAAGTATAGGTCCAGTCGGCATTGCTGCAAATACGACACATCATATATTTGTTACATTTTTTACCTACTAACTACAGAATAATGAAAAATTTGTACTGGTAGAAGGCCTCTCATTAGTGAGAGGCCGTCCGGTTACAGTCAGCGACAAAAGTCGTTGAGCATATTCAAAACGCCAAAATTCATGCACACATGAAGCAACAAAAGTGGATGACCAGGATCGGCGACAAAAATTTATGAACACTACAAGGTGACAAAAGTTTCTGAACAACAAAGCAACAAAATTACTGAACACGTCAAAGGTACATAAGTCTCTGAACACTTATAAAAAGCAAGATTGCCGTTAATGTGTTAACCTACTTTTGTTGCTTTATAAGCATTAAAAGTTAAATTTTATTTCATAGTTAATATATCTGCTTTGACTTTTTGATTTCAGTTTTTGTAAATTCAGACATTGCTTTAAGCGATAAGACCGCCATTTGTAATTTTTGTTATGTTTTTTATTTGTTTCTGTATATTGTGTTTATTTTAAATGTGTATATTAATAAAAAAATAAATAATAATAAATTAATATTTATTTATGAGAAATTCTTAGCATGTTTTATATTCAGTGTATATTAATAAATAATAATATTTTTTATTCAGAATGATTTAATAATTTGTCTGAGAACCGACCACCGTTGGGGTAGACGTGTTCTTGAGTGGAGACCGCGCCTCGGCAGGCGTAGTGTAGGACGCCCGAACGAGGTGGAGTGATGATATCCGAAAGATGGCTGGTAGCCGTTGGAGACGTTGAGCTGAAGATCGAGCCCAGTGGCGTGCCATAGGAGAGGCCTATGTCCAGCAGTGGACACGAATAGGCTGATGATGATGATGATGATTCAGAATGAATATAGTGGCCGCAACTTTTTTGGATATTGGTCAATTGGTCTCAAAATCCATATCTGAGAGACCCTTCGCTCCGATATTATAAATAGATAATTAGGATTGAACATTTTTGCTGCCAAATTTAACTTTTTAGTTATTGATCCGATTGGTCTCAAAATCAATATCTGATGGGTTCTTTGCTCCGATATTCGAAATAGAAAGACAGATGGAAAATAATGGCTGCCGTTTAGAACTTTTTATAGAATTAGTACGTATTTTGGGGCGTTTGAAAAAAATCTACAAAATGTTTACGATGAGCGCGCACATTGACAACCAAATAGACGAAGAGTTCGTGGCCGACAGAGTTTTGTCATCTTATAAAAGCTGAAAGTTTTTCTCCGCATGCCTCTAACATAGGCATCACACGATCAGCTATTATTAAGTTCCGATCTTGGTTGCTTTGGAAGTTATGATCTTCAATGTTTCTGGCCAGATAAAAGAACCATCAAACGTATTGGAATACCAAGGAAATATTTGTTTATAGTTGCCTTAATAACATATATAAAATTCATTTTCTTATAAAATATAAACTTTTATACTATTACATTTGAGCGGATTTACAATTGAGCGGAATGGAGGCTTCAAAATGTTTGCAAGAAACTTGTCTATTGGGCAAAACCAGTTGTCTAGGCTGAAGAAGGACGACGGCCGCGTGGTATCGACAAGGGCAGAGGTATTAAGGGAGATCGACAGGTTCTATGGACAGCTTTACACCTCGGTTGCCGAATCTACTGTTAGCTCGGCCGAAGACCCGAGAGCGATGATATCCCGGACATAAGCCTGTGTGAGATAGAAATTCCCTCAAACAACTAAAAAACAACAAGGCGCCGGGCGAGGACGGAATCACTTCAGAGCTTCTGAAAGTGGGCAGAACGCCGTTACTGAAAGTCCTTCAGAGGCTCTTAAATTCCGTTCTCCTCGAGGGCTCAACGCCGGAGGCATGGAGCAGGAGCGTGGTGGTACTGTTCTTCAAAAAAGGTGATAACACTTTGCTGAAGAACTACAGGCCCGTCTCGCTCCTGAGCCATGTCTATAAGTTGTTTTCGAGGGTCATCACAAATCGTCTCGAACGCAGGTTTGATGACTTCCAGCTTCCCGAACAAGCCGGTTTCCGAAAAGGCTTTAGTACCATAGACCATAATCATACGCTATGGCAAATTATACAAAAAACCGAATATAACTTGCCGCTTTGTTTAGCGTTTGTGGACTATGAGAAAGCCTTTGATTCGATCGAGACCTGAGCTGTGCTACAGTCTCTTCAGCGGTGCCACATAGTCTATCGGTACAATCGAAGTTTTGAGGTGTATATATGTACAACAACGCCACCATGTCGGTCCGAGTACAAGATCAGAGCACGAAGGCTATTCCACTACTGTACTTGTATACACGTGGCAATAACAGATGAACTAGACATATGAACTTCTCAGAAATAAATAATAACTCACAAAAACAGAAATCCATAAGTCAAAGCAAAAATATATACAGTGAAATAAAATGTAACAATGAATCCATAACAAAGCAACAAAAGTAGGTGAACACATCTACGGCAATCTTGCTTTTTATAAGTGTTCAGAGACTTATGTACCAAACCGTCCGTTTAATATGCAACTTCTACAATACTGAAATTTTAATACTATGACATTGAATTTTGCTACTGTTTATGAGCGATCGTTTCGCTTACCATCAGGCGAACGGCTTGCTCGTCTCGCCATTCATTGCAATAAAAACAAAAAAATCATATAAAAACACAATATAATCATGTAATTTAATTACTTATAAGGCTACATTACGTGCGTGGTGGCCTGTTGGTAAACGGACTAGACGCGACTGCCAACATGTTCACGGTGGTCGCGGGTTCGAATCCCAGGGCACACCTCTGACTTTCGGAGTCATGTGTGTATTGATAGTCAATCACCACGCACTAAAACGGTGAAGGAAAACATCGTGAGGAAACCTGCATACCATAGGGATTCATAAGAATTTCTATGGTATGTAAGTCCGCCAACCCGCACTAGGCCAGCGTGGTGGACTATATGGCCTAACCACTCTCAATCGTATTCTCGATTGTAGAGTAGGCCCGTGCCCTGCAGTGGGACGTATATGGGCTGATACAGATACAGAAGGCTACATTATTAGATAGATTTTAAAAACAACAAAACCTATAATTGAGTTTTCCTACTGGAATATACTTTTGTATTTAAAATATTGATAATTAAATAATATAGTTACAATATCCAATGTATCTGATGATAAAATATATGGAATAAAGTAAATAAACGAAAAGTTTAATTTTTACCTGTTTGTCCGTAACATTAATCATATTGTATAATTTTGTTAAAAATTGACATTTGTCAAAACGGCATTGGTACATAATCTAATTTATTAATATTTTCGCTTCTATACTAAAATTATAGTTAATTTACCGATGAAATTAAATTTTATATTTTTTTCCAAGTGTACTGGACTGGTTTTGACATGTCTTCAGTTGAGAATACGGTATTTTTAAAGCGAATAGAATAAATAACATAAATGAAAACTGTCAGGGCCGACTGTCAGCGTAAGGGTACAATATGTATCCTTGCAAATGTTCCAAATTATTTGGTCTAGATCCGTGGTTCCTAACCTGGGGGTAATGACCCCCGCGGGGCTAAAACTTGTATTTTGCGGGGGTAACAATGATCTGGTTATCGTATTAGTGAAACAAAACCTAATATTACCAAACTTGTAAAAGCTAAGCAGTACCTCGTAGGATTGTGGTGGTATAAAAATTTTAAACTAATAGAAATTTCAAAAGCATTATAAATTAAATAAATATTAATAAATGCGGGAGACAAATCACACACGGCCATCTGATCTGCCATGTGGCCAAAGTAAACCCGTTAAAGCTTGTGTTATGGATATCGGGCAGATGGTATATATGCATACATACATAGATAAATACATACAAGCAAGATAAATAACAGGCAAACACTAGTATTCATCATACAAATGTATGCCTAAAACTTTTAACTGATAATTGTAAAATCACTCCTAAGTTATTTTATTTTTAGTTATTATTAATTATTGGTTATGTGCAATTGTTTTAAGTTTAATAAAGTCTACGTATAAGTATTTACACGTGTTGTTTGAGATCATCCTTGGGAGGAGGGGTAAAATCAGTCACCCTTAGATCATAGGGGTAACGGACCTAAAAAGGTTAGGAACCACGGGTCTAGATGTCCCCTCTAGTTGTTTACCTCAATGGTAGAATACAAAAATTTTGCTATAAGTACTTCGATTTCTTGAGAACCTTGTCTCTTCTGTCTTGTGTCTCATGCAATAGCGATTCTTCGTTGAAATGTAAATGAATTCTATGAAACTAAGAATCCACTTAACCCATTGCCTTTTGTTATTACTAATGATTTTCCTTGGCCTTTCCACCTCCATTTTTTTTGTGTCTCAAAAGGTCAAATTGTTTCGGTGATTTAATATGGCAACATTTTTTTTTCAAGCAACCTACTTCCCAAAATCCAAGACTTAAACAAACTAAAAATATTAGTAAAATACTTTATATTTCACATCCGAAAATGATTCGTTATTATCTGCGTTTCTCGCTCAACTTTATTAAAGCGGGTACAATTTTGGGCCAGTTTAACTTGAAGACTCGAGTTTATGGGATTTAACTTCGAAACTCGTAACGATTAGAGGGACATAGACAAATGATGCTTGTATGATTGTTTGTAAATGCTGAATCATTCCAAAACAGACCTCGGTTGATAAATGGATTTCTCTTTTATTGAAATTTTAATACAGATAACTTAAGCTTAAATTATAACCCCGTGGAAATTCTATAGGTTGTCGGTTATGATGTTTTATCACTTTTGTAGTGCATTGACTGTCAATTCACACTCTGAAAATTCAGACGTGTGACCTTGGGATTTGAACCTGTGACCACCTTGAACATTGCAGCTACGTCAGATCCAATACCAACAGTCCACCACGCACTCGTACCAGACTTTGGGGAAATACCCTTATGACTTAGGTCGCGTTTACAGTGAAACTGAGCCGAAATTTTGAGTAATCGACCAGTCATAATGGACTAAGAATCTATGAGATTTTTCCTATGTTCCACTTTTCCCGCTTCAGTACAATGCAGTCTTATCTGTGTTCGGAAAATTGTGTTCGCAGTATTTATAGTTCAGTTCTTGTACCTGGGACGTATATTAATGTTTACAAACCAACGGTCACACAAAGGGTAATTAGAAATAAATTATACTCGGAATAGTCTTTGTAACTCAATATTAAATTAATACACGTGTTGTTTCCATTGAAAAATATAGCGTCCTGCGTATTTTTTCCATATTTTTTTTTGTGAAATCGGTATGTCTCTCGTAGTTTGTTAGTGAATTTGAAATCTATATATATAAAAGAGGAACCTGACTGACTGACGTATCAACGCACAGACGAAACTACTGGAGCTAGGAACGTGAAATTTTGGACAGGGGTTGCGTCAGTGACGGAGGGTAGCACTAAGAAGGGATTTTAGGAAATTCAACCCCTAAGGGGGTGAAAATCTAAAATATACTAGTCAAGTCCGAGTTACCTCTGGTCTACTGCAAGTTCGACCCCGCACCGAGCCAAATATTTGCGAGATCCACAGGTATTTGTTTCGGGTCAGGGAGACAGTGAGACCGAAAAGTCTCCCGCAGTTGATAGTTGATACCCACGACACCAGACTAGATCTTAGTGTAGGCTCAGACTATGATGTGACGGAGTCAGGTATGTGACTATTGTGTGTATTAATTATTTATTAGGTTGTTGTTACTAATTATTAGCTGGTATTTAGGTGGTGTCGAACACCTGCTTACAAGGCTAATACAAAGTACAAAGTGAATCCCTTTACCAATAACTTAAACTGGCTTTGTTTTTAAGCGTTAAAAATAACGAAGAATAAATTAGTTTATACAAATATTACAATCTGAAAGATTCGCATTAGTGAAGAACTTATTTAGTATTCGTAAAGTGAAATACGAAGGAAAAGAATTACAGAGCCTTTAAATTCTAAGGCTCGAAAATTACTTTTAGGTAATATAGCGCGCGTGCTCGCAAATTGAGGTATCTTTTAATTTATATATTATCTCGCTTGTATTTTCGAATAGGTAAACGAAGGTAACCTTAAATGGAGGCTGAAAATATTGTTATGATATGTACATACCATAGATATTGACATCGGTTAAACATCGACTCTGAAACCAAAGGGTGCGGATTCGATCCCCGTATCGAAGCAAATGTTTGTTCGCTCCAAAGGTATTTGTTTCGGGTCTGGGTGTGGGTGAGTCTCGTAATCCCTCATACCCACGACACAACACTCGATCTTAATGTGGGGTCAGGTCTATGTATATGACTGTTGGGTGTATCATTTTACTTATCACAGAATTATCATCACGTTATTTTAGTTACATTGTTGTAGTCACTAAGATTACCCCATTGAGATAATATACTAGAGGGGACACTGCAAACAAAATGTTTGTAACAAATGAAGGGTACATTCTATTTCTGTCTCTGTCACGCCTACGAAGTAACATTATCTTCCATCTCGCTTCATTGTGTACCCGTGCGCATACCCCATACGCACAGAGTTTGTTCCCGATGTCCGCTCTAGTATAATACCTCAATGGATTACCCATCTTCATTTTCGGTTGAATTATTGATATACCAAGTATAGTCAACATTTACAGTCCGTCACACTAATACTGATAAGTCGATAACATTGAAAGCGGTCCTCCACGATAAATTTCATTATTTTTGGACACTGACTGACAGCTATAGATAATACCTCGAATATACCTATTTTTATGTAAGGGATTAGCGGGATTTGAACGGTTATCTCCGCGTTTTATGTTTTTTTGCACGACGAAATGACTGCATGAAACTGAAATGAAAATAATTTATTGAAATTTGAAACCATTAAAATTTTCTACATCATTTAGATTGTCTTTTTTTATATACCAACTGGTGCGGAAAGCGGTTTTCACTGGAAAAGAACGGGTAAGAAATTCTAATGTTGCGCTTTTCAAAACTAGTTTAGAATTTAGTGATCATTACAAAAGTTACAAGTAGTTTAAATCAGAGCAGTTCCTTAATAATTTGTTATCACATTTTAAATACGAACATGTTTACGTTACATTTAATATGGCTGCGTGAGAGAGTTTTCTGTTTCGCCAATGCAGTGAATGGACTCATGAACTGTAGTCGAATCTATATAAAAAATAGCTACCTACAGTTTATTTTATACTGCTTTGATGGCGCATTTGTACTACGGTATGATTGCAAATTTGAGATCTCGGGTTTGAATCCCGGGTCAAGCAAAGTGATATTGGATTTTTCTATTCATTATTAGACCGTCAGAAATTCGTGTCCGATTTAACCTGTCACATCGTGAGACGGAACACAAGAGGCGAAACGTGGGTGTCCTGATAGCAAGCACCTCTACCTAACCCTTCTGTTATTTTTATCTTTTTAGTGTTGATAGGCATTTAAATGAAGAAGATTTGGTCCCCACAAGGAATATGTTCTTTCCGATGACAATGAAATCGCTAAAATCGGCTAAAAGCTGCCAAGATATTGGAATATTCACATGTTTATTATTTTGCTCCCCCCCCCCCCCCTCCCTTCGCGCCTACCCCTTTTTCTCTCAACCACTGTAGCCTAGCTTTTTTACTGAACCCAATGCAAAAAGAACCGTTGAAATCCTATTAAATTTTGAGGAGTTCTACTCTCCAGGTCCGAACATGATAATCAGATCTTAATGTTGTGTTCCTGGGATCAACCTGTTAATACGTTCTTTCCAATGAAAAAGAAATCACTAAAATCGGTTATAAGCTGCTGAAGATATTAGTATTTACGTGTATTTTAATTTTATCACCCACCCCCCCTCACCCCCACCCCTTTTTCCCTCTCTCACTGTATCTTAACTTTTCTAGTAAACGTAATGCAAAAAGAACCATTGCAATTCTCCTTAATTTTAAGGAGTTCCCCTCTCCACGTCCGAAGATATTCATCAGATCTTCACCATATTGTTATGGGACCAAACGACAAGCACCAGCTTTCAATCAAAGAAAGAATGATTGAAATCGGTTCACACAGTACAGAGAAACGAGGTAACAAACATAAAAAAAAAAAAAAAAAAGCAACATACAGTCGAATTGAGAACCTCCTCCTTTTTTTTAAGTCGGTTAAAAACGTTGATGTTTATGTATGTATGTAAATGTTAGAGAATCTTTTATCTTCTTCGCTCAAACTGAATCAGACAGTCGTTTGAAAGGGATAAAAAATTCGATAAGGTTTTAAAACTTATGAAAAAGGTCGTAAAATCCAAATGGAGTATACTGGAGGGTTCCTCTATGAAACGATACGAACTTTGAATAGTCAGATGTTCGACGTCCGGAGTAAGATATAAGTTTTCCACTTAAAGAGGTCTCATTTCTTTCTAGATGTATTCAAATATTTAAAAATACGCACTTAAATTATTTGTATTTTTATCTTTCATAAAGATTGATTTTTAACTACATAAAATATATGAGAGCCATCTGTAAGAGAAAGTAGAAACCATGACTAATTGTTAAATCTGATCATGAATAATTTATTTTCAAAGTTAATACGGACATGATATATTAAAATCACACCCGCAGTCCGTAAATTATGACTTACAAATGTTTTTGCTATGATTAATGTCGAGTATAAATCATATTATCTTGGGCTTGATTTATTAATGGGTTGTACCATATATCTATTAATGTGATTTCTGAGAGTTTTTTTGTGCGAATTAATAAATATTTACAATTTAATAGAGAGGTGCAGTGGATAAAATGTAGTTTATGGCAAAAGTTTTAGGTTCGATACTCGTCAAATATATTTGGGATAGTTTTTTTAAAACTTGGCAACTATGTGCTCTATCGATTATACTGTAATGGCCCTATTCATAGACAATTCATAAACCTGATTCAGTTCTGGTGTCTTAGTTCCCTTTATGACCGCTAGAGGCGCTGTAATACATCGAAAGGCTCTCACTAAATAAACGGTACTGATAATTTAGGAATGTTATAAATACATTATGTTTTGTTTCACGCACATGTTTTAAAACACAATACACCGTTTTGTTTTAATTGTTGCACGAGTGGTTTTTAACACGCTTTATTTTGACGCCATCTAGCTTCGAGTGGCGGCAACTGCTGCTCATAAACGAGCCTGAAGCGCAAGTCCATGTCGGCGGTAAATCAACCTGCCATCTCATGATGAAGTCCTTCGCCAACTTTCTGAAGAAAGAAGATATTATTTACACCCCCTGGGATACTACATCAGATGCCGGCCTCAACTACACGGAAAATCTGAAGTTTTACCTCGGCTACAAGTATACAAGTAAGTAATTTTATTCATAAATAATACTGTTTTAAAATGGATTCTGCGGCCACGGTCATTTCTACAAATATTTATAAGCGGTGTTTAGTTTTAAGACACTTTTATTGTATATATATTATCAAACAATATTTTCAAATACTTTTGTGAATATTAGGTAGATGTCGTTATATTGTTATTTTTATAACGTATTTGCGGAGTTTATATAGCCACAAAAAAAGAATGAAAAATTTATTGTGTGCGTTTTTGGAAATGTATTTGTTTTACTGTAAATATTGCAATACAATATGAAGATTAGTAATGCTATCGGTCACGAGATGGCGCTTATTATCGTTTAGAGCAAAAACAATTAATGCTAGTTCGAGTTTCTGTCACTAGATGGCGTAACCATTACTTATTACCCGGCAGATTCGATTGGTCTCGTGGCGTTATTATTTTCGAGACGCCAGCATACGAAGAAAATGTAGGCGGTAGTGGTGGCTATCTACTCGCTGCCAGCTTTCATAACTTATTCACTGGCCTGGATTGGGACGTCCCAGGACGGGAGATACTAGACCACCATTCTTACGAAGACATTCTGTTGCAATTCGTAGGGCTGAACTATGCCAGTGAGTTAATGAGTTTTCGGTTTGGGTGCTTTTAAAATGCACTTGAGAAAGTAAACAGTAGTTTACTCACAAACTGTCACGGATTTTTGTTTTTATGCACGTTTGAAGCACAATTCACTTTTTTTTTATATTTCAGGGTTGTGGTTTAGGATATTAATTAACGCTTTATACCTAACTCGGTTAATTAACTGAATTCTATTGTAGTACTAAACTACAAACATACTAAACTACATAAAATATTTATATATTTTTTTTAGGTTTTACAGTTATAAATTGCGCGTCATCGCTTAAATTAAATTACGGAGGTGTTTCTGTTGACTATATTTTATTCGGATATTTTCCTCAGTCGTTTTCCAAAAGTATAAACATGTGATTGTACGCACTGCAGAATTCAAATTATGTAAACGTAATTTTTATTCTCTTTCGGCCATAGGAATTAAAATCCTCCACTACTTAGGATTTCTAAAGCGCTATGTTGGAAGCGGACTGCATTCAATTTTTTTTATTTATTTAATAAAAACACCAAACAATCATATTATCATAGTCTTAACCGACTAAGATCGAAACTACGAGTCACTTCTCGGTATCAAAACACCCAGACCCGAAACAAAAAACCTTGAGTCAAAAATATTTGTTTCGGTGCAGGGATCGAACCCGCGGTCTCTCGATTCACAGATTCCACGGAGGTTGTGGAATTGATTAAAATCGCTATCGACCTCTCCGCAAAATATTTAATGACCTTATTTTGAGAAGAGGGTACAGAGTAATTTTTCTTTCGGAGTTTAGAAACTCATATGGTCTTTTACAATATTCGCTTTCTAATATAACCTTCCAGGCCCAGCATCGAAATTAATTACCCTCAAAAACACACAAACATACATACCGATCCGAACTCGTTTGATAAATGTAAATTCAGGGTCACCGATACCCATATATCCCGGGATATGTCGCGACTGCAGGCTTATTAGGAAACGGTCACTGGGCTATGTTTATCCGGTATATTAGACCCCATTTTGCGTAACAAACGACCCCCGTTCGGCACTCATAAAGGACTTTTCGCCAGGCCTGGTATATGTTAGGATATATTTCATAGTTGATAGATAGTTTGTGATGGTTTTAATGTTAGATTTTTTTATAAATCCGTGCAGCTATTTCGGAAGGGAGACCGTTTACCGAATACGGTAATCGCTTACGTAGTGTCCTGTCTACGTAGTAATTGTGGACTCTTCATACAACGTATTTCTCTGCCGATACCGCTCAGGTTGACTTATTGTGTTGCAGCGGTACCAACAGCTCCCCACAATGATTGCTCCCAGCACCTCTGCCTACCCTTTCTGTGAAAAATAAATAAAATTAAAGCATAAAAAAAATAATTAGAGACACTCAAAATATTACTTAACTGAGTGTCAATCATATTTTTATTTAATTCTAAGGAATGTAACCCTGCCAGAGCCTGCAAGCAGTAGATATGAGTTAACTTTATTGCCGAGAATAAAGTAGAATATTGAAATTCTTGGAATACACGAAATATAGTGACTTGTCGAGGAATTCGCAGTGAACTTTTGTGTTATGACCTTTTGTTGTCATATTGTGAGACGTTCTGAAGTGATACAATGAACTGTATATTGTATATTCAAATAGAAATGTCTTATGTCGTGTCGTGGAAGTTAAATAACTATGTGAGACAGCATGATGAGGATCGAAAATGATTATCACCTGACATTGTTCTCGATGCAATTTTTTCAAATATATTTGTTATTATACTAACATAAGTTCAATAATTGTTAGTATAAGCATTAAACCCACCAAGGTTTATTCTTTTGCCTGATCCCGTTTAATTAAACCCTAGTAATATTGATTCCGGGTGTGAAATTTAGCCGTCTTAGATATCGTAATAACAGAATTTTCTAAAACGTTTCCATTCAATCAGAACTATGGGAAAATCTGACAATTAATTAACTTTTCGCATCTGAAATAACACAGCCAAGGATACACAAAATCACTGCATTCAAACCAATACTCTTCAAAAATAATATAAATAGCCTGAACTTCTGTGAATTTTATCCCAAATAATTATAAGATTATGAAGTACGACATTATACAACAAAGAGCTATATGGTATTCGTCATTTGAGTGACAGATTCTCTAATTACACACTTAGATATCAAAACCGTAACAAACCACTTCACGCCATTTCCCATCCCTTTTTGTCTCATTCTAAGTTCATTTAAAGTCTATGTAAGTTTATTTAGAATACCTTATTGTTTCTCTTATTACACAATTAGTACTTAGAATTCAATTATTACACTTAATGAATTTAATCAACTTCGTAATGGATATTCTTTTTGTATATTTTAACGATATATGAATATATTACTGCTTTTTACGTACCTTTGTTTATTTTATATTTATTTTTACATTGAAGGGCGAGACGAGTAAGTCATTCGTCTGATACAGTAATGCAACTATTTATGGATAGTAGCAAAACCAAACAGCACCATGAATTACAAAGCAAAGCTCGGCATTCCATTGCGCTCGCCATCCTGAGACATAAGTTTTTAGGTCTCATTTATGACAAACCTTCCACCATGAAAACTAAATTGTCTATTTTAATGTTTTATATAGTATTTTGGTGTGATAAAGTGTTATTTTTGTTATTTTTTGTTATTCGTCTATATTTTCCTTGTTGATGACGTCTGCATTTATACATCACTGCCAAAAGAAGTTGGACGACTTGCATAGTTTTAATTAGTTCTATTAATAAAATGCATTGTTGAAGCTAATTATTGTCAATGCCACACGTACGAGACAATGATTTGTGTGTGAATTTATCAACAAATTTAATTGATATGTTTTCATTAGGGAAATGACAAAGGTAGAAGAAAACAAACACTTTAAATCATTGATTTTCTTCTATTTATTTCGGCGCGGGTTCAAACCCCGCACCGAGACAAATGTTTGTATGATCCACAGGTATTTGTAAGACCGAAAAGTCTCTCGTAGTTCCTGATAAGCTTTTTAGATATTAAGGCCCAAATGCATAAATTATTTTGCCAATAACTTAAATTTTTCAAATTCAAAGTTATGAGTAAAGTTCGTTTGTGCAATTTGCCTGAAATTAAAAACTAAAATAAGTAACTTTTAAGAAATAAACTTCATGTGAAAAATTCATCAAGTATGGCTACCATAATAAAAGATAAGAACTACTATACTAAGAACAAGATGAATCACGTCCAAGGCAGATGGACCGTACAAATTCTCTCTATTGTTCCGCCGCCCGAAATATTATACAGGACAGGCCCATTCAACCAAAATGGGCTTTGTGAGAAAATTATTTCATATCGCCGAGTATACTATTTTTGCTGAAATTTTATTAAGTGGAACGAAGATAACTGACAGAAGTCTCAAACTAGATTTTTCTTTTGTATTTTTTATTCTAATGCGATGAAACATGGCAATATACCGAATGCTAAGTGTATTATACGAAAGGATGATCTTTTAGGTCACTCCAGCCATAACTTATCCGAGAGTGAACCAATACGAAGGAATAAGGTTATAATTAATGATTTACGACTTTTAATACTAAGATTGGGAATATGTTAGACTCATAAGTTAATTTGTATATTTTTTATTTATTTAAGTCGTATGCTATCATTTAAAATTGATCGTTGATTGTTGACGTGATTTAGATAATATATAAAAATAGGTTTTTAATTATTATATTTTTTATTTTTTTAAATGTCATTATGACGAGTGACATGGAGCCTTGTTTTAGCCTACAGTCCAATTTACAAAGAATAATAAGTCAAAAGCTAAAAAATATATTATATCTCTTAGTCAGCAAATCTTGGACTGAATGACATTGCTCCATTCGTTCAGAAATCTGTAATCTCAGCGGACCAATTAGTGAATGAAATCGCAAATTACTTTCACAAGTGTCACCGATCAGAATGAGAAATATAATTAAAATTCTTTTCTTTTGAAAGCTGTTTTGGCGTAAGGCCAGTAGGCAGATCATTTCGCAGGCTTGTGGGTAATTTATTCTTTGGTCGATGACTTTAAAGGGCTTTGTTTTAATTTCTATTGTTTATTCCTTTGTGAAGTCAAATATTAACAAACGAAAGAATGACTCACCGGATAAATTAAACAGGCAAGAAACGTTTGAAATCTTGAAGTGGGAGTAAAAGAACAGGATGCAAAACAGATCTAGTGACGTCACTAGGCTTAATATGCATTACAGTATGCGCGTGTGAAAGAGACGGTAAGATGTCCCTAATACAGTCCTACTTTTAATATTAAATACTAATATTTCGTTAATTCTATAGACTATTTTAATACTGTTTTGACAGAAATGTTTTATTTTAATATTTCTGTTTGTACGCAAAATGATACAGAAATCGAAAATAGTCAAATACCATTCTGTAGCATTTGCCCGTTGCTGAGTCCCAAAATGAAAGTATAAAATGAAGGTGTAAGAATCTTAGGAGGAATCTTAATCACTGAAGCCTAAGTTGTTGCTTAGCAATGCTTTTCTATGAGACATTTGTAACACCCCGATAAAGCCAGCCCATTCCTACATAGTCCAAAGTGACTATGGTGTGTTTTTAATTATTTTGAATAATGGTGGAGCCACACGAAGGCTTTTCGGGCGTGTTAAATTGATTGGAAGTGCTGTTATGGAACGTATTTTGTTACAACATGTTTTCACACGCTTCGTTGACTATTAAAATATCGTCACATGATATGCGAATATTTTTTTAATTATTTATTACGTACTTGGGCTCAAACTGGATGGGCTGTTTCGTTCAGTTTCATTCTTTTCATTATCATAACTATTACAACGACTTTTTATAAATATTAATGTTAGCCGATCATACATAATGACACCATTCAAGTTGTGTTACCATCGAGTATGATGTACACACATTTTTTAAATATAATTTTATTTCATATCGCTATTTAAGTATGTCGAGTTTTATTAAACATATGAAAAAATAGCTTTCTATAATCACACCACACAAAACTTATTTATTTTATTTATTTATTATACTTCATACACATTAAATACAAGGCGGACTTAATGCCAGAGGCATTATCTACCAGTCTACCTTTAGGTGATGCAGAGATGAGATCAAGTGGGCGTATAGATATTTATTATAAAAAAAATTAGAAAAGAAACAGAAATAATTAATATGTAAGTACTTACACATGTGGGGACAATATATGCTATAATATAGTGGAGATATATAGTTATGTTTATGAATAATTATAACAAAAAAATATTTTGTATGAATGCTTAGCAATCAATGTCTTTCAAAACGGAACACAACAATGGTTACGTAAATGATACATCCAAATCGTTTATATTTACTTAGAATAAACTCCATATATCATAAATTCAAAATAAATTCCTCAGTAATAAACCAACAAAGAAAGTACAACTGACACAATATATTTAATACGAAATTAAGATAAGGTAAAGAAGTTGCGTCGATGGCGGAACGCTGCCGATTTTGTTCAAGCAACTCCATTGAGTTACACAACTGGAGGGGACATCAAGACCAAATAGTTTGGAACATTCGCATGAGTACATGTACCGTTAGGCTGTCAGTCGTCCTTGACGTTTCAGCGAAGACGGACCTAATTAGGTGTAAATATAATTGGTCCATAAATGCCATATTGCGTGCTAAAAACGTGCAAAAACCATTCCAGAACAATAGGAAGAAAAGATGGAGTTTCATTCCATAGGTAAATCAACCATAATTTAAATAAAGAAGCACGAAATTAAATTTAAGAAATTATTTACCGGAGTCGTTTTGACAACCGCCATTTTTGAGTGAAATTATAGACTAATATTAATGTAGTGACAGATAGGTAAAAATTGAAGTTTTCGTATAGGGATAGTGGATATTGTATGTGATGATGGGATATATATTTTTAAAAATTCCAATTTATTTTCAATACAAAAATGTGGCACATTTGGCACTTTAATTATAGTTTCCGTTAACTTTATATATTTAATTAATTGGTTAATTGTATATTTATTGTTATAATTTTTTTTTTTTCCGAAATAAAGAAAATAAAATTAAACTTTAAATTCAATATAAGAATTTATAGGCTCTATCAGGCGTATATAGATGTAGGTAGAAATTTCTGAAGTGTCGCATCTGCTACAATACCGACTTTATCTATACTTCGCTGTCATATTGAAATGAGCACAATTTTTCTTCTACGTGTCCGCTCCAGTTATAATACCTCAATGAGCAACTCGCATATTTATTACTCCTTTACTTCGTTACGGGGCAAGTTTGAAATTTATTTCCTTGGGGTGTATGGGCACGTTTCACTTACTACTTTATGGTTAAGACAAACGTTTAAATGTTTTCCACGCATTGTGTTTAATCAATTGTGGCAGCAAATCGATTTAGCTACCACTGCTTGGCCCGGCCTTTGCCTAGGTGCACATAAACATTTTGTAAATGTTATTGTGGCGGTTGCTATACGCCAACTTAGATATAGCTTTTAAAGCGGTTGCAATACGCCAACTTATATTTAGCTTTTAAAATAACACGCTTATTAGTTGTAATTTGAACATTATTTAAACACGCATTTCATTTTAAAATATGACTGCAGATGTTTAACCATAAAACATCTGCGAGTCGTTTTATTTAAATAAGAATTTTTGTGTACCCTATTGTATAATATTAGTTAAAAAGATGCTGTTCTAAATTATTGTTTCCTAATTGTAATGACCCGTTCATGCCGGGGCAATAAAACTGTATTATTATAGTTAAGTTCTTTAGTGGCGGTAATCCTTTGCAACAAATTTATGTTTTTTAGACAATAGTACACATGTTTGGGTAAACCTTTCTGTTTGGACAATAGCCCAGATGTTTGGGCCGACCTCAATTTTTAGTTGAAAGGATAGACCCTATTTTATGGCTTAAATATATTTTCTGGAAGATTTATCCCCACCGATCCTCATTCGGGTAGTCCTATAAAAGGGTCGGTTTATTTGGATGAAGAAAGATAGTCTGCCATCTCTCGTCACGAGCACATCTCACTCCGAGTCGCATAATTATAATTTTACTCTGTCTGTAAATGTATTAAGTGTTAATTTACAAAATATACAATAGTTAGTTCCTGGAAGTGAGTGCTTATTCTAATACCTACACTTATAACCACCAAATTATATTAATGTTTATATTTTTCAGGTATAATGTAGGATTAGAATGGTGAAAGATGTTTTCAAATCGGTTCAGTAGTTTCAGAACCTTATCAATGCAAACAAATAATCTAATCTTTCCCCTTTACAATATTAGTTTTGATGTGTTTGTACTCTCTGAAACTTTTTAGTTTTTGGATAATATAGATATGTAAAGTTTTAAATGTATAAAAAATTTAACACGCCCAAAATTGCTATTACATTAGTTTGTTATTTAATAACGTTGGTGTACTGGTTACAACTAGCACCTCTGCCTACCCCTTCTGGAAAAAAGGCGTTAGTTATCTTATCTACATGTATCTATGTATATACTGCAGTACAGTATGTATGTATCTATAGCAAGGTTGACATAAAATATCTCACGACACAACTTTTTTTAGTGCTCATTCATCGTCAAGTCCAATGCAACACAAAATTTGTTGTGACCAGATGTTGCGAAACTCCGAGTTGACAAATTTCGAGTCATATTTGAGATGTGCCAGATGGGAACGAACATTATAGATAAATAATCGACTACGGTGATAGTCAATCACCACGCACTAAAACGGTGAAGGAAAACATCGTGAGGAAACCTGCATACCATATTTATGTAGGATTTGAATGTTATGAAGAAAGATGAGTAGAATGGAACGTTGACGTATGACTGATATGGAACGTGGTTTGTGTGAAAGAGATGACTAATGAAAGTATTTAAGATGGAAAGAGTACGAGGATGAATGATTAAGATGTTGAAGTATGCAAGGACGGAATATAGAAGAGAACAGTCTGGAAGACGACGGAAGACGTGAAAGACGGAAGACGTATGAAGTGAAGACGAATTTATTTAAGACGACAATATATTGAAGATTATCCAAAAGATCTTTGTTTGATTTGACCCCTTATGGAACTATTCCCACATATTTTTGGGGGCTCGTCCGGGATAGTTCCGTATTTCGGGTCAAAGAAGAAGCAAGCAGAAGACGAAAGGAAAATACTACGTGAAAAATGGGTGGACGTGGTAAGGAGCGTCAACAAGGCGATGAGGATGACGAATATACTACAGCTTCGTCGGGGAGAATTATTCATGATTTATTCCACGCGGAGAGCATTATCCCCAAATTTAATGGCCAGGATAAGATTTTATATATGTTATTAAGGCAACTACAAACAAATATTTCCTTGGTATTCAGACACTTTTGATGGTTCTTTCATCTTGCCATAAACGTTAAAGCTCATAACTTCCAAAGCAACCACGATCGGAACTTCATAATAGCTGATCGTGTGATGCTTACGTCAGAGGCATGTGCAGACAAACTTTCAGCTTTTATAAAATTACGAAGGTCTGGCGGCTACGGGCTCTTCATCTATGAGTTTATGTATGTATAACTATAATTTGTATATAACTTTGACATTAAGTCTTTATAATATATGACCGTGAGAAAAGACAACAACGTAGCCGACACAGAAATTGACGTAAAAAATGGCAAAGTCAAACAGAACATTTGTGAGAAACAAAATTAACAAAAAATCTCAATGATAATCTTGTTACATGTACATACAAAGATTGTATCGTAATGTATGGCATTGTTGTTATTACTTGATTAATAGTTTTGAATTTAAGGCATTTGCACTATAACTTTTTACACAACTAACTTTGAAGATAATTTTGATACGGTTAAAATAGAAATTACCTGTTCCAAACTATGTAAAGTTTTACTGATGACACCAACCGTCTCTCCTCTGTGAAAGATTACCTGGGTAGGTGCCACCGCAATATCTATTTCTCCGGCCAAACAGCGTTGTAAATTGTTCTGGTTTAAAGGACATTGTAGCCATAGTAACTACTGGAAATAACGAGATGTATCTTATGTCTCAGGATGGCGAGTGCAGTGGAATGCCACGCATTGCTTTGTAATACATGACATTGTTTAGTTTTGCTACTGTTCATGAGCGGTCGTATCGCTTACCATCAGGCGGACGACATACTCGTAACGCCATTCATTGCAGTAAAAAAAACTTATTTAACATTTTATAGTACAAATACATGAAAAGTATACAACAAAATAGTGCGTGGTGGCCTGTTGGTAAACGGACTAGACGCGACTGCCAACATGTTCACGGTGGTCGCGGGTTCGAATCCCAGGGCACACCTCTGACTTTTCGGAGTCATGTGTGTATTGATAGTCAATCACCACGCACTAAAACGGTGAAGGAAAACATCGTGAGGAAACCTGCATACCATAGGGATTCATAAGAATTTCTATGGTATGTAAGTCCGCCAACCCGCACTAGGCCAGCGTGGTGGACTATATGGCCTAACCACTCTCAATCTTATTCTCGATTGTAGAGTAGGCCCGTGCCCTGCAGTGGGACGTATATAGGCTGATACAGAACAGATACAAAAAAACAGGAAAAATCTACAAGTAGCGGTCTTATTACTCAATTTACGCAAGACGATGATGTATAAAACGTAGTAGATTTTAAAATCTTGTAATTTTATTCAGTATCCAACAAAAACAGTATATCTTTTACATCCATGATATTTAGACGCCATACTTTGTCATGATTTTGAATTTCAATTATTAAAAGCAAATCTATTAGGTCAGCCGAATCAACCTCTGAAGCTTATTCCCCAAACGATACGATATTGCCCGGTGAACCGATGAAGCGTTTATTGAATATCATACGTTACTTGTGGGATACAATGGAGTAAAGATGGTCCCTTTGAGTCATTAAGATTTTGAAATTGTTTTCCTTGGAATTTTTTTGCCTTTAAAGAGAAGGAATATACAAAGTGGTTCCAAATTGTGCAAGATTTTAAACAAGATAATAAGTTTAAGATTATGTATTATATGCTCATAATCCGGCTGAAGATCACATGAACTGGTAACTAGTAAAATGGTAAGAGTTGACGCTGAAATAAATAAATAATAAATACACCCAACAGTCACATACATATACAGTCCTGACCCCACACTAAGATCGAGTCTTGTGTCGTGGGTATCAGGAACTACGAGAGACTTTTCGGTCTCACAAACACCCAGACCCGGAAGAAATATTTGGGGGCCGCACAAACATTTCTCTCGGTGCGGGGATCGAACCCGCGGCCTCTCGTTTCATAGGCGGCGTCTAACCAACTGCGCTACGGAGGCTGTCAAAATTACCTCTGTTTTATTGGCTTACCCAGATGAGTTATTTTGAAGAGGGCAAGACCACAATAGCATTAAGCAGACATTAGTTCAAGCATGCATCCTAAAGATATAAGATTAGAAAGACCTAAATTCCATCAATGTGATTCTTAACGCCGTTTAACTTACATAAAGCGAGATATGCCAGTGAAGGTACCTAAATAGCTTCAGACGATATCATCATAAGTAAACAGAATACTTAATACCAATACAACTATGAAGTAAAGCAATTTTCTAGAATTGATATTAAATATGCTGATTACATCAGCTATCATCGTATCTTAAAACATGAAGTTTCTATTCTCAAAGGTCAAAGAAGTTGTCATCGTATGATATTTAATTGTACTTGGATTTCAAACGGCACTTTATTCTACAAGATTTTCCTCACTCAAAGGTTTTGTAATATTATGTACAATAATTACCATTGTGTTCATGTCATACATGTGGGATTTTTAAGTGATTCAAAATTCCTAATAGAACATTAAATTACGATATTATGTGACTTAGGTTTAGCTTGGTCAAGGGCGGGAAATCCTCGCGTCTTTGTGTATTGCATGCTATGGAATATGTACATTATAGAAGTATTTTTTTAAAAGTTAAAATCTTCTTGGATTCCCTTTGAATTCTTAATTTGTATCTAGCCAGGGCGATGTTTGGCGTCACCTTGGCGTATTTTACTCCGAGCAGATATAGAGCTAGGGAACTGTTGTATTGTAAAATGCATTCAGATTATCATATAACATCGAGCTAGTGGCAGAATGAACATGATATGGCTGTGAACCGAGCGTTCAGGAGTAAATTTTGAAATCAGGCTAAGTTGTTAGGTTTTTTTCATCTGGTATTATAAATTATGGGCGGTGTGGGAATCGATTCGGACAATATGTCACTTCTGTTTCCTACTTGGTATTTATAGGCATGCCCTTATGTATTCATGTATGTACCTTAAATAATGTATTTTTTAATCTACATTTAGAATTTTTTCCTCATTACTTTCTACTATCTCCACTAAGCCTACAATATCAACTTTATCAAAATTAGTTTCACACGACTTGAACATAATTACAACGCAACAAGCTTGAGGACTACTTCCAAACTTATTTATATCGCCGGTATAGTGTAAAAAAACTGGGTTTAATTTACTTCGTTTCAATGTAATTATTAATCTGATTTTTTTGTTGCATCAGAGGCTGCTTGTTTTCCAATATTAAAACAGGGTGGATCGCTCCAAGCACAGAGTACATACTGTTCCAAGTTAGACAAGGTTTTAAGAAAGTCGAACAAAATTAAACAGACATTATTTTAAATTATATCTTCGTTTGGCCCTTACGCATATTTTTTTTTTATATTGGCAAGATAAATACAGTGAATCAGAAGCAGAGAGATTTGAATTTATGACTGTATTAATATTTAATAGTTAGTCACCATGCATGACAAAACCTACATACCATAGGGTTTTTAAAACCATGGTAGGTAAAGTCCTCCGCGCCGCACTAGGCTAGCGTGATACTATGTAGACTATATGTCTCATTCTCAATTTACGCTTAACTGTAGTGAAGGTCTGTGCCCTGCAATGGGACGTATATGGGCTGATACATATACATATATAAATAAACAGTGTAGTTCGGATCTCGATCTGAATTCTTTCAACAGCCGTAGTGAATTGGTTTTCTCACTGGTTGGTACAATTTTTGGCCTAATTGTAAGCGGAGTACCTGCACAGGTGAAACCGAAACGTGATACACTTAACTAGGTCACTACGACGGGATCTTGACCAATGTAAGGTGGTCCAATTTTACAATAAAAATACTTTGCCATTTTATCTCTTTAGTTATTGATCGGATCGGACAAACTATGTGAGGATTCCCATAAAATTTATTTTTATTGTTAGCAATGCATTTAAAAAAATGTTGGTAGCTATGGATATATGGTTTAACGTCACTCGCGTCCGTAGGCTTTGACTCTAGATTCCCTACACGTGACCCCTGGGTAGTGCCAAATGAGTGACATAGTGGTGGTAGGACTTATGTGTCCGCCCGGGTAGCGACCACCGTCCACGAGGCGTAAAGACCGCCATAGTGATCTCCGTAAGGGGATCGCGTTCCGGGATCAGCCAGTGGTTTTTCCGGTTTCTTCGAGGATCTTAGGTTCGGGCATGAGGTTGTACCGTGTGGGTATTTTCGGTCCTCTGTCGAAGGGAGGAGAGTTGATCCGCCGGCCAGGGAGACCCGTAGAAACGGTTGTCCGCTGGCCGCCCGCGGTATAGTACAGGGGCCCAATCGGGGCTAACCACCTCGAGAGGCTGCCTCACCATGCCGCGCATAATCTTGGGTGGGTACGTCGTGCCGGTTGGTGACCGGAAGTGGGGTCCCGGCGGCCCATCCCGGGAGGGTACGGGGGCCCTTCCGTCCGGCGGATCAATTCGCTTCCTGCCGACCCTTTCGTGCCGGTGCCCATTCGGCCTTCTTAGTGCCCGAACCTAAGATCCTCGTTGCCTCTTCACCAATCCCATCCTTTCTACCATGACAGTGCAACTAAACAGAGCAGGTCCTTCAGCGGTGCTTAACCCCACCACCGCGTTCACTATGGAGTTCACTAACATCCGTGGACTCCATACGAACCTCAATGCCGTCCACCACCATCTTGAGACGGCCCGGCCTGCCTTGCTCTTCCTAACGGAGACGCAGATTCGTTGTCCGACCGATAATTCTTACCTGTTTTATCCCGGTTATTCGCTTGAAGTAAACTTCAAGCCTAAAGCCGGGGTATGCTTGTATGTTCGGTCGGACATCTGCTGTCGCCGTTTGCACTGCATGGAGGACCCCTCCTTCTCCGCTCTGTGGGTGCACGTGGATCTAGGTTCCCTGAGCCGCATCTACGTGTGCCTTTATAGGTCTCACAACGGGGACGATGAGACGACTCGGCTGTTCAGGTATCTTAGCCAGGCGGCTGATGACGCGCAGGCGCAGTTCCCGTCGGCCAAAATGGTGGTCTTGGGGGATTTCAATGCTCATCACGAACTGTGGCTGGGCTCCTCCAAGACTGATCATGCTGGCAGAGCTGCCCATGCATTCGCTCTGACTCATGACTTGACACAACTGGTGAACCAGCCCACCAGGATCCCAGATGTGGCGAGTCATGCGCCTTCTTTGCTGGACCTTCTGTTGACGAGTCACCCAGCCGGGTATCATGTGACCGTTAGTGCGCCTCTGGGCACTTCCGATCACTGCCTGGTTGGGTCGTCAGTACCGATCGCATCACCTCCACGTCCCGTGCAGGTTAGGCGAAGGGTCTGGCATTACTCGTCGGCAGATTGGGATGGTATGCGGGAATATTTTGCATCCATCTCTTGGAGGCAGCGCTGCTTTGAGGGTAAAGATCCCTCAGCGAGTGCCAACGCTATTGCTGACGAGATCAGACTTGGAATGGAATATTACATTCCTTCCTCTGAGATCGCCAGTAAGGGCCGTGGACGCTCCTGGTTCAATCGTGCATGCACCGATGCTGTCGGTGACAAACAGACGGCGTATCGCGCTTGGATTAGGGGTCGCGCCATGAAGGATCCCAATATCAGTTCCCTCAAAGAAGCCTATAACCGTGCCTCCAAGGCCTGCAGGAAGGCCTACGTTAGGGCGGATGCCCAGCGCGTTAGCAGGATTGGGCGTGCGTTGGCTGATCACCCAACTAGCAGTCGTGCTTATTGGAGGTTAGCCAGGGCCGTCCAATCTAACTTCTGCCGTCCAGCGTTGCCGCCGCTGAGGTACCCAGAAGGGTCGTTGGCCCACAAGCCGCAAGAGAAGGCTACCTTGCTGGCAAATCTCTTTTCGGCTAATTCCCGCCTCGAAGACCGTGGTTCCCAGTCGCTGCCTACACTGCCTGATTGCGGTTTCTCAATGGCAGATATTCGCATCAGGCAGTGTGATGTGCGGCGTGAGTTACGGTCTCTCGATGTGCGGAAAGCCAGTGGTCCGGATGGGATACCAGCGATGGTTTTAAGGGCTTGTGCAGCCGAGTTGTCTCCAGCACTGACTCGCCTCTACCGAGCGGCCTACCGCACAGGTGTTGTGCCGGAATCTTGGAGGGAGGCCAATGTGCAACCGATCCCCAAAAAGGGTGATCGATCGGACCCTACCAATTACCGCCCTATCGCTATCACCTCAGTGATGTGTAAGGTCATGGAGCGGAGCATAAACGCTCAATTGGTCCGCTACCTGGAGAATCACTCGTTGATCAGTGACCGACAATACGGATTCCTCCATAATCGATCGATGGGTGATCTTCTAGCGTTTGTCCTGCATCGCTGGGGTGAGGCGATAGACCGGCGTGGCGAGGCTCTTGCTGTGAGCCTCGACATTGCCAAGGCGTTTGATAGGGTCTGGCACCGTGGTCTTCTGTCCAAGCTTCCGGCATACGGTCTACCCGGCAACCTGTGTTCGTGGATTTCCGGCTTTCTGAATGGGCGTAGAATACGTGTAGTCGTTGATGGACACGCTTCGGCGCTCATGTCGGTAAATGCCGGAGTTCCTCAGGGCTCGGTGCTGTCGCCCACCTTGTTTATTCTGCATATCAATGACTTGTTGTCGCTTGGCAACATTCATTGCTATGCAGATGACAGCACGGTTCATGGGCGATACCACTGCGGGCCTCCAGGTTGCCGTGTCGAAACTGTGAAGGGACGCGATGATCTTGTCATTGAGCTCAACCGGACCTTGGATCTCATTTCTACATGGGGTTCCAGGAATATGGTTGAGTTCAATGCAAAGAAAACCCAGGTGTGTGCGTTCACGTGCAAAAAATCCCCGTTCTCTCCCCTCCCCATTCTTCAGGGTACTCCCCTCTCAGTGCGGAATGACCTGTGTATCCTTGGTGTGGATATCCGCTGTGATCTCAATCCAAGGAATCACATCGAGGGCGTAATATCTGCCACATCACACAGGGTTGGAGTCCTGAACAGGGTGCGTCGGTTTTTCACGCCCGGTCAGCTTTGCCGCTTATATAAAGCGCAGGTCCGGCCGGGTATGGAGTACTACCTTTGGGATGGATCCGCCCAGTACCTGCTCGATGCCTTGGATGGATTGCAGCGGCGGGCCATCCGCATTGTGAATGATGCAGACGTTACGAGCAACTTGGAGTCGCTACAACTCCGGAGAGATGTCGCCTCTCTAAGCGTGTTCTACCGCCTGTATCACGGTGAGTGCTCTGAGGAATTGTTCAACTTGCTCCCCTCCTCTCCATTCCTAACCAGAACCACGCGTGCTGGCTTGCGAAGCCATAGCTTGACGGTCCACACCATCCCGGCGCGAACCAAACGGTTCTCAAATTCGTTTCTGTGCCGCACCGTCAGGCTGTGGAATTGTTTGCCGGCGCACGTGTTCCCTCCTTCCTACAATCCTGGGTCCTTCCGCCGTGGTGTGAAGAGGCACCTAAGCAGGCCGGCATAATTGTTTCCATTGGCATGGGACTGCCGTCCGATGCCAATGGATACTCTGCCTGGGCGGCATTGGCACTTTCCATCAGGTGCAATGCCGCTACTATGCCAGGCCATTATTAAAAAAAAAAAAAAAAAAATGGATGCCCAGACGTCACTTAAAGTGTCTACTGAAAATCATCGTTGTGTTGAGGTTTTGTACCACATCATGGCATAAGTTGAGTACACTAACTGCGACCGCGATCAGCCATTCTTTGTTGTTTATTCCGTATGTTTATAAATAATAACCATGCGTTGCGTGTAGGTGCGAGTGTGACAAATAAATCGTTTTTCTTTCTTTGTTATTCGATAATTCAAAGTGATAGTTTAACAAAATCATGGCCTCTTTGAGAGTTCTTTTATGAATTTCAAATGTATGCACATTGTGCAGTTGTAGACTTCCGTATTAGGCTAGTGTGGTGGATCAAGGATTCAATTTCCAAAGATTATATTTCTATGACAAAGGAGTTTCACGATCAGTTATGGAATATTTATGGTTTAAAATTACTATCATTAGTATAATAGTAGTTATTTGATAAATTTTTAAACATACGTATACAAAACTGGTAATTTATATCATATAATAAAATTTACTTAGCTCAAACGTAGGGTGTTAGAGGAAAAACGTCAAATTTAATTTATACAATGATGCAATAAAATTAATGTCAGATACAAATCAAGTTTTTTTTCGATGTCTTTTTTTGTGATAAATTGCTATTTCTCTATTGACTTATTTATTCGATATATTAGGAATTAATATAATAATTCATTTTTCTTCTTTTTGTGCTAATAAGGCATTTTAAGAGACTATCAAGGACGGTATACAAATCATCAACATTGTGAAATCCATTCCGTAATTGATCACAAAGCAAAACACCAACTCTTCTCAATATTTCGAAAACTTATTTCAATGCAAGCAACATATTGTTTAAAGTTTATCAATTGGAAAATTCGAGTCGATAGCTTCAAAGCGGGGGTACGACCTCCCCGACCTTCGGCGCGAGTCCGGCCCTGTATGAAGGTGCCTTTACACATACGATGACCCGGTCGACATTGTGTTCATCGTGACAATCATTGCTTTAAAGATCTTGAACGAAAATAGTCTCGTATGTTTCATACATACATACATAAACTCACGCCTATTTCCCATTGGGGTAGGCAGAGACTATTGAGCGCCAAGTACTACGGTCCATACATATCTCTTTCGCTTCTTCAACTGTCATTAATCTTTTCCTACATGCTCGTCGGTTTCGAGGACTCCGTATTTTTCCCTTCTTCAAAAGGTCTCCTATTTGATTCTTATAGGACCGCCTCGGACGTCCTCGACCGACTTCACCATCCATTCTCGCATTATAAATCTCTTTCGTCAGTCTCCTTTCATCCATCCTTTCAATATGGCCAAACCATCGAAGCATCCCTTTCTCAATCTTAGTCACTACATCTTCATTTAAACCACATTTCTCCCTAATCACACTATTTTTCACTCTATCAACCAGTTTGACCACACACATACTCCTCAATGCTCTCATCTCTACAGCATTGATCCTACTTTCGTGCTTCCTCTGCCATACCCAAGATTCACTGCCATACATAAGTGTTGGCACCAAGACTCCTTGGTGTATCGCTAATCGAGCACGGTGTGAAATATTTTTAGTAGCCGTAATCGAGTACAAGGCGCCATTTACACTATTTCCCATTTTTACTCTTCTTTCAATATCCCTTTCACACTTTCCATCTCTAGTAATCAAACTGCCCAGATACACAAATTCATCTACTTGCTCCACTTCTTCACTCTCTATTGTGACCTTGCATTCTGTTCTCGATTCATCCCTCTCCAAAACCATAACTTTCGTCTTTTTTACATTTACCTTCATGCCTCGCCTTTTAAACGCATCATTCATTATAGTCACCATTCGTTGTAGATCACACACCGATGATGCAAGAAGCATCTGATCATCGGCGTATAAAAGACATTGAAACAGTGACTTACCCCTCCTGAAACCACAATCAGATTCTTTCAAATCAGTCAAACAACTATCCATGAAGAGGTTGAATAGCCATGGTGACGCTACACAACCCTGTCTTTCACCGCGTTTGATGCTAAACCAGTCCGTGCAGCTCCCATTTTATCTAACACAGGCACATGAATCCGTATACAATGACTTCAGCGCCCGCGTCAGATTGCCATCCACCCCATACGTAGATAGTGTCAACCATAAATCATCCCTCACCACTCGATCGTAAGCCTTTTCTAGGTCAATAAAGGCGCAGAAAACCTTTTGATGCTTTTCTAAGGCCTTCTCTGCTATGCACCGTAAAGAAAAGACTTGATCCACGCATCCTCGTCCCTTTCGAAATCCCGCTTGCACGTCCCAAATTTTATCATAAGTTACACGCATCACTCTTTCAATCAATATCCTTGCATATAATTTATCTACTACGTTGAGGAGGCTGATACCCCGATAGTTCTTACACTCATGCTAAGACCCTTTTCCTTTATAAAGTGGCACAATAACAGCCTTGCACCAATCTTTTGGAACTCGGCCGTCCCGCCAGCACTTATCAAACAAACGGCACAGCAAATTGGAAACTATATCTCCTCCTCCTTTCAGCATTTCAGCGGATATCCTATCATATCCTGCAGCCTTTCCTACTTTCATATGCTTCATCGCATGACATACATCATCCATCCATATATCCATACTAATATCACTTTCGCTCTCAGACTCTTCAAACTCTTCGTGGGAAATCCTATTGAAATCTTCAAAATCCTCTTTACACTCAAATACACGTTCAAAGTAATTCTTCCATTCTTTCAAAATTTTATTTGGATCTTTTATGATATTGCCATTCCTATCTCTAATTATCCCTACTAACGATTCTCTCGCTTTTCCTTTAGCTTTCCGGACCGTGTGCCAAAATAGTTTGACATTGGACCGAAAATTTGCAGAAAATCTTCTATCATACTTGTCCTTATATTCCTCTTTCTTTCTTCTTACGACTTCTTTCACAACTTTTTAAGCCTGTTATATTCTATCCTTGCAGCGTTCTCATTGCCTTTCACATTTCGTAACCTACTGCTCGCTTTTGCAGATAAGAAATCCATCCAAGCTTTACGCTTTTCACCTACTACACGTTTTACCTCATTATCCCAACATTCATTTCTTGGATTTTGGCATTACTTTTCTTACTTACACCACATACTTCCTCTGCCGCTTCTACAATGCCATTTTTCATCTCTGTCCAAGTTTCTTCTATCTCTTCGATCTCACTCTCCAACAGTTTCGTAAACCTTTCACTCAGTTTTTTTCTCATACTTAACTCTTACATCCTTTTCTTCCAGTCTTTTCACTTTTATTCTTGCCAAGCCCGGTGTATTTACCTGGGGATAGTGTCGCCATCTCTTGAATAGTCCTGTTATTCTACTAACAACAAGAAAACGGTCAGTGCCGACATTTATCCCACGGTATACTCTGGTGTCTACTACTTTCCTGACTAGTCGTTCATCAACAATTATAAAGTCTATCATACTTCTATCTGATTGTCTTTACCACGTATACATATGTATCTTTTTGTGGTCAAATATTGTGTTCGTTACTATTAGATTAGTGCGATTTATTTTCGATTTTAATTACTTGCGTTGTTAAAAATAACAGATTATATTGAGTTTAATATACTGCAGTAAATCGCCAGTCTTTTTTAATTTCAGTATCAGTCATTGTTTTAATTAAGAGCTCTTTGAAACGTGATGTGAATCGATTCAAAAAGCCGACACAATTGTGTCAAATGGTAGGCAATCATATTTCGGCAGTATTTTTTTATCCGTACGATATTATAGCTTGGCCAAAGAGTCTGTTTTTCATAAGGGCGCTAAGATCGAATTTAGTATTAACATGGCAACCCGGTATACTACGACGGAATACGTTTGGATACTTTTTTTTAAATAATTTCTTTGTTTATTTTAAATCACAAAACCAATAAAACCATATAAAATAATCAATGAACACAATGGCATTTTAATAGAGTTGCCGAAATTGTTTTTCTTTAATGCTAGTTGTCACCGCATCGTACTCTTTTTTGCCAACTTATACTTATTATCGGTGCAATATACTTTGGTTTGCTTGAATGGGAATTATAATTGCCTCATTCGTATATGCAAAGGATATGACAGTAAGGACTTTGGTCACGAACCCAGATCCTTATAGTCTTAGGTAGAGCTCCAACCATTTTGTCTTTTTTTCCATAAGGTACATGGGTGATGTATGTACATCGGTATGTATAAATGTAAGCAATATGTGTGTGTGTGCGTGTGTGTGCATTTTTGAAGTATGTTAAGTATAATGATTTGTTACATTTACGCGAATGTTTTAACTCCCCGACGATTCGATACTTTACATATCGAGTCCGAAATCGGAACGTCGCGTTGGGAAGTAAAAAAATGTAAATATTAAACCACGTTCGCGATAAATCCGTAAATAATAGTTTTATTTCAGTATGTGGTATAATTATAAATACTGTGTAATTTAGCACATCTTATATAAAGTACTTAAGCCCTTTAATTCTGTAAACAAAATAGCAACTGCAGACAAACTCTTCCAGAGACGTATAATTGTAACAAAAAATAATTAGAAACAACAAAGAAATGTTGGAGATACAAACAAAGTTTGTAATTAATAAGACTTGTTAATTGAGTGAAAACAAACTACTTGCAATTGGCCCGGACAAGTTTTAATTAAATTTTCTTGGTTTATCTCAATTTATTATTATAACGTAAAAAGCAGAGGGCTCAGCTGTTTATAATTGTTACTACACATAATTTCTAGGATCGTATTTTTTTTATCGCCTGATGGTAAGCAGTACAGGCACTCATAAACAATGGCAAAACCAAACAACATCTTGAATGAAAAAGCAATGCTTCTCATCACTGTGCTCGACATTCTGATACATAAGATGTTTAGTCTCAATATGTCCAGTAGTATCTCTGGCTACAATGTCAACGTCTCTCATGAGACAGTGGTACCGCCCCGGATGAGCCTGCCCATTTATACTGAGTCTAGACTGACAACAGCGTGCCTCTACCACTTTTAAATTTTATACTCACAACGCACCTAAAACGCCATATTTTTAATGAGCCGACACAGTGACCGCTAATTAACCGCTGTGTATGACTAATTTTAAAAATTGTAAAAATTAAAATTCATTAGGGCAGTTTTTTATCCATTCGTGTTATAAAATGTTATGTTGCTAAAACCATCATATGAAGCCTAGATTGCTTATGCGTCTTTTAAAATAAAATGCGTTCTTTATTATTTTATAAATATCACTCAAACACGGCGACAGGTAAATAAAATAATTTTAAATTTTATTTTCTTTATTGCGAAAATTTTGTTGCTTTGTGTATGAACTTGAAGTCAATAAATCTACTACCTGGATTCATTATCGATCGTACTAAGCTATGATCGATCGTAGTTTAGATACAACCAGACAGTAACATTTACATATTTATTGTACCGGAATATTAAAAATGTTGTTACTAAGTAAACCCTGGCCTTACTACTAGTGATTGTACAAAAATATACGTATCACTGTAAATTGCAGTTACAAAACATGCACGGTAATAAGCGTCGCCTGATTTCATTTATAAATTAAACTTGTGCACTGTGAAAGTAGTTATTACGCAAAACTGGACCGGACCAAATTTAAGGGAAAAGTTAAAAATAATCGATTTTTAACTGTTACCGTCGTCTGACTCGGAAGGCAGACACTGACCTTATTCATAAGGACTCAAAAAGACTCTTAAGAATCGTTTTATCTCCTATTAACATGACTTAACTAATTTACATTATGGTTGATTAGCGCTGTCTTATACTTATATTGTTTTTATTGATATATATCACTACCACGTTTCTAGTAAACTTATTATGTTAAGACATACACACACACACAACACATAAATTATCTTATAATTATCCTCCCTGCATCGGTGTTTCCAGTGCGCTACCGGTCCTTCTTCAAATGAGGCTTAAAGAGATTACTCTCTTTGAGGTAGGCAGGGAGATTGTTGTGCTGGCCCATTGGCACTGCAGATGTCCATGAGCAGCGGTAGCCGCTTACCATCAGGCGGGCCGCTAGCTCGTCTGCCTATAAAGGCAATAAAATCATAAGAAATTATTAATTAACTGCTCAGATTTAAAACAACTTGGAACTTTTGTAATAATCACTGTATTGTAAACTTGTTTTAAAAAGAACAACACTGTTGTCATTGCTGAGTTGCTTGCACATTCTTCTATTGTAAAAACTGGTGCTAGAACAAAAATATGACTGAATCTAAATTATGATGAACATTTTTGTTGATTTAATTAATTATTTTCCTTTTAATTGGAATGAATAGCGAGACGAGCGCGCCGTTCGCCCGATGGTAAGCGATACGCCTGCTCATGAAAAGAAGCCAAACCAAACAAAACCTTGAATTACAAAGCAATACTTGGCATCCCACTGCGTTCGCCATCCTGAGACATGATATATAAAGTCTCAATATATCCAGTATTTACTCTGCTCTCTTTTCATATTCTAATTTGAGAGTTAATACAGACGCACGAATCTATTAACTTTTACCATGCCAATGAAATTGGGCTCCCATCCAAAAAGCTAGTTATAGTCAAAATTACTTGTTGCAACTAGTACTAAATACTGCATTAGCCCATATAAGTCCCGCGGCAGGCCTCCTCTACAATTGTGAGTACGATTGAAAGTGGTTAGGCCATAAAGTCCACCACTTCCATAGTGTGGGTTGGCGGATTTTATATCCCAAGAAATGTATACAAATTTCCTCGCGATGTTTTCTTACACCGTTGTAGTGCTTGGTGATTTTCTATCAATGCACACATGAATCCGATAAGTCAGAGGTGTGCCCGAGGAATTGAACACGCGACCACTGTGAACATGTTGGCAGTCGCGTCTTGTCCTTTTACCAACAGACCAATACGCACTTGGGACAAAATAATTACGTATTCAATCGGTGTATTTTTAGCCTATATTTCTTTCACTTTCATTTATTTTATGATTGTACATAATATGGATAAAGCATGTGAGGGTAACTGTTCTTTATTTATTAAACGTGTATTTATTTTAACATATGTAACGAGCGCGATCAATTTCATTTCAAATATCGCGCGCGCGCTCGACTCACTCGCGTCATTCCCTGCCATTGGCTCTCCAGGCGCGCTCCGCCAATCGGAGCGCGGTATGGTGTTCACGCGAGAACCTCATTGGAGGAACCCCGACGGCGTGATGTTAGACTCGGGAAGATGATGGCGCCGGCACACGTGAAGATTCACCTCGTTTCGTTTAGTTTTTGTTGTGCCCTTGTAAATGTTTCCGATGAATATATTTGTGAGTTTAAACCAGTGGTTTCACTAGTTTATACATATGAAATAATAACCTCGGAAATAATAAATGAATATTTGTGGTCGTGCTATTTAAACAATAATTGCCCTAGTTTCTGACTATGTAAGCTATAAGTTGGTTATTTTAGAAATTAGGTATACTATTAAATTTATACTACCTTTCATCAGTAACAAAGTTCGTATGAATATTCCCTTCAGTGCTCAGTATAAGTAATCCGTTTAAAATAGTTTTTGGGATACCCTCATATGCCTCTTGCAAGCGGTCACTGCATTTGACGTGAACCAATATAACAAGATAACATGGCGGAGAAAAGATTATTTTTATATTTTTGTCATATTACGAAAACTTAGTATATTAATTAAATTAGTGTGATTATTAAAGTTGTAGTGGTTCATGAGAGTTAAAAAAAATATGTTATTGTACCAAATCGTTTTTCATTGAAATAAAATGTCAAACAAATAAATTTTGTAACAACCTAAATTCCATCCAGTGCCTATTTTTAGAGATTTATAAACCGTGAAATTATGTATGTAACAGCCTAGTATGTATTATAATATATTTTCGCACAAAAATGTGCGTGGGAATCAAAATGTAATTAACCGGCCGAATGTCTAAAACATAATTTTTAATGGTACAAACGAGTAAATGGTGTTAATTTGAATTTTAAAAATGGAATTTTTCACTACTGGCCTTCACGCTCATAACTTAAGAGGTTTTACATTTTTTTAATAATACAAGGAAATAAGAGAACATTTTCTTCAGGCAGTCTGTTTTTTGTTTGTAACTTACGTCAATATAATTTTTTTGAGGCGCAGTAACGTGAGCGAAATGTGCGGCATTTGGACGAAACTGCGTTCGCAAATTGCACAAAGGTGCATAAAATCCTCTGTAAAATGACTTTTATGTTTCGCAAAATGACGTGGCAATAAATTGTGGGAAGTCGTATTGTGAGTCGAAAGGGCGACAAACTAGTTACAGCGACCGAGTTTCAGATGTATGAAGGCTCATACTGGGGCCCTACTCTGTAAATTCGAAACGAAGTTCGAATCTTCGGACGATCGAAGTTTATGACGATGCGAATGTACTTACTCTGTAAATATTGGAATTCGTATAACGTACATCATAACCATAATTCTATGGTTACGACCATAAGTCAATAACGACCATAAGTCTATGTAGGTACATTCGTATCGTATATAAACTTTGATCGTCCGAAGATTCAAACTTCGTTTCGGATTTATAGAGTAGGGCCTCTGAAATCGTATTTCGTAGCAATTTGTTAATCAGATTGACTTTGTAGGATGCTATGTGAAATCATAAACATAAATAATAGTTTAAAGTAAAATAAATATGTTTGATCAATAGAGAATAGCACCGGAAATACTTAGCTATGCGACATGAACTAATACTTTGATGAGCTAAGGTGCTTACATCATCCTTATTTCTTAGTATTTTGAGCGAAGTACATGGAACTTTCTTAAATTTTACAAAAATAAAGATTTATGACAAAATAAAGAATTATAACTGTACTGTAATAAAGATTTATAAATAGAGATTTATAACTGTACTGTATCACTTATCAGCACATATACGTCACGGGCCTCCTCTACAATCGAGTACGAATTGGAGTGGTTAGTATATAGTCCACCACACTGACCTAGTGCGGGTAGGTATAAAAATTCCACAAATTAATATGGTATGCAAGTTTCCTCACAATGTTTTCTTTCACTGTTATAGTAATAAGTAATCAAAATTATTTGTTAATAAAACGTAAATACATTCACACCTTTATAGCACATTAACTTATTCATGCAAAAACATTATCTCAAAGTGCATTTTCCTTCCAATACGCCAGTGCAATGGGATTCAACCTTCAAATAAAAACTCTAAATATAACCTCAAAATCTTGCGCGACAACTAATATTTTACTCATTTCCAAGAAGGACATAATGTTACTTAAAAATATTATAATAAAACCCTCATGTCGATTTCGGTTGCGTTATTTTTGGCTGAAATTATATTAACGGGATCCGAAACCGGTCGCTTTAAGGTTATGTTCGTAGCGAAAAACAGTGCACGTTCGGTAACCCTACGTCAACCGCCAACCTAAGTTGATCGCCAGTCTGTTTACAGCCGCCAGAGGGGGCGCACGCGTCGCGTCTGTTTTACGCGGGAAAATCGCTCACGTATTACTTCACGAGTGTTCTCAATTCAAAAAGTGATTTACATTGAAAAAGTTTTTATTTAATTGTGGAAAGTGACCGTTGTGATAGTGGCCAATGTTAAAAAGTGATTAGTGTTGCCAACTGGCTGGAAATAAATGTGATTACAAAAGGAATAATATTATTATAAGTTTTAGCCGGTGAATGCGATGATCGTTGTTTTAGATCTGTTTATTGGTTTATTGAATTCAGCTGAGCAAATGTACGTACGTGGCTTGTTGTGAAGGGGATTATGCAAATATACGTTACAAAAGAATTTAAATTTCCAATGCCTGAAAACGATAACACATACGAGCTGACGGCGGTTTCTATAATTACTGTTGGGAACGTGTTCTTCGTCTAAAAAAAGTAAATTATTTTTGTCTTCGCATTTAGTCATTCTGAATTTGAATTTTATTATTATTTTATAGATAAAACACAATACAAGTTAATAATTATTTGATTTGTTTTTTATGATAATTTGCTTATTGGTTTTGTGTGCTTCCTTTTTTTTTTCATCAAAAAGGTTTACTACCTCGGAATATGTTTTTATATTTTTAAACATTTTTACTCTTTGGAGTTTCGTATTTAGTAAAATTATTGAGCATTTATCAGCGTAGCAAATTATAGGAGCGTGTTGCTATCGTATGAATATGCTTTCATTTTGCTAAAGATTATATGTGTATAATATTTCGTTTGACGCCTGGGAAACTAAATTTGCATTTTCGTGTTGTCTGGGATTAGATTCCCACAGCAATCGCTACATATTAGTTCACATTTATTAATATATCTGAGTTTCTACGAAATTACTGACTTTTCTGCTTGACATTGGCAATTCGCCTATTCCAGACCCCATCTCCAGTTTCAACATAATTTTAATTGAATTCTATTTTTGATTATCAAGTTGTTAGAAAAAATTGGTAAAGATTCAGGAAATTGAATTATCAAACAATAGGTATTTATTAGCCTATAATTGTAGGAAAATAAAGTTTAATTAAAAAACTGCTTTAGAAGTTTTTCCATACTAACGTTTTTAAACGTCTTTAACACGTCAACTTTTCTGATAATGTCATAAATTAAAGTCACATCTAACTGAATGTTCAGAAAAATCCTTCGATCAAATTTATACTAGATACAAGATCCGGAAAAAAATAACACGCCAAAAGTTGCCGAGGATGCTTATACTTATACATTTGCATTGAAAAAGTCTTAAATTATAATCAACAATAAATCTTCCTTTAAATTAATATTTATTATATCTTGGACTATACATTTTTTTTTTAATTGCGACCGCTCATGAACCGAAGCAAAACCAAACCACTTGAATTACAAAGCAATGCTTGGCATTCCACTGCGCTCGCCATCCTGAGACATAAGATGTTAAGTCTCAATATGTCCAGTAGTTACTCTGACTACAATGTCCTTCCATCCGTAACACAGTGCATTTAAACTGCTGTTTGACGGAAGAAATAGACATTGCGTATACTAAAATCAAATAAGAGCACATTATTTCTTTTGCCGTTTTTACGCCGTCACTTATAATCTAGTATGTATATGATCGAAGGAAAAATCAAATCGCACCGTCCCCGCTATGTTGTGGGATGAGGACAGTCGTAAGGTTACAGATAATGAACGCATAAGCAGAGGTCGAGCAAGTTCGTTGAGACTCACTGAATTAATTAAACGAGAAACGGCAACTGTTATGTAATCTTCTGTTTCTTCATAGAAATATGTTGTTTCATTTTTACGAATTTAAGTATTAATAAATATAAATTCATACTTTTATGCTTGAGTATATCGATCGAAATTTCGAGTTCGAGATTTTTCCGTAGCAAAGATAGAGCACAAATCACAATACTAATGATAAATGTAAGAATTCTTTTAAATTTCTGGACCTGCGATTCAAACCTAAATCTGCACTGTTCACAACCCAAGCAACTTGTAAAAGACTTTAGAAATCGAAAACGTACACTTAATGGGTTGCCTTAACTCGGAATCGAACCAAAACCTTTTGGTCCACACTTTATGTCAATAGATTAATACAGTACGGAAAGTTTCTCGACAATTGTGCAATATCAGGTGCATATTGCGCTGATTTCTCATTAATAAAAGGATAATGACTGTATTGATCGTTGGATAAACTGGGATTCAAAAGCAATAAATATTATATACAATTATCACTAAGCGTCTATTCTAGATGGCATTAATAGAGTATAAATGCACTCACACCTATATTTAAAAATCATTGTGTAAAACCACCCCAATAAAACTTCTTACACCGTTTCAAATAATATTTATAACAAATTAGAATAAAATATCTATTTTAAAAATTATATTCCTTTTCCTTCATTCGTACAAATCCGTCTGTCCAAAAGCCCCCCGCGCTCTCTTTTGTTTTTCACAGCTATATCTATTTCAAAAGTGGCCAATCTCTAAGTTATGCAACCTTGCAATAGTAATTTCTTACCATCGTGGTGATTAATGAATATTCAATATTCGATACACCTTGCTCCAATATCCAATACATATTTCCTTTTCCCATCCTTTTTTCTACCCGCCCCCTTCCTACTCGTATTTGATGAAGCATCATAACAATGATCTTAGTGTTATGGATGTTCAGGCCGTGATCACTTACCTTCAGATAACCAATATCGCTGGCAATAAAATATAATTCCGGCGAAAGTAGAATCACTTCCTATAATTTGTGTCTTGATAATTAAAGATAGTGTATCATTGTAGCGTAAAGCAGTTTTGATTTAAGTATCCAAAAATTATAATGCTAAGGGAATTAAGGAACAATATATATGATTACTAGCGGCCCGGCCCAGCTTCACCCGGGTACAAATAGATTTCTGTACAATAATATGTACGTATTATACATATAAACCTTTCTCTTGACTTACTCTATTTATTTAAAAAAAACCGCATCAAAATCCGTTGCGTAGTTTTAAAGATTTAAGCATACAAAGGGACATAGGGACAGGGAAAGCGACTTTATTTTATACTATGTAGTGAAGAAGAAGAAGAAGAAGAAGAGTAGTAAGTGCGTGGTGGCCTGTTGGTAAACGGACTAGACGCGACTGCCAACATGTTCACGGTGGTCGCGGGTTCGAATCCCAGGGCACACCTCTGACTTTTCGGAGTCAAGTGTGTATTGATAGTCAATCGTCAAAAATAGACGTATATGGGCTGATACAGACAGACAGTGAAGACCCACTCGTCGACATTTTACATCAAGATATGAGATGAAACGCTAAGCTACATTATGATCACAATCGGCTTAGGTCATAGAGGGGAGGCTCTTGATAACTCTATTACTATATACAATAAGATTTGGTAGTGCCTTACGAAGATGAGGATAGCTAAAACGTTCCAATATATATTAAAATGTATTTATGTTACCTCTCCTATATTACTATGTAAATATAATTTAATTTTCTCTATGCTTAGTTTAATTCGATAACATTAATAAAGAGTATTTTGGTGTTAGGACCTATATCTACAACGTATTAAATTTGATTGTGCTATCTATAATATGTAGATACACGAAAATTATAGAAACTGCAAAAATCGACAAAAATTGAATTTAAATTTTGTACTTATAAAAACTGCCCATGATGTAGTCTCATTGGAAACTAGTGTTCTAATAAGAATGATTTAAAGAAATGTATATTTTGTACGTGTTGGTAATATATAGGTATATATTTATATATTTGTCGAGAAGTCTTGGGTATTCATATTTTCTCACAATGTTAACTTCACTGTTAAATACGATTAGCTGCAATTCATATGCAGAAATATTATTCCTTTTTTGGGTTTTGAATGCGAGCCAAAGATTAAATATCCGATAGTTGCAAACAATGATGTAGTTTAAAAATATTTTGCTAAATCTTACCTTAGTAATACTATAAAATTTCAAAGTTAATTATCGTCTGAGATTATCAAAAATTATATGTTATTTTTGTGAAACTTTTTATTTTGCTAATTTGAAGTTCTATTGTCTGTCAATATTTTTGTTTCGAGAATGAACAACAAATTAGAATTGGACAGAAAATATTCTGCTGGGAATTTCAATAACCATCAGTTAAGTTCTGTTGCTCGTCTGGTTAATAAAGAAAACAATAAAGAGACACAAATACAATTAACAGATATAATTCTGTATCGTTCCATACACCGCCCACTGCAGGGCATGGCCCTCATCTACTATTGAGAGTGTTTAGGCCATATAAACCAGTATGCTGGCGTAGTAAAGCTTGGCGGACTTATATATATCATCAAAATTCTTCGATATTGCTATGTTGTGCAGGTTTCCTCACGGTGTTTTCCTTCACCGTTGTCGTGCGCGGTGAATAACTATCAAGACACGCATGAGTTCGAAAAGTCCGAGGTGTGCCCTGGGATTTGAACCCGCGACCACCGTGAACATGCACCGTGAGCCGCGTCTGGTTCGTTTACCAACAGGCTACAATGAACAAATACAATAGAATATTTCGAATGACAAAACCAATGGAAACATTAGTTTGTGACCTGTATTGTTTCTGATTTGTCTAGACTGATCTTTGACAAGAATCTTCAAAGTTGAATGTTGAGTGTTCCCTAATATAATTGCTGTCTTATTTAATTTTCAATAGTCTTTAAATCAATTATTTTTGCATTGCAAGCATTGGATTGTTAACATCGAATGAGTGTTTGATAATGAAGAACTTTTAATCCCGCAATTAAAACCTAGTTCATTGGATGCATCATGTGTTTTTCATTTATTTTCTGGTGGATAACCAATGATCGTATAATATGGGTGCTATATTTTATTAATTAATTTAATCTTGGTTCTAACTTCTAAATCACGCATAATTATGGTTAAGCCGAAGACTTTTTCCAATTATAATTTTGAATAGTTCCTTTCATCACTAAAATTCTGTATGCTGTATTCTGTATCAGCCCATATACGTCCCACTGCAGGGCACGGGCCTCCTCTACAATTGACAGTACGATTGAGAGTGGTTAGGCCATATAGTCCTCCACGCTGGCCTAGTGCGGGTTGGCGGACTTACGTACCATAGATTTTTTTATAAATCGCTATGGTATGCAGGTTTCCTCACGATGTTTTCCTTCACCGTTTTAGTGCGTGGTGATTGACTATCAATACACACATGACTCTGAAAAGTCAGAGGTGTGCCCTGGGATTCGAACCCGCGACCACCGTGAACATGTTGACGCACTTCATCACTAAAATTATTTAACTAAAATCCCGGCTTTAGTAAGTCTAATCCATTATGTCACACTAATGACTAAATAATTTATTATGGATTAATGACACATAGAGGATGTGGTTTCAATGCATTTATCTAATGAAGTAATAGTATCTGGTATGCGACATGCAATTATCAATACCGTTCCTTTGTTATAAATGAGTCAATATTTCCTGGTTTGCTCAGTTGTGTACAGTCAGCAACATAAGTCGCTACACAGTTACGAGATTTGGAATTTTCTTATCATCCAAAATAATAATTATTTTCAATATCGTATGGCATTCCTCGGCATAGATGACTTTACTTGGTTATATTTTTATTGCAAATTTTATTTCATAAAAAGGTTATCAAAAAATGTGAAGTGCTCAGCTTATGTTGCTGACTGTACATTAATTTTTATTTTTTTACTCTTTAATCATCGACTAGTTCTTTCGTGTGCTGCTAGATGTCACTATTCAAAATTTGAATTATTGACGCCTAGTACCTATGAAATGTAAATATATTGAATTTCGATCAGGAAAAAGATATGAATTCTGTCTATTAGTAATACTTCTAATTACACTGCTGTGTTAGGATTAGGAGATTGTAGCCAGAATACTGGACATATTGCGACTTAACATCTTATATCGCAAGACAGCGAGTGCAGTGGAATGAAAAGCAATGCTTTGTAATTCATTGTGTTGTTTGGTGTTGGGCAATAGTCCACGAGTGGTTGTATCGCTTACCATCTGGTAAAAGGCATGTTAGTCTCGCTATTCCACGAAATGAAAAAAAAAAATGATGAAACAAATTCACATTGATAAATCTTTAAATTCCTAATAATTATCACAATACGTAATAATATTATCGATACAAAAAAATTAAAGTGATATTGCTTCCGATCACAATGGCTGGACATTTAATTTACCTGTCCGGAGGCTTAACAACTCACTCAAGTGCACTTAACTTTCTTTGAAAGTTAATTTCAGAGCGAAGGACCGTTATGAATCGGTCTGTCGTAAGTGGCTGGTGGGTAGGCTCTATTATTTATTGAAATTGTTGTATACTATATGTCTTAGATATTACAAACATCCGATATTATAATACAGGATGTTTGTTTAAAAAAATGTCTTTATTGGTAACTGTTACATAATACTAAATCTAGAGACCAAAGTGTCAATAACATTAATAGAAACTTATTTATTTTTGTTTATGTTAAAACATAACTTAACAGTTATTTTTCTTTTGATTTTGTTTCTTTCCATCTCTATAGCTCTATTTCAAGTTGTTCTTATATATTGTTCTTGCAATGAGTGATCCGTTTAATCACAACATTAACACTACCAAATGGTGTAATAATAAAGGATGTTTAATTTCAGTAGAGTTATGTAAATCACCATATTAGTCTTTCAACTAAAGTTACTTCGTAAAGTGAAATCACGTAAAAATACACGATCTTAGCTGTGGGTTATAAAAGTCAAGCTGAGAGTATAAAGAAGAAAGGACGAGGCATTACGTCGATAAAAAAGTCTCTCCAGATCGCATTTTGAACAGAAAACTTGAGCACGATTTTTTCGGTTACACACTGCATAAATTTTACGGGGCTTACTCGCGTGAACATAATTCTAAGACAAAGGAGAAGTTACTACTCCTTAGTTTTCTAAGTGAAATGATTGGGAAGATTGTATTTTACCAGACCATATACGTTCAACGGCAGGGCACGGGCCTCCTGTACAATAAAAAATACGATTTAAAGGTATTAGGTAAGCTGGCTTAGTGCGCATTGGCAGACTTTACACACCATAGAATTTTTGTTTCAGCGCTTTGGTATGCAGGTTTTCTCATAATTTTTTCCTTCGCTGTTATAGTGCGTGGTCATTCCTAACAATATACTTAACTCTGAAAAGTTAGTGGTAAATCTGGGCAGGTAGAAGTATGATAATGTTAGCATCCGCGTCTAGTCAGTTACCTATAGGCCACCAAGCACCTAGTAAAATAATAATAATATAAAAATTCAGTTGTGTGTTTGTATTCAATAATAGTTTCGAATTGAATAGTTTATTGACTTTTATGTAACAATGCTATGACGCGAGACACGCTGCAATGGTATTGTTTCAGGCGACTTTGTACAAGGTTACTGTAAATACGTAGTATTTTACGACTCACCTGTTACTATGCTATTGACTTTAGAGTCTTCTTCTTTGGGTGCCTCTTCGATGTTAAAGGTTGACCATTAGGTTCTTGTCTTCTTTGATAATTTCTTTTTTTGGAAAAAGCTATGTGGTACAGTTGTTCAATGGCGCTGATACCAGTCTTCTCCCATATGTTTCGCAGCCACAATTTTGCCTTCGTCCAGCGCCTTTTCCCTTCCACCTTAATTATCATAATCAATTTCTAGACAATTAAGAAAAAAATGGTGGAGAATAGAATATTTTAGTGATGTATGAAGTAAAACTTCATTATCCTAATCTATCATGGCGATTCACGCATTTTGGGTTTAGGGTCACAACCCAACTGCGCTTAAAGACCAAAGATGTTTGATTAATGATTGATTAGCGACTTTTCACTCTTGGAAATACTATATGTATGGTGAATATAAAAAAAATAATAATAATAGTATTAAACTTTTGGACCTACCCCCACACATATATATCTCAATGCAAAAAGCAGCCATATTAAACTTGTCGAATAGTACGAAAGTTCATGCAAAGTGAGGACCATCAACTTGAACCTAATGTAAATTAAGAATACATGACGGTTACCTGGCTTAGGCTCGTACCGCCATTATTATACCAGAAATTCTGAGAGTTTTTAAAACAACAAGAAAATAATAATAATAATTTATTTATTCGCCAAAAATGTTTAACATACACTTACAAATAACATACATTGGTAAAATGCAAAAACTTATAATAGTGTTATTGAAATGTCATTTAAATTATAATATATATATTAATATATTGTTATTTAAATTATTAAAATGTCGTGTATGACATTCGATTTCCGATATTGGCATTAAGTAAGTTTAATGATACTGATAAATATATAAAACGTGACGTAATGTTCATAAATACTTTCTGGTTTTATATGCGGTGTTGATATAACATTTACCACTTTTGGTTAAAACAGAGAACAAAAAGAAAGTGGCTTTGTTGATGAATGTAAAAGTTATATCTTCCGGTTGCGAAATAAAGTTAATGAAATTAAGTTATTTCATAAAATTTATATGTGAATATCAGCCTGATTTTAACATAATGTGTGGAACATTATCAATTTTATAAATAAGAGAGGTAATATTTGAATGTGAGGTAAAAGGAAAATGATCGCCAATTACCACCCGCAGTCTTGACACGTGTATGTCAGAGGTAAACAATTTAGAATCTGCTCGTCTTTCATTTTATTGTTTATCATGTGAGCTGTTTGCTTGTTGGCTTGGTAATAAAAAAAATATTACTGTGTACCATGATTGGGATCCTTTTACCATTGAAAGTCCGTTTCAATGAGCTTAGGCCATATTCGATAGTCAGTTTAGTCCGAGTTAGTGTTCTTCATAAACCATAGAAAAAGTAGTTAGATTTTTTATGGATCAAATTTTCTCACGATGTTTTCTATAAACAGCTAAGTGCGTGGTAATTGACTGTCAAAATCAATACAATTGTGATGTTTTTTTTGGGAGTTAAATCGATAGTTTTTGATAAAATAATAATTAAAACCCTTTCGTACTTAAGCATCTTTAAAAATAAAAGGGTGTACATTAATATTTTAGGAATAACTATGTATTTACCACCCAAGTACGACGATAGAAAAAATTACGACGCACTTTTACGCAGAAATTTTAGTTCCATTGTGTCTGAAGTCCCTAAAACTACCAACCAGCTTCGTTTTCGGTAGCAGTCTTGATACACCCTGTATAAAGGACTTTGAAATATTATGTGACTTAAAAATAAGACATAGCCTAGTTAAAACACCTTATTTAACCGTATACAGGGTATATCAAGACTGCTACCGAAAACGAAGCCGGGTGGTAGTTTAAGCGATTTCAGACACAATGCAATAGAAAAAGTTGCAAAAAAAAGCGACAATTTTTTTTTGTAATTTTTTTCCTATTGCCATATTTTGGTGGTAAATACATTTTTTCCTAAAATAATAGTGTATACCCTTTAATTTATAAATACTCTAAGATATAAGAGAGTTTAAATTATTATTTTAGCAAAATCTATGGATTTACCACCCAAAAATGACGATATTTAAAAAATCATAAAAAATAATTGTCGCGTTTCTAAGCGAAATTTTTAATTGCATTGTGTTTGTAGCCACTAAAACTACCACCCGGCTTCGTTTTCGGTAGCAGTCTTGAGATACCCGGTATAAGGGATGTTGCGCAACCTTCCCGCTACGGATGACAATCGCGCTGTCTTTCGCAGGCCGGTTGTCAAAGAGACTCAGTCCTTTGTGCCACCCCGCTTTCAACTGCCTCTGAAATCCACTGCTTGCAAATGTTTCTGTTTATATTAGTTGTTACGTTTGTGGGTTTAATACATTTAATGGTGGAGCAATGTGGATACAATTTTAGACCGTTAGCTAAGATTTGTGTTGGAATTTTAATATTTTTATACTTGAATATTGCAGCTTTCACGATGACAAATTATGTAAATTGACTAAAATATATAAAGTTGAAGAATTTGTTTGTTAGAATTGAAAAAAATATTTATGTGCTGGATAGGTCATTTATAGAGTAGTAGAGAATATTATAGACTACATCATCACGCTATGTCCTATAGGAGGGAAATAGTAGTGAAATATCTAGCAAATACGAGAAAGTTTATTCTTTTTCCATGGTCCGATTGGTCTCAAAATCGACATGGATCCTTTAGCATTGAACGTTTAGGGCCGAAACTGCGTTAAGCGGGCGCCCGCGACGGGCAACCGTCGCGCGTCTCCTCGCGTGGACACGCGGGCGGGCTCCGTGAGAACGCGACGGTCCCCGTCGCGGGTACCCGTCGCGGAGACCAGGGGCCCTACTATATTCAACGAAACGAAGTTCGAATCTTCGGATGATCGAAGTTTATAAACGATACGAATGTACGTACATATACTTATGGTCGTTATTGCCTTATTGTCGTAACCATAAACTTATGGTTACGTTGTACGTTATACAAATTTGAACTTTTGCAGAGTAGATACATTCGTATCGTATATAAACTTCGACCGTCCGAAGTTTCGAACTTCGTTTCGGATGAATATAGTAGGGCCCCAGATTTATGCAGTGTCACTGGTTCAATTTTAAAGGTGTGCATGTACAGTCATGTCGATGGAGAGCTTAATATATTATTACATAGCAAAACGACGACTAGCAAAAAAAAAAAACGACAGCCAGGAAGGCTGTTTATTGAATTTAGGTTGCTAGGCGGAGAATTTGTTGTAAAGTTCACTAAATGAAGAGAAAATGAAAACTCATTTTACAAATATTTTAAAGTTTCGATACTGGCGAATTATCTTAACCATATTTGAAGGTCAACAATTTAAGAGTAAAATCTGTATTAGTCATATCACCAATGGAAAGGCTGGCAATAACATTGCGCTAAGTAAAAAATCTTTATTATTGCTCAAGTATATTCATCATCATCATCATCTCAGCCGTAAGAAGTCCACTGCTGAACATCGGCCTCCACCAACGGTCTCCGCATCGACCTGTTGGAAGCGGCCTGCATCCAGCGACTTCCTGCAAATGTAGCCAAGTCGTCCGTCCACCTTGTAAGCGGGCGTCTGACATTTTGCTTGCCTGTACGTGGCCTCCACTCTAGAACCTTTCTGAGTCGATCTCGTAGGGAAATACCGAGCATAGCCCTCTCCATTGCTCGTTGAGTGACTTTGAGCCTTCTAATGAAGCCCAAAGTGAGAGGCCCCGTCTCGTAGCCGTATGTCATCACCGCCATGTTACCGCTGGTGGACACCGCGCGCTGTACCGTGCGTGCCCCCGCGACGCGACGGGTTCCGACGCACGAAGGCGGGCCCCGCGGCGCGGGTGCGGGACGCGCCTCCCCGTGCTGGACGCCCGCGCGGATCCCCGCGACGGAGCACTTTTGTATGAAACCGCGCGAGTGCCCGCTTAACGCAGTTTCGGCCCTTAGCCACCATTTTGAAAAGTTTATCTGTACCCAGGCGGAACCGGGCGGGGTTGTTAGTATTAAATTATGAGAGAAAATATTTAAGGAAAAAGCATTTAGGAATGGCTTCGCATAGCATTACGATACAAATCTATCATCCTATAAGAGCCATTAAATATTACGGGATAAAAAATGGCGATTTCATTCTCCCTCTATAAATTACGTATACTCATAATATCGAGTTTTTACTTCATCGCCACATAAAATCTAAGTACAAACCAAAAAACATACTTTTGCACTTATAGTAGACTGCCTCGATGGCGTAGTGATACTACGGTATGTTTGCAAAGCTGAGGTCTCGGGTTCGAATCCCGAGATGGGCAAAATGATTAAGTATATTTTATTTATCATCAGTCCGGAGTAAGAAATTTGTGCCTGATATGGCGATAGGCTCGTTCCTGTCACATCGTGAGACGGAAAATACTAGGCGAAACGTGGGTGTCTTTAGTATACTTTACGGACCTTATTAATAAATACTTTTATAAACTACTAGCGGCCCGGCCCAGCTTCGCCCAGGTACAAATAGATTTCTGTACAATAATATGTACGTATTGTACATATAAACCTTCCTCTTGAATCACTCTATCTATTAAAAAAACCGCATCAAAATCCGTTGCGTAATTTTAAAGATTTAAGCATACAAAGGGACATAGGGACAGAGAAAGCGACTTTGTTTTATACTGTGTAGTGATAGTGATTTAATTTGTCGAATGTGTTGTCACTTTCAAACGACTTTTGAATTCAGTTTGAGCGAAGAAGACAAATATACTCTCCTGTCCTTTTTATTTTTCTTATTGAAATAAAATATAATAAAATAAAAATATCATTAACGAATTTTATAGCGGACTGTCCGCCTCGTGACCACGAAAGCTGTAAGGTAATCGAAACGTCGGCAAGTTAAAAAATGTAAAATTAAACCAAATCCGCGATAAAATCCGTAAATAATAGTTTAATTTCAATGCGTGACACTTGTGAAATCTATAAAACTATATTTTCCTTTAACTACTATCAAAATACTGTAGGTATTGATAGGGACATGAATCATTAACTACCATCAGAAAAACCGTTTGCAAAAAAAGTTTTTTATAGAATCATCATCATCATCATCAGCCCATATACGTCCCACTGCAGGGCACGGGCCTACTCTACAATCGACAATACGATTGAGAGTGGTTAGGCCATATAGTCCACCACGCTGGCCTAGTGCGGGTTGGCGGACTTACATACCATACAATTTTTTATAAATTGTTATGGTATGCAGGTTTCCTCACGATGTTTTCCTTCACCGTTTTAGTGCGTGGTGATTAACTATCAATACACACATGACTCCGAAAAGTCAGAGGTGTGCCCTGGGATTCGAACCCGCGACCACCGTGAACATGTTGGCAGTCGCATCTAGTCCGTTTACCAACAGGCCACCACGCACTTACATAGTTAGTATAGTTTCATAGAATAGATTCTTAGATTGAAAAAATGTTTAAGGACCATATTTACTATTTTTAGTTTGTTTTTTATCCGTCTACCGTCGTTATCCGAGCGATATTACTCCCCACGGAACATTGAAATATTTTAAGATAAAAAATGTTTATGTTCCTTCAAACTACCATTGCGATGAAAGTTGAAATCTTATTTTTTTGTATAAAATAGTAAAGCTAAATATTTAAAATCACACCTACTTTTTCGAAATGAAGGCAGATATTATCAGAAAGATTTTCCGGGTTTATTTCTTTTCTAAACACGATAATGGTTGAGCCTATTGCTACTCCAGATCTGAACTCATACAAGATTTTTCAAACACAAAACTTTTACAAAGTGGATTACCAAAGCTGGAATTTACATTGAGTATCTTAAATTTTACTCTGCCTCTCTAAAAAAAATCACCTTATAGTCACACAGTCCTCAAAACAAGAAATATTTTGGTTCAATGACATCTTTACAGACTGCATGATATTTAAATTCCCAAACAGTTCGAAAAATTCATACATACAAACATAAATTCACGTTTTTTTTCCAGAAAGGGTAGGCAGAGGCTCTACCTGGACGCCCGCATTAATATTCATAGCAAAATTTTAATAAATAATAATAATTATTGTTTATTCACAATTAACGAACCGCCATTTGTACTCTTTGTTATTATTATTTCTGTTAAGCTATGTTCTTGTTAAGTTTGTGTACAATAAAGATTTAAATAAATAAATAAATAAATAACGAAATACAACTAGTACATTATTCGACGAGTCTCAAACTAAGCATGCATGCTTGTGTCTTGAGACTCGAGAGTGTGGGGTTATTAATAAGGACGTATAATAAAAGCTCAGAACAACTAAATTAACTATTATACATAACTAGCGGCCGGGCCTAGCTTCGCCCGGGTACAAATAGATTTCTGTACAATAATATGTACGTATTATACATATAAACCTTCCTCTTGAATCAATCTATCTATTAAAAAAACCGCATCAAAATCCGTTGCGTAGTTTTAAAGATATAAGCATACAAAGAGATATAGGGACATAAGGACATAGGGACAGAGAAAGCGACTTTGTTTTATACTATGTTGTGATGAGAACGAACTTCACTTTCTTGTGAGTATGTGTGTATATTAGTGTCAGACAATCAAAGTGGCCTCTCTATTCACACTGTCAAGTAGCCCTTTCCTTTAATGTCTCAATATATGTAAATGTTAAGTCATAAAGCCGCATATTAATGAATATTCACATCACATTCTTTGACGGAAGTGATGGTATCTCTTTATTTACAACATCGTTGTGGTTGGTACCTAATACCCATAATTTCTTCGTACTTTGATAAATTTATTTCTATGATGCTGATGGTAGGTGGTAAGAGGCTAGGTTTTGGTGAATTCAGTTTCCAATAAAAACAGCTTTTTATACATTTGGCAAATTGAAACGTTTATTTTGTACAACTACGCCATAGTAAAGTTTTTCATTTTAGACTTTAAGTTAATTTCTCCAAGAACTCCGGGCCTGATATTTATTGAGAATATAATTTTTTCCTTACACAAAAAAGTATGTTTCATTAAGGTGCAAAAATCTAATATTATGGTAAAATGGGCATTCAAATTTTCACTCACAACTAGAACATTAATATTGCGCTTAGCCAGTGCATCTGTTATTAAGTGCTTACATTGTTCTCGGCAATATTGCGCATGACCTGAATGTTCTCGAATGTTCTGGAGCGGTTCACGTCCAGATTGATAGGTGGAGCAAACTTTGTATTGATGGTGTGTTGTTTATTGTGAGTTGAGGTTGCGGAAGCTTGCATGGTTGTAGCTGGCTGTAAAATTAAAGAAAGAAAATACACAAAGGTAGTCATAGTTGAAAAGAAAATAATAGTTCGAATTTATTAAGGCTTATTAGGGTATTAAGTTGCTTGTATGTGCGATGTTTTTGTTGCCTTCTAAGTGTTTGGTACTTGGTGGCACATTTAATTAAATATATTTCTATGTGATTTATTGACTGCCTCGATGGCGTAGTTGTACTAGGGTACGGTTACAAAGCTGAGGTCTCGGGTTCGAATCCCGGGTTGGGCGAAGTGATATTGGATTTTTCTATTCATTATCAGCCCAGAGTCAGGAATTTGTGCCCGATATGGCGATAGGTTCGCCACCTATCACATCGTGGGACGGAACATACAAGGCGAAATGTGGGTGTGCTGGTACCTCTGCCTACCCCTTTTGGGAAAAAGGCGTGAGTTTATGTATGTATTTATTGTACACCATTTTTTTTAATATATAAAATAAGTAATATTCTTAACATTATACGCCAATGTTTAGTGAGTATGTGAATGTTTTAATATGCTTTGATTAAAACCGATTTTTCCAATGGATTTTTCATATTGTATCTACGTGTCATTGTGTCAGAATTTTACTATGAAACTAAAGAATGTTCATTATATTTAACACAGATAAAAAATTAGGTTCAACAATTCGTTGTAAAATCATTTTGTTGCGTTTTGCCGAAAACGACAAGTCATGGTCATCATTGTCGAGTCGTAAAATTGAGAGTTATGGTCATACGTGATCTTTGTTTTTCTTACATAATTGGGGAACGTATGTTTTTTTATAAGTAATGTCAACTTAATGTCGGTTATAATAAGGTATATTTTGGCAGCGTTTATGTTAATGGAAATAGGGTATCTTCAAAAAATACATTAGACGTAAATGTTCAAGTAGTTATGTCAACGGTCGTGACATTTGATAGTCTAGTCGACAAGTTGAAAATGGTACAAAATAGAGATACTGCTCTTAAAATTATGTGCGATAGCTCATTGGATCCGGAATGACGTCTAGAAAAATGTGCCAAAAGCGTGTATTAGCACATAAAAAATTGCAAAAGTTATAAACAATTAAAGATGAAAAAAAAAAATGGCATTTCGTTTTTTGCCAATATTTAATAAACTATTAATATTTAAGACATTTCAAAAAAAGATTCTGAAAGTGGAGGAAATTTCCAATAAAAAACTCTTAACTCCCGGAACTCTATCTCCATTATTTATAATTTTAATTTCACGTGTGAGCAAAAGTATCAAGCTATTTTAACATCGGTCAAAAAATTAAAATTAGTACCAAATATTTGCCATTCATTATAATAATTGAAAAGGCAAACAATTAAACATCCTTAAAAGAAAAATATTTAAGAGTGATTAACAACTTCCAAAGCTGTCATTTGGCGTATAGAAACAAGGTGTTGGCCCAACTATATAGGGTATAATAATTGTACCAATAATCGTGGGCGAATGATGCCAAATATTTGCTTTAGAGACCAAATGTGGGAGTTAAAAAAATCGTTTGCTCAAGTTATTTTGGTGCAGTAATGCTAATAAAATGAGCTATTTCAATATGTAATATGGTATTTATATATTATGAGTAATGTGTCGAATAAGATATTAGTTTTTAATTTATTAAGTTCTTATAACTTGGCAAAAATGAGTACGATGCGATGACAATTTGCAACAATTATGGCAACTCTATTAAAAATGTCATCAATGGTGCTCCTTGCATTGAGGTATTATACTAGAGAGGACATCGAGAACAAAATCGAGAGCGAAGATAATGTTACTGTGTAGGCGTGACAGAGAGAGAAATAGAAGGAGCGGTACGGTACCGTTCATTTTGTTACATTTTGTTTGCAGTGTCCCCTCTAGTATACTATCTCAATGGTACCTTGAATATATGTAGGTATTTCTATACATTTTCGTACGGTTATTTTTTAATTTTTTGTTTAAAATAAACAAAAAGATTACTAACCATTAATAAAAATAAAAAGTATTTAAACCTTTTCCTTCGTATATCGGGTTGTCATATTCATACTAAGTTCGATTTAAGCACCCTCATTAAAAACAAACTCTTTTTGCCAAGCTATACTTGTATTTTATAACGGGTAGGCGGAGATATCGGGTAGGAAGAGCATTGGTACTATTAATATCATTATTATTATATAATAGGGGGCGAGACTATCGCCATATTAAAAAAAATCCTGCCTTCGTCCTGGTAATGCTAAGAAAAAATTCAATAGCACTTTCACCAACCTGAGATTCGAACCCAACACTTCAGCGTTGTAAATTGTAATCGTACCGTGGAACAACTGTGCCACCGGGGCAGTCAAAATTATTCATTCTTAAAGTAACTCACGAGCTTCTCGAAATTGAATAATTAATACAAATTAGATTGAATGACTTGGAAATCTAACTTAGGAAAATATTTGATATTTTCTGTGACATATTGCATCATGATTTGTTTTTTGTTGCAATGAATGGCGAGACGAACATGCCGTTCGCCTGATGGTAAGCGATGCGACAGCTCATTTAACACCATGAACAAAGCAATTCTTGGCAGTCCACTGTGCTTACCATCCTGAGACATAAGATGTTAAGTCTCATTATGTCCAGCAGTTACTCTGGCTACAATGCCCTTCAAACCGAAAAACAGTGCATTTACTGCGTTTTGCCGGAAGGAATAAATATTACGGTGGTACCTATGAGTCGGGCTCGGTGTCTCACATATAAGACCACCAGTGTAGTCACATAATCAGCGTAAAAAAATAAACTATTCAATATATCGACGCCGGAAAGCGATTTTGTCGTATCTCAAAAAATGCGCAACACAACGCATATACGTTGTGTATATTATTTAATCCATAAAAAATACCGCATCAATTTCCTCGTGAAAATGTAAGGTTTTATTTTAAAATGTTGTTATTAAAGAAATGGTACTCCTAAGTTTTCTAGTTTAGAGGTTATTCATTTTTTAAATATATTTTTTTGGTTCTGGTGTAAAATTGCTTGTTTTGAAATACGACAAAATCGCTTTCTTACGTCGATATACAATTAAATATTAATAAAACAATAATTAATTTTCAATCTCTCAGTAAACCGTTTTGTTAAATTTATTCAATTGATTTGTGTGATATATTCATTGTATTAGCGGTAGTTACGTACTAAGCAATGCATATTACGCATTTCAAATTGATAACTGAGTGCTAATGCCAAGGTCTAGACGTAGTTAGGTCTTTAGATACGCTGTAATATTGTTAGTATAGTTATGCGCTGGACTGTGGTCTAACTAAATACAGGAAAGAATTTCAAATTAGTGGCATAGTTAGTTTTAGTACTGGGTCTAGCGGGGTTACTGTATACAAATGATACGTACTTAGAATTTTCGGAAGTGCGATGTACAGAGTAAGATATAAGATATTCACTTCTAAAAATCAATAGTATTCTCTATTATACTTAACATTTTGTCGGAACTTAGTCTATGGTTGCGATCTACAATAGAGGAATCCAACATTTTGTGGAGTATAGGCACATTAGTGAAATTTTACGTACGGCGTTCGCAAATTCGAAGTTCGTATCATTTTTATAGAGTAACCCACCAATTTAGATGGTGGAGAGAAGGAGTACCTATATAGTTTGTCATCTCATATTTTCGTTAGTATTTGTACCGTGTGATTATGAGCAGTGGAGTTCTAAATTCGATTTTTCTAGTCGAGTCTATTTTTTTATGTCCGCATTTAGAAGAACTGAATTTAGTTCAATGCGTTTATGGTTGAAATATACAAGGTTAGTCATAAGGGTATATAAAGGCGAAAGGAGAATGCTACATTAATCATACTGAACTGAACAACTTTTATTATCCGGCCAACCCTGAAATCTTGAGAAATAAATACGCTCTTCCATATATTTTGCTAATTGAAACGATTATTTTTTTATGTCACAGCTGGGTACACCATAACATTTTGGAATCTGCTATGGTGGTAACCATAGACTAAGTTTGGAGTGAATCATAATGTTCATAGAGAATATATTGATTTTAAGTGGGAAACTTATAACTTTCTATAGTTTCGATTCGTCTATACAATTGCACCACGTAGGCTGTCTGCATCAATAGTTACTGATGATTAAAATAATTCAAATAATTGGTTCATAGTCCTTAACTACGAGTATAATTAGATTCCATTTTGCATTTGCATTTGCATAATAAAGCCGAACACGGGATAAGATCCGATAATTCATATTACGAATATTATAATGTAGTAATATAGTGCGTGGTGGCCTGTTGGTAGACGGACCAGATGCGGCTGTCAGCATATTCACGGTGGTCGCGGGTTTGAATCCCAGGGTACACCTCTGATCATTCATGGGTCATTTTTGTATTGATAGTCAATCATCACGCACTAAAACATTATGAGGAAACCTGCATACTATGGCGATTTACAAAAATGAATATGGTATGTAAGTCCACCAACCAGCATTAGGCCAGCGTGGCGGACTAACTAAGCACTCTCAATCGTACTCTCGATTGTAGAAGAGGCCCGTGTTCTGCTGTAGGACGTATATGGGCTGATACAAAACAAAAAAAGTTTAGTGGCCATTTGTCCAAAATGAGATCGGTCTAAAAGACCCTAATGCTACATAATCACTATTAATTTTCCGAAACCCTTGACAATGTTATACCCAAAAAACAGTCCTCGCTATCGGAGCCAGCAGACGCGAGTAAAATCCATCCAACCTTATGAGTTACAATGACCTAGTTATTTCTGCTAAGAAAATCAGCCATTATTTTGTTACAAACGGATTTCGAAATTATTTTACAATAATTCTTCCTAGGTTTTGCTAGCGGCTATGAATGCGTGTCTAAGATAGCCAGAAGAAAGTGTTTTTCTATAATTCAGAATTCATCACCAGGTTTTCAAGATACATTTAAAAAAATGGAGATTTTATTTTATTTGCGAACATACAGTGTTACAAAATATAATACAAAACAAAAACAAAGCATAAATTACATGTTTCCACAGTTATAAATACATTTAAAATATATATATAGAAAAAAAAGATAGAGCCCATTTCTATTTTTGTCGTTCAGGCATTAAGTTGCAATTAATTGTTATCGTTAGACTGAGATCTTATGTCAAGCTAATTTATTATTTTAAGGTATAACCATTAAATAACTATTTTTATATCAGACTCTTACAATTTTCTCAGATGACCATCTAAAATAAGTATTTATTAGGTAGCAACGCATGGTTTCTGAATGAAAAGCATCCTTTGTCTCTTTATGTGCCCTTGACAACTTGTATACCAAATTTCATCACAATCAGATTAGGTATTGATACTTAAAAGCATAACAAACAAACAAAACTGACCCTCAGATTTACAATTTTAGCAAGAATATTTCGTAAATCAGCGTCAAAGTTGTTTGTCTGGTACTATATTAAATGGTAATTTATTGCTCAGACTTAAATAACACTTGAAGAGAAGATCGCATCTTGATATATGTTGTTATTTACTTGTGATGTTTGTCTACTAATAAATTGATATTATAACACCTAGAATCAGTGGCTAGAGTCCTAGGATTTTTTACATATTGTTCTAGATTCATGTTTTGATGAATACAATGTATGTACAAATATTCTACCATATTAATTAATAAATTCCTGAACCTTCCTTCAGAATAAAGATATAATTTTTCCAGGTGGTAGGTCTCTCATATGTGAGAGGCCATCTGGGTAGGTACCACCGCAATGTCTATTTCTCCCGTGAAACAACACTGCTTAAATGCACTGTTGTGTTTCGGATTGAAGGACATTGTAGCCAGAGCAACTACTGGACATATTGAGACTTAACATCTTATGTCTCAGGATGGCGAGCGCAGTGGAATATTGCTACTGTTCATGAGCGGTCGTATCGCTTACCATCAGGCGAACGGCTTGCTCGTCTCGCCATTCAAAGCAATAAAAAAAAAAAAAAAAAAAAAGGCATCACCTGTTTCATGATAATTTTTGCCTCACTATCTAAGTCTTCTATCGGTTTCTATCTCAACGCAGTGTATCATCAACATTATTAACCACCTCTAAAGACGAATTTCCAAAAATTATTGTCTGACTTATTATAAGCCTGCTATCTTCGACTTTTACCAGATCATGTGCAATTTGTGATTTATTGTCTAGTACTATTATTAAAATTAACCAAGACATTATTAAAATTACGTGTGACCACAAAACATGTATGCAGGTAATGTGTATGTATAAATGTATCAGCCTATTTACGCCCCACTGCAGGACATGGGCTTCCTCTACAATCGAGAGTGGTTAGGCCATATACTTTATCACCCTGGCCTAATGCCGGTTGACGGATTTTACATACCATTTCATAATTATTGTATTTTTCCTTAATAAAGTCTTAAAAGTTGTAAACAGTTACAAGGTTAGGTTCTAAAATAACTGTGGTATTGGTAACATTCTATTGGCAGTTAGCTATGCCCACGCAATAAAACAACGTTAGTTCGATACCAACGTGTCTAGCCATAGTTAATACACGTCTTGCCTTATCTGTTGGAACAGTAGTCACTTATGTATTTTTATTGCTATGGATGGCGAGACGGGCATGCCGTTCACCTGATGGTAAGCGATACGACCGCTCATGAACTGTAGCTAAACCAAACAGCACCTTGAATTACATGCGTTTGGCATTTTACTCCGCTAGCCATCCTGAGACATAAGATGTTAAGTCTCAATATGTCCAGTAGTTACTCTAGCCACAATATAATTCTAACCGAAACATAACAGTGCATTTACACTGCTGTTTGACGGGAGAAATAGACACAGCGGTGGTACCTACTCAGGCAGCCTCTCACACATGAGAGACCTATCACCAGTAATGTTTTATTTTTATTTATTTTTTATACTGACCCGGCATAGTGGCCGCATTGCGCCTGATGGTGAGCGCAAATGCCGCCCAGGCAGAGTATCCATTGGCATCGGACGGCAGTCCCATGCCAATAGATACAATTATGCCGGCCTGCTAAGATGCCTCTTCACACTACGATGGAAGGACCCAGGATTATAGGAAGTATGGAATACGTGAGACGGCAAACAATTCCACAGCATGAAGGTGCCGCACAAAAAAGAATTTGAGAACCGTTTGATGGTATTTGATAGTTTGCTTGTTTTCTTGCTTCCCTATCTGTATTCCTCCCTAAAAATCAATGTTTTTTTTTGTTTTTTTAGTAATTACTTAATAGAACTACTTTACTTTGTCTCCCGCCAATAAGCAGTGTAGATGCACCGTTATGTTTTGGTTAGAAGAACATTCTAGCCAGAGTAACAGGATATATTGAGACTTAACATCTTTTGTCTTAGGATGTCGAGCGCACCGGAATGCCAAGCGTTGCTTCGTAATTAAAGGTGTTGTTTAGTTTTGGTACTGTTTATGAGCGGACGTATCGCTTATCATCACGCGAACGGCATGCTCGTCTCGCCATTTATTCCAAAAAGAATAAATAAATATATAAAGACGGTCGTCAGATAAAAACAGTATGTGATAGGCAAGCCTATCGCCATATCGGGCACAAATTCCTGACTCTACGCTGATAATGAATAGAAAAATCCAATATCAATCTTAGCCCAACCCGGGATTCGAACCCAAGACCTCAGCTTTGTAACCGTACCCTAGTACAACAACGCCACCGAGGCAGTCCTTTATCCGATAAATTATCCCATTCTTGTCTTATATAACTCGCTAAGCCGGAGCATATACTATTTCTCTTTAGCAAGAATATCAGCATCCAAACGGAGCATACAATTCCCGGTATCATTAGGAGTACGCGTTTAAAAGCAAAAGCATGCGCCGGTGCTCGGCCTACATTACAGTTTTGCACGTCGTGTGTTTACAATGCAGACCATCCGAAATTTATTCATTCCACGGTCAACATTAGTTTTTGCTTGCAATTTTTCATACATTTTATTTTAGCAAAAACATTGCCATATTTCACATATTTCCAATAAGGATCAGAAGGTCAGTATTCAAAAGGCAAAGATTTTTGCATTTTCCAAACACTTTTGATGCTTTTAAAACCGTGTTAAAATTCATAAATTCTTCAGACACTAATTTAATTCGCTTTTTACCTAAACTAGTTCAATGTTGACCTTGAATAACAGTATTGCTTATGAGTATTGATTAGCAAGCGAGATTGCTAAAAAAGTTTTTGTCAGTGACTTAACCATTCCTGACCTTTGATTCTGCTTTATTCAAACGCCGACATTGCGCTTATTGTCTTTATGTATTCTGGGTGAATACGGGTGGCGTCAAATAAACTAAAACAACAGGCTACAAATTCCTTCATGCCTGTTCATTTCTTCATCTTATTGTTACGAGTAATTTAAATTAATTTTTGTCGGCAATATCCCAATGCATGTCAAGACATTTTTTCGATTATTTCCTTCGCCTAAATTAAAAATCTAATCACAAATATAAATATTTAAAGGCTATTTCAATACAAACCGGCTTGTATTTCATTTACAATTCCGTATTGTTTAATTTTAAATGGCTATCAATTTCATATTCCTTACAAAATCCGCCTCAGACCGTGAATTGGCAAAGGTTCAAATAAAGATTCTCAAAAAGGCGCTCTCATTTTATATAAAAATGGTGGCATTATTTAATTTTGCCAAAATGTTTGGATTCTGAGTCGTTTCATTTAATTAAAGTTTCTTATTTCATATGAGGGGAATTGTGAAAATCTGCTTTGTGATCTAGTTAAATTAAAGGGTTTATTTTTAAAACATTATCCCTTCATTATCATACAGTTTTAAATCAGCTGGCTTCCAAAACATGAAGCTTTAAGCCCTTCTAAAAAGTAGGCAATGCACGGCTTTCTACCATATAATAATCTTCATGATGGTCGTAGTAGAATATAAGTTGCAATTTGAGCATACCATTTATTTCAAAATTATGATAACCTAGGTACTTCACATCACATCATCTTTCCACAAAATTTTACACAAAAAAAACCACTATCATTTTAATTAAAGATAGATCAGTTACAAAAACCCTTCTCAATTGTAGGAGCCCATAAAGTTAAATCTAGGCCCACATAATATTCTTTCTCCCAAAAACCTTATATCAATGTCAGACATATTATCCTAATACTGACGCGCTCATGTGAGCCTCGTCTGGCCAGACAATTCTAATATCAGCTTCGAACAATCCGCCGAGTAGAAAATTTGATAGTTTGCAATTACCCGAGGATCGCTCGCAAGGCATGATTTTAGCTACAATTTTTGTGGCTAGTTATACAAGATTTATGACAGTTGGGTTAATAGATTTTTTGTGGCCATTGAAGAGAAAATGAAAGAGAATTACTTAATTTCTGTGGTTTGTGTTGGGGTTTGAGCATCGCCAAGGATGTAGCTAAGTTAGTGTATGTAGACTCAGCTTATCGCCGTCTACTGCTGGACTTAAGCCTCTTCAATTAAGTGCCAACCATCCCTTTCTTGACCAGCCTTCATCCTTCCGCTACTCACCGTTCTTTTCAAGTTAGAATGTCTTGGGTTTAATTTCATCCTCTTGCATTTTATTGAATAATACGATGACTGCTAGAAATTTTGATCATATTGAGCAAGAATTAGTGACATTACTAAGAATTCTATACATATGCATGATTTGCCTTAATTCTTTAACCTATTTCGGATTATTTCTTCTGTTTTTCATTGATTTACAAAAATATGGTTACTACGCAATGGCACTGTTGATTTAAACTTCTCCAATAAATTCTCGCATTAATCTACTGGAAGCCAGATGGCTTGTGTTATGTCGATAGATACAGATGTATCTATCGACTTTAACTGGCCTTCAAGGGTCTCCAGTCCATTGTATTTGAAAATTCGACCAGGCAATTAACTAATGCTATAATCAATATGTATGTATGTATGTATGTATCAGCCCATATACGTCTCACTGCAGGGCACGGGCCTACTCTACAATCGAAAATACGATTGAGAGTGGTTAGGCCATATAATCAATAGAATTTCTTATTATTAATTGTATTAATTTGTTTAGAAATCTCCGTGTCTTATCTCGTCTAAACGTACATTAGTACGTCAGTGGAAACAAAAACATAACTTGGCTTGATTTATTACGCTACCGTTCTCTATGTTTATAAATAATGTTTTGTTTGTTTGCTGTTCGCTATATGTAAATAATAATTAACGATAGGTGTGTTGGGAACGTGAGAGACTAGATGAAGGTCACGCGTATTTGGTTAGGGCACGTATGCTTTCTTTATATCATCATCATCATCTCAACCACAGGAAGTCCACTGCTGAATATAGGCCAAAAGTGTCGGACGTCCGCCTACAATATGGAGGGATGACCTGACTAAAGTTGCAGGAAGTAGCTGGATGCAGGCCGCTTCCAACATGATGATGTGGAGATCCCTGGGGGAGGCCTGTTTCTTTATATATTATAATTTATTTTAACGAATGGCGTGAAGAACCCGATGCCATTCATGATAAGCGATCATACGATACCGGACCTATGTGGAATGCAATGCTTGGAATTCCACTGCACTCGACATCCTAAGACATAAGATGTTAAGTCTCAATATGTCCAGTAGTCACTCTGGCTACAATGTCCTTCAAATCGAAACTAGTAACGTTTGGCGGGATCCGAAAAAAAAGGGGAATACAACGGTTTCCGTAAATGTATCAGTCAATTGTTATTTGACAAATTTGTACAATAGCGCCATACATACACACAATACACTTTTGTGTAGATTTTGTTTTTAATAAATGGAAATATCGTACCAATTCCGTAACACATTTGTACGTATCTAACGCAAACCTCAATTTGTGAATAATATTAGTTAAAATTATTTGCTTTAATATCAACGAATATTGTAATACACACGCATCTTTACACCGGAGCGAATCAGAGCGCGTGGATAACATCTTTGTTTATTTTATTTACATAAGTATTATTGCCGTGAAATACCGTATTACACCGGGACAAATCACACCGCTTATAAAGTATTAATCCGCGTTGCAAACACTCGGGTGACGTGTTTTGTTACTCAGTATTGTTTACGCATATTTCTCGCGTCAGACATTTTTGTATCATGTATTATGTACGGTAAATTATTCCGCGCGAAAACTCGTTATTATTATGTATGTTAAGGCTTTGGTCCCGTTGTGAGATGGAGAGCGTGTATGGAATAGTTTAGAAAAAATAACTATTATTGTGGAATTAGATTTTTATTGCAATCTTCTTGGGTTATTTGCAATATGGGTTGTGGATTGCAAATACCATTGTCTAGGTTGGATAATCTGTTTTTCAAAAATGTTGAATAATTTAACAACCATCTGATTGTCTGACTTATTTTTGTTAAATGACTAGGTATCTTGGAAATCACTATGACCCCTGACTCCCCAAAAAAACATAGACTTATTATATACGATATTATACAGAAATACAAATATTTAAAATATAGGTTGATGAATAGTATTCATATTATATTAACAGTCTTTTGTATTGTGTGACATAAACTATTATTGAAAAGAATAACATGAATTACATAATTTACATATATGTATATTTATCATAATCCACGTGAATGTCCAGACATTTTCATAAAGCTTTAAAACAAGTTTGCATACAGTCGGTTTGATTCATAAACATGAATATTAGTCGACAATCTTTGATTCTTTCAAAGACTTTTGAATTCAATTTAAGCGACAAAACAATTAATACATGAATAAAAATAAACAAATAAATTTTGCCAAAAAATACATCATTTGAAAGAAACAGTAGTTTAATTTTGGACGTTATTCTGTCTGTATTCTGTATCAGCCCATATACGTACCACTGCAGGGCGCGGACCTACTCTACAATCGAGAGTACGATTGAGAGTGGTTAGGCCATATAGTCTACCATGGTGGCCTAGTGCGGGTTGGCGGACTTACATACCATATACTAAATCGCTATAGTATGCAGGTTTCCTCACGATGTTTTCCTTCACCGTTTTAATGCGTGGTAATTGACGTGGTAATACCCACGACACAAGACTCGATCTTAGTGTGGGGTCAGGACTATGTATGTATGTGACAGTTGGGTGTTAAACATTTATTATTTATATCTACGATCCAAGCGCTGTGGGTGTTAATAGGCAGCAGTGTTCACTTCCCTCTCATCAAATAACATACTTGCCCGTTTGCTGGACCAAAAAAAATATATTCGTAATTGTTTCTTTTGGACGCTCAAAATAATGTTTTAAAGGAAATAACAAATGTACCGGAAAATATTCCACAACATTCTACTGTAATGAAGCTAAATTTAAAGGAAAGACTTTTTAAAATAGCTTTCCCAATTAGAATTTAACTGGAGCAATTCAGTTAGTAAATCTTCGCGTTGAAGTCGGCAGTTCGTTATTTTTCACTGTCCAGCGCAGTTTCTCGCCAATCAATGGTTTCTAGTTTAAACTGATGAAGACAGAATAAACTTTTATAAAACTAGTCGGATAGTGTAAAACCAATTATATTGAAACACACTTATTGGTGGTAAGTCTCACGTATTTAAGAGGCCGATGGGTACCACTACAATGTCTGTTTCTCGATAAGCGTTACGGCTGCCTGTTAGCAACCATAGCACTCAGATCTCACCCTGATAAATTAAATGTTACATTTTTACCATATTGTTACTCGCTATTACAGTTTTATGATCTTAATGCTATAAGTAATGATAGATCAAGCGAGTCATCGTGGCCGCTGCATTTAATGTTTCTACTTTTCTTTCCGAGCATCAACAACAGCTCTGATGCATAAAAGCGTCAATGTAACATGAATGTAAACATTTTAATTATGTTATAATTTGTCACTATAGGTATGTAGAATAATTGTGTGTCTAATAAGGTCGATTTTTTAGTGCAATACATTAATATTACTATAATTGTACCAAAAAATACAATGAAGATTTGATTTGATTAATTTCGCATTTCGGTATAATTTAAATGAATGTTGAAATGTGGCTATTGATGCAAATCTTTAATAGAAGTCATTTTAGAACTCTTTCACTGGCTATATTTAACAAGTTCAACTTGGTATCATTCTCACGATATTTTGCACACGATTTACGTCTTTTGTAATTTTTGACGCTCTTGTATACTTTTATGGGCATAAAAATATCCATTAAAATATCAAAATTGTCCATGGACAGACAAATTAACAAAGTAACAAAATAGCCAAATGACCAATTAAAATATTTATACAATGATATAAAGCGGCGTAAATTGATGAAGATATTCAGGAAATACTGAACAAGTTGTTGATTAGCCCCCTTATTCATAAAGACTTAACGCACTTTTTAAATCCTGTTAATATGAGCTCACTTAAACACGTTATTGCCCGAATACTGGAACGCCATAAATAATAAGTTGCTCCTAACAGCGCACGGCCCATTTAGTCAGTACATTTAATCGGGATTAACGTAGTTAAGCGCAACTTATATTTAAGAAGCGTTCCAGTATTCGGGCGTAAAGATGTCATATATCACAGGGTTCATTCTATATTATATGGAGATAGAGTCAACAGTCAAATTATTGGCATTACCACCCTCTATAGGTATACGACGTTCGAATAGGAAACAGGTCTTATCAAATTCAATTAATTTATATAATTATCTGTATCAGCCCCTATACGTCCCACTGCAGGGCACGGGTCTACTCTACAATCGACAGTACGATTGAGAGTGGTTAGGCCATATAGTCCACCACGCTGGCCTAGTGCGGGTTGGCACGATAATTTATATAATTATATTACCCAGTAATTTCCAAAGCCTAGAATTTACACTGTGTAAGCTTTTAGAAATTACTTCAGGGAATATAGAACTAGAGTTAAGAGTAGGTTTCTAACTGCCGTTCTCTGTATCCTATCTATCTTTAACAAGATGTTTAAATAGCTACCATTACTATGTCGGTGCATGCTTTATAAAACAAAGATAGACACTTATATTTATCTTGCCTAGCTATATATAAATATATGCACCATATCTCTAACTCTCTATCTTTGTTCACTGAAACATAAAATGCGTCTAAATATCGAATGAAATCTATAGTTAAACATAGATTGATTATTGAGAACGGCTGTACGTAAGTCAATAAATAACAGTTTAGCGGTTGTACTTTTTATTATATTTCTTTTTATGATAATAATATTTCTATATCTACATATTTTTTCTTAAAAACGCAAATTACGCGATGTTGGGAAAAGCGACACCTACTGCAAATGTAGGAACCATTCGAGTCCAAAGATAAAAGCAATGTATGAACTGTAAGGCCACTGTCAAACATCATTGATTTTAACAAATATGTAGTTCTTGAAATCTACATTAGATATTTTACGTTAGACCCAAGAACATTATTTGTAGGGTAGGGTGTGTTATCGGCAACCTAGTTATCTAAAAATATCACTAAGTTTGATAAGCGTGAATGCTTTATTGTAACATACACATGTGTTCCTTATATTATGTAAATATTACCTCGAATTTTAGCTGTCGCCATGGCAGCTTGGACTTTGGACTGTGAGGTTCAAGGTTTGATAGCTAGGTCAGGTAATTTAAGATCATTTTTTTTAGTCCTATACAGGGTGGACAAGAAAACGGCGCACCTGCCAATATACATTATAGTATATGGTGAAGGAAACTTAATTAAGACGGATTTGTAAAAAAAAAAAACTAACGTTACACATGCTACCCCTTAACATGTTAAGCTAAAGTGATTGAACCTTACAACTGAACGGTAGACATTCAACAATAAATAAGCAGAGCTCATTATTTACTTATAAGTCGTGCGATTGTGTACATCACGCTCAGGGTACATAAAAAATATATTAAATTAATACTGCCAACAGTCACATACATGGGTACTAACCCCACACTAAGATACAAATCTTGTGTCGCGGGTATTAGAAAAATAATTATGGTTCACGGAAATTATTTGTCTCGGGGCGGGAACCGAACCCGCGGTCTCTCATTTCACAGGCGGTTCTTACCAACTACGCCACGGAGGCCGTCGGTGATTCATATGGGCTGGTTAGTTGTCATTAATGACCACCAAAATAGTTAACTGACCTTGTAATGTAAACCGTAATGACCTTGATAGGCAAAGCTGGAAGCGCAGGATCCGCCAAAACCCGCACGAAAACACTGTCACAGTTTGGTAGCACAAATCACTTTTTCTTTTACATTTCACATAACACAAGTTACATCAAAAGCTATCAAATTGGGTAATGTTCAAAGCATAGTGAAATTAATAAAATTTACTCAAAATAACTGAAAACGAATTTACAATAATATGCACACGACTAATACATGCACACGAGATCGCAATCCGAATTCAACTAATAAAAAATAAATTATTATTTTGATTCTTGAAAGATAAAGGCCTGTTCACATTAGATACAAAGCTTTCCTATTTGAGTTCATAATAATTCATCTGAACAATTAGTATTACTACTGTATCAGCCCATATACGTGCCACTGCAGGGCACGGGGTCTCCAGTGCAGTAAACTAGTGGTTAGTGTTTAAGTAACATTATTTTCAAAATACATTAAAATAATGTTAAATACAATAATAAGCAAAGTAAATAGGCAATTTGTAATTGACTGGATCAGCTGATGACATATTTAAATAATATTATAAGCTATTGAGCAAGTATCAGTATCAGTCCAATATTTTTTTTTTAACGTAACTTTTATATCGGATTACTTAATCTAATTAAGTTATATCAAGTGTGTAGTGTGAACACACCTCAAGATGTCGGGCTTCTTTTGCAGAATGCTAAAAGTTACCGACAAAGAAATTGCCGCCTTTCGGCACGCACTCACAAACGGCGGCGGCGACCTCAAAGGAAGAATAATCGAGCCGCGTTGGATCCGACAAAGTACACTATGACCGGCGGCTTCCTTTGACTAATAGGGCCGAATTGGGCCATCATTCGAAAAATATTATTTTTTATTAATCAGTGTCATCAGATTATTTTTTCAATGAATCTAAATTATTTAGAAAATTTAAATGTTATGAAGGTATTATCAAAACTTTTCTAATTATAATTAAATTCGCAATCTTACATGATTTAAGCGATGACCAGTGTGATTTCTTGGTATCTTTCAGTTTGGATTTGTGACACTAAGGAAAATAATGACAAACAAAATAGTCAATCCATTCACGATGCAACTGCACCTAAAGTTATTATGTTGTTAATTTATTGACGCTTAAATCTAAGTACGTCCCTGTTTAACTGATTGATTTATTTGAAATGAAACAAAAAATATCCTTTTTTGAAGTTAGAGAAGGATAAATTATACAGCTAAGAGTTCATGACCTTACTCATGTGTAAACAGCTGTTAAAGCGAAGTTTAAGAAAGTTTTGATGCTGTTAAAAATGGTTTTCGTGGTATATTTCGTTAACCGTTCAATTAACGACGAAACGAAAAAATACGTATGTGTTTAAATCTTGTTCTTCATCCATTCCAACTGATTTTATGCGAAAAAGTGGTGATTAAACTTAAAACTTTAAACGGTCATAACTTCAAAACGGATAGGTATTTTCCAAATATTATTTTTTTATTACGATATTAATATTATGCCCTTGTACCCAACTGAGCAAGTGCGCCATTTATTTGCGCTCCCTGTATATATATGGTGGTTTCCGTGGTGCAGTCGGTTAAACGCAGCCTTTGAAACGAGGGGCCGCGGGTTCGATCGCCGCATGCGATATATTTGTATGGCCCACAAATATTTCTTTCGTGTCTGGGTGTTTGTGAGGCCGAAATGTCCATACCCACGACACAAAACTCGATGTAAGTGTGGGGTCAGGACTATGTACATATGTGACTGTTGGGTGTTATTTATTTACGATTAGTCGATGGTTACATTTTGTGCCCATTTTTGATGAATTGCATATTAAGATGGAAATTGGCGCATTGCGTGCGTCATCAACTCTAACTTATCTCGTTTCGAATACGAATGTAAGTTTTATGCTTAATGTACTAGTTTATCTCAAACTATTTATTGTAGAACACAATTACAGGGTATATTTTAGAATAAACTATGTTTTTACAACCAAGTACGACGATAAGAAAAATAAAACAAAAATAATTCGTCACGTTTTTCGGAAAAACTTTTAGTTCTATTGTGTCTGAAGTCACTAACACAACCACCCAGCTTCATTATCGGTAGCAGTACTCTGTATATAATATATGCAATTTTTTTTATATACATTTGTAATTCTTGCTGTATATTGTTACTTGTGCAAGCAATAGTTAAATATACAAGAATAATTTTAGAAAACATTAAACAACCGAAGGTGTTATTTGTATGAAGTTGGACGGTTTCCAAAAAGCTTACTGGGTATGCACCGTTTTATATAATTTTTATTCCTTTACTATATTTACATGGAAAAAAATATTAATAGTTTCAAAATATTTTCGTAAAATTTTCAAAGATTTTTCAAAGAGTCATTAATTCATTCATATTTTATGTCACTTGGATGGTACAGAAGGCATCAACTTTGAGTTTCCATCTTACACTATCTTGAGCTGATCACTCGCTCCAAGACTTTAAAGAGTAAGAGTTACTACAAATCGATGGATACAGGCATTTACCAACTTATCACTGTAGAGAAAAATCCTATATCACTTTGCCCGACCTGGGATTTGAACAATTCGAACCCTAGAATATAGTTGCAATCATACCTTAGTATATCTGAGCCATCGAGGCAACAAAACAAATACAGTACAACCCAAAAGGTTAACACATGCAATTACAATGCAACTAGATGTTTATTTTTAGATGTACTCTGAGTGTACACATGTGGAAATGATATTCCGCCCGCATTTTTTGTTGCCTTGTAATTGTTTTAAACAAATTGCTGCCTCATATAATTATTTTCATATTACTATGCATGTATGTGAACATGACTCAATTAATTTCCTCTCAAGAATATTAAATAAAACAATCTTCGCGCATTTTTTTTATTAAGTATGATGTAACCTTCTTAATGTTCGTAAAAAATAATTTTTACATATTATTTTCCGTTCATAACAATTCTGTTGGTTTTTTTTATTGCATTGAATGGCGAGACGAGCAAGCCGTTCGCCTGGTGGTAAGCGATACGACCGCTCATGAACAGTAGCAACATTCCACTGCGCTCGCCATCCTGAGACATAAAATCTCAATATGTCCAGTAGTTGCTCTGGCTACAATGTCCTTCAATCCGAAACACAACAGTGCATTTAGGCAGTGTTGTTTCACGGGAGAAATAATGTAGTAGTAATGGTATAAAAATTGTTTTTCTATTCTTTAAGCCACTTTTTTCTATTGAAGACATTTTTAACTCCAGATGATATAGAGTATTTTAAATTGCCAGAATATTTCCTTACAAATATTTTTGCATAAACATTATCTTTACCTAGTGCTAGGAAGTCTACTGCTGAAATATTCCGAAATATTCTCTTCCTTTCTCTCTCGTCCAGACACAAAAAGCACTGCTGAAAAAATGCCCCTTAACAATTCATCATCATCATCAGCTTAAACTGTTGTCTACTGCTGGACATAGGCTTCCTCCAAATTGCGCCACTTTACCCTGTCATCACTTGTCGCATCCAGCTTTAACAATTATTATGCTCGAAATATTTATGTCAGAGTTTTTATTTGTGGGAAGTTCAAAAATATTGACGTATTGTCTTTGGTAGATTAATCTTATTCAAAAAAAGGGAGTTGGTTCTTCTTAAAAAATACAGATTCAGGAATTCACCCACAATAAATACAAACTCAATATTTCTATACTAAAATGTCAATTATTCATATTTAATAGAAACATGGACTTGTAAATGATCTACGGCTTATCTAAAACATGACGTTTTAATGTTTTCCTAGAAATAACATGATCATCAATGTTTTTCTTGTATCATATTAATTACTATAATGTGAGCGATTACAGCTCTAGTCACGTGACATCTAGATCTAATTAAAATATAATAATATGTAATTTATTGATTTCGATAATAGATGGCGCTGTCGTGAGGTCGGGACATTACAGATTGAGTATTGCGCTTTAGTATAAAACCAATCTGTGTGAAAGAGACAATAGGAGATGTTTCAACAAATAATATTGAAATTATATTGTCAGTAAAGTCGCTCTGTCCCTTTCTGTTTAGCAGTAGACATTTTGTGACTGAAAACGATGATGATGAATTCAGTTTGTGAATGTTGGTTATTATTAGATATCGCTTGAATGGTTACTCAACTAAACTAAAAATTAATCATAATATTAACATAAGAATCTAGATCTATCTAACAGTAGTGTAATTTGTCGTTTCACATATCATTATTTGGCAAGTAATATTTACTATGAGTTTCATCAGGTGCTTAATCACACGGGAAAATAATTTGTTGTATATTAATTGGATTGGCGACGGTCCAGTATTCATACAAGCTTGCACAGGAGTTATAATACGAAAACATATATTATATTATATATTTTCTCTTTTCGCTTATTGTTAATTTTATTAATAAGCACCTGCTTCCGTCTCTCTGCACTACCTTAAGGTTGGCTGGTAGAGAATGCCCTTGGGCATTAAGTCCGCCTGTACTACATCTGTGTACTAAGTGTTTAAATAAAAATAAATAAATAAAACACTCTCTGTACTCAAATCCTCTCAAAATTATGTCTCATAGATATCATAGTTATTATTTGATGATATCATATCTATGTGTTATTATAAATTACTCATATATTAATTATTACCCACCACCATGGTCCAGTTGGTTAATAAATTGACTGTGAAATGACAGGCCGCAGGTTCGAACCCGCAGGTTCGAAGACCCAGAAATATCGATTTCGGTTGTGAGTGTTGTAAATTGCAACGCCTCGCGTAATTTTATATCCACTACATAAAATAATTACTTTTATTTATTGCTATGAATGGCGAGACGAGTATGCCGTTCGCCTGATGGTAAGCGATGCGACCGCTCATGAACAGTAGCAAAACCAAACAACACCTTGAAATACAAAGCAATGCATTTCCAGTAGTTACTCTGGCTACAATGTCCTTCAATCCGAAACATTGTATTTAACTGCTGTTTGGCGGGGGAAATAGACATTGCGATGGTACCCACCCAGACGGCCTCTCACATATTAGAAACTTACCACCAGTAAAAATAATACATTCATCTGACTCTCAAATGCGTCAATCCGGTGATTTCCATAAAAAATATCTCTCACTATTAGATATCATGATGCCAACTTATTAAATTCCAAATACATAAAAATCACATATTTATTGCAATTAGTTACGCAATGCACCAATCTGATTGCCAAATTACCATAGTATTATCATCAAAAAAGCCAATAAATAGTATACAGAATTAATAGTGGACCTATAAATACGCCGACAGTCTAGACATAGCTCTTGAGACGTTTCCTATGCCATAGTCTGAGCGATCTTGCCGCGAGAAGGTCAGGAAAGAGGTCACGACACAACATTTACGAGTATGCGTGTAGGTCACTGAAGGCGTATTGTGAAGAAAGTGTTGGGAAATGATACGATTCAGAGTATTTTTTATAATTATGTTTGTGAAGTATATATCCCTGATCCAACATAAAGATAATTTAAATATTTTGTCGTATGTATCAGAAACTGAGTCTCTATTCGTCATAATCTTCAACAGTGGACAACTTATAAGTAATGATCATGATGATTTGTCACAATTGAAGTGCCTACCTCATAGACTTTTTATTGCTATGAATGGTGAGACGTGCTTGCCATTCGTCAGATCGTAAGCGATACGACCCCTCACAGATAGTAGCAAAATACTGGGCATTCTACTGCGTTTGCCATCCTTAGATGTTCAGTCTCAAACCGGAACACATAAGTGCATTACCACTGCTGTTTAGCAGCACCTAATAGATGCTTCACTTCAAGACGGTATAGAACATGAGGGATTAAGCCGACTTACGTGTTCCCTCCTTCCTATAATCCATGGTCTATTAAGCGGGGCGTCAGTACTCAATTAAACGAGCACAATACTATCGAATGACGAGAGACTAATGTTTGTCGCTGTTACCCTTTATTGCCGTCGCAGGACTGAATTTAGGGAATAATCGCTGTGTTCTAGTACATGTCAACAGAAGGAATAACGTAGCAGCAACCTAAAAGAAAGAAAGAAAAATAGTTTTATTTGCCAGAAACACTAAAAACGACGTACAAATACATATATATAAAGGATTAAACATTTATAAAAAGTAAAGAAGAAGGTCGCACGTCAAAAAGTCGTCGTAAAAGTCACTCTTAATATTTTTTAATTTTTTTATCGAATTGTCAGAGCCGGCCTGTGGCCAAAAAGGTTATATTAGTTTGATAATATAAACAGGCCGGGTGATATCATCGACAGTGTGGACTTTGTTCTTCTTTCTTTCTTTCAGCGTTATTACTTTACAAAATATTGTAACAAATAATCAACCGATAACAGCCGCTGTTCCATTCTCTATTGTAGAAGACATTGTTTTGACGTGGTATTTATTACGGTACTATATTTACCATCAGGTGATCTGCAATTAACTGATGTAGTATAAACAAGGAGGTATACGTTGGCCAGAAACTGGTCAGCAGTTGATTGTATAGTTGATTCTTTTTAATTCCTAAAATACGATTGAAAGTGGTTAGACTATATAGTCCACCACACCGACCTACTGCGGGCTCGCGGACTTTAAATACCATAATAATAAGTACACCCAACAGTCACATACATAACCTTGACTATACTAAGATCGAGTCTTGTATCGTGGGTATAAGAAACTATGAGACACTTTTCGTTCTCACAAACACCCAGATCCGAAATAAATACCTGTGGGGTAAATATTTGTCTTCGTGTGGTGATTGAACCAGCGGTCCCAACTCCCATGTTTCACAGCGGCCAACTGCGCCACGCAGGCTGTCATAAAAAATGTCTACCTCCTAATTAAGGTCATTCATTATGCGCGGAATGATGCTTTGTAACCTCTATCGGATAATCGTGACGATTTGTAGATGGCATAATTTGTTTTTATTGCTATTTCTTTGTTGCATTGAGGTTTAGACATCTATTTTCAAATAAAAGGCGCAGAACAACCGACCGGATCGGCGTTGTTTTGTTCTATTTGTCAATAACAATAATATTCATAAGCCAAAATTCAATGGATAGAATAAGCGCCTCATTAGAAAAACAAAACGTTTACGTTTAATTCCGACAATGAGCCAAATATTTGTGACTTCTGCATGTAATCATTTCAGTTCCAGGTAGAATTAAGCCTAAAAAATTGAGAAAATTGTGCTTTCTGATATCTACTTATTTCTCATCGTGACGATGTTTGCGACTGTGCGGTATATTTGTAGGGACAAAAGTTGTATTGTTCTTTTACGAATTAAAGGAAAACCATCGAATGTAATAATTCCAAGCCTATAAAAATTGATAACACCGTTCGCCGAATTATTTAACATCAGGCTTTGAGTTATCCCAGCTTTCCTGGAACACGTTTTAAGTTAAATTATACCAATTATCTGACCATGTTAACGTATGAGAAGTGTATTAATTATGGCCTTTTGTATTCGTATTTGCAACAAATGTGCAAAAAGAAACAACCCAGGGTTTTGAAAAATAGAAAAGAAATCGAATTATTTCTGATGATTCGAGTTGTGGTAGCTTAATCGAAATAATTAATCTTCATTTTTATATAGATAAATTAGGCGATTTTTTTAGGCCAGCGAGGTGGACTATATGGCCTAACCACTCTCAATCGTACTTTCGATTGTAGAGTAGGCCCGTGCCCTGCAGTGGGACGTATATGGGCTGATACAAAAAAAAAACACGTAATCCCAAACCTACTTCAAGAAAACTTTTCTTAATTGGAGACTTGTAAGATACGCACAGGCAAGCGAAGTGTCGGATGCCTACATACAAGGTGGACGGACGACCTACTTAAGGTTACAGGAAGTCGGTGGATGCAGGCTGCTTCCAACAGGTCGATGAGGTGATCCTTGGGGGAGGCTTATGTTCAGTAGTGGACTTCCTGAAGCTGAACAGTCAGAGAAGGAGAGAGAAATACATTATACGAGGCACTCAAGTCTTATAACACCAAGATCCAACACAAATATGCATTGGTACAAACATTTGTTTGTAAACATTTGTCATTCGGCAAGATCTAAACCGCAGTTTCTCATTACACAGCTATTTACTTGCCTACCACGGAAGCTGTAATATATGGATTTATTGTATTCTGTGGCTTTGCTAGGATATAACGCGGTTTCAGTACAAATGAGCAGCTAATAATTCAGATAGCAATTTCGCTTTGCCACTGTAGGCTTTGGAGTCGTGTTACCGAATGAAATATTTAGTATAAGAGTTGTACCTGTAAATTCGTATTTATTTATTTTGTTGTTTTATACACCAATGAATCCTTATACGAGTAATTAAATACTGTATCAGCCCATATACGTCCCACTGCAGGGCACGGGCCTCCTCTACAATCGACAGTACGATTAAGAGTGGTTAGGCCATATAGTCCACCACGCTGGCCTAGTGCGGGTTGGCGGACTTACATACCATAGGAATTCTTATAAATCGCTATGGTATGCAGGTTTCCTCACGATGTTTTCCTTCACCGTTTTAGTGCGTGGTGATTGACTATCAATACACACGTGACTCCGAAAAGTCAGAGGTGTGCCCTGGGATTCGAACCCGCGACCACCATGAACATGGCAGTCGCGTCTAGTCCGTTTACCAACAGGCCACCACGCACTTAATAATTAAATAATTAAATAATAATTTAGTTATATTGAGTTCAAATTGTGGTCTTTCACTCAATTTGTACTAACTGTTAAAACATTTCAACTTTTGTTTTATTACTAAGAGTAAAAAATCCTACACTTGAAATATAACTACAGTTTTTTGTGTAATGACAGTTTAGAAAAAAATTAAATGAGTTTAGGTATTCTAGGTTCACATTTTATTTTCGTATGTCATCTTTGAGCGTTATGCCCAGTTTGAGTCTATCATCTGATTAAATATTAAACCTTATGATATGTAATGTAATCCATGGCAAATATCTCTGAGACCCGATATGGCCAAATTTAGTTTCGCTGTTTTAAACCCATGTATATTTGCCAACCAATAATGTTTAATAATGTCCGAACAAAAATAATTTCAATAAATAAAGCATGTTTGGTCAATAATAATATTGACTTGAATTTATATGTTGAGTTAAAAATAAAAGTTGCTTCGATACGAGATATTACGCAGAGTCAAGTATTTATTTTCACGTTGATTTAATATTTTAATGTTTTATTTATATGTTAATTATCGCTCAATTTAACGGCCCAGGAAAACTTCATACGTGTTAAATACATCATCATCATCATCATCATCATATCAGCCACAGGAAGTCCACTGCTGAATATAGGCCTCCCCCAATGATCTCCACAATTACCTGTTGGAAGCGGCCTGCATCCAGCAACTTCCTGCGACCTTAGTCAGATCGTCCGTCCACCTTGTAGGCGGGCGTCCGACACTTCGCTTGCCTGTACGTGGCCTCCACTCACATGTTACATGTGAGTGGAGGCCACATGTTACATACATTAAAGGCTTAAAAGAAGAATTTCAAAGTTAATTATATCAAACCCGCATTAGTAGTACTACCGTGGAAGATTTCGGATAAAATTCTTTCTAATGAACGTCCTTTCCTACATACGAATAAACACACGTATATTTTATTACAATTTCAATAAGTCTAATAAGCCATTTTCTCACTTCTTCTAGAAAACAATTGTATGAAAAGCATTAAGAGTCATTCAGCACAGAATGTAGTGAATGAGCAGTAATGATTTGTCATAACGCTGCAAAGATGAAACGACGTAATCGGCTTAGCTCACGAGTTAGAGCTAACTTCTATAAATAGACACTACTCAATACCTTTTACTCTCCTTTTCCGTATTTTGTGGGCATTTACCTTTTCTGTAAATAATATAAATAAATAAATAAATAACACCCAACAGTCACATCCTGTCCAGTCCTGACCTCACACTAAGTTCGAGTTTTGTGTCGTTGGAATCAGGAACTACGAGAGCCTTTCCGTCTCACAAACACCAAGACCCGGAAGAAATATTTGTGGGCCGCACAAACATTTCCGTCGGTGCGGGGATCGAACCCGCGGACTCTCGTTTCACAGGCGGCGTCTAACCATCTGCGCCACGGAGGCTGTCTATATATACAGGGTATATCAAGACTGCTACCGAAAACGAAGCCGGGTGGTAGTTAAAGCGCGCGGGTGGTAGTACTTCAGACACAATGCATCAGAAAAAGTTGCAAAAAAAGCGTCAATTTTTTTTTTGTTATTTTTTTCCTATGACCCTATTTGGGTGGTAAATACATTTTTTCCTAAAACAACAGTGTATATCCTTTTATTTATAAATAATCTAAGATATAAAAGTGTTTAAAATTATTATTTAGCAAAAACTATGGATTTACCACCCAAAAATGACGACATTTAAAAATCATAAAAAATCATTGTCGCGTTTCTTTGCGAAATTTTTAGTTGCATTGTGTTCGTAGTCACTAAAATTACCACCCGGCCTTCGTTTTATATGTTATGATGTATATATGTCCCACTGGCACGGGGCTCATCCACAATCAAGAGATTGAGATCCACAATCAAAAATTGAGAGTGGTTAGGCCAAATAGTCCGCCACGCTAGCTTAGTGCGGATTGGCGGACTTTATTTATTTATTTATTTCAATCTTTATTGTACACTGATTTATTATAACAACACAAAGGGATACTCTAAAATACAAAAGTACAAAATGCGGTCTTATCTTTACTTGACATACCATATTAATTCTTACAAACTTATAATAAATTAGAAGTCCATTGAAATAATATTAATGATGGCAAAAAATACTACAAGCTGTTTCTTGTAGAATATTAAAAAAAATAACCAGAAACAAAATAAAATTTATTTTTAGTTGAATAATTATACGTCTCGCAAATAAAACTAGTTTGCACCGGAAGTAATAAAATTTACCAAGGTTTTATAATATATTCATGGGTTATGTAATTTTTTTTTGATGGGAAACTATGATTGACTTTGACGTAAAATTGTTGTGAATTGTTAACATATTTTGAGATTTCATTTTGTAATCAATGATAGTGAATATGGAACATAATTTGAAAAACCCGCCATAATTAAAAACATAAATATGTCGTATTCTGGACATTGAGATAATATACTAGAGGGGACACTGCAAACAAAATGTTTGTAACAAAATGAAGGGGTACATTCTATTTCTGTCTCTGTCACGCCTACGAAGTAACACATCTTCCGTCTCGCTTCATGTGTACCCGTGTGCACGGACCATACGCAGAGATTTTGTTCCCGATGTCCACTCTAGTATTATACCTCAATGATTCTCGGATAAGCCGATGTATACGAGTATATGTTTGCTATTACGAACTCATTTGTAAGTGTAATTCGAAGTTAGAATCATAGAACAGTTGGACCATATTCATCGTTCTGTGGGTAGATAACTTAAATATAAAAAAAAATGTTTAATGTGCACTAGCCTAAATTACCGGTTTACTATAAAATATAATGTTTTAAAGTGGTCATTGTATACCTAATTGCCTATTGTTTTTAAAACGGTATAATATTAGTTATACTACGGTTCTTTGTTCGCATTCTTTCTCTGTTTCACTGCATGAGCCTGTCCTCCTCTACAAATAGAATACGGTTGAAAGGAGTTAGTCCGCATGTGCCTTTGTTATTTTAACATTACACAATAAGTTTTGATCAGTAAGGAATAAATGTGTCAGCGCATGGGAGAAAATCATGACGCAACATTGAAAATAAAAATCATTTATTGAATCAATTAAGATCCGTCCAGGCGGACTATCGAATGGCATCAGACGACAGTCCCAAGACATTCGATGCAATTATGCCGGCCTGCTAAGATACCTGTTCACACTACTGCGGACCTGGGATCATAGGAAGGAGGGAACACGCGTGCCAGTAGATGTTCTACATCATTTAGATTCAATCTTTTTTACATCTACCACCCGGTTCGGAATGCGGTTTTCACTAGAGAAGAACGGGCAAGAAACTCTTGTGTTGCTCTTGTAAAAACCAATACCAATTGTTACTTTATCTAATTTTCTATCAGGATAAAACTGCTATTCCAAAAAAGTAGCAAGCTTATATTTTCCAACTCCTCCTATTAATTTAACTTTCTGAATGATTTCGTTGCGGGTTAAAGGCAAGTTAGACATTCCCGGAGACTCGGCGAGCTTCAATGCTCGGTTTTGCAATGCGTGTCACTGTTGATCCAGGCTTACAGGAGTTACAGTGGCCGGTGTGAGGGCAGGACAGTTTTCAAAGCTTATGCGTTACTACGGTATAAAGTGAGTATTATTTAAGAGCATTCACGACCATAAAAATATGTTAATCTCTTTAAAAATGTTTACTGTACCTTAGTCTGTAAATAGTTTTTCGCTACAGCGAGTATAACAAATGACGTAGATAACTTACCGCTCATTCATGACGCCACGACACTATATTTCTCCGAACGAGATTGGACCAATATAATTCCACAACCGGCACTCGACAAATGTTTGGACACAAACATCTTCTAAATTACATTGAATAAAATGTTTTATCATAGCTGTTTGAAAGAAAGATATACATTTATTAAAGGCGCAAACATACATAGGTAGGTAATAAAATAACAAAATATACATACACTAGCGGCCCGGCCCGGCTTCGCCTGGGTGCAAATACAGATTCCAGTCCATATTTTATTTAAAATCAATATGACAGCCGTTGTCTAAACTGCTTATTCCAATTCCAATCCCATCCTGTACCTATTCTTATGTCCCATTTTATCCACCTTATATTCTATTCTATGCCATCTCTCCAGATTCAAATCATTATTTTGCTACGGAGATATTATAACACTACTCCGATGACATTCATTGAAATCAATTTAAAGATACCATAGCTGACCCGACCACGCTTCGCTATGGCTTAGTTATTATATGATTAATTTTATATTCAATTATTTAGCATAGAGAAAAAGCCCGACCCACCTTTGACTGGATGCAGAATATTTTTTTATTTTACTCCACACCAAATACATTTTATTTTTCGTATAAGCTCTTGTATTCCTAAACATGAATTAGCTATCCTACTATCCTGCTCAATTCCGTCCCATCCCGTCTGTTCAGTCACTTCCCGATACGTCCCGTCCTTTCTCTTCATTAACCATCCCGTCTTATACAGTGCATTTACATTTCGTCCTATCAAATCTGTCAGCTATCCCAGTCCTCTCCCCTACCTCCCACTCTATTATATCCCGTTTATCCATATCCAAATAGTGTGCCTTATAAATTTTTGACATTAAACACTTTGGCGATTTTGATTATCCATGCAATATTCCATCCCTTATTTCACCCCAAGTATGCTGTTTTCCTAAATATTACGCCATTACTTTTTGTACACTGTATACACACTTACCTTACACACTGTACTTTGTATACACACTCACACTCACACACACAATTAATGTAGTAACAATTATATTTAACTAGTTTCTCAAGACACAGGCAATGCCTAATTTGAGAATCCCTGCAATATTCTCCATAATTATATAAAATTGTTATTTTATTCAGTTCAGTTCAGTTTTATTTTTATGTGTTATTTTATTAAAGATTTTTCATTTTCAAATGACATTATATCTTGAAAAAAAAAAAAAAGTAAAACTTCTTACATGTGAATATTATTTATTTAATTGTCCTATATTTATGTAGCTTCATAATATACTCTTTAGGTTACACAAAATAAATTTCTGAACGCATGCATAAATATTTGACAACCAATTTAAATGTCAACCACTTTCATTACTGTCATTAATTTACATATTTAATATCTTAAATACGCCATTAATCGAATATTGCGGATATATGTTGTCGATTCGAAACCTTTATTTAAATACGTTATTTAATTTGAGGGAAGAGTTTACCGTATCGACGGTATGAACATTAAATGTTTGACAGTTACAAACCCATGAACATTTTGTATGGCAAAATGTTTTTTCCTTTATTTTATCCTTTCGTCAATTTAATCAAGATAAAAACTATCTCACCCTTTAAGTTGGAACAAATAACACATATCTACAAAATTTCATTATTATCAGTTGAGTGGTTTAGGAGCCCATCGCGTACAAACAACGTGACACGTGAATTATATATATTAAATATAAAAATAAAAACATGACAAAAATACTATTATGCAATAATATATGTGACTGAACTATTGCGCGGACAATGGGCCTCACATTCAGCTTTATGCTGCAGTATGGGAAAAGCAAACTGCAGCGCTGATTTTAACGGGAGCCCTGTTTCTTTATTTTATAACCATGAATGGCGACACCAGCATACCACTCACCTGATTGTAAGCGATACGACTGCTCATGGACGGTAGGAAATCCAAACAACACCATGAATTACAAAGCAATGCTTGGCTTTCCATTGTTCTCGCCATCCTGCGACATACGATGTTAAGTATCAATATGTCCTGTAGTTACTCTGGCTACAAACTCCTTCAAACCGGAACACAACAGTGCGTTTACACTGCTGCTTAGGATTGCGGTGTTAAAAACCTAGGCGACCTCTCATATATATGATAGACCTACCACCAGTAATTTGTAACTTTATATTTGTTAATTTTGAAGGCTAAGTATTTTACTAGTTTGACATAGGGTTTTCGTCTAACATTGGCTATTTTTAGAACAGGGTGTGATTAGGTTAAACGCGAACGGCCTACGATGGCTTTGACGACCCAATTAGCCCTGAGGCGGTATTGCAGCTTTGTAATCAGCGTTTCAGTCAGTTCAGTCAGGGGTCACTTTGTCTATACAAAGTCAATTGAGATCTAGATGGATAGTTTTGAGTTGGGTTTTCATGAGAATTACTATCTGTTAAATATAAAGATCATTATATTTGTAATAGTTTATAAATCAATTGTTGGTACTCAAATCTATAAAATGTAAGCATATTACAAAAACAAAACTTGTAAAAAAATAGTCTCACAACTCAGTTCTTCTACCATAAAAAGTTGTGAGATCCGTGTAAATACCGAGTCCCTTCTTAAGGGACTGTGTCTTGTGAGGTGCTTAATTTATTACGTAATTAGCCAATTAAATATTAACTGGATATTCATTTATTTCTATACTACCTACTTCATATTTATCTATTTTTTCTGAGGTTATTCATGCATTTCACTTCGGTCAAACTCTTATAATTACCCAATTAATTATCTCCCTATTTTAGGTGAGCCGCTTGTTCCTGTGCTCGGTAACCAAGCTGTTGCTATAAATGACTAAAATAACGTCCTATTCTACATTTAAACCCCATCATATATCATTATCGCACTAAAACGGTGAAGGAAAACATCGTGAGGAAACCTGCATACCATAGCAATTCATAAGAATTTCTTTGGTATGTAAGTCCGCCAACCCGCACTAGGCCAGTGTGGTGGACTATATGGCCTAACCACTCTCAATCGTATTCTCGATTGTAGAGTAGGCCCGTGCCCTGCAGTGGGACGTATATGGGCTGATACAGATACAGATATATCATTAACAAGTCTCATATAAATACATTTTTTCAAGAGGATTTTCTTTAAGATTTATCAAGAATCGTAGAAATACTCCTTTTTATTGATTTATACAAGACATTCTCGTGTTCAATTGTCAGAAATGAAATACCCCCCTTTAATCAGACCTGACTGAGGAGTAATACAATAAATTACACGAATCTTGGTTCACAAAATGAACCAAAAAAATTGCAAGGATCATTACCTATCCGGAGGCTTTGCAACATAAGTTATTCGAAATGTTCTGTTGTTGAATTTCACGTTTTTATGGAATTAAAATGGAGCTGCTAATGAGCTTGTCGTAGACAGAAAAGAGGCGTAAAGAATTTGGGAAAATGGTTCGTATTTTTTAAGCATTAAGAGTGGTATTCAAATATGTCAGGTGAAAAAAAGGGACTGTATACAATCAAACCTTTTTTAATGAATATAATGCGTTTGCAAGTTTAGAGTTGAAGACTAAAAAGCAACGCGGGTAAAATTTGTACCTTGGTTAGTTTTCTCATGAAAGGAAATAGGATAGCAAAATTTGTAGCTTCGAGTTGTATTTCTGTGAGGTTGTCGTAACCTCCAGTTTGAATCATACTACGACTTTTTATGTATACGTGCCACCAATTGCCTAATTTATTTATTTTGTAAGATATGGTAGATGCTTCAAGTTACAAACGCATGGACACATCTTCACCTATATTTGCATCAGCCCATATACGTCCCACTGCAGGGCACGGGCCTACTCTACAATCGAGAGTACGATTGAGAGTGGTTAGGCCATATAGTCCACCACGCTGGCCTAGTGCGGGTTGGCCGGCCTAGTGCGGGTTCACCTATATAATATTTAATTTATTTATTTTTTATTTATTATACTTCATATACATTGTATACAAGGCGGACTTAATGCCAGAGGCATTATCTACCAGTCTACCTTTGGGTGATGCAGAGATGAGATCAAGTGGGCGTATACATTTTTATAGAAAAGAGAAAAATAAATAGAAACATAAATAATTAATATGTAAATACATACAATATAGGGTCAATACATGATATACTATAGTGGATATATATAGTTATTATATGAATAATTATGACATAAATATATATCTTAAATATATATGTGTATAAATATATATATATATATATATATATATATATATATATATATATATATATATAAGAATATTATTAGACGATCGAAGATTTCTATTATGATTGGCACCTAGAAATTGAAAGCTAGAGATTAAATAGGTATTAAAAGCTAGAAATTAATTTCTACTTAAAAAAACAATACTACTAATGTCATTATATGTATCAAAGTTGTACCGTTTTTCAAGCCAATAGAACATGACATTCTTTCATCTGACACGATGAATACCAATATATATGTTGTACTAATGATTACCAAGTTACTTTTTTACTGATTGATTCCTAATTAGGGGATCCCATGGGATTGTTCATCTGTGTTTACAATATCCTACATATGCAGCTAAAGTAAACATTTTCTGGGTTGGGAGAATTACGGCACAATTAAAAAACTTGTTTTGCTAACCGATGAACTGTTTATTATAACATATTTTTGCAGCCATATAAATATGGTATGTTTAAATTTGAGAATATTTTAACGTTGTTGACTAGATAAAAGTTAAATGTTACAATAATATGGATATGTTTGGATCCTAGAACTTTTTAAATGCTTAATTATGTTTCAGGCAGCATTGCATTGCAGAGTCGTTAAATTTGGTTATTCAGCTGCAGCAAACATTTATTTCAAATTGAAAAAAATATATTAAGTACTCTATTAATTACTCATACAGTAAATATAGCATATTCAAAGCCTTTCGAAACCTGCCATAGTAACCAGGAAAAAAATAACACTTCGATGTCTATCTTCTCTCTACCACCTAGTGCAAAAAAATCAAACAAAAATTATATTTTAGGGCTATTGAATTCCACTCAAACTTATTTTGGAAGAATAATAATTAAATATTCATTCAGTCACCAGCGAAATTTATAGAAATTTGTTGTTAAACAATTTGTTCAATTATCTCTAATATAGCAGTGCTACCAAAATTATGAATAAAACAATCTTCGTTTTTGGATACCCCTCTATATTAAAAATACTCTATGTTTTCTGATCGAAGTAAAATAATTAGTAAAGAAGTAGAAGTAAAGACTAAAAATATATTTTGAAAAGCGTTCAGATTTTGTTCACGATGCCTGCTCAGGTATAATCAAAGACCCCTGGCATTACGAAAGTCCATGAGCGATAGGTGACCGCGATCTATCATGCGGGCTTCTAGCTTGTAGCTAAGCAAACATTAAAATAATTACAATGTGTAAATCTAAACAGAAAACTGCAATAAGGAACCCGTATACAGATGACATAAATAATAATTACAATGACATTTAGTAAGGGCTCATTCACAGCCGTGATGCGTAGAACACGGACATAGAAATGCATTACCACCGGCAAAATAAATTAAAGAATCGTGAAAAAAGACGATTCTTCAAATAAAACGAATCGGCTTCGTGTGTGCTGCCACGACACACTGTCCAGATAGAGTATTCTCTGATATGAGAGTCTCTTGATAATCAATACAGTTTTACCAACTTTTGTATTTGGATATAGGAGTATCTAGGTAGAGACCTGGAACAACAGTGGCAAAGAGTTGACATCAAACTCCAGAGCTCGGTGAGTCTCTTAGGGACACTAGCCTTTCTTCAACTCGCTTCGAAATTGATCAGAAAGAAAAATAGGAGGAGTTAAAAATAAAGCATTGTCCTCTTCCCATTGCAGCTATATTATATTACACATTACAAAGAAATTCGGTGTGGGGATCCAACCCCCGATCTATCGTCACTTTAATGTACTATGAGGAATTAGTTCCTTCCGGGTCAAATAAAACAAATATTGCTCAGGTATTCTTCCATATAAAGCCATATTCCTAAATAGGTTTTTAATTTTAAAAATAAAATTTATTCACCCAATAGTCGCATACATAGTCCGGACCCGATCTTGGTGTGAGACGATTTTTGTGTCGTGGGTATCAGGAACTAAGAGAGACTTTTCAGTATCACAAACACCCAGATCCGAAACAAATACGTGTGGTTTTTTTTATTGCATTGAATGACGAGACGAGCAAGCCGTTCGCCTGATGGTACGACCGATACGACCGCTCATGAACAGTAGCAACATTCCACTGCGCTCGCCATCCTGAGACATAAGATGTTAAGTCTCAATATGTCCAGTAGTTGCTCTGGCTACAATGTCCTTCAATCCGAAACACAACAGCGCATTTAAGCAGTGTTGTTTCACCGGAGAAATAGACATTGCGGTGGTACCTACCCAGATGGCCTCCCACATATGAGAGACCTACCACCAGTAAATGCAGATCAGACAAAAATATTTGCCTCGGTATTCCGTCGGCCTAAACGACTTCCATCATTTTATACCTACACATTTATTAATTCATCCTCTTAATCTTTTACTCTTTAGTAATTTTATTCGTCATCTCTTTCACACAACAGTTGCATAACAATTGACATTTCCATTATACTCATCTTGCATCATTTTCCAATTCTACATGTATGAAGTAAAAGCAATATATTAGAATAAAGTGACTCTAGCAATAAACAGCATTGGTTAGATACCTTTGTTATAACACTTGTCAAATAGTTGGCGACACAACACATTTCGCCAACAAAATCGTATACCGGGTATCTCAAGACTGCTACCGAAAACGAAGCCGGGTGGTAGTTTTAGTGGCTACAAACACAATGCAATTAAAATTTTCGCATAGAAACGCGACAATTATTTTTTATGATTTTTTAAATATCGTCATTTTTGGGTGGTAAATCCATAGTTTTGCTAAAATAATAATTTAAACTCTCTTATATCTTAGAGTATTTATAAATTAAAGGGTATACACTATTATTTTAGGAAAAAAATGTATTTACCACCAAAATATGGCAATAGGAAAAAAATTACAAAAAAAAAATTGTCGCTTTTTTTTGCAACTTTTTCTGTTGCATTGTGTCTGAAGTCGCTTAAACTACCACCCGGCTTCGTTTTCGGTAGCAGTCTTGATATACCCTGTATACCTCATGTATATTTCATTCGATGAATTTTATGAGTTTCCAATGACCTTCCAACCAATACGTCTTTCAACAGAAATAGAATACAATTGTTTTGTATTTATAACATGCACGGTGTGATAATGGCTTGGTGTTTGAATATTTTAGTATTTTTGAAAAGGCTGCGTGAATTTTCTTTGTGAGTATGAAACTGAGCATTGTGTTTCTGAATTCCTACCATGTTATACAAAAATGTTAGTTAATAATAAAAGATTCAATACTACATCAAATCATGATACGTTTCTTGTAATAAGATCTATTCCAGATATAGATCAAACATTTGATCACACATTTTGTGTCGATATGGGTTTTGCATAAATACTTATTCAAGTGTTTGACCTGTATCGACCACTAATCGCATTCTAATTAAAATTTTCCGGTACAGTTGCCAATAAGTCACGCCTTCTTAAGAGCGTATACACCTTGCGCGCAAAGTCAACTATAGGTATTTCTTCGTTAATTTCACGCACACATAAGCGACCAAAGCTGTGTGCGTAGAGCTGCCGCGTCGGCTCGCTATACAATCGGCTCAAACAACTTTGATCCGTGCGCTTCAAATATTCAATTGAAATGTAACTGTAATATAATATCATAAAAATATTTTATTTGCATTATAAGTAGACAAATATTACTGTGTAAGCAAAGAATAATACAATTTTGGATACTAATCATATTTTCGTTATTATTACATTGTTAAGTTGCATTCAAATCAGTGTTCAATCAGTATACACTACGGACGTTTTATTAATCATTTCGTGTTTGAACACATAATAGTGTTAGGGGCCTTACAACCCTTACAATTACGAAATATATTTAATTTTATATTACAATACATAACATAATTTAGCCTCGGAATTACATCCCATTATATTACCTGAAACATAATTTGTACTCACTACAAATCATTGTAGGTAATAAAATAATTAAATATTTTACTACCAAAGTACTAAGATGTGGTAATCGCATTCCGCGCGTGGCTATTTTTACTACGCGCGGCATAATCGACTGCAGCCAGGCCGGAGCGACGAGCGATACGTCCTCCCTCTAGAAGGCCTTGCGGCGGTCTGATTTGATCCACGTCGGACAGCGTGTTTTATAGTGGTTTTTAAAATATTTGTAGAAAACATGAAAAATAATTTTGTTGAAATATAAAAATGGTAATTTATTGATAAGATATTCTTCTATTGTAATATGCAATTGCTATAAAAAATTATGTACGATAAGTTGGTGAAAAAAAATATGTTCTTGACGAGAGTTTCTGAATAATTTCGCATTGTTTAAATTTTTATTTTTCAGGAACTAAACACAAAATGATTATTTTTCTCAGCAAAATCCCTCCATAAGGGTCTTATTAGTCTGATAATATTTTTATTTTCATCTTATATTTAGTGGTTTCGGATATCTTAAGCTTCTAAATTGCCATTTAAAACCTAAATAACGAAACTTGTGTTCAGTAATCCGTATAGTACTCACAAATTATCCATCAATCCATAATGTTTTCCACCAAAATCCCTAGATGACAACCTTTTCTAAATTAGTACTAATTATTTTACCTTGAAATTGTTTATTGGTGGCTATTAACTCATTTGAAAAGTCCTGTTTTTAAGCCAAAAAGCGCGTGCAGGGTATAAACGCTCTTAAACATTTAAGAACGCGACTATAAAAACATTTTTCTATAATTTCTTTTCATAATCTCTGACTTAAAGCAAATCCCTTCATTTTGCCTTATCAAAATAAATGTGGCATATATTTTATTGAGTAACTTCTTCCAAAAGTCAGATATTCCTCAATGCTCGTCGAAATGGAAAAATTGAATAAGCCCCAATGCCTGTTTGGGAACAAAGGGAACACAAAGGGTCGCAATGGGATTACTACGAAGTCATTTGGCTTACCCCAAAACGTTGCTTGCAAAATTACTTCTTTCGTAATGTAACTTTATGCTCGTTTTTATTTTACTTATTTGCGTATTTTTAATTGACTTTAAAAAAAGCAGATTATCAATTCGACCTGCATTTATGTGTTGTCAGAATTGCACAGTTTTTGGATATGTTAGTCCATACCAGTGTCTGATTGCGTGTGTCATATGTATGTTTTTGAATGTAGTTCTGAGGTTTAAAATTAAATTCTTGTGAGTCTTTAGTAATATTAGCTACTGTTTGTATTTTATCTTTATTAATATCTTGGATTGATGAGAATTTAAAATATATTGATCTAGTAACAGTAGAGATGTGTAATCTTTGTTAAGTGTTATTTCTTTGTTGTTTGTTCTATATCGTCCTTACATTTTTCTGTTAAAATATTACACCTATCTGAGTTACATTGTTTTTACGGCATAAATATTTTATATCCTATTGGGATGTGACGAAGTTTGGAATTAAAAATACAATTAAAATATATATATATATATATATATATATATATATATATATATATATATATATATATTTAACGCAATGTTTGATATACGTTTTCATACTATTTTTAATGCAATAAATTAAGAAGAGTATGCCGTTCACCTGATGGTAAGCGATAAGACCGCTCATGAACTGTAGCAAAAGCCTGAATTACAAAGTAATGCTTGACATTCAAATATTAAGGTATACAGAATATTATTGATTATAGATGAAGAGAACATAATATATCTGTATGCTGTCCTAAAAGTAATGACTTTTAAACCTTTTCGATTCCCAACTTAAACATTATTCGGTGAATGCAAGTTATTATCAGTTCGTCAACTTTTTGTACTCCTTACCATCCTTAGGAAACATAATAATCTACGATTTGAAATTGGCTATCCATCTAGACGAAACCAATACAGAATCTGTAAGACAATACCTCACAGAACCACTGCAGCTCAGCGAAATTTTCGAGTACTCAGCAACTACTAAAACATGTGACATTTACTCTATTCCTAAGTATAAATGCAAACATAAAGTTATTGTTTTTCTACTTCAACGTGATTATAATCAAACGGAAAATCTAATAAAAATGTCCTAAGACTGATTCCATAATTCTTATTATGTTACCATATTCCCTCTAACACATACACCCACGCACACACACACACACACACACACACACACACACACACACACACACACACACACACACACACTCACACACACACACACACACACACCACACACACACACACACACACACACACACACACACACACACACACACACACACACACACACACACACACACACACACACACACACACACGCACACACGCACACACGCACACACGCACACACGCACACACGCACACACGCACACACACACACACACACACACACACTCACACACACACTCACACACACACACACACACACACACACACACACACACACACACACACACACGCACACACGCACACACGCACACACGCACACTCGCACACACGCACACACGCACACACGCACACACGCACACACGCACACACGCACACACGCACACACGCACTCACGCACTCACGCACACACGCACACACGCACACACGCACACACACACACACACACACACACACACACTTTTTTCTTTTCTTGTTATCACTTTATAATTTAGTAACTGTCTTTGTTGTAACAATTTTACGTTTGTTGTTTAAGGTGGCTCTGGTGTCCAAAACACAAGTTCAATCTTTCCATGGACGTCGGTGCTAACTGGGTTACTTATATGTAATTACACGGTTACGCAAAGAAATGAAATAAAATAAATAAAATAAATAAATAAAAAAATCTTAATTCAGACGTCGAACATCCGAACATTCGAACTTTTTTTAATTGTATTTTATTTATTTTAAGGGAACATACAGTAATACAAAAATAAAACAGAGTAATGAAACTATAGACTAATTACATGTTTCCACAGATAAGTGACAAAAAATAATACAGAAAAAGTTTACTAATTTGTGTCCGATCATAAAGTAAACCCTTGATCTGGCTCAAAACATCCCGCTTGTACGTATGTCAATCCTATCATAAACCTAACCTTGATACTATGAATAGACTCGAATAACTTACTACCTCCGCATATCATATTAGCATAGCATTATTGTGAAACGTTGCACAATGTAATATCGTAATATTGCACTTATGATTCAGCATTTTCGTTGTCATTTCCGTCCAATAATGACATTACCTATAAGTATATAATCTCAATTAAGTCCGATGAAGAATGTATGCGGTTTGTTGTAACATATTTTAAAGAGGGTGATATTATTAATAATATTTTTGCTTGTTTATATAATGGTTAAAAGTCAGAAAAATTACGAATTTTCTGCAATTCTTGTTGAAATTTTTGTCTCGAGTCACACTGTGAGTGTGTTAAATTTATAATGTCACGATTCTGATTTTTTATGATAGTACCTTTTTGTTTTATGTAGTATTTAGTTTGTTTTAATTTAATTATTGGTTGTTGCGGAATGTTAGATTTGTGTTATGCTGTTTTTTTTAATTCTCTTGCTTTGTTGTGTAGATATTTATTTATAAGGTACGATGGGACTGTCATGTATCTTCTATAAGTATAAAAGTCCCGTAAAAATATTGAAAAAAAAAAAAAAAAAGTCCGACCTTTGTTTATTTGTTATTAGATCGCTATTCTAATAATTGAATTACGTAATATTTTCTTACACGATAGAAAAAGTACTAAAATATGAGCTTCTGATGATTTTATTTCGAAAGTAAAGTATAGTATTAGAATTACAAGTAAATAGCAATTTGTGCAGAAATAAAATATGATTCTACAATGATGTAAAACCATTGAGGTATTACAACTGGAGCGGACACGTAGAAGAAAAATTGTGCTCATTTCAATATGACAGTGAAGTATAGATAAAGTCGGCATTGTTGCAGATGCGACACTTCAGAAATTTTTACCTACATCTATATACGCCTGATAAAGCCTATAAATTCTTATATTGAATTTAAAGTTTTATTTTATTTTCTTTATTTGGAAAAAAAAAACATTATAACAATAAATATACAATTAACCAATTAATTAAATATATAAAGTTAACAGAAACTATAATTAAAATGTCCAAATATGCCGTATTTTTGTATTGGAAATAAATTAGAATTTTTAAAATATATATCCTATCATCACATACAATATCCACTATCCCTATACGAAAACTTCAATTTTACCTATCTGTCACTACATTATTATTAATCTATAATTTCATTCAAAAATGGCGGTTGTCAAAACGACTCCGGTAAATAATTTCTTAAAATTTAATTTCGTGCTACTTTATTTAAATTATGGTTGATTTATCTATGGAATGAAACTCCATCTTTTCTTCCTATTGTTCTGGAATGGTTTTTGCACGTTTTTAGCACGCAATACGGCATTTATGGACCAATTATATTTACACCTAATTAGGTCCGTCTTCGCTGAAACGTCAGGAACGACTGACAGCCTAACGGTACATGTACTCTTGCGAATGTTCCAAACTATTTGGTCTTGATGTCCCCTCCAGTTGTGTAACTCAATGTGTAAAACTAATATTTTAATACAAATCTTTACTTCGCGTAGTATCAACGCATGGTAGAATTTTTCCTTTGCCAATACATAAAAACTACAATTAGTAAAATATGCTAACTAAAATGTTGTGAAAAAAGGAAGTTCTGCTCAATTTTATTCATACGTTTTGTGTTAAATATTATTTTTGTGATTCGGATGAAACTGGAGTGGACGGAGTAGCAAAAATTTTCGAACAAATATGACGTTTTTGTTTGTTTATTACGAACTGTGACGTTCTCGATAGAATATTTGATAGAATAGTTAGTTCATTTTATTGGAATTCTTTGAAATATGTTTTCAATTTGTTTTGGTCACTTTTATATACTGTACTGTATCAGCCCATATACGTCCCACTGCAGAGCACGGGCCTCCTCTACAATCGAGAGTACGATTGAGAGTGGTTAGGCCATATAGTCCACCACGCTGGCCTAGTGCGGGTTGGCGGACTTACATACCATAGATTTTTTTATAAATCGCTATGGTATGCAGGTTTCCTCACGAAGTTTTCCTTCACCGTTTTAGTGCGTGGTGATTGACTATCAATACACACATGACTCCGAAAAGTCAGAGGTGTGCCCTGGGATTCGAACCCGCGATCACCGTGACCATGTTGGCAGTCGCGTCTAGTCCGTTTACCAACAGGCCACCACGCACTCGTCACTTTTATATGTTTCATGCCAATTATTCCGTAAGATGTACACTGGTATTTATCAATATAAATGATAATAATAACCGTCCAACTTATAAAAGACTGATACTCTAAAATAAGGTTATAAATTTTGCTTATGAGAGTCTATTATTGTTTTGTTTTATAACATCAGTACTCTGCAATTACTCCATATTGTTTGAGTTATTTCTTTTACCTTCAATTATTTTATTAAAGATCCCTATAGTGTCTTTGCAGACTGGACATCCATATTGTTGCTATCCATTATAAATGTTTTTTCAATTTAATATAATAATCAATTGCTTCATGTGTACTATCATTAATAAGCTTCATCTCAAGTTGATCTGTTTTTGGTTTCTTGTAATAATATTATTATTGTTAAAAAACTGCACTCTTGTTATTGAAGATGCTCGCAGAATGCATGTTTACTTAAATAAACATGTAATGAGTTATCTTCGCTGGATATTCTTATAAAAAAATAAAACGTGTTTACAGTTATATTTTGCGAGATCAACCAGTGTAACATACATCGGCATTTAAATACTCAGGGCTAATTTTCTATCTAGGCGGTATAGCAATTAAGGCCAGGTGCAAAGGCGCATGTGCCAGTATTCAATATTACGGAATATAATAGAACGTATACGTCAACTTATATTAATTATCGAGTATGTTACAATCCATTATGCCCTTCGTGAAGTTGTACATTGGTTTAATATTAATAATCTATTACTTAATGCTAAAAAAACTAAATGTATTAAATTCACACTGCCCAATGTTAGGCAATTATCTACCACTGTACAAATTAACGGTGAAGAATTGGATCCTGTTGCGTCTACTACGTTTCTGGGCATTACGGTCGACGCTAAACTCCAGTGGGGGCCGCATATCAATAAACTATCTGGTAGATTAAGTTCAGCGGCATATGCAGTTAAAACCATTAGGCGTTTAACGGATGAGGCAGCGGCAAGAATTGTCTACTTCAGCTATTTTCATAGTATAATGTCTTATGGAATTCTTCTCTGGGGAAATGCTGCGGATATAAATAGCATTTTTATTTTACAAAAAAGAGCTGTTAGGGCCATTTATCAACTTGGTCCAAGAGTTTCATTGAGAGAAAAGTTTAAAGAAGTAGATATTCTTACTGTTGCATCTCAATATATTTATGAAAATTTATTATATGTTCGTAAAAATATAACTCAATTTAAGCGTAATCGTGACATACATAGTAAGAACACTAGGAACAAACATAATCTTGTCTCACACATTACTCGTCTCCACAAGATAAATAATTCTTTTATGGGTCAAAGTATACACTTCTATAACAAGCTTCCCAACAGTTTAAGAGAAATTCCAATTAATAAGTTTAAAAAAGCGATAAAAGTTAAGCTGTGTAAAAAGGCATATTATAGAATCACAGATTATGTGGAAGATAAAACTGCTTGGGAATAAATTTATCATGTTTTGCATCAAATTGACATCATTGTAACTTGTGACATGAACCATTGTTATTCTAATTGGCGATATAAAAAAAAAACAAAAGAAAAAGAAAGGAAAAAGAAGACAGTTCGTGTTGCTGAGGGAGTTTATTGCGCCGCTTCTTCTTCACAGCTACAACAAGTTCCGAAGCGGTGGTAGCAGAAAAGGACGATTCAAAAGATCTTGTGAAAGACTATTTGTATAAAGAATATTTTGATTTTGATTTTGATTTATCAATCATAATTATTGACAATGTAAACCTACTGTATTAAGTTGTAACAAGATGTTGGTGGTGGCCTGGACGTTGTTATAACCTTATGGTTATAACTTATGTGCGTGGTGGCTTGTTGGAAAACGGACCTGACTCGGCCAACATATTCACGGTGTTCGCGGGTTCGAATTGCAGAGCACATCTCTGACTTTGCGGAGTCATGTGTATTGATGCAATCAATCACCACGCACTAAAATAGTGAAAGAAAACATCTATGACGCAAATACATCTATCACGCACTGTAACATTGAAAGAAAATTTCTAGTGTGTAAAGTCCGCCAACCCGCACTAGGCCAGTGTGGTGGCCTATTTTATGGCCTAACCCCTCTCTATCTTACTTCCGATTGTAGAGGAAGCCCGTGCCCTGCAGTGGGACAAATATGAGCTGATACAGATACAAATACACATATGACTCCGAAAAGTCTAAGTCCACCGTTTCGACATTTCGCGTCAATTTCGGTATCAATCATAATTAAATTTAAAATATAATGTAATTATTAATCATTTTCCTCAGCTTAAACAACTTAAATAGCCATAAATAAAACTCGAAGACTATCCAATCATGATTTTTGCATTGTAATATATCAAAGTCCACAAACATAAAACATTCATATAAATGTTAATGAGAACGTTTAAAAATAGCTTCAACACATTTCCTATTCTTTTGAAATTTAAATAAAGGAAGACCTTGCAAAGGTTTTCTAACGGCACGGCATGACTTAAATAATCACGAAGGACACTTTGGCTACAAATGGTAACATTTGATGACCTTATATAGTAGATAATACGGTGTATTAAGACAACCATCATAATTGTCTGGTAAAGTACGAGGAAAATTATTTTGAGTCTTACCGAAAATAGTTAGCATTGTAGTTTTTGGGTTGGGTTAATGTCCATTGTGATATGCCGGCTAGAAGTTATTGATTGTAGGAAAATAATGATTAAATACTTTGGAGTTTACGTGTCATTGCATAACACCTTTCTCTCGCCAAACAGCAGTGTAAATGCAATGTTGTGTTCAGGTTTGATAGACAATGTAACTAGACTAACTACTGGGCATTGATACTTTACAATTTATGTATCAGGATGGCGAGCGCAGTGAAATGCCAAGCGTTGCTTTGTAATTTACCTATGATGTTGTTTCTTTATGCTATTGTCCAGCGGTCGTATCGTTTATCATCAGATAAGTGGCCCCATCGACTTGCCATTCATTGCAATAAAAAAAAAACATTCTTAGAAATTAATATAACAATTTAATATGTTTGTCTTTACGTAATTTATGTACATAATATAATTATATAAATTGTACAATCTTTTGAATAAAATTCCGTGTTTAGTTAGCGTACATAGTCTTAACAATTAATTGAGCTGTTCCTTTTTTGAATTTAATAAAACAATGATATTCGAATTAATTGTTTGCGTGGTGAATTATGCACTTGTTTATCAGCCAGTCATATAATTTGGCTGTATGAGTTTTCATGTCGACTCTTTGTTGTCTTTTGCCTTTGTTTACAGAGTTTTAAACAATAATATGTTATTATTTGGATATCAAGTTCTTTTTATGATATTCCGTTGATATATTCGAAGGTTGTCACAACTCGTAATTTATTTTGTCTGTTATGTTTGTCATAGACATGTAAATATGTTTACTGTTTGTGTTTGGTCTTCAGTTATTACAGAAACTCTTTCATAATGAGACATGCTAGAATATGGCATGCTAGAGCTCTCTCTAACATGCCATATTAGAGAGAGAGAGAGAGAGAGAGAATTGTAAAAATATTATTTTTTCAAGAATAGTGGTCGCCTCTATATTAACAAGAATCAAACATTGCTGTATCCATTACTTAGTTCTTATAATTATTTATTCAATTGTTCTTAAATAATTTTAAAAGTATTATTCGTACACGTGCAAGAAAGTTTATTTATTTTTTATCACAAATTATTAGTGTCATGAAAACATTTGCTCGTCGTTTTCTTTGTTGCAATTGTAATGTTTTTTATTTGGACAACTTGAAATTTGAATAGGGTTTTTTCGATGGAATAATTTCAGCTCAGTAGGTACCATTAAAATGTAGCAAATATTTGAAATATTTTTCGTTTCATTGACTCTATTCGATGTAAATATTTTGGAATTTTATTATTTGTTTGTCTTTGTGGTTTTATATTTATGTATATTGTATTGTAAGTTTTTTTAAATACTTGGGAATGGTGTTGATAGGATACTGAACACTAGAATTAGAAAAAAAATATTAAAACATTCATTATTGAGTTTATTCAGAAGCGCACATTAATTTTAACAATTAAGTAATTAATTAAATTTAACAAATAATTAATTTTAACATATTATTTTAAATTAAAAACTATTAATATTACCAGTCTTTTCACAGTTTACTATAAAATAATAATCCCACATCGTCAAATAAATTTAATTGTATTCAAAAAGCATGATATAATTGCATTCTATTTATAGACGAAAGATTAATGTTAAATAGTCTCGTCGACCTTCAGAAGTTAATTCAATGTTGTTTATTGTCTTAACAAGTTAACTAAATTGTTATAAGCGCCATCTTTTGGAAGGTTATTGAGTTGATAGTTATAATGATATGCAAGGTAGTAGATAGTAGTGGAAGTTTTTAAGGTTAATAGTTACCTATATAGTGTATTATCTATGGTTAATAGCGTCTAGCGATTACTGATGAATTAGCCGTAATTTTAGGAACAAAACGGTTAAGATAAACGCTAAAACGGTAGAGGAAAACATCGTGAGGAAACCTGCATACCATAGCGATTTATAAGAATTCCTATGGTATGTAAGTCCGCCAACACGCAATAGGCCAGCATGGTGAACTATATGGTCTAACCACTCTCAATCGTACTTTCGATTGTAGAGTAGGCCCACGCCCTGCAGTGGGACGTATATGGGGTGATACAGATACAGATTAATAATAGCTCTGAAATTATTGATACTAACTATAACTTTAATTAAACAAACGAACGTTTTGGCTAAGCCGGCGTAGGAATTTGGTAATGAAATGAAATAAAAATGAAAATAATTTAAAAATCCACTAAAATGTTCAACAACATTAGGTTCAGTCATTTTTTGATCTACCACCCTCTCTCTAAAAGTGGGCTCTAAAACTGGTTTTCACTAGAGAAAAACGGGCATTAAACTATAGTGTAATTTTTTTCAAAACTAGTTTACAATGTAGTCATAACTACAAAGGTTGTTTATATCAAAGCAGTTCATTAATAATTTATAGGCAATTTATTAGGCAGGGACTCGACTCAACGGTCGCCCGGGTGGTAAAATCTTTCCCGGGTGGCTCAATGCTGACCTAATACCTGTGAATCCAGCATCACCGCTTCGCCTCACCCATGCAGCGTAATTGATCGTTTTTCGCCGCGAAAACAAAACAAAAAAGCATCGAAAGCGTCAAAGCATTCTCGACTGGCGAAAATAGCCATGAAATAATAATACTTAAAAGATGAGTATATCAAAATTATTACTTGCTAGCGGCCCGGCCCAGCTTCGCCCGGGTACAAATAGATTTCTGTACAATAATATGTACGTATTATTCATATAAACCTTCCTCTTGAATCACTCTATCTATTAAAAAACCGCATCAGAATCTGTTGCGTAGTTTTAAAGATTTAAGCATACAAAGGGAAATAGGGACAGAGAAAGCGACTTTGTTTTATACTATGTAGTGATTAATATTGTGACAAGGTTCTACATCTCAGTATCGTAAGCATATTTTAGCCCCAGAGAGCTATGGATTTTTATAAAAAAACCTTACAGAAATTTAATTACATGCACTAAGATTTGCACCTTGGACCTCACAGTTCATAACCCATACATGTTACTACGTGGAGCTAAAAAATCTAACCTGGCTTTGTTCCTTAGCGTTTAAAAGCACTGTTGTGTTTCGGTTAGAAAGACATTGTAGTTAGAGTACTACTGGATGTATTGAGACATAAGATCTTATGTCTCGTAATGGTGTGTGCATTCGAATCCCAAGCATTGATTCGTAATTCATGGTGTTAGTTGGTTTTGCTACCGTCCATGAGCAGTCGTATCACTTACCATGAGGTTATTGGCATGCCTGTCTCGTCATTAATAGGCTAGTTTCATACATTGTTATTTTTGTTTATAGCGGAAGGTTACGTTACGCATAATCAAAATCAGAAAGAATTTTTAAAATCCGTTAAGTAATAAGCAAGTTACAAATATATGAAAGTTGGTGGTAGGAGTGATAGAAAAGGATGCACGGCGTGACGTCATCTTCCATATGGTGCACGCGTGCGAAAGAGACAACAAGTGTCCCCACCGTACTATTAAATGTATTAATATCTCAGTCATTTTACATTCAATTTTGATGCTGTTTTCAAATTCGTTTGTTTATATAAACGATGCTTTTAAGGAATGATTACTTACTGCTCAAATAAAATCTTGGACACAACCCTATTGCAATAAACAAAAAACAAAGCCAATATCTGACATGGTATTTACCTCAAGACAAACGATATTTTATTTCAAGATATTTCATTTCTCACAAAACAAATAGAAACGCTCAGTTAAAGTACGAAAATAAGTGTTATTAATGAATTGTCAAACAAAATCCATTGTTCAGAGTTAGAAGATTAATCGTCCATTTAAGAAATTATTTGTGACAAAAATCACCATTTATTTTTTATATTGGCAATAATTTGTTACATTTCAAAACTTTGCTAGAAACTTCGATTTTCATAAAGTTGGGAAAAAATGGTTTCATTAATTCATTCTTTTGGCACATAATTTTTGGTGTTTTTATAACATTACGTCTTAATCCTATTGGGCCCGGCAATGATTACATACACCACAATATTCTTGCCCCATAATGGTCTTGGCTTATTTGTCACATAATATAACTGCAGGAGGATGCATAATTACCTATGACAGTCTCCGTGGCGCAGGTGGTTAGACGCTGCCTGTGAAACGAGAGGCCGCGGGTTCGATCCCCGCACATATTTCTTTCAGTCCGGGTGTTTGTGAGACCGAAAAGTCTCTTGTAGTTCCTGATACCCACGACACAAGACTCGATCTTAGTGTCGGGTCAGGACTATGTATGTGACCGTTGGGTGTTATTTATTTATATATTTATTTATCTTTTTCATATCGAGCTCCCTTATTACTTATTTTATTTTTATTATTGCATACTTATTCAAATATCGACAAAGCACCAATAATCATCCCATTTTAAATTTTCATTGGTGGCAGTTACCAGTATTCATCAAATAAAGCCCAAAGCAGCTTTATGAATATAAAAATATATTATAATCACAAATCATAGCCTTTTATCGCAATCTGATATAACTATAAATATTGTATTAGTTTGAAACTTTATATTTATTACTCAAACGTCGCGATATATAAATTATGAAGTTTATTGACCTCTGAAGTTGAAGTGGCAGTGGGCCGGGCACATAGCTCGTAGAACCGATGGCCGTTGGGGCCAAAAGGTTCTTGAGAGGAGGCCACGTACAGGCAAGCGAAAGGTCGGACGCCCGCCTACAAGGTGGACGGACGATCTGACTAAGGTTGCAGGAAGTCGCTGGATGCAGGCCGCTTCCAACAGGTCATTGTGGAGATCCTTGGGGGAGGCCTATGTTCAGCAGTGGACTTCCTGTGGCTGATATGATGATGATGATGATGACCTCTGAATGTATCGTATTCTAAATATAGCCTCCGATATTTTACGGCCTTATTCATAGTCAAATTATAAACCTATTTTAGCTGAATGTTTGTCCCTTACGAACAACTTTTGAATCCAGTTTGAGCGAAAAAGACAAAACATTCGATAACTACAATAGGTTTATAAACTGTATAATTGCCGTAAGTCCTTAGATTTTCAAGTCTTCTTTAATTAAATAATTGTAAATTGTTTTTATTCGATGGTAAACAAATATATCATCTTATTCAAATTTCAATTCGCGTCTGGTACCGTTGTAGCGCAGATGGAATACGATAAGCTGTCACGGAATTATTTAGGGTTTAACGACGCTGGATTTATCCTGAAAGTTCAAACGTCGGACTAGTTTTATACATACATAACTCACGCTTTTTTCCAGAAAGTATAGGCAGAGGTGCAACCAGAACACCCATAGTTCGCCTGGTATTTTCAGTATCACGATGTGATAGGGAGCGAGCCTATAGCCATAGCCATATCAGGCCCGAATTCCTGACTCAGAGTTGACAATGAATAGAAAAATCCAATAGCACTTTGTCTGGCCCAATGCAAAATGTGGGTGTTCTGGTAGCACCTCTATCTACCCTTTCTGGAAAAAAGGCGTGAGTTTAGGTATGTATGTATGTGAGTTTTAATCTTTTTTATTATCAGTTTGTTTTCAGTATCAGCTCTTGTAAAATATCTCAATAGTTTTATCCTTTCCTTTCTATAAATGTACACGTAAACATTGTTCACTCCATTCTACTTCGAAGAAAATCCAGTAAATGTATTTTATATTTCTCCAAGAGTATTTCAAGATGTATTTGTTTATTTACATAGTAATGTTTCTTAGACTATTCATGACGATTGAAAAGCGGTGTGAAGTGCAATATGCATTTCATAATGTTCATATTTCGCGATATTTTGGTTGTGTGATAAATGTGTGTTTGATTTTAGATGTGAAACACGTAGAACGGAAAATGAATGAGTTTGCACTTAATATATTGAATACAAAATTTATGTTATTAGTTTTTGAATGCATTCAAAGGATGATACAAGTGTTTATGCGTTTTTGTTATTTATTTAGCATGAATCGTACAATAAAACAGCACAATGTCCCTAGATAACGGATCGGAATTATTTTTGTACTTAAATGGCTTGACAACAATTCAATTTAAATTTGATTTATTTTTTTACGAATTACCTGTTGAGTCACTAATCAGATTTTGGGAAAAGTACTCATTTCTATAACTTTTAACTTTATTTACGAGGATGTATTGTAAATATAAGCTCAAAGAAGTCCAGAAAATATAAATAAAGAAATATGAGTAAAATTTTCAGTCACACTTTTTAAAAATCTGTCGTACATGATTGGGAAAAGAAATAGAAAATTGCATTTAAATTCTGTTATGCCGGTTAGTTTAGTAATCGCGTGTCAATTGTACGGTTATTTTGCAATCAATGGCGAGTCGAGCAAACCAATCGACTGATGGTAACGACACGACCGCTCATGAACAGTAGCAAAACCAAACAATATCGTGAATTACAAAGCTATGGCATTGCACTACGCTCGCCATCCTAAGATGTGAGGTCTCAATATGTCCAGTAGTTACTCTAGCTACAATGTGCTTCAAACTTTGCACGTAATTGAAATAAGATCTCAATTTAAAACATAAACTTTATCATGAAAATTTCCTCTTGCTACATTGAAAATCATTTATTTCATAAACTAAATTTGTCCAACGTCGACTATTACTGGCCAAAAGCCAAAACACGAGTCGTCTTGCAAATGCACCTTCACGCAATTTCAAATGTTTGTCAAATCACAAACCTATTTAATTCTAAGGTGAATAATGTCGTGGGTATTTTTAGATGTACTCTAATGGTTTGTTTGCATCAAAACTCTTTAGTTGCCAACTCGTACTAGCTTAGTGTACTATATGGCCTGTTTTTATCAGTCCATATAAATCCCACTGCAGGGCACGGGCCTCTACAATCGAGAGTAAGATTCAAACCTACATACCATAGCGATTTATAAGAATTTCTATGAACAAATTATGTAAGTCCGGCAACTTGCGTTAGGCCAGCGTAGTTTACTATATGTCTTGACTTTTATAGAGGAGGCTCATGTCCTTCAGTGGGACGTACATGAGCTGAAACAGCATAGTACAAACATTAGTAAACTGAGTGGTTTTTGTGACCAATGTTGTAAGAAGGCTAAAGATATATGTAGATATTTTTATGGAAAAATTTCATCCCAATTATGATCCAAGTTTGAATGATTAATACCTGAAAGTTGTAGTATTTTATTCATCTTTCATAGCTGTATCAATTCATGCCTTATATTCTAAACTGAGTAGGGTAACCTCCAGCTCCAATATTTATCATTATTTACCACTATCAAAATCCCTTTTTATTTGAGGCTTCTCCATATCAAATCATCTTGAGATTATGCACAACCTTAGATTATATACTCGTCTAGATGACACATCACACCTCACCGCGCGGCTCAAAAAAAGTCTACCAAATTTGGTAGACTCGCTTCTCACGTACGTCAGTGTCATTTGAACTACATATGGATAACGTGCTCCCGAAAAATAATTAATTATGCCGGTTTGTGCTGTCGAATTGTATCGCAATTGTGTGGGAAAACTGTATAATAATACCAATATCACTTTCTATCGGTAACATTATTGTTAAACCACTATTATTTGAAGAAAACATTAACTTTTAATTCATTATTTTGAAGATGAGTTTCATTGGCCAGTGTTGTCAATTTATTACTAGGAAAATTTGTTGAAACTATGGGAGAAACTATAAAACACAAATATCATTACATAATATTTCGATCAGAATAACAACAAGAAGAATGGCATTATTTATTGAATGAGTAAATAAAACTTACCTACACGATATTAATGAAACCCACGACGACATGCACTTCATAGTAATTTTATTAATTCTTTGCCTTGCATGTACCATTCAAAATTTCATAAACGAGGTACTGCTATTGTCATCTTTGAAGAAACAGCGAGAACTTATTCAAGGTCCTAATAATATTTTTAGACTTCCTACGGATTCTGTACTAGCAAATTGCTGGAGAGACATTACACAGCGGAAACGAAAAGAAGACCATTCGCAGCCTCACATGACTTCAGTCAGATAACAGCCCAGGCAATAAATCCAAAGAGTTAATTCTATTCGGAAACAAACACTAGGAGATGGGTTTAGATCTTTACTGTTTTTACTAAAATGCGTTATAAATACAGGGTATATCAAGACTGCTACCGAAAACGAAGCCGGGTGGTAGTTTAAGCGACTTCAGACACAATTCAACAGAAAATGTTGGAAAAAAAAGCGATAATTTTTTTTTGTAATGTTTTTTATATGGTCGTATTTGGGTCGTAAATACATTTTTTCGTAAAATAATAGTGTATACCCTTTTATTTATAAAGACTCTAAGGTATAAAAGAGTTTAAATTATTATTTTAGTAAAAACTATGGATTTACCACCCAGAAATGACGTTATTTAAAAAATGATTTAAAAAAATTGTCGCGTTTCTTAGCAACATTTTTAGTTGCATTGTGTTTGTAGTCACTAAAACTACCACCCGGCTTCGTTTTCGGTAGCAGTCTTGAGATACCCGGTATAATTAATAGTATGATTACTTTAAATAAAGAAAAAATATTTTATTTAACCTATTTTGTATATCAAATAATGGGGAAAAGTTAAGTTAATAATCTGGAGTAGGCATCCCTAAACACACACACCTTGACAATTGGATTACAATAATTACATGACCCGTACTCACACATATCAACGAAAGTTAGGACACTTTTAGCGCATTGTTTGTTGACATTGCTCAATCTAGACGAGTATATAATCTAAGTGCACAACATTCTGTCTTCATATTATTTAGTGTACATTACAGCTTTAATATAGAGGCTAGATTACTGACCCTTGTGGAACGCACAATGGACCTGCTTTATTACAAGCGTACTTTCAACCCTGCTTTATGAATACCCAACAATGTACGGGTGGATTATTAATCGTAAACTAGAGGATAGTCTACTTTGTTTCATTTTCTTTTTCTTTTTCCTTGATATTTTTTTACGCGTAGATTAAAATTTTCATATCTGACAGGATGGTGCTCGTTCAAAAAATACATTATATCTATTAAAAAATGGTTGAATTCAGAGACCTTTGTCAATTACTTCTAAATTCAAACAAATAATATGGAGAAACATCTGCATAATTTATTAGTATTCTTAGCAATATTATTGTATGTGGAACGTTTGATACATTTAATATTTTTAGAGGCAATTTATATTTATGAACGTGTATGTCATTCGCCTGATGGAAAGCGATACGACTTCTCATGGATAGAAGCAAGACAAACAATTTTACCAATTACAAAGCAAAGCTTGGCAATCCACTGCGCTTTCCTTCCTGATACATAAGATGTTAAGTCTCAATATGTCCATTTTTAACGCTGGCTATAGCATCCTTTAGACCGCAATACAACAATGCCTTTATAGAACTTTATGTTGAGAGAAATAGACATTGCGGTGGTACCTACCCAGGTGGTCTCTCACATAAAAGAAACCTCTTGAATATATAATATTTAGCGCCAATTTATGTTTGTATTCGAGTGCCTTAGTGCCTCTATCTTATCATAATGCATTAGAATGCAAATGCGGTTAAACCTGAGCTCAAAATCTCGATGGGCTTACAACATATTGCATAACTCTATTACTTTGTATGTGACTGTTTGGTGTATTTAACTTTGTCTGCTTATCGTAAGATTGATAATTTCCTACGCGTTGATCTAATTATGTATAATTCCGTAATAATAAACTAGACACGCGCTTCTTTCAGATATCCTAGCATAATTAAGAATTTTAGTTCCTCTTGTAATACATATTTGTTGATGGTCCAAACCATCTCAGTACGAACTAAAAGTTTGGCAAATTTTTTTATGTACCGCACCGTCAAGCTGTTGAATTACGAGTATTTGTCGTCACCCGTGTTCTCTCCTTCCTATGATCCCGGGTCCTTCCGCTGTAGTGGGAAAGGGATCTTAGCAGGCCGGCATAATTGCATCGAATGGCTTGGGACTGTCGTCTGATGTCATTCAATACTCTGCCTAGACGGCATTCACACTTACCTTCAGGTGTAGAGTTGTCATGATGCTGGGCCAGAGTAAAAAAAAGTTAGATCAGACTATGCAGTGGCATGCGAAGCATTGCTTTGTAGCTCTTGGTGTTGTTTGGTTTAACTACTGTCCATTAGCGGTCGTATAGCTTAACATTAGGAGGAAGACAGGCTTGTCTCGCCACTGTTTGGAATGAAAAGGCACAAAATATTGTGAATTTATGTGTATCTGTATCAGCCCATATACGTCCCACTGCAGGGCATGGCCCCCCTCTACAATAAAGTAGGATTGAGAGCGGAATAGGCCAGCGTGGTGGACTATATACTTAATCGACTCGAATAAAATACAACAAAGCCAATTAAAACGTTTATATTCAGTGAACTGATAATAAACAGTATTGAAAAATCGGAAATAGAGCAAAACAAGTATTGCAAAATAGAGCTTGCCTAATTGCAAAAATCATGTTGATCTTCCATTACGCTGACGAGATAAATCACACAAAAATACAGTTTTTATTTAAAATATTTATTTTAAACCTATTACGGTGTATTTACACCTAATAGATCTGTGCCTAATAGCTACATACATAGACTTGATCCCGCAATAAGATCTTGTCTTGTATCGTGGGCATCAGGAACTACAAGAGACTTTCGGTATCACAATCATCCAGACTCGAGAGAAATATTTCACATTTTGTTTATATTTGTTTTTCATGTAGGGACGTGTGCGACTGTCTGGCTGATTATGTTGAAAATGTTAGGTTTCAAATAAATTAATAAATAACACCCAACAGTCACATACATAGTGCTGACCCCACACTAAGATCGAGTCTTGTGTCGTGGGCATCAGGAACTACGAGAGACTTTTCGGTCTCTCGTAGTTATAATAGAAAAGCATTATAGATTGCTCTAGATAACAACTTAGTTGATCTTAAACTTACCTTGTAGAACACAAGGTATTCGTTATGGTTGTTACTTCGTCTATGATTATTTGTTTTTCTATCGCTATGGATATTCTTTATCAGCCCATATATTATATACGTCTCACTATACGGAACGATCCTCCTTTACAATGGGGTATACGATTGAAACGGGTTAGGCCATAAAGTATATAGGACACCACGCTAGCTTAGTTCATGTAGCGGAGTTTCCGTACCATAGAAATTCTTTCAAATCGCTATAGTATGCAGGTTTCCTCACGCAGTTTTCCTTTACCGTTACAGTGAAGTAAAACGTTGTATTTTGGGATGGCACGCGAAGAAGCGTCAGATTTCTCGTCACTATTCTATTCGATCGAGTGCTATCGCCTTTCTTGTTTGTAATTCAAATACGTATGTCGATGTCAGCTCCCACGCTTCACGCGAAATTATATATTTTACTTTATAATCGTAATGTTCTATCTTCATTTGTAAAGGTACGTTGTCATTTAGAATAGGAGATGTGTTATGAGCAAAGTAATTGCCAAATGATTAAATGTGAAGTAACAGCTGTCGTTTCTTTACTTGAATTAAATTTATAGTGTACCTGTAGGTAGAAAGTGCAAATCTAAAATGTTTAATATTAAGCTAAATAAATATAAAACACCTTATCTGCATACCATAGCGAAATATAAGGATTTCTATGGTATGTAAAAGTCTGCCAACTCGCACCATGTCAGCGTGGTGGACTATATAGCCTTATCCCTCTAAATCGTATTGTCGATTATAGAGGAGGCCCGTACCTTGCAGTGAAACGTATATGGGCTGATACAGCTACAATTGCAGTAAGTATTTAATCTTCGTACATTTCATACGATCATAGTTTGGCGAGTTACATTAAATTGAAGAATACGCCCTAGAACGCTACAAAATTACGCCAGCATTGCGTCTTTTTTCTAGGCCATTCATTTTTTTTTATAAATAAATAACACCCCAACAGTCACATACATAGTCCTGACCCCACACTAAGATCGAGTCTTGTGTCGTGGGTATCAGGAACTACGAGAGACTTTTCGGTCTCACAAACACCCAGACCCGGAAGAAATATTTGTGGGCCGCACAAACATTTCTCTCGGTGCGGGGATCGAACCCGCGGCCTCTCGTTTCACAGGCGGTGTCTAACCGCCTGCGCTACGGAGGCTGTCTTTGGTCTTGTAGTAGCGACATATGTTGTAAATCCGTCTGTTTTGGGTATTGGACATTGAAATTCGTTCTAGGAATAGCGAAAGAGTTCTAACCTTTAGGTTAGGATAACATTATTCTTGTACCTAGTTCTTGTATTACAAATGAACCCAGTGGAAAGGTGGTATGTATATTTACATACTGGCCGGGCCCGGATCCACCCAGATGAAATTACACTTTTTTTCAAAATATTATATCGCCTATGTTCATGAGGGATAATGTAGAAATTTAATGGTGAAAGAATTTTTCTAATTGGTCTAGTAGTTTCAGAGTCTATTCAATACAAACAATCATATTTTCCCTTACAATATTAGTATAGATTATGAAAGATGTTGTACGTTGCAAATGCACTTTGTCCAACCAGTATTTCACACTAGCTTTATTAACATTAATATCGAAATGTAAATTAGTTCACGTTCCCCTGAGCATAACATTGCATGCTTTCATCAAATCAATGTTAGGTAATACATTAGTGAGTCATTTTATCATAATCAATATTGATCCAAATTATCATTAATGGAATAATTTATATAGAAGATTTATACATAAAATACATACATAAACGCACACCTTCATCCTAGAAGGGGTAAGCAGAGGTGTCATGACTAAGGACATCCACATTTCGCTTTGTATGTTCCGTCCCACGTTGTGGTATCGGTCACAAATTCCCTACTTCGGGTTGATAATGAATAGAAAAATCCAATATCAGATTTATATAGCTATCATTTCTCGTAAAACTAAAAGTTAAATATAGTACAACCAATCTCAATGGTGCTGTCGATTGTAGAGGAGGCCCGTGCCCTGCAGTGGGACGTATATGGGCTGATACAGTACAGTACAACATTGACGTCATTTTATAACCCTAATTATATTTACATTCTTATTTCAAATCATCTACAAAATCATTTGAATAGTAGGAACTGTTAAAAAGAAATGATGCAAGAAACTTCCGTAGCAACACTGTCTTCTTTTTCCTTTTTCTTTTTTTACTGTAATAAACATTTTATAAACACGTGGTCAAAGGGCGAGATTGCTTATATTATCTCGGCTGAACACTCCTCGGAAACTCGCAGGGTACGGTCCCTAAATATTTACATATACAGCCTTAAAAGGGCCTCAATAACGATACCTTCCGCGAAGCTATACAAATTGTTCGTGTTTTTTTGCTTTTTTTGTTATGCGATAATTTTCTTACATTTTTCGTGGATGTTAAATGATATTTGGTGTCCCTTTATAACAGGCTTTTAGAGTAATACTAATAAATGAAATAGATTAAATTAAATTTGTAGCCAGATTAAGTATTAACTACTCGACATATTGAGACTTAGCATCTTATGTCTCATGGCGAGTGCAGTAGAATGCGTAGCATTGCTTTGTAATTCACAGTGTTGATTGGTTCTTATATTGTCCATGAGTGGTCGTATCTTCAGGCTTACCATCAGAGAAAGGGCAATATGTGCAGTCTTGAATCATCTCAGCCACAGGAATTCCATTGCCGACCATAGGCCTCCTTGTTGACCTGATGACCTGTTGGAAGCGGTCTGCATCCAGCGACTTCCTGCAACATTAGCCAGGTCGTCCTTTGCCATTCACCGAAATAAAAAATATAGAATATCTAGACCTTGAAAAACAAAAATAACGTTTCAGCAAATAGGAACTGTTACCTTTTTCATCTAGATACAGTTTATCTTTGGTACGTGTATTCTAGCAATTTTCTGTCTCGCGCATTTGTATTCCAAAAGCGTGCGGGTTGCAGTGTTATTGAAATCAGATTCGACGCACTACGCAGCACCGTGGATAGATTTGTAATAAGTGGATTGGATATGGCCGTGTTATTTATCTGCGGATTAGACAGAGCCGGTTTGAAACCTTTTGGAAATTTGATATTGCGTAGGCTGTTGATTTAATGGAATGTTAACGACTACGATTTACATAAAGGGATATTGCGATTAAGTCGTGTCTTCCATTCCAATTGCGTTTTGGAATCCTAAGGTGAAATTTTGTGGCGCTGAAAACAGAAATAGAAAGAGATGATCGATAAAGTGTGTACTAAAAGGATATTTATCTTTATATATAGTATGTGCTACTAACTATATTAAGTTAAATTACTATTATTATACGATATAGATTATTACGCCCTCGCATCGGCCAGGATCAACAGTGGCACGCATTTTAATGGCACCGAGCATTGAAGCTCGGCGAGTCTCCGGGAATATCTAACTTGTCTTTAATCCGCAACTAAATTAATCATGAAGTAAATAATAGGAGGAGTTATAAATATTTTTGTCCACTTCCATTCGTAGAAGAGCGGGTGACAAGTCATTTGACTAAAAACATCCCACTGCTGGGTAAAGGACTCCCCTAAGTTCTTCTATATCTCTATAGAAATAAAGAAAGCAATTTCGTCCAGTCCCTGTTAAATTTATTTATATCGTCCCATCATCGCTTTCGGGGTCTTTCTCTTCACCTATATTCGCCTTATGGTATATGTTCGCAGGTAATATTGGCCCATCGAGATGAGAAACCTATGAGAGGTGCCCGGTTCAATCCCACTTCGAGTCTATCGGTCTATTTGCCAACGTCTGTTACTTTCATCAGAGAATGCAGCATTGTGTTTCTGAGACGATCTGTTCATTTCACATCCATTATTATTGTTTTTTTTTAGCTATAATATGAATAATACATCACATTTTATTCTTTAGATTCGACATCTTGAAACAGATCTCTTTAGGCTTTCGTCCTCAAATTTTGGTAAATTAATTTGCGTAGCAGCCGGTGAAGTTATTCGCATGTAGTGTTAGTTTTATCCAAACAACGCCATGAATTACAAAGCAGTGCTTGGTATTTCACTGCGCTCGCCATCTTGAGGCAAGATTTTAAGTCTCAATATGTCAAGTACTCTGGCTACAATGTTTTGCAAAACGGAACTCCCTAGTACATTAAAGCAGGAAGTATGAAGCGGTTCATGCCCGTACCATACACATTGTCATATCTGCATTCTGCGGGTCCAAAACCACGGGAGCCGCGAGTGCTAATCACATGGTAAAAATCGTCTTTTACAATTCTGTTTGACGGGAAAAATATTTACATCGCTCCCTTAAAATTAAAGTGACCTAATCCAAAAAAAATAGATTTTGGGTTTTATTTTATTTTCTCAAATGATCTATCGATCTGTTATTTAAAAAGGACCTATTGATGCATGAAAGGCAGAAATATGTATAAATCGGTATTCTAGATGTATCTTCCATAAGTACAAAATTTCATATGTTACAAATCTTTATTTATTTATTTATTTATACACTTTATTGCACACAAAAAAAATACAAATAAAACGAAAATCACAATCATAAAAGTACAATTGGCGGTCTTATCGCTCAAAGGCAATGTCTTCCAGACAACCATGGGATGGATTTAATGAATCTTTAATGAATGTTTCCCAAAAAATATTTTTTTTAGTTAGGTCACTCTAATGCTAAACGTGCGATATGTATGTATGTTAGTTAAGAAATTGATAATATACATAAAATGGATCTACTTATAAAAATAAATTCCTCCGATACAAGAATTATACCTTTTTGTGAACTCTTCGTTGTATTTATGTACATTCGTCTTAGTAAACCGATCCAACATTCAGCATAATGTTACAATGACAGTGATCGAATATAAATCTTCCCCAACAATGAGTGCTAAGTATGTGGTAATAAAAATTGCGCAACAACAACAGACCATAAAGTATCCTAGGCATTTTGCCAATGGTCAATGAACCGTGATAGACGAAAATAAACAGTATAGGCCTATATAAACACTAAAGAGTATAGATTTATACTCATGTATGCTGTACATACTATAAAATAGGTTATTTTGTATAGTATTTTTTTGCAGCAGAAGAAACAAATGGTTCATTATTTGTTCAATTTATTTTTATAAATGTTGCATCGTAATCTCACCTACTTGATTATTTACGGTCGTATTGATAGATAGTTTTACTTATTTTATTTATCGTTTTGTCTTCATCGCTGAAATTGAATTCATAAGTCGTTTGAAAGGGACAAAAAATAAATAAATAAAAGAAACGGTCTACGAATAAGGCTGATATAGTTTAACAGCAATTATATTTGATTATCAAATTAATATATCTCATCTTTAGTAAGGCTAGAAAAGAATTTTCAATCTATGGTTAATATCTAAATTCAGTTTGCCTGCTACACATAATAATCGCATTCAAACCTATTTATTTATTTTATTCTTAACTGCACAAAAAAGGATAAACACTTAAATATATTACAAATGCAAAAAAAAGTACAGATGGCGGTCTTATCGCTCTAGGCGATTTCTTACAGACAACCTTTGGATGGATAGAAAAAAAAAGGAAAAGATGAGAGGGCAGTCTAGAAAAAAAAAGGATACAAGCTCCAATAAAATAATAATAGACGAATTATTTATAATTAGTATTTACACAATATATGATACATAATTATATATATACACCTATTATAAATATAAATATGTATATATATTTCTACAGATATATATACATACATAAATAAATATACTATAAATTACTTTTAGGTTCAAATGCAAGGAATTATACTTTTCATTTTGGCTGTTCAGAGAGAAAGGTAGTGAGTGATCTTTGACCATTTTTTTGAATGCAGTTAGTGTTTGAGCCTGTCTCACTTTAACAGGTAGTGCATTCCACAGTCGAACAGCTTGGACTGTAAACGACTGATCCATGAACTTCGTGGTATGCACTGGCATTCTCAACTTCAGGTTCTCCGACGACCTCAAGGACATCGAATGTGTCTCATGGAGAAATAGAAAACGTTCTTTAAGATATGTAGGAGTGAGAGGATTGTAGTGTGATGTAGTGTGAAAACATGTTTGTAATTGTTTTAATTAATGTAGTGTGAAAATCATGTTTGTAATTGTTTACTCACAAATAACAATTTATGTTCATCCATGATAATAGCATTTCCTAAATAACGATATTCATTTGTTTATACTGATTTTCACAAAGGCCGAACATAGTTGGATATTTATATGTATAACCATATACTCGTATACTAAGGTATAAAGCTTAAGAGTATTTGTTTTTCTTGTTCGTTTTTTTAACGCACTAATCTTAGACTTAGGCAAACTACTTATTCAAATTGAAAGTTAATTTTAGTGTTGGATAGCCAATTTATATAGGAAGGTTATAAGCTATATAACATCACGCTATAACTACCGTATCGGACACAAGTTAGATTACAGCCGTGTATTATTGTCAACTTTTTTATTATTATCAAATACTTATTTATTATTACATAATGGAAATAGAAAACAACTTGAATAAGCATGCTTTAAAGCCTCAAGCATCAAATATCACCTTATTTCATCCATCCATCCATTAGCAAAAGGAAGTCCACTGCTGAACATTGGCCTTCTCCAATGATTTCTTCTGGGACCCGGTGGAGGCAACCTGCATCCAGCGACGTCCTGCGGTCTTTACCAGGTCGTCTGACCATGTTGTGGGTGGAATTTCTACGCTGCGCTTTCTGCTACGTGGCCTTCATTCGATAACTTTTTGGCCTCATCGGCCATCAGTACTCCGTGATATGTGCTCTGCCCATTGCTTTACTTATTTATCTTGCCCATTACTTATTTATCTCCTTATTTATCCAAACAAAAAAACAAGCTAGCAGCTAAATGGATCCATAATAATTGGTGATTTTTTCTTGCCGTTTCTTCTTCAGCTACATAATAAGACTTAAAATCTTATGTCTCTGGATGGCCCACAGTGGAATTCCAAACATTGCTTTGTAATTCATGGTAAAACAACAATATGTTTCGAAGCGGTAGCATTAATTAATGATTCAATAGATCTTGTGGATTACTATTTATTTCCTCGCCTATACTGTCCCACTGCAGGACAAAAGCCTCTCTTTCCTTCATCCACCCATCTCTGTCCAATGCTTTCACCTACAAGTTGTTATCAATTTTTTCCAAGTCATCTCTCCACCTTCTACGCGGCCGGCCATGTGGACTCGACAATGACTATTTGAATTAAAAACATTTAAATTGATTGACTGCTAATCATAAATATTCCCTCCAAAGGATAATTTATTTTTATTGACATGAATCATTCTCTTTCTTTTGTGTTTCATTTAGTGAGACTAATAATGATAGTAAAACATTCGAACAAACAAATAAATAATATATGAATAAATTCGAATGCAACAACGACTAATGTAAATAATAGTAGGAAATGCGTCCTAGTGACCTATGCAAAGTATTGTTTCGAGTCCAGTCTGCATTTAAACCACAGGTTATCAAGTCAGTACTATATAGTTTGTGTGAAGAACACTTACGTGCCTAAGTGTACAGTATGAGACATGTCATCTTTGTTAAAATTACTAAGGTAAGGTGGCAGTGGGAGCTTGGACTATAACTTAAGTAACTGCATTTCAACCAGACGCTTTGTCATATCAGTACCTACTACTAGTTTCTCTATTGTCTGTACAACGTGGATGCTGCGCTGACTCGAAGTTAACGTCGCGATGTCCTCTGGGAATTCCGACGAGAAATACACATGTGAACTTTGCCCCTTCGACAAAAATTACTAAAAAGAAAAGACAATTATGTAAAAGCATAATTTACATATTGATGTATTAACATAGCCTTTTAGGGGGACATAGCATGAACACTTGCCAGTTGGTAACCGCGACGTCAACGTCACGTCAGCGTAGCTTCGACGATATGACTAGACAAATGCGAAAAATTGTACAACGCCAGTGAGATAGAGGCCTAAATAGTTATTAAGTACGCAAACGTTATATAATGAAAATTATCCAAATCCTCAACATGTCAGTTTTGCGAAAAGGGCATAAGTCTGGTAGGTTGGTTTGGCTACGAGATCTTGGTCTATAACTCAAGTACGCCCTATACGGCTGCTTTGAAAATGGAACGAGTAATAAAAGTAATGCGTATTATCAACCAATTGTATTGGATATCTAAATCATCAAAGCTGTGTTTTATTCACTGTGGTTGGGTAATTTCTTCACGTCTGAGCATCGTTCTTCTTCGCTACAGTGTAAACGCCTAAAGCCTGTATATATATATTTGTATAAAGTACGGTGAAATGTTCTATTTCAATTAAACCAACAGTCAAAGAGACATTTTTACTCTATTAAGCTCTCGGAAAATCCTTTTAGTTAGTTTTATTTTCTTTTAGTGCCATTTGTTCGCGCTTTACTTGTGTTGTAGCGAAGAAATACCAAAGCTTTATGTATCTTCATTTTTAATTTTGTTTTATTTCTTTTATTTATCTTAATATATAGACATAGGCGGATTTAATGCTATAGGCATTCTCTGCCAGTCTACCTTGAGATGCTGCTGAGATGACAAAAGTAATTTGGTAGGTCTTTAAAATACCGCTTAGGTTTCTTTAAAAACTAGTTCGAATTAAATGAATTTACGTTTCATGTGAAGATACCCAATAGTTTCTTCTTCAAATTATTGTTAACTGGGGTGGAAAAAGTAGTAAGAGAACCAAAATACATAGACAAAAGTTAGAATAATCATTTCGAAGATATTATGCAAATATCTACGCACATAATTTCGCAATTGTGGTGGACTAATAGGCTTACATCCGAAATAGATGACTTATAGGATAATAATTAGAATTTTGAGTCAATGCCTTTTGTAACGCCACTGAAAACTCATATTGTGTCAACCTCATATACATAAATGTAGACAATTTAGAAGTAAAACTATGATCAGCATAAAAATATGCAGTAAAAATAATAATCAACAATAATAGACAGCCCATGTGGCGTAGTTTCACAGCATCTCCGCACCGAGATAAATATTTGTGATATCCACAGATGTTTGTTTCGGGTCTGGGTGTTTGAGATTAAAAATTCTCTCGTAGTTCCTGATACCCACGACACAAGACTCGATCTCAGGGTGGAGTAAGGACTATGTTTGTGACTGTTTGGTGTATTTATTTGTTTTATTTATTTATATGCGTGCAACAATGCGTGCCTTATATTTTTACAACAACATTTGCACGCCAAAAAACCGTGGACGATCTATAAATATGATGCAAATATTATGATGGAATGAAAATGTCTAACAATCTCGGAGTTCATATCTTGTATGAAATATTAGAAACTGAGGACCTTGATCAAAGTGGAACAAAAGAAGAGGTTATTTAAAATTGTTGAAAAAATCAACAATGTAATGACAAAATACCATAACACGTCATACTTAACCAATACCATTGTATTTATCTACATACAAAAAACGTTAAGACACCACCTCATTTCCAACGAGACTACAAAAACAGCAAGATTAATGGCATTGCTGGCAATATAAAATCAATGATGCCACGTGAGCTAAATTAATCTACCCAGACACGGGGTTCATGAACCACGCCATCTGGTGTAGCCGAAATATTAGATGGACTTGGAAAATGGCTATAAATTAAATTATATTGATTCTAGTGCATGTGTCAGGCAAAAGCAGCTGCAATTTTTTTTGTACACATATTACTGGAATTTTAATCTTTTATCAAACTATCTTCTTTAATTACACAAGTTGGAAATAAGCTAAATTACAACACGACTGTAATGATTTTGATTTTATGTATATTTTTTTTTAATCTGTATACCTAAAGGTACCTAAGGTATCTTTCATACAGAAAAAATGAGTTATTTTCTTATGAAAACTTGTTTATTAATTAAGTTAATTTTCACATATGACCACCGTAAAGTATTATGTATGATGTGCGCAAACCCGCATTAGTCCAGCGCGGTGGACTAATGACTTAACCACTCTTAATCGTACTCTCAGTTGTAGTGAAGGCCCGTGCCCTGCAGTGGAACGTATTTATATGTATATTTATTTATTTATGGAACATAAATATACAATATGGGGCGTTATAGATTATGTACGCACCTATCATGAAAATTATACAACATACTAATGCGTTAACAAACGTATTTATGATTAATATACAAACAATAAAAAATACACATTGATCATCTATTGTAAAATATGTGTTAATTATGAAATATAAACATCTTGTGCCTTACATAATAATTTGATTTATGCGCATAAATAGCAACGATACGCGTGTATAGCATTGTATTCATTGCAATCTTGTATCAATTATAATTTAATATCATAATTTAATTGCTACGTGTCTTGTGAAATATGTATGGATTCCAAGTGACATATTTGTATAGAGAACTAATTGACTATGATAAATCTGTTGTTTTCAAAGGAATGCGAATAAATACACCCAACAATGAACTAACGAAACGCGACACATTGTGGGTGACTTTAACAAGGTAAAAAAATATGTTACTGGTAGGTCTCTCATATGTGAGAGGCCACCTGGGTAGGTACCACCGCAATGTCTATTTCTTTCGCCAAACAGCAGTGTAAATGCACTGTTGTGTTTCGGTTTTAAGGACATTGTAGCCAGAGTAACTACTGGACACATTGAGACTTAACATCTTATGTGTCAGGATGTCGAGCGCAGTGGAATACCAAGCATTGCTTTGTAATTCAAGGTGTGGCTTGGTTTTGCTGCTGTTCATGAGCGGTCGTATAGCTTACCAGCAGGCGAACGAAATGCTCATATCGCCATCCCATGAAATACAAAAAAAAAATTCAATAAATATCACGCTTCGAACCTCAGGAATCGAAAAAAGGCAATAATAAGTTAACATTGAACAAGATTCTGATTAGATTTGTTTTAAACAGACTTGTAATCAGTAGGAAAGTAACTATTGTATTTGCGTTTAAGTGAAGCCGAGAGAACATAAATTGGTAATATTCTCTATGATATCTAAATATTATTTTTCAATATAATCCTTACCTGATTTATATAGGTACTGAAAAAAGCTTCATCAAAAACCCAGTCTAATCAACTCGAGGCGTATTTTATTTTCCGAGTCAATACAATTTTGCGGCAATCTGGCAGAGTTCATATGTAGGTCTTAAGCCAAGGTTTATTTTGTGATAAAATCAATATGGCCTCTCCAGACGATTTCTGTTGGTGCAATAAAGACGACGGATAAGCAACCCCAGGGCTTTATACCCATAACGTTTATATAGTTCGGTCGTGTCATTGGTTGGTTGGTAGTTGAAGATGTAGGCTTTGAACCGTGAAGTTCATTATTTGATTTTCGGATCGAGCAATCCAATATCTTTGAGGTTATCGGTTTTAAAAATATAATATGGATTGTTTGAGAATGGATTTTTTGTCCAGCATGACAATTAATGTACTTATATAATTGTATATGTAAAGCATGCAATATAATATGTAAAACTCGACTATGTTCTCGCAGACAAACCAAACAGTTGGTATTGCAAGAGTTTATGCACTATTTTTTTACTTACTTTTAGAAAAACATAACATGTAAAAATATAACCTGAACCCAGATAAAATTCGTAAAAATAGTTTTACTGTATGTAAAACGAATGTGTTACATTTGCGTGTATCTAAGAAACAATTATGTTTCTACAAAGCACTTATAAGACTTCCTCTCGTAAAATGTATACACACTATTAAAACTTTTATAAAGAGAACACCTATACGGCAATATGAGCAAAGGAAATTCTGAATATTAAATTCATACGCCTCGTATTTAAATGCAGCCGCACGTCGCGACGCATGAAATGGGATCGTCGATGCAGACTGTAGTAAGTCATAATTACCTCGTTTGTAGTCATTTAGGTTTGTAAAAACTTAGGTTGGTGTGATACTTACTTGATATTTTCTATTTGAGTTTTATTTATTCTTCAGAATTACGATCTTTGATTAGCAATTAACGTTATGCATTTTTTTTTACGACCAAATTGTTTTTTTATTCCGGTAATTAACATTAGCAATAAGTATAGCACCTTTTTAACGAGAGTAAAAATATTAAGCATCTCTTTCGCAATTTCGAGTGAGACCGGAAGGTGTGGATTCCACAGGCTTCCGGATTTTGCGGCTGGACTGAGTCCATATTAAATGCTAATCGAGAATACTGGTTAAAACCTTTCGGTTTCTGTAACATGCATTATGGGGAGCACTGAATAACTTAAAGAAGCGCCCTGACTTTTTCACATGGCACTCACAAGATCATTGGTTTTACAAATTGTTCATCATCATCATCATCATCAGCCTAAACTGTTGTCCACTGCTGGACATAGGCCTCCTCCAAATTGCGCCATTTTACCCTGTCTTCGGCTTGTCGCATCCAGCATCTGCCAGCGACCTTTCGCAAATCGTCACTCCACCTAGCCGGTGGGCGTCCTACACTACGCTTGCCAAGACGCGGTCTCCACTCAAGAACACGTCTGCTCCAGCGGTTGTCGGTTCTTCGACAAATGTGGCCAGCCCACTGCCACTTCAGCTTGCTAATCCTATGTGCTATGTCTACTACTTTGGTTCTCTGTCGGATAAGATCGTTACGGATCCTATCCTTCAGAGAGACTCCGAGCATAGCACGCTCCACATCAACAAATTTACAAATTGTTAATTAATTCTAACATATTATTTCGCAAACATTTTGTAACCTATTAAAAATAATTAAATATATTCCTGAATCTGACGTGCATGGTGGCGGCCAGTAATGGATCACCACACACTAAAATCGTATACGAAAAAAAAATAGAGGAAACCTGCATACTTTGGAAATTTGTAAAAAAACCATATTAAGTAGAGTCCGCCAACCCGCACTAAGTCAGCTTTGTGGACTTTCGATTGTAGAGGAGGCCCGTGTCCTGTAGTTGGCTTTATAGAGTTAATACAAATACTGACAGTGATTCCTGAATCTAATCTTTAATATTGTATAATGCTAGGAAACATTTCTGAGAATTCGCGAATACAATTTACGATGGAAACGCGGGGGATTTTTATAGAATGGCTATTTTTAGCAAAGTCAAATCCGGTTTTATTTATACACCAACTTATTTATATTTAAGTACCGACTGTGGTTTGCATTAATTACAAAAATTTAAGTATTTGATATTCTATTTATAGACCGTATAAGGATCGTGTGAATATGCAAGTATTTTTTTTATATTTAAAATTTTATTGGCAGCAAAAACGAAATATTTGTTTACTTGCTAAAAATGTACATAAATTTAAATGGAAAAGGTTGTTTATGTATATGTACATGTCCATGTACATGCATATGTATATGAAATACATAATAATTTGAATGAACCGCTTCCTATATTGATTTTTTATGGACATTGATAAAATAAGGTTGAAGATTCGCTGGCAGTCGGTTGTAGTAAACGCCTTTTTTGCAACATAGAGAGTTAAACAGCAAAAATAATTTTGTTTCTAAAAAAACATAATACTTTGTTATATTTAAATCATCTCAAAATAAACATAAACTCTTTTTTATTACAAATTCAAAAACAAAAATATGAAATATCATAAATGTTTCTATTTGTCTCATAAATATCGCAAACGAACGTAGCGTACTGTGCACCGCAGTGTCTGAATTCGAAGGCAATATCCGTTCAGCGTATACAAGTCAATAAACAGAACTTCTTGGTTTCAGTGTTCATTTGAGTTTCATAGCCTTGCATGTGGACATTCTAGCTATTGGAGTTTATGTACTATCTGCTAGCTACTAATAGTTTTACTGTGACTATTTTAGTTTCGTTTCAAGGTTTGAGCAGTAAGTAGAGTTTATTATGTGACGGATATCTGGGGTATTGCGTATCGAATACATACATAAATACACGCCTTCTTCCCAGGAGGGGTAAGCAAAGGTGCAACTAGGACACCCACGTTTCGCCTTGTATTTTCCGCTACACAATGTAATTGAATTATTCCTTATATTTGTCTGTGTGCTTACTTGAATCAGGTGTGGTAATACCTTCATTGATTGATCGTTTACAGTTAAAAGCAATCTAGTGTTTATTGAAAAACGCAAAAAAAATCAGCTCAGCGGTATCATTTTGCATTCTATTATTGCGTCTTAGACCTTCAAGAAATGTTGGTAGGGGCCGAAGTGGTGGTACCCATAAAATAACTTTTTAACCCACCAAATGAGTAGCGTAACCAAAACTGGCTCTGGTGAGAAAGATAAGAAATATCTTAATATCTCTTCTTAAGAAATCTTATTATCGTCTGGTTAATAAACTAGAATAACACCCCACGATATTTCAAGAACTTCATGCTCTGGTACGTCCTCAGTAATAAAATATAAGACCCGGTGACGTAAAGCGTTTCTTTGAATTTATGACTTAATGCACTTCGGCCCCCGTTATACAGAAAGTGGGTTTTATCGTTGCACTGCACGCGCCGATAACATTTAATTGTGCGCCCTTCGGAGGAAGCGTTTGAAAGTCTTCGTGAAAGTTTATAGTTCAGGTCACTAATAATGGCAGACGTACATATATATGTATAACGATTATATAATCATCACGCCTGTATCCCATAGGGGTAGGCAGAGACTATAGAACGACACTTTGCTCCTGACATATTACTTTCGCTTCATCCCCTTTCATCACTACTGGTACTTTTGACCTGACCCTTGTTGAAGGTATCACCGATTTGGATGTTTATGTTTGGTATGGTCAACCCCTACCGACTCTTCCATCTACAGACAGATGTGGTAGATGTGTAAAAAATATATGGAAATCAAATTTATGATTGCGACTTTACGACAAGTTATCGTAATAGTAATATTTAAAAGCAAAACACTGTATACTCGATCGGAAAGCAAGATAGACACCGTGGCGTAGGCGGTTAGACGCGGCAATTCTCTCGTAGTTCCTGATACAAGACACAAGACTTGATCTTAGTGTAAGGTTAGGACTATGCATGTGACTGTTGGGTGTTTATTTTATTAATAGATACGGATGACTATCATCCACAATTTACAAAAGTAATTTTCGATCCAAATGTAACACAGGCAAGGTTATCGTCATACCATTAATACATTTTTTATAAACAGACCTATGTATATCTGTTTTTGTACGTCGTTTTTAATGCTTGTGGCAAATAAACCTATTTTTATTTCTTTCAAATTTTCCAAAAAGTTAATACTCTGACTCGGAAATCGAATGTAGTGCATCAAAGTTTTAATCTACCTATAGAAAACCAACGCGACATTATGCAACCGCATAAGAAATCAATTAAAACGTGTCAATTACGCGCCACGATTTAAATAATATGCTGAGTGACTCATAGTCTAGTATTAACACTAGAGTACTAGATTACAAAGTCAACACTAGGTACTAAATGCACGTACCGCGAACACGTAATAAACTGATCTTATGATTTATTAAATCGGATGTTATTTTAAACCTGAGTAATTGAATATGTTGAATAATATTGTACAACGATGATTATAACTCTATGGTATAAGTTCAAATTCTGGGTCGAGAAAAGTGTTTTTTTTGTTTTTTTTTTTTTTTTATTGATAGTATAAATTAAACGCCAGCTGTGTATCGTGAGACAAATATTTGTGTGACACATAGGTATTTGTTTCGCGTCTTGGATGTTTGTGAGACCGAAAAGACTCTCGTAGTTCCTAATGCCTACGCCACAAGACTCGATATTAGTGTGGGGTCAGGACTATGTATATGACTGATGGGTGTATTTATTAGGGTGTATTTTATTCATAATCAGTCTGAAGTCAGGAATTTTTGCCCTATATGGCGATGGGCTCTACCCATCATGCGACGAAACACACAAATATAATCTCTGCCTAAATCTTATGATAAAGCTGTGAGTTTATATGTATGTATGATTCATGAACTCACCGGTTTTATTGAAACCCGAGTGGAATATATTGAATATTTTGGGATGGATTTCGCTGGGTTCAAGGAAATTTAGAGGTTAGGTGAAGGATAATAATAATTTAAAGTGGTAAAAATGCAGTCTGGCACCTGGAACCTTCAAACTTTTCGTACTTAAAGAGTGATTATCGAATTAAATATAGTATTGCTCATTTAGAGTGGCTGTTCTGGTACTTTTAATTATTGATTTTTCAGTTCGATTTAGTTTTATAGAAAATCCTTTCAAGAAAATGAGCTAATGGGACTTTTTTTTTTTTTTTTTTTTTTATTGCTTTGAATGGCGAGACGAGCAAGCCGTTCGCCTGATGGTAAGCGATACGACCGCTCATGAACAGTAGCAATATTCCACTGCGCTCGCCATCCTGAGACATAAGATGTTAAGTCTCAATATGTCCAGTAGTTGCTCTGGCTACAATGTCCTTCAATCCGAAACACAACAGTGCATTTAAGCAGTGTTGTTTCGTGAAACTATATTGTATTATTTGCAATGTCTATTTCTCCCGTGGGAGAAATAGACATTGCGGTGGTACCTACCCAGATGGCCTCTCACATATGAGAGACCTACCACCAGTATAATGAAAGTAGGGACTATAATGAAAGTTAGTTTATGACGAAAAAACACATTATATCGAATTGGTTTTCTTATTTTTTAAATAATAATAGTTTGGTATATCAGCAGCCAGACAGCCTCCGTGGCGCAGTTGCTTAGACGCCGGCTGTGAAACGAGAGGCCGCGGGTTCGATCCCTGCACCGAGAGAAATGTTTGGGCGGCCCACAAATATTTCTGGTCGTGGTGTTTGTGAGACCGAAAATTCTCTCGTAGTTCTTGATACCCACGACACAAGACCTAATTGATCTTAATGTGGGGTCAGAACTATGTATGTGACTGTTGGGTGTATTTATTATTATTATATCAGAATAGTATAATAAATTGCATTACAAAACTTATAAAAACACAGGACTACTCCACCGCACATCACTGCGATTATGCTGAGTTGTAGAAACGTCATGATTCATCGCCCTTGCATTGCTAGACGGCTGACAGATTCAGATTAATGCACATATTATGTCGTAGAAATTCTATCTTATTATCTAGATAGTCTAGACTTTACACTATCGTGTCTACATTACTGAATTTATATTGATCAAGAGGGCTTTCACCCAGCTATATTACGGTTTAACATTCTTTATGCTTTGTAAATAAATATTTACACCCATGTTAGAATTACTTTCTTTATAAGTAATGTTCGATACTTAACATATTTCTATAATTTCATTACATACATACATAAGTGCACGCCTTTATTCCAGAAAGGGTAGGTAGAGATGCTACCAGGAAATTCACGTTTAGCCTTGTGTGCTTCATTCCACGTTGTGATAGTGATATCGGGCATAAATTCCTGACTCCGGGCTGGTAATTAATACAAAAATCTATATCACTTAGCCTGAATAGGAAGTCGAACCTGAGACCCCAGCGCTATAATCATGCCGTGGTATAATTATGCCATTAAAGCATTCTTATTATCCTATCATCGGGTCGTATTTCGGAAAGATTGGCGTCGCTTGACTAGACCCTGGTAATCTCTAAATCTAGTTTTTACGAATAGATAATAGACTAGATCCTCTACTTATCACTCTCGTTTGCTGTTTCTATCTCTCTCTCCATTTATATCTCTTTGTTTTTCTTCAGCCACATAAAGTCTACTGTTCAACATAGGACTATCCAAGTACAGCCAATCGTCATGAGGGCACGTTCTATGAGTCGTTTGCTAATACATTTTTTTTATTGCAATTAATGGCGAGACGAGCGAGCCGTTCGCCTGATGGTAAGCGATACGAACGCTCATAAACAGTAGCAAAATTCCACTGCGCTCGCCAATCTGAGACATAAGATCTTAAGTCTCATTATGTCCAGTAGTTAGTCTGCCTACAATATCCTTCGATCCGAAACACAACAGTGCATTTATACTGTTGTATCACGGGAGAACTAGACATTGCGGTGGTACCCACCTAGACGGCCTATCACATATGAGAGACCACTTGATACACAGTTTAAAGCAGTTACGAAATTATTTATATGTTCATTAATTGGATAATATAGCCTTCAAGGTCATGGCTCAGGCGGTGTCGAAGCCAAAGGTCAAAATTTTTTTGATTGGCGTAAGCCTGGCAATTTTTTACCATACTAGGCGGTTCGGCCCTACTCCGCCCGGGTGCAGACGCACTTTTCAAAATTCCGGCCAAAATGTTCAATTCTGACAATCAATTTAGAATATCGGAGCAAAGGATCCTAGATATCGATTTTGAGATTAATTTAAGATTTGAGAAAAAGAAAAACGAATAAAATTTCAGCGAAATTGCTAGATTTTTCACTACTTCTTCTCTCCTGTAGGTCATAGTATTATGGTATTTAACATTCCTCTATAAATGACCTATCCAACAATAAAATAATTATTCAAAATGAACCAGTAGTTCCTGAGATTAGAGGTAACAAACAGATTATTCACCTTTATTTAATATAGATTATAATGTGAGATATTTTTATGTTACCAAACACGATTTTGGGATGAACTAGTTTCTCTAGGCCTTAACAGTTTTTCCTACACGCGATAGGACAAACCGGTATAGCCTTGCCAAAACCAGTGTAAGTTGTAACATACATAGGAGAACTAGTTTGGCCTAGGCGAAAGTAATTCATTCTAAAATCGAGTTTCGCCAGTAACACAAGGTTGTATTTATGATTGTGATTATTTAGTGAATAAAAAGTTTATATTTTAAACTAACAATTTAGTAACTAAAAGTCAGTATAAGAAGAAAAAAATGGTTCCCCAGAACCTACCATCATTCTTTTGAGAGCGAGAATTGTTCTCACAGCATCTAGTTTCAAAGCCTTTTAAACCATTTTATTAGACTCAGCTTGAAGAGTAAAGAAAAGACATGCGTTGCAATAGAGCATATTGATAAGCACATCTTCTCACACTGACCTTTCATCTACGCAGACATCAAGGTCGTTGGCCCTTCTGAATAGATTTCATGCGAGGGTGACATTAAGCTGAGTTTTATGTATTGGTGTCTGGGTTGTAATGAAAATCGATGGAATTGGAATGAAACGGCATACAAAAATAAATTAAATAGGTGAAGCCATGTGAAGTGATAAAATCTACATTGAAACTTTAACGCCCAAATACTGGAACGCAACTTAAATATAAATGGCGCTTACTACGTTAATCCCGATTAAATGTACTGGCTAAGTGAGCCGTGTGCTGTTAAGAGCAACTTATTATTTGAATGGCGTTCCAGTATTCGGCGTAAATATTTGTGGTGACGTTGGTTAAGAGCAGTGAACGTCTATTACGTTGCAAGTTCAGTTCTTAGATGGTCACTCTATTCTTTGACATGAAGTTCGAAAGCTCGAAAGTGCCACGTTCACGAATATAAGTTTTCAACTTCCAAAAATAGATATTGTTCACTATGATAGTTATTATTCACTCCGAACTTAGTCTTTGATTAGGACATACGATGGAGGATTCCAACATTTTGTAAATTATTTAAGCATATTCTTACAGTTTTACGTACGAATTTCGAAATTTTTTGTCGTAGGGAAACCAAATATACAGGGTTTATCAAGACTGCTACCGAAAACGAAGCCGGGTGGTTGTTTAACCGACTTCAGACACAATGCAATAGAAAATTTTGCAAAAAGAGCGATTTTTTTTTCCTATGGCCATATTTGGGTGGTAAATATTTTTTTTCATAAAATAATAGTGTATATCCTTTTATTTATAAATACTCCAAGGTATAAAACAGTTTAAATTATTATTTTAGCAAAAACCATGGTTTTACCACCCAATAATGACGATATTTAAAAAATCATTAAAAATTAATGTCGCGTGTCTCTGCGAAATTTTAGTTGCATTGTGTTTATAGTCACTAAAACTACCACCCGGCTTCGTTTTCGGTAGCAGTCTTGATATACCTGGTATATTTGCTACTCTTTCAAATTCGAATAGCGGGTACGGGACGGGATAGGAGAGGACAAGATTGAATGCTTTTCTTGTCTGCCTTTAGACTGAGTGAGACGGGACAGAACGGGATATAACGGGACGGGAAATATAGTAGAGAGCGCGCGGGAAATATAGTTAGTACGCGAAATAACATGTTGTTGATGTGGATTTGAGTCCAAAACTATCTGTATCCGGACGAAGTCGGGCCCGACCGCTAGTACGATATAATTGTTTAAAATATTCCCACCTATTAAACTTTACTTTCATACACCCGTTTGTTTACCGTATTTTTAAAACTCGAAGTTACCAAGGCCATACTACACCGGCTAAACGCTTCGCTGAATTCTTGCATAATTTTATGTATCCGAAAACTTGAAACAATTCTATTTATAGAGCCCGACGTGACCAAATTCACGGTCGAACACCGATTAAATTACGGCCGTGTTCCAAAGTGCACACGTCAAAGTTCTTGATGGTGTTCTGTTAATTGGTTGAAAAACTTGGTCTGATCGTATAGTAAATATTAATAAGCTATTTTCGACATTAATTTGTTCAGTTTCATTTATACATACATACATAAACTCACACCTTTTTCCCAGAAGGGGTTGGCAGAGGTACCCACATTCCGCCTTATTTGTTCCACCCTACATATAAAAATCAAAAATCACTTTGCCCAACTTGGGATTCGAACCCGAGACGTCAGCTTGTAACCGTATCTAAGTACAACTACGGCACCGAGGTAGGCAGTTAATTATAGTTTCTTAAAACTAAAGTTTAAAGGCAAATTTAGTTTATAATAAGCTACAAATCTATCCAAATATTCAGCAGATGACTAAACTAGATTCCGAGGAATTTGTATGATAGTCATTAGCTATCTCCTCGAACAGAAGGCGACAAAAGTTAATTCTAGGATTTTAAGAATTAATTTTACACTTGTACTATTTCTTATTACGTAACTCTAATATTATTTAAGTAAATATTGTTTTGGATAATAAATCAGCCCATATACTCCCTTTGTAGGGCAGAGGCTTTCTCAATGATAGAGCTGGCTAAAGCCTTAGTCATTCACCTAACCTGACTTGATACGAAGCAACATTCATAGTAAAGTTCTCTATGGGATGTAGATTTCATCATATTTTGCTTTACCGAGTAAGTGTACTTTTTTTTGTTTTACTGGCCTGGCATAGTGGCGGCATTGCACCTGATGGAAAGTGCCAATGCCGCCCAGGCAGAGTATCCATTGGCATCGGACGGCAGTCCCATGCCAATGGAAACAATTATGCCGGCCTGCTAAGGTGCCTCTTCACACCGCGGCGGAAGGACCCAGGATTGTAGGAAGGAGGGTACACGTGCGCCGGCAAACAATTCCACAGCCTGACGGTGCGGCACAAAAACGAATTTGAGAACCGTTTGGTTCGCGCCGGGATGGTGTGGACCGTCAAGCTATGGCTTCGCAAGCCAGCACGCGTGGTTCTGGTTAGGAATGGAGAGGAGGGGAGCAAGTTGAACAATTCTTCAGAGCACTCACCGTGATACAGGCGGTAGAACACGCTTAGAGAGGCGACATCTCTCCGGAGTTGTAGCGACTCCAAGTTGCTCGTAACGTCTGCATCATTCACAATGCGGATGGCCCGCCGCTGCAATCCATCCAAGGCATCGAGCAGGTACTGGGCGGATCCATCCCAGAGGTGCGAGCAGTACTCCATACCCGGCCGGACCTGCGCTTTATATAAGCGACAAAGCTGACCGGGCGTGAAAAACCGACGCACCCTGTTCAGGACTCCAACCCTGCGTGATGTGGCAGATATTACGCCCTCGATGTGATTCCTTGGATTGAGATCACAGCGGATATCCACACCAAGGATACTCAGGTCATTCCGCACTGAGAGGGGAGTACCCTGAAGAATGGGGAGGGGAGAGAACGGGGATTTTTTGCACGTGAACTCACACACCTGGGTTTTCTTGGCATTGAACTCAACCATATTCCTGAAACCCCATGTAGAAATGAGATCTAAGGTCCGGTTGAGCTCAATGACAAGATCTTCGCGTCCCTTCACAGTTTCGACACGGCAACCTGGAGGCCCGCAGTGGTATTGCCCATGAACCGTGCAGATGACACTGCATAGCAATGAATGTTGCCAAGCGACAACATGTCATTGATATGCAGAATAAACAAGGTGGGCGACAGCACCGAGCCCTGAGGAACTCCGGCATTTACCGACATGAGCGCCGAAGCGTGTCCGTCAACGACTACACGTATTCTACGCCCATGCAGAAAGCCGGAAATCCACGAACACAGGTTGCCAGGTAGACGGTATGCCGGAAGCTTGGACAGGAGACCACGGTGCCAGACCCTATCAAACGCCTTGGCAATGTCGAGGCTCACAGCAAGAACCTCGCCAAGCCGGTCAATCGCCTCACCCCAGCGATGCAGGACAAACGCTAGAAGATCACCCGTCGATCGATTATGACCGAAACCGTATTGTCGGTCACTGATCAACGAGTGAACCTCCAGGTAGCGGATCAATTGAGCGTTTATGATCCGCTCCATGACCTTACACATCACTGAGGTGATAGCGATAGGGCGGTAATTGGTAGGGTCCGACCGATCACCCTTTTTGGGGATCGGTTGCACATTGGCCTCCCTCCAAGATTCCAGCACAACACCTGTGCGGTAGGACGCTCGGTAGAGGCGAGTCAGTGCTGGAGACAACTCGGCTACACAAGCCCTCAAAACCACCGCTGGTATCCCATCCGGACCACTGGCTTTCCGCACATCGAGAGACCGTAACTCACGTCGCACATCACACTGCCTGATGCGAATTTCTGCCATTGAGAGAACCACGGTCTTCGAGGCGGGAATTAGCCGCAAAGAGATTTGCCAGCAAGGCAGCCTTCTCTTGCGGCTTGTGAGCCAGCGACCCTTCTGGGTACCTCAGCGGCGGCAACGCTACTAACGTACCTATCGTAAGAAGAAGAAAACTCCTATGATTTCGAAAATTAGAAGTGTGCACCCTGGGTTTTTAACCTTATAACCACGGCATCAAATTGAAAAGACTTTGTTTACGAATTATATCGCGGATTTACTTTCATTTTTACACTTTTAACTTCCCGAAGTTTCGATTACTTTGTTTAAGCTTTCGTAGACGACGTCAGTAGACGATTAGAAAGCTGTAAAGTAATCAAAACGTTAGAAATTAAAAATGACAAATGATTTTGCTCCCAATCCTATTTCTTAATTGAAATTGAGTGTCAATACTATACACGCAAATCGAGCCAACCCATTTATGCTATACATATCGACTATATTTCCACTTACCAAAGCCAATATCAGACTCGTTAATGCGTTCTGGGCATTACGTTCACCTCTCTCATTTCCCCTGTCCGTTTGAAGTGGGTAGCGCGAAGGCACGATCGGAATTTTTATTTTTAGATTTGGCAACGGTTTGTCTAACCATTTTAGTCGTGATTTTTTTCCGCATAAAATTGGCTGCAATGGGTTATTTTTGGAACGTAATGGCATGAGGATGTAAAGTTTTTTTAAATGTTATTTTTAAATTTATGGCGTTCTTGAATTAAGGTCGCGTATCTAAAGCGTAGTATCGGACATTTTCCAAGGTCAGACGACGTAATAAATTGCAGGAAGTCAATGGATGCAGGCCGCTTCTAACAGGTCGGTGTAAAGAACCTTGGGAGGGGTCTATGTTCAGCAGTGGGCTTCCTGTGGCTCAATAAGTATCGTGTTCTCGTAGCAGGGTGTATGGGTTGTGATAATGAGATCGTAGGTTCGATTTCCAGCTGGGCCGCTATAAAACTATTTTCAAGTTTCATTTGAAATACCTAGGATGGGTTTAGTAATTATCATATGCGTGCAAAACTAATCATACCTTTTTTATTTTTTGTTATATTAGTTCAGGTAATGACTATTGTGATTTTGGTTAGGTTTCAGAACTTTTATTGTTACATATAAATGCGTGGTTTTCCAAATACTTCCCAATACATAAATTAATTACAAAGAAGTATACAACAATATTTTTAACCTATTATTGTAGTAACGTTCATTTGTAAGTCCATTAAGATGGTAAGTGATACGTACATTATAATTAATTCATTATTATGAATTGCAAATCGGAATCACATAGAACTAGTAACTTGTACGTAAAGTAATTGTGTTTAACGAGTGGAAACGATTACAATAAATATTAACGATTACAATAAACGGTACTAATGATTCAGTTAGCGCCATATATAAAGAATTTTTATTAGGTACAAAAAATCTGATGAAAATGAATCATGGATAAGTAAATGCACTCAACAGTCCGAACATAGTCCTGACCCAACACTGAGATTATACATATGTATATTAAGTGTAAGTTATACATTAAGCACGTGGTGGCATGTTGGCAAACGGACTAGACGCGGCTGCCAACATGTTCACGGTGGTCGCGGGTTCGAATCCCAGGGCACACCTCTGACTTTTCGAAGTCATGTGTGTATTGATAGTCAATCACCATGCACTAAAACGGTGAAGGAAAACATCGTGAGGAAACCTGCATACCATAGTGATTTATAAGAATTTCTATGGTATGTAAGTCCGCCAACCCGCACTAGGCCAGCGTGGTGGACTATATGGCCTAACCACTCTCAATCGTACTCTCGATTGTAGAGTAGGCCCGTGCCCTGCAGTGGGACGTATATGGGCTGATACATACATACATACAATACATACAATACATACATATGTAATAGTCTTGTGTCGTGGGTATCAGGAACTACGAGGGAATTTTCGGTGTCACGAACACCCAGACCCAAACCAACCCAAACAAATAATTGTGGTACACACAAATATATGAATAGTTTAAATTTGTTTGCTTTAGAATTCATAGAATTGGCGTTAATTTCACTTATTTTGGTATTAGTATAGGATCCCGCCATACATCGACCTTCACCGAGATGTTTATTTGATGAAACCTATTTTATATGCAATTTAATATGTCAATAAATATATTGTATATGGGTTGCCTTGCAAATTTCAGTCCAGAATATGATTAATTAAAATTATTAAAAAAAAAATTTTTTTTGCACATTTCACCTGTTTGATTATTAAACAAAGTCTATACCAATCGAAAGTATGAAACCCATAGAATATGTAAACGTTAGGTTGCCTATTTTTTTCCGGTCACAACCCTCAGGTTGCCAGGTATAAACAGGTAAATCGCTTCTAGCATTTTGCACCGATCTGATTATTGAATGAAAATTAAATGAAAATAAAGAGCATTTTATTACGAACACGATGGTATAGGGTTGCCTGCGAAAAATCAGTCCCGAATTGCGGTTGTCGAATTTAGAAAAGTGAAATATTGCTCCGAGTGACCATCCCATGCGATAGAAGAGGACACAGCATAGAAGCTGTTCGAAGTCCGCCCATTTAAAGAAAGAGGGTGCGCATGCTATTTATTGTTGAGAATGAAAAGGACAGCGATAGACTCGTATATGCTGTGCATCATTTTGGAGTAGATTGTGGTTATAGTTGCAATTGAAAAAACGTGCTACTATTTATTGTTAAAAAAATGGCGAAAAAGTGTTTTTTTGTGTGATTCGGATGTTGATTTAATTAATTTTAATGATGACATTTTTAAAAGCTGTTGGCTCTGGTGCGGTTTCTGGTTGATTATTGGGAAAACGACCATTTGGTAACAATAATCCAAAAGAAATGACTCGGAATCTGACTAATTTTTTTTTGTTTTTACAATTTTTTACAATAAACAGAAGTATTTTTTAATTGTTGTTTTTTATTTTGTCTTCTAATAATAAAGATACAATTTGCAAGATTATATATGTAATAATATAACCTTCTTTTTTGTTAAAAATGTATATATACTTTAGTACATACATACATACATAAACTCACGCCTTTTTCCCAGAAGGGGTAGGCAGAGGTGCCAGGACATCCACATTTTGCCTTGAATGTTCTGTCCCACGATGTGATAGGTGGCGAGCCTATCGCCATATCGGGCACAAATTCCTGACTCTGGGCTGATAATGAATAGAAAAATCCAATATCACTTTGCCCAACCCGGGATTCGAACCCGAGACCTCAGCTTTGTTACCGTACCTTAGTACAACTACGCCACCGAGGCAGTATATACTTTGGTGTCACATAAAATATATACACACATAAATAATTAATTGATTAACCAAAATTAAATAACTTTTCCTCTATTTTACTAATAAACTACTCCAAAACACAGCATGTACGAGTCTATCGCTGTCCTTTTCATTCTCAAGAATAAATAGCATGCGCACCCTCTTTCTTTATGAGCGGACTTCGAACAGCTTCTATGCTGTGTCCTCTTCTATCGCATGGGATGGTGACTCGGAGCAATATTTCACTTTTCTAAATTCGACAACCGCAATTCGGGACTGATTTTTCGCAGGCAACCCTATACCACCGTGTTCGTAATAAAATGATCTTTATTTTCATTTAATTTCCATTCAATAATCAGACCGGTGCAAAATGCTAGTAGCGATTTACCTGTTTATACCTGGCAACCTGAGGGTTGTGACCGGAAAAAAATAGGCAACCTAACGTTTGCATATTCTATGGGCTTCATACTTTCGATTGGTATAGAATTTGTTTAATAATCAAACAGGTGAAATGTTTAAAAAAAAATTTTTTTTTAATTATTAATTAATCATATTCTGGACTGAAATTTGCTAGGCAACCCCTATACAATATATTTATTGACATATTAAATTGAATATAAAATACGTTTCATCAAATAAACATCTCGGTGAAGGTCGATGTATGGCGGGATCTTAGACTATATATATTTGTTCCATCGTATTTATGCTTCGTACTATTCTTATTTCCTATAATGTATGCAGAATATTGACTTCCATGTGCATAATTGTTTTTTATTTATCTTCGTATACACCGTTATTTTAGAAACGTTTTCATCAAAAATAAGTTGATAAGTTCCATTGTAACATCTGAATCGTAGCGATGATATTAGCCTTCGAAAAAAAAGTTCGAATCACAAAGAAAACTACAAAAAGGCAACGTGACTGCAAATCTATTATTTCATTTCCCTTTTGTTAGAGTCTTATCAAAGTACATACATAAACTCACGCCTTTTTCGCAGAAGGGGTAGGCAAAGGTACAACAATATTTCACATTGAATTCGATTGCAACGTGATAGGGGGCGAGCCTATCGCCCGAAAAAATCCAATATCACTTTGCTCGACTAGCAATTAAACTCGGGACCTCAGTTGTACCGTAGTGCAGTTACGTCAGGTAGTCTGTATATAGTATACATCTCTGGTCTTGTGATTAGAACGCACAATGCAGCGTCATAAATACATGTCGCCGCCGACGCCTACGACGTAACAAAAGATTGTTCTTGACGTTTCTCGAAATCGTGAAATGAAATAAAATGAAATTATATATATTTATTTATTGGTCACGTAGGCAATTAAAGAGCTCTTATGACAAGTCAATACACATAGAACTTAATCTCTATGTACAATATATTTTCTATACTTAGTATTACTTATTTTAATTTCTTGCTTTTATCAATTTATTTATTAAATTTATTTATTTTTAAATTAATTTTATTTTTATTTATAAATCGAACCGTAGTCAAAATTATAGCGTATAAGGTCTGAGAATTAGGTATTCGTATCAAAGATTGTATTTTATATTCTGAAGGAGGGTTTTCAGTTGATATGGAAAATAAGATATTAAATTATGCCGAAAGACTATCAGATAAATTTTATAACATTGCTAAATTTATTTGACTGCCTTGGTGGCATAGTTGTACTAAGGTACGATTACAAAGCTGAGGTCTCGGGTTCGAATCCCGGGTTGGGAAAAGTGATATTGGATTTTTCTATTCATTATCAGTCCAGAGTCAGGAACTTGTGCCCGATATGGCGATAGGGTCGCCACCAATCACATTGTGGGACGGAACATACATGGCGAAATGTGGGTGTCCTGGCACCTCTGCCTACCCCTTCTGGGATATAGGGGTGAGTTTTATGTATGTATGTATGTATGCTAAATTTACTTTTAACATTTTATGTGGTTGGCATCGTTGTGGTTCAAGGGACATTGTAGCCAGAGTAACTACTGGACATATTGAGACTTAACATCTTTAGTCTCTGGATGGCGAGCGCAGTAAAATGCCAAACATTGCTTTGTAATTAAAGTGTTGCTTAGTTCTGCTACTGTTCATGAGCGGTCGTATCGCTTACCATCAGGCGAAAGACATGCTCATCTCGTCATTTATTACTATAAAAAAACATAAATAGCAGCTATTTTTTGCAAAGTCGATAAAACATATTTATTACTTGAGTGATTCCATCTAGAGAAATTATTTGCTTCTCAGTATCTAAAGCAGTAATGAGAGAGAAAAATTAATAATATTTGAACTCGCTATTGAAGTAAAAGAAATTTTTTCAATGTTTATTTAGGCAACATCGATAGCGATATTGCTATCGATCTTTAGAGAGTAACTAGATGTATTCAGTTTCATTAGTTTTTTTTTAATATTCTTATTCAGTACGAAAAGCGCTGAACGAGACAGAACAGCGCTGAATATTTTGTTAATTGTAACAATTTTATGTCAATTTCTCCTGAAAGACCAGCTGAATAATCGCCCAAAACTAAACTGATACATACGTTTCTCAGTACACATTTTTTTTAAATTGCTGTGAATGTCTAGACTAGCAATGATGGCAAGTGATACGAATGCTCATGGACAGTAGCAAAATTAAACAACACTATGAATTACAAGCCAATGCTTGGAATTCCACTACGCTCGCCGTCCTGAGACATAAGATGTTAAGTCTCAATATGTCTAGAAGCTAGTCCAACTACCTATCCTTCACACCGAAACACAACAGTGCATTTACACTGCTGTTTGGCGGGAGAAATAGATATTGTGGTGCTACCTACCCAGGCGGCCTCTCACATACTAGAGACCTACCACTAGTAATCTAGTGTATTCTACAGACAATAGCTGAACTGAGCTGAATAAGTATGCTCAGTCCCTTACATGACAATATGACATTGTCGGATGCCCAATACCCTTTCCACTTTTCATTATTATTTATTTCCTTTTTTCATTTCTTTGTTTTCTCTCTGCACCAACCAAAGGTAGACTGGCAGAGAATGCCTCAGGCATTAAATCCGCCTTTATACATTATTGTATATGAAGAATAAATAAAATAAATAAAATTTCCACTCCCCTACCGATTTGGTGTGCTACATATATATATATATATATATATATATATATATTCATTTATGTTCCAAGCAGCAATCTTTGTATGTTCATGGGCGGCAGTAATAACTTACCATCAGGTGACCTGCTTGCTCGATTGCCGGATCTATTGTATAAAAAAATACCTATTATAGTAAATATTGCTTACATATATGGCTAATTGAATACAGTAAATAAATAATAAATATGGAACGTTGAATTGATAAATAATAACGAAGTTATGGCTCTCTTAATGTATAAAGAAAAACAAGGAAATTCTGTGTTCCTAGTTAGCGATGATTTATAAATGCACTTTGTGGTTTATGAGCTAATTTCTTAGGAAATATTAATTAAATTAACATTTGTTGTCATTTTTTATAAGACACCACATCATTAATTCAATTGATCGTAAGTTCTATGTAATACAAGAATGATAGATTAAAAAACTAAAAATCATATTTAGCCAAGAAAACAACAAAAATGTAAAAAATAATGTATACAAATATTATGAAGAGGAAAGATTTGACTCGCTTGCATTGAAAAGACTTTGAAACTACCCGACCGATTTGAAAATTTTTACCTTTAGGTAGGATTCTAAAGGTAAAAATTATCCCTAATAGGCGATAGAATATTTTCGAAAAAGTGTATCGTCGCCCGAGTGGACCCGGGCTGTATCGATAGTTGTAAATAAGTTTAAGATTATAAAATGAAGGCAGTTCTGTTTTTTTTTTTTATATTTATTGTAAAAATAACGTTGGAAGTTCGATGATAATTGCTAGCGTCCCACGCTTTTAACAATACAGACGAATGTAATAAAATCATGTTAAAAATAGGCATCAGTTCTCTTTTGAAACAATTATGTCTGTGGTTATTCGAGTAGATACGATTTATTTCTATCAGCATATAATTTACAAAGGTAAAAATTCTATATTAATAAACAGCTGTATCCTTAAATAAAAAAAATACGTGTTCGGATATATAATTTTATATATTATAGCTTTGAGTGTCGAGATCAGCATACCATTTGCACGATGATAAGCAATAGGACCCGTCATGCATAGAAGCAAAACTTAACAACACCATGAATTACAAAACATTTTTTGGCATCCCACTGCGCTCGCCATCGTGAGACATAAGATATTATGTTTCATTACGTCTAATAGATACACTGGCTACAATTTCCTTCGAAGGCAGCAGTGTAAATACACGCTTGTGTTTTTTGATTGAAGGACAATGTAGCCAGAGTTACTTTTGGACATATTGAGATTTGACATATTAGGTCTCAGGATGGGGAGTGCAGTGGAATCCCAAGCATTGCTTTATAATTCAAGGCATTGTTGGTTTTGCTACTGTTCATGAGCGGTCATCATTACCATCAGGCGAACGGCATGCTGGCCTAGAAAATCGATGTAACAAAAAAAAAAAAAGAAAGAAAAAGATACCGACCGTTAAACTAAGTTCTGGTTAGTTGGTTAAAACGCAGTTAGTGTAACGTTGCAACTCGTCGCGTATTAATTATAAACAAACAATTCATTTCCTTTTTAGATTAATGTGGTATGTTGTTTACTATATTTAGACGTCGTGTTTATGAGTCGACTAGGTTCAAAATAGGTAACGCTGTAAAATAGAATACCAGTATTTGTTGAAGTCAAACACGCTAGAGTAATTATAAGCATAAACAGCTACAGGGTATATCAAGACTGCTACGAGAACAAAGTTGGTTGGTAGTTAAAGGCAAAGAAACGCGACATTTTTTTTTTGAAGTTTTTAAATATTTATTTATTTATGTATATGGTATAGCTATAATAGGCTAGTACCTTCAATTTTGATTATTGTTTATATCGAAAAGAATAAATGTGGATAACACGGAAAATGTTTTTGGTACAGACGAACCCCAGCCTCTCGTTTCACAGTCGGCTTCTAACCAACTGCGCCACAGAGGCTATCAAAGTCTTGTTAGTAAATATTTTGTATAGACTAAAATCCATTTGCCATCAAGTCTATAATATCTTGCGCTAATAATGTGAGGAAATAAATATTTTAATTTTGTAAAATAAAGCTTAAATATTAAATTGTAACCGGAATGTTCCTTAAAATATTTACGTATTTAGGAGACAATTTTATGAAATTCCATCCCTAAAGTAACGAAATATGTATCCTGAATTTGTTTAAAATTACTGTTATTTTATCTATCTTTGGAAGAAAGTCAAGGCTGGGTAAAGACCGTCAATCTCTCGATTATAAAAGAGACATGTGATCATCATTATCCCATTATGGGCTAAAACAGTACCTTCTACATCACTGTATAGTATAAAACAAAGTCGCTTTCTCTGTCTCTATGTCCCTTTGTATGCTTAAATCTTTAAAACTACGCAACGGATTTTGATGCGTTTTTTTTAATAGATAGAGTAATTCAAGAGAAAGGTTTATATGTATAATACGTACATATTATTATACAGAAATCTAATTGTACCCGAGCGAAGGTGAGCCGGGCCGCTAGTAATTTCATAAACACCTTTTTCACAAAATAAGTAGTCAGAGATACCACCAGGACTTGTTTTTTCTTATGTATTCCGTCCCAATATGTGACAGGGCGCGAGCCTATCGCCATATCGGGCACGAATAGAAAAATCTAACCAAATTTTGCTCGACGCGGGATTTGACTGTATCTGTATCAGCCCATATACGTCCCACTAGCAAGGCACGGGCCTCCTCTACAATCGAGAATACGATTGAGAGTGGTTAGGCCATATAGTCCACCACGCTAGCCTAGTGCGGGTCTACAATTATAATGATATCGTGGTACAACTACGTCACCGATGCAGTAAATAAATAATAGTAAATAGGTAAACATGGTTTCCGCAATATATTTGTACGTATTGTACGGACCGTCCAATTTGTAAATGTAACTATTATATTTGATTTGCTTTAATACCTCGTAGTGTTTGAAATAACTAAACAATTCATGTTCTAAAATTCATTGTAGACACGTATTTAAATTTAATGAATATTAATTGCCTGCATTGCCGCTTGCACTGCCTTTGTTGACGTAAATTCATTGTTTAATTGTACATTGGCGTCTAATTTATTTATTTTAAAAGTCTACAGAATTTGTATTTAACTACTTTTGTTCCACTTTGATCGAGGTTCCCAGTTGTTACCATTTAGTAAAAGATATGAATTTCGGGATTGTTTGAGATTTTCATTCGGTCATATCTGGATCATATTTAAAGATCATCCACGGTTTTTTGGCATGCTAATTTTGTCAAAATATAAGCATAGTTCTTCTCTTATTAACGCATTGTTTGTTATGTAAAGAAATAAATCATTTTTTTGTAAAAAAATATATGCGAAAGATAAAAAAGAAATTAGTCGAAATTTAACATTTTGGCCGCCATTTTGAAAAGTGTATCTGTACCCGGACAGAGACCAGGAGGACAGACCGCAAGTTTAATTATATACACAACAAGCATTTATACTCTTATGTATTAAAATGTCCAAACAATAAAATGTGAAGAGAGAAACTGTATCAAATATTTTGACAACAGCATGACTAGAACGCATTAGGACTGCAGAAAATAGTAGAAGATCTTTGCACAGCTTTAAATAGGCTATTTTTGTATTTATATGAATTCCCAAAAACGATCAACAAAAACATCGTGAGAAATAATATCTGAGAGTCTTCCCAAGAATTTCTGTTGTTTGGTTTTGCTTCTGTTCACGAGCTGTCGTATCGCTTACCTTTGTCTTGAAATTAATTACAATAATAATAAAAAAAAGAAAATACTGTTAAGTGATATTTGTGGTACGATATATTTCTTATCCTAAATATGTCTATCATAATGTTCAGGTTATAGCTGTCCACCGTTGGACATAGGTCTACTCAAAATTGCGCCATTTCATCTTGTCCTCGACTTGTCGTATTTAGCATCTGCCTTTCGCATGTTGTCTAATAATATGTTAAAATAATATATGTCCATTTTCCATCATAATAATTGTTTTTATATTTCAATGCTTGCGCTTGTTAACTAAATGTTTTCAAAAGACCATTAGAGATTTTACTGGTGGTAGGTCTCTCCTATGTGATAAGCCTGGGCATGGGCCGCAAAGTATAATTGAGAGGGAATAGTGAAAGTTGGTGGGTTTTACTTACCATCGATTTTTTCGGAATCTCAATGGTATGCAGGTTTACTCAAGTTGTTTTACTTTACCGTTAAAAATATTAATAGGCTAACGCTCGAATACTGGAACGCAACTTAAAGATAAGTTGAGCTTAACTACGTTAATCCCGTTTAAATGTACTGGTTAAGTGGACCGTGCGCTGTTAAGAGCAACTTATTATTTGAATGGCGTTCCAGTATTCGAGCGTAAGGAAACAATAACCCCAAGGTTGTTTGGTAGAAGTTGCCCAGGGCGATATGAAATTTTGTCTTTTTTTTATCTATTGTACATAATTGGTCCTATGTATGATGTAAACAAGAATGAAGAGATAAATATACCAATATACCATCAAATATAAAAAAATCAAATATGATAGTCAATCACCACGATACCATAAGGGTAAAGGAAAACATCGTGAGAGAACCTGCATACCATAGCGATTTGAAAAAAATCTATGTTGTTAATACAACATATATTTTATCACCACTCTCTCTCCATCTCCATAACCACTCTCAATCAAGCTCTCTATTGTAGAGTAGGCCCGTGCCCTGCACTGGGACCTGTATGGGCTGATACAGATAATATCAAAAAGTAATTCGTTTACTCTGAGATGCAAATCCATGGCGAATATCTCTACATGCATTTTAAATGCTTATTTCATGTAAAACAAAAGTTATAAAGCATACAATATTGTATTATATTGTCTCTATTCTAACAATTATTCCAGGAAAATAGTTGTAAGATATTATTAAATATATTTTACACAGCAATACGCTGTGGTAATTATCTTTTTTATTTAATCTCATATAGTCCATGCATAATATAAGTTAATTAGTTATATTACACTAACAAGATAATTTAATTTGATATTTGAAATGCTATAGTTTAGGTAATTAGACATACAACACATGCAACGAAATTACTTAAATACAAATAAAAACGCTTGAGGCTTAAAACATTTCAAACAGTGATGTAATTATAATTAGCCGATCTAAAACTAAAATTGAAAGTTAATATAGATACTTATTTTAGTATGTATAGAAGTGTTGTTAAGGGTCGACCTCATTAAACCATTTTCAAGCAATTTTGTGATTGTGATCGACTTGACACCCAAATAAAAGTCAGGTCGAGAGTAGTCAGAGCCAACGGTAATGCAATGATGAAAATATTCCACCCAGTTGAAATATTCAAAAATAAATACGTACAGAAACTCACGCCTTTTTCCCAGAAAGGGTAGACAGAGCTGCTAGAACACCTACATTTCGCGTTTATGTTGCGTCTCCCGATATGATAGGGGGCGAGCTTATCGCCATTTCGGGCAAAAATTCCTGACACTACACCGGGCTGATAATATGAATAGAATAATCTAATATCACGGGGCCTGACCCGTGATTCGAATCTGAAACTTCAGCCTAATAACCGAACCGTAGTACAACAACCTCTGAGAAATAAATACAATTATTTTATTAATAAAATGTCTTATTTGGAGTCCACTATTTTTGAAAATGCCCAAGCACTCCATAGTATTCATGGACAAATCATTGGCAGTCCAAGCTGTCCGACTGTGGAACTCACTTCCAGTCGAGATAAGACGGGCACGAACACTGTCGTCTTTTAAAAACATATTAAAAACCATTTCCTTTCTCAACTAGAGCATAGCTGAGGAATATCTTGTCCATTCGCCTCTTTGGTAAATGTTAGGATAGGTATATATATTTATGCGTATGGTTTTGTTGGTAGGTATTTGTATATATGTATGCATATTATATATACATATATATATATATATATATATATATATATATGTATATTACTATTTTATATACCTTAGACTGCCCGCTCATTTTTCCTATCTCAATATCCATCCAAAGGTTGCCTGGAAGAAATTACCTAGAGTGATAAGGCCGTCTCTTGTACTATTATTATTGTGTTGTTTCTTCACTGTATTTTTATTTTGTGCAATAAAGGATTAAATAAATAAATAAACCAACTTTACACAGATGTTCTATAAAACATGCGTCATTTGACGTATGGTATAAGTTTGTTCAGCTGGTCTAGCTATTTCAATAAAATTGTTTGCACAAACATATTATATTTGTACTGTATACTGCCTTTGTTTCCCAATTTAAAATAGGTAATTTTAGTCTGTTTATATGCCGATAGGTGTCTATTTTTTTACGCTAGATGGTATATGTTGGCTACTGAAAACTGATTCTAGCATTAATTGTATTTTCTTATATGACCGCACTTTGATGTTCCAATTATAATAAATGATAATCTTTATTTGAACAATAATAATATAACAATTTTAATATGACAGCGACTAATATATTATTATAACTATTAGTTATCGCCATCAGGCAAAAAAACACTCTTGTCATCATTCTCTTTATAAAATGTAAATAAATAAAATCTTGCAAAGAAATAAATTATCATTAAAATCGACAGCATAATATTCAAACCTAACATAAAATTATATGAATAGATAACATCCAGCTCATTTTTTTTTAATTCTTGCGACATCTGATAATCTAAAATTAATACGAAAGTTCAATTTATTATTTGTCGATATAATCTAGAATCTAAACATAAATAAACGCGTCTATAGTTTTTAAATGTTATCTGACATTTTAAATACATAACTCAAAAACACAAATTAGACATTTTTAAAATGAATAATTTCATCGCATCGAAAACAGGAAGTCAGCAAACTTTATAAAGATTTTTGTATAATTTATGAAAATTCACTTGTTTTTATTGATATATTTAAGAAAAATATTTGCTTCGTGTCGTGTGTAAGTATTATAAGAAATGGAATATAATGCCTTAATATAGTTAACATTTGGCTACCTAGCTCACAGACTGAACGCGACAATGTAGCTGCTAATTTGGCATGTATTTTGGTAAGATTATAAGAAGAGCACGTAGTTTGGCTGATATTAAGTATCACGCCTGTCAATAAACAGAGGCAACACCACATAGTGGCGGTACTTCCATACAAGTCCAAAAGCCCGGCTTGCCCTACTTAATACGTACATTCTCGATATTGAACACAAATCATTTTATTCTATACAATACATAATATCATATTTTATTAGAACACATCTGCAATATTTGAATTTACCGCGTCCTGTCCAGAACCCTAGGCACGCCACTGACACCACATATTTTACAACGTCAAAACCTGTTTCATGCACTTTCTAGACAGGCAATTATACTTTCATATAATATTAATTGATACATCAAAATATAGTTTATCAGACTAAAGTACTATTAAACCAAAATTTATATCAATTTCAATATGATTTGAAATTTACAGTAGATTGGTCGCTTTCTATAAATCGATGTGGAAATCCTCGGTTCAAATGCACCAATATACTTTTTTGGTTGAATAAGTAATTAAGGTCACTTCTAAAATATTATTTTGCTTGTAAGACAGTGTCTTCCATGCATCGATGACAGTGGCAGAGGTGTTGAAAAAGAGTATCTAACGTTTCCCACAGATTGATACCAGTATGTCGGTCAGTGATTGAAGTTATATAGGGTGAACCCGAAATAGGATTAAATGTGGTAGAGTCACGCTGTTATAAGTCACGACTCAGCATGAATGGGCAGGCTCGTCCAGGACGATACTACTATCTCACAGGAAATCGACGTATAGCAACAGCTTTGCTGTCGCGTTTCGTTGCGTGAGTGAGATTGCCGGGTGCCAATACCACTTTCCTATTTATATCCTTTTTTATTTACGCTCCCCTCCTTGTTTGATTAGCTGGCAATACATCTATGACCCAAACGTTGTGGATTATTGTGAGCGTTCACTTACCATCACGTGACCTGTATGCTCGTCCGCCGGTCCTATCAATAAAAAATGAACTTATGTGGGTGACAATAAGTCCATAACAACAAACTACCGTATTTAATATACGGGTGGATGCGAATATTCTACCATTAGCATGTATTTCCACACATATTTTTCGAAATTTCATATAATTTTATTCATTCCGTCATAATGGAAAATACATAATGCCTCAGCGGGCGCGATGTATGGAAATTGCTTATCAAACGTGTTGTCTCATCCATAAGAAAATGTACAAGGAATTCCGTATAAATATTACCTAGCGAGGGTAATATGAAATACGTTTGCGTCTAAGATTGTCGCTTTGACAATATTAATGTATTGTGTAATATGTTCCTTTACAATATATGTTGGTATTAACGAAATACCTTTGTCGTTGTTATAATTACAGCTGAGTTTTATTTTGGAAATTGTAATCATATTGTATTATGATGATGTTTGGCGAGGCACCAGCTTAAAAATAATCTGGTGTTATTTTTTAATTATTATTACTTATTATTATTTTATAGCACGAGAATTGTAAAACCGAAACACCGTCAGCTCGTATTTTTAAATAAACACAATAATACTGCACGAACCGTATTGTGAAGTGCAACAAAATGGTTCTCTTCACAAAACTTTACGCTTGAATTTAGCTCCGAGTGCAATCCACATTATATTTATTGCTCACAAACATTTAAAACTCGAGGGTACGAAACGATTTTTCTGCGATACGCTCACAAAATGCAACATTATCGAACAAATGCGAACATTATTTATGAAATATTTGGCTAAACACGTTCCATTTTACATCAACGATCATCGCTTTCGCGTTACGTTACTCATAAAAATCTGATTCATCGATGCGACAGATGGCGTTCGCAGTGAGAAATGTAATCTAATAAAATGACATAAATCCAAGATAAAATGTTAAAGGAGATCGTGAGTACGATACTCCCTCGTAATGTGAAGACTTTGAGGTGCAAAAAGAGACCTTACGCTAACCGTGCAGACTTTAGGAAGAGACGAACGTCCCACGATGATTGCCAAGATATGGACAATGCTCAAGCATACGAGATTAAAACGAAACCACCAAAAATAAAAAAATCTGTACTGTTCTCATTCCTCATTTTCTACGTGTGTGTTTTGAATGTGATAATCACGTGTGATGCTAGTGTTAGTGATGTAAATATAAGCGGTATTAAGGAACGGAGAGGATTGCACGACGGCGCCCCTACCAAAGAAAAATACTGGCATGGGCACAAATATGAAAGCAGAGCAGAGAGATACGGAAAGAACACACGAAAAGGACGAGTATCCATCAAAAGGCATACGGAAGACGACAAAAATGACAAATATGGCCCAGATGATCAGGATCTCGACAAATATTACGATTATTATAAAAATAAAGATGATATTATACCAGTTAATGCTACGGAGTATCCTATATACTTTGATCTGCCACGATACGTATCCGATGACACCCGAGCCATAGGATACCCTCATGATTTAGTATCTCAGCCGTACTATGTAAAAAATATAAATTTCAATCTACGGCCTGAAAGACATGAGTTCCACAAGAAAATAGTGAAACTTGGTGTCCTTCTACCAGCCGATCCTCACCAAGTTTTCTCCTTGGTCAAAGTTTTACCCATACTGGAAATGGCGATCCCGGCTGTGACAAGACCTGATGGACCTTTACCTGGTTGGCAAATCCTTGTGGATTACAGAGATACTAGATGCTCCTCGGTCGAAGGACCATTAGCTGCCTTCGAGTTCTACGTCAACGGATCTGCTGGTAAGTTTCGGTAGTAACCTGAACGTTTATCAGCTTTATTAAAACTTCTTAAATCAGTTGCTTGTAACAAATGGTCCGAAGGAATGAATTATATACGTGATAAATCTTTCAGATGCATTCATCGGACCTGGTTGCGAATACGTGATAGCCCCAGTAGCAAGATACGCTGGTCCTTGGGGTATCCCAGTGTTAACTGCGGGTGCGCAAGCCGAAGCCTTTTTCTACAAAGACCCAAGTTACATTACCCTTACAAGAATGATGGGGAGCTACACTCAAGCAGGCGGTGCCATCCGAAAGATTTGCGAGGTAATATTCCGCGCTCCTACTAAATGTTGTCTTGTATAAACGTTGTATTCTCTATTGTGATGTTTTATTTTTTGTTATGTGATTTTGTCCGTGTTATTGCGTACTTTTTTCGTTGCTTCGCTTTTGTCCTTTAGAAAATATATCGAAACTATGTGCTCCTTTTATACGATTTGTTTTGCTTTGTCTTATTGTGTACTTCGTTATACAAATGCTTGATCATTCACATGCAAGATAGTAAAAACCAAGTTTTGCTTTCTTTAATGTAAAGAAAATGTAATTTGAATAGTCATTTGTAAGCAAGAATGCAAACACACTATGAGAGATAAACGGTATATGTGATAGGAATGTATAATTATTGTTATACGAAGATTTTGAATGGTATAAAAATTCCAAAGGCGAACACAGTTTGAATTTGATATGAGTATCAAAAGAGATTTGGTTTGGTATCAAGCAAAATTGAGTTAACGATGTACCATAGTTAGTACACCTGTATTATAAAATTATACTTCAAATTAAAATCGTCAAATAAAAAGAAACATATCATCCATAATTCATACGTCAACTTGAAAGCTTATAAAATATTTAACTGGACATTATTCTTTAAATGTACTTATTATGGAGAGCACGCAATCTGTGCCACGTAAAACACAAGAGTCACTGCCAAAGTCTCTGCGCGAATTATTATTAGGTGTTGATCATTTATTTTGCTTTTCATTGCCGTTTGTTTAGCTAAGATTTTAGTAATTATCTGTATAAATTATGCGATGTATGTCTTAACGATTTACATATTTTAATATTTGAAGTTTAATTTTGAGAATTTGGTTCTCATTGACGTCATCTATTTTTTGTTTTAATTGGACAGTATTTTTCATATTGCTTCTTTAATTTAGCACAAGGCTTCTAAAATAGGTAAGATTAATACAACAATATTATTCCTTTGTTCGTTTTAGCAATATTGGAGCGTAGTTAGCTCACAGTTCAATGCAAACGATAATTATTATGTTTTAATTTGAACATTAATAGCGTTTCTTCGTATATGAAAAGTTCAGGAAATAGTACTTTTTATTCTTTTTAAAATTACTAATACCGAAGAAATTCTATCAAAAATTTACTGGATACTCTAATTTAATGATTAAGTTATTTAGTTCACAGGATCTAAGCTTAATGGGGATTTAGGTAACGACGACTATCCTAGCTTCCAAATTAATTAGATCTCTGAAACTCTTAAACCTTTTTATGGTCTAAACAATGTTGATGTCCTATATTTACATGATTCTTATCTTCCAAGACTACAATATAAGTGATATTATCAACTTACTGACTAAAGAATACACCAATACAATTCCAATTTATGGTGTGCAAATTCCCATTGCTTCAATCCTATTTTGATATATTTCCTTGAAAATACGAGCACAGTCGACCTAAATAGATCTTCGCTACGTGATTCGACTTAGCTTTTTATTACTTCGCCTCATGATTTCGGCCTGCAACTCATTACATCCAGGATCAGGCGCGATAAAATCTTTAAGACGCCACGCAATTTGTTCGCAGTAATTCCGGATTGGGAGTTTATTGCTTATCCAACGACGCCGTTGTTGGGATTTCTTTAATTATTTCTATTAGTAAGACGAACATACCCAGTAATGAATTGTAAATATAGATTATTGAGTAATTGTATAGATTACGTAAAATATAAAAGTTAAACTAAATCTATTGGTGCGTATTCTGATACAAACATAGACTAGAATGTAAAAGATGGTGGTTACTTTTTTAAAACCATGACGCAGGCGAGTATTACATACAAATTATATAATTAGCTATACATAGGTGTACCAGAATCTCATGGCATAAAATTCAAATCAAACATAATGATTTTTATGTAGCAATACCATCGGTCAACAGCTGTTTCAAAACTCGAGTTATGTCATTCGATGTGAATATTTTAAGATTTCTATTAAGTATTCCTAATAGCGAAAATATACAAGTTAGTTCTACGATCACAAATGCAACACATTGTTTACAAGGTTTATCGCCAGAAACGTTCATAATTTGGTCAATTTTAAACAAAATCGTCGATTTTAAAATCGACGTCGTTTTAACAAATAAGTCGGAGTGAATATTTTGATACTTCATTTTTTTTTTGTTAGTCTTCGATATGTAAATGTGTTTTATCGCATATACATACTATGATATCATTTTTTGAAACTAAACAGTAATGTATTAAATACCTATTTACAGGAGTGTCCAGAGATTTAAGATAGGGATCCATCAAATAATCATATATTTTGCACTTCTAGTGAACAGTTGTAATCCCAGAAGGGATTTTTATTATAAATAATTATCATCAACATCTTCGTCTGATGATGTACTGCCAGGATCTTTAGAAATAAACCCTAACTAATTCCTTCATGATAAATATTAAAGAGACTACAAATTAAATGCTTAGATATTTTTTTCACTCTTACATATCATTCTAATAACATAATTGCAATTAAGACATTTAACCAAAAAAAGTATTTCGTCAATATGAATTAATGCTAAGTTTTATAGAAAGTATCAAAATATTTCGATCCAATTATCCTGATGTTGCTATGCACAATTTTCAATTACCCCAATTGCCATGAGATTCTGGTACACCTATATTCTTAATATAAAATGAAAACTTGCGAATAACAATGAATTTGTTCAGAGTAAAAACAACGAAGCATCAAAATAACCTGAATCCAGTTTAACGGATTTTATGTAGTAGAACTACAACAAATAAAATTAAAAAATCTATATTATCATATGTAGTTTGGTACATAATTTAACTAATGAACCTGATTTAGATGAAAAATAAAACAAAAATTAAAAGTCGTTATTGAATTGCAAACGAGTCTTGGAAAAATAATACCGACTGCAACTTTCGGACAGACTCCATATATTTTATCTAAATTTGTTTAAAGTAGTATCTGGTATTCAAGGTTCAGTAAGCACAAGCTTAAAATAATTAACTCATACAAGTCCCACTGCAATCGAGATTTGAATAATAAATGCACCCAATAATGGTTTCTTAGATTTACGCGAATGTTACACATTGAAATAAAACTATTATTTACGGATTTTATCGCGAATTTAGTTTAATTTTTTACATTTTTGACTTCCCGACGACGTTTCGATTACTTTATAGCTTTCGTGGTCACGGGGCGGACTGAGGTATTAGACGTCCGCTCTGTGACTGTTACAATTCAACTACCCTTATTTTACAATTATTAATTTAAAAAAATAATTTTAAATATCTAGTCTGTGTTTGCGATCTGATCTACGCAGAAGGAGCTCACAGTGTTTTGAGGTCTGGCAGTTGGTCTTTTGGGTTCCGATTTAATTAAATGTAGTATTGGATCCCATGCTTGTGCAAGCTTCAAGCCATCTTCTCTATTGAAATTTGGATGTTTTTAAATTCAATAGCCTCGCGAAATATCCTGGGCAGGAAACGGTGTTCTTTAGCGAGGACTTGGGGCTGGTCAAAGCGGAGGTAATGCTTGGAGTCTTCTTGTAACAGTCACAGAGCGGACGTCTAATACCTCAGTCCGCCCCGTGACCACGAAAGCTGTAAAGTAATCGAAACGTCTTCGGGAAGTCAAAAATGTAAAAAATTAAACTAAATTCGCGATAAAATCCGTGAATAGTATTTAAAAATGCACCCAATCTTAGGTCAGTTAAGTCGTGTCGTGGGTATCAGAAACTACGAGAGACTTTTCAGTCTCTCAAAACCTACACAATTATTTATTGGTCTCATAAACATTTGTCTAGGTGCGGGGATCGAACCCGCAGCCTCTCGTTTGGCGTTGGCGAAGTTTACCTAACGTAGGAATTCTTATAAATATATATTTTATATTCAGAAGCTATATATTATAACGCCTGTATTTAAGTTATTCGGAGGAAAGAAAAAAAAAATATTGTGTTATCTGTCATAAAGGACAAAGATGTGTTTTGCTACATTAGTGTATAATAAAGACGTTATTACAGTCGCATATTATCTTATCTAATATCTAAAATTTTATGGGTTTTATAACCTGGGCGAAATACTTACACTAAACTTTGAAATTTATTAAGAACGCTGAGATAACGAAATTACTAATATTGGCTTAATGAGTCTATCGCGAAATAATTGCTTGGTATTTTTCTTTCTTTTTGTATATGTATGCTTTCAAATTTCTTATAAAATGTTTTTTTTTATGAATTAGTAACGCATTTTTTTACCTGTTTGATTTGTCAAAAATAAAGCGCTTTTACGGCATGTGTTTTTTTGTATTGACAATTCTTATCGGTTTCCTTACACGAGTCTTTCTGCTACACTGAAGCTAGTTTTTGTTATGCATAAATGTTATTTATGGAATACAATACCATATTCTAAACATTTTGCAAGCAATTTAAGCATTATAAAAATTTCACGTAAATCCGCCTATATTGCGAACTGTAAGTCACAGACAGAGCCAAATCGAGTTTCGCCTGGCTTTAATATCTCATTCCTTACGTTTTATTGTTTTAAATAAATTTAGGTAATTTAGGAAACCCGACCTCTATTTATTTAGAGAAATACGGTGTCGAGATTTCGCTTGAAATAATTTCCTATTTTCCGTTATTACTTTCTTGATTTTGGTTCGTTAAAATTGGAGCACTTAATTCGTAATCATTGTTTTTAACGTCTGGCATTTGTTTCAGGAGTTCAACTGGCGTCGGCTTGGTATGCTGTACCATAACAACGATCTGGCCACTGGCAAGGGCAACAGTCCCTGCTATTTGACACTCAGTGCTGTCTTTACTGTGCTGAACAAGAAGACAGCAGGATCTGATAATATAGTGACAGTGCCGTTCGACGAGACAAACACGACCAGCACGAAACTGAAGGAGTTACTGCAAAGATTGTCTTTGAACACGAGAAGTAAGTACTGGATGATGCAATAAAATATATTGGAAATGGATTTGATGCTATTAATTTATATATTTATTATTACTGAAAACTGACATTTATGGATGACATATCTCTCGTTTTTATAGCCGAGTATTCAGTTGCTATATAAATGCAAAACATACACATAAAACTCGTGAAATCCGCATACTTTGTTAAGATTTATGACATACACCTACATGAAATCTATAATGTTTGTATGTAACAACCCGATATAATTTTAACTAACAAACTCTTTGCAAAAAAGGCAATAATCCCTTCACCACACTATCGTTCCTTATAAATAATGCAATCTGCATTAAGTTACTCCCAACGATCTGTTCCCTATCTAAACATTAGAACCGTGTTTGCGGCGTGACCTTTATTGTAGGCCTAACCGACCGATTGATTAAGCTGTGGTAGCCTGGAGGCATAATCGGGGATCCGATCTGAAACGTACAATAGATTACGAGTATTACCGATGGTATCAGTGTCCAATTTAACAATAGAATAATTCCGATCAGTGTATTTGCATTTCATTTTGGAAATGGATGTAGTGTATTTGTTCGTATTAGTGAGATTATCTTTCTGGAATTGGGTTGTTTTTGGAATAAGTGTATTGCGACCAAAATATCAGTGGCATTTTTTCATATTAATTTTCATAATTTATTTACATATTATTGCATATACATTCTTTATTTTAAAAAATTAATAATGTTGTGTACTTATGAAATTATATTGTTTCATCAAGGTTATATCTCAATAGTTTCCGTCATCAATTTTTAAATTAAAATTTTAATTATTGCATAAAACATTCTTCACTATTTTTGTCTTGTGTTTGAATATCCGAGTTTTTAATTCCGCGCCGTTAACGTTTTTTTGCTAAACTATCTTGTTAATCTATACATATAAATAAAATTGGATCGTCTGTTTGTAAAGTGAAAATAAAAAACATGTCCAACTACATATCGTTATATACACGATACTTGTGCCGAAAATGATATTTAATTATTTTTTTCTGTCTGTCTGTCTGTTTGTTCCAGCTAATCTCTGAAATGGCTGGACCGATTTTGACGGGACTTTTATTGTCAGGTAGCTGATAGAATAAGGAGTAACTTAGGCTACATTTATTTTAGAAAAAAATATTTTTTTAGAAAAATAAAGTAATGTTGCAATGCCCAAGTACTGTCCAGTACCGCGCGCAGCTCACGCGCATGCCACCACTGGGCCGTCACGTCGGGTGCCTCCCACCACTTCTCCCACCAACGAATCAATATCACAAAGGCTGCCTTCAGGTGTGGAGTGGAGTGAAATAATATATGTGTGGCGGTATAGAATAAGCACTCACTTCCAGAAACTAACTATTGTATATTTTGTAAATTAACACTTAATACATTCACAGACAGAGTAAAATTATAATTATGCGACTCGGAGCGAGATGTGCCCGTGACGAGAGATGGCAGACTGTCCTTTCATCCAAATAAACCGACCCTTTTATAGGACTACCCGAATGAGGATCGGTGGGGATAAATCTTACAGAAAATATATTTAAGCCATAAAATAAGGTCTATCCTTTCAACTAAAAATTAAGGTCTGCCCAAACATCTGGGCTATTGTCCAAACCGAAAGGTTTACCCAAACATGTGTACTATTGTCTAAAAAACATAAATTTGTTGCTAAAGATTTCCGCCACTAAAGAACTTAACTATAATTATACAGTTTTATTGCCCCGGCATGAACGGGCCATTACAATTAGGAAACAATAATTTAGCACAGCATCTTTTTAACTAATATTACACAATACGGTACACAAAAATTCTTACTTTAATAAAACGACTCGGAGATGTTTTATGGTTAAACATCTGCAGTCATATCTTAAAATGAAATGCGTGTTTAAATAATGTTCAAATTACAAATAATAAGCGTGTTATTTTATAAGCTAAATCTAAATTGGCGTATTGCTACCGCCACAGCACCCCCCTACCAGTGAATGTTAATTTACAAAATATACAATAGTTAGTTCCTGGAAGTGAGTGCTTATTCTAATACCTACACTTATAACCACCAAATATGTATCTCTTACTCAGGTACTGTACTCAGGTGAAGCTGGGCCGGACCGCTAGTATAATATAATAATTAATCATAATTATTACCAACATATATTACAGTGACTCATATTATAATACTTTATTTTAAGGAACAACTGCAATTATTCTGAGAATGTTAATTTACAGGATACAGATAGACAGTTATAATCTTGATAATTTAAATATATATTTTATATTGAAGTGAAGGAACTGCGTGGTGGCCTGTTGGTAAACGGACTAGCGTGGTGGACTATATGGCCTAACCACTCCCAATCGTACTATCGATTGTAGAGGAGGCCCATGCCCTGCAGTGGGACGTAAATGGGCTGATACAGATACAGATACTTTAATTATAAAGCTGAGGAGTTCGTTTATATGATACGTTATAATATGATATGTTAGTTCTTTATTATAATAATCCAGTCCATCCAAAGGTTGCCTGGAAGTAATCGCGGCAAGCGATAAGGCCGCCAATTGTTACCATGTCTTTGGTTTTAAGTGTTTAATCTGTTTATCGTTTCTTTTTTTATGGTGTACAATAGGGTATACATAAATAAATATTGCAAATCTACGGAACTGAATGAATTGGATGCTTAATTTTGTATTGGATATCTCATTTATTGATCAAGGCTATGGGCTAAACGACATCATGCTAAGACCAATAGGAGCGGACTGGGGTCAATAACAATCTGCTATCGGGCGGAGCCGGGTCGGGCCTCTAGTTTATAATAAGACATGAAATTGAAAACAGCGGCTTGTTGTTTAGTACAAAATATATTTTAATTCTATTTGAACTGTAATAAGGAAAGACTTTTAAGAGTCTTTAAACTAATAATATTTAAAAAAAATATTAAATCAACAGCTCTATGTGATGTCTCCGTCTTCGCCAGTCACAAAGTGCAGTAATGAGTTTCCTCCATTGAGCTGGCTTGTATAACGAATGTTTTCACTGTCCAGTATGCATTGGCTGACACGCTCTATGTGTAAAATGACAATTATAGATTTTCCACGGTCTTTTGGCGTCCGAATGCATTGTTGTCGTGCTGTAGTCAAAATATTAGGAACACTTTTTCCTCTTCACTTATTTTTATATTACACATGTTAATACTATTAGATTAAGAATATTAATGCTTGTTGTTTAATATCTCAAACAAGACCTTATATAGATATTTTCTAAATTTTATTTTTAATTCTAATTGTCACCACTCGCCAATTAAATTTAGATGACTTATAAATAGTAAATTATATTAAAATATTTCTTTTTTGAATCGTTGTTGCTTATTTTCTCTTATTTTATGTGTTTCAGTTGCTTTTAAACTTTTCCCAGAAAGGGTAAATATGTATAATGCATTTCTAAAGCTTTTTTCTAACTATAAAATAAATTTACAGCTCTATGTGATGTCCCTTCACAAAGTACAATCATGAGTTTCCTCTATTGAGCTGTGACTTGCATGTCGAACACGTGCCGCGTATGCATTGGCTGACACCCGCTACGTGTCAAATGACATTTGAATTTTAAATTTCCTTAAGCATGTGCTGCCATATTGATGAACTTTCTAGTTTTAAAGATCAGGTGATATTATTGGTGATATTTTAGGTGCTTCGTTTTATTATTCAAATATACATATATTTTAGCTTAATTAAGCTAAACAGAGCTCGTGAGCATAATTCTAATCACACTTAAATAATATGTGATGTGTAAAAATACGTGTGAATAATAGAAATTATGCATTTTTATGTCCACAATATCTAGATCCGCAACAAATATCTATAAGTATTTTTAGGCACTAATTTTACAATTTCATACACTTTCGATTACAGATAATACATACATACATAAACTCACGCCTATATCCCAGAAGGGGTAGGTAGAAGCGCTGGTAGAACCAGTACACCCAAGTTTGGCCTTGTGTGTTCCATCCCACGATTTGATGGGGTGAGCCTATCACCATTTCTGGGACAAATTTCTGTCTACAGGGTAATGAATTGCAAAATCGACTATCACTTCGCCCGACCCGGGGTTCGAACCCGGGAACTCAGCTTTTTAATCATACCGTACTACAACTACGTTAGGCATATTTGAGGCAGTCATCAAATTAGATGGATTATTATTGTAAAAACATTGAAATAAGCTTGACCTTTTCAATGAATTTATAATAGTTTATACTGCGAATGTTGCATATAATATGTATCTATTTTACATTAGGTTCTAACTTGCCGTAGGTACATCAATATTTGAATGAAAAGTCAAAATATTCAATGACCGAGATTTTTTATTATCATTTTATTTAATAATTTATTTAGCATATCTAGTCTAGACTTATAACATTTTCCAGGCACACCCACGCTTTTTTATGGTCAATATACCATCATGAATGACATGCATTGTTTTAATAATCAATGTCTAGACCACATAACAGTTAAATATTGTCATAAAGGTATAACCCCTCAACCGTCGGAACCGGAAGCCGGTTCCTTCCGGTTTCAAGCAATAAGCAACCTAATGTCATTGAAATAGGGGCTATTTTGAATCAAGGTCAGTAGGCGGCGCTTACGACAGGCTAAGGGATAAATTATAGCAAAACCAGCGCCGTCGTTCGAATCACGAATTCAATATACAAAACTCCAACTAAACGGATATAGCGAAGCTTGCTTACAGCCGTTCTCAATAATCTATCTATCTTTAACAAGAGATTTGATTAGATATTTAGATGCATTTTATGTGTAAATTAAAAAAGATAGAGAGGTATGGATATGGTGCATATATTTATTTACAGCTAGGTAAGATAAATATGTATTTCTAGTCTTTGTTTAATGAACCGTACAATTGTACCGATATAGTAATGGTAGCTATTTTAACCTCTTGTTAAAGATAGATAGGATATAGATAACGGCCGTTAGTGGTCTATTCAATATCGATAAATTATGGAATGTGTCATTGTTTTAACACCGATATTTATTATATCGATATGCCTAAGGATTTTGCATGATACGCTTATTTAAATATCACTCGTATTATGTTGATTGACGTAAAATAAATGAAAGTACGATTCTAATATTGAAAATATTTAATTTTACTTGAGTACTATTTTTTTAAATATTAAAATGAAATAAAACATGCTGTATGTAATATTTTAGGTGCGATCATTTTAAAAATGAAAGATTGAATATTATATTGTTCAAATACCTGCCCCGGTTTTTTACAGAGGCAGAGTCATATTTTTTTGAATGATCCTCTCGCATAGTTTCGGCAGACTTTGACTTATAACCTTATGGCATCAGTCGATCGTGGTTTATTTGTGATTCAAGAAACCCTACAAAAATGTGTGCCAGGGTCAAATTGCATGACCTTGGTGGAAAATTCACATAACATCTGAGTGATAAGGCTAACAGCAAATCGTTTAAACGGTCATATGTGAGAGACCGCCTGGGTAGGTACCACTGCAATGTCTGTTTCTCCCACCAAACAACAGCGTAAATGCACTGTTGTGTCTCGGATTGAAGGACATTTTAGCCTGAGCAACTATTGGACGTATTGAGTCTTAACATATTATGTCTTAGGATGGCGAGCGCAGTGGAATGCCAAGCATTGGTTTGTAATTCAAGGTGTTGTTTGGTTTTGCTACCTACTTACATCGCTTATGCAGAATGTCAATCGTGGCGTCCGCTGTGTGACAAGTAGCGCTGTCCTGCTGGAGATAAATGTCATGCAGTTCCATATTATACTCCAGTTTAAGCTATAAGAAAAGCATGACCATTTTACAATGAAAGTTCGTATTGGTGCGAAGATTTTTGTGCGATAAAACCCACTTTTTTCAATAAAAACATAATTGCGACTCAGGCCCGGAGATCTTGAAGAAATGAATTTGAAGTCCAATAATAAATACTTTTTTGTCTTCGCCTCTGTGAGCAAAATTTTAAATGAGATGATAATTTCTTTATTTAAAAAAAAAATGCTTTGGGTAAAACGGGAAAACGTTTGCGGGCAAACCATAAAAATACTATAATTAATTTTAAGCAGTATCGGTATCGGAATAAACGATATTTTTTACCGATACTACGAATCTCCTTTGTTGTCCTTGTTCGCTATTGACGGTAACCGCCTTACCAGCGTCGCTTTCGATATATTATGGACCAATGACGCCACCAAAAATCCACACCAAACGGTAACTTTTTGAGGATACATTAACACCTGGTGAAGCTGTTAGTGTGAAATTAAATATGCTATCACCTGTATAATTTACGGTATAACAGTATAATATACTATGCACTATTGGAATTGACTCCTATTCCGAGGAATAAACATCAACACGACTAACAATAGCATGATATTAAGCGAAATTTCGGTAATTGAAGTATCAAAGTTTTAGCTTACGGCTATCAATATTATTGGAAATTCGGGAAACCAATATGCTTATAATTTTATCTATTAACATACGATATTATTTAAGACAGTTCCCGATCTTAGCAAAATAATGTGAACAGGAAAATATTATAAACAATTCTTCACACATTCTGATATTGAGCTGTATCAAACAAAAGAGTTGGTTTAAAATAGCCACCAGGGAAATTATTTTTTATTGAAAAGTTAAGTCTGATTCGTGGTGAACTATATAGCCTAACCACTCTCAATCGTATTCTCGATTGTAAATTAGGCCCTTGTAGTGGTACGTATATGGGTTGATACAAAATAGATACGATTCCCCAACTCTGTCAAAGATAAAATATTGAAATAAAACACATTCTAGATCCCATGATCCGGGCTACCTTCTTGCCAAATTTCACTAAGATCGATTTAGAACTTTCATCACAAAAAGATAACAAACAAATTCACTTTCACATTTTGTTTATATAACTAATCCAACAGAGCAAAGATTTTGCAGATCAGAATCTAACAGATTAAAACCACTCAGATACTTTTATTGCCTCCTCAGACGTTATTAGAAGGCTGTATTACTTCTAATAACTCGGTGCTTCTGTAATCTGTATATTTAGTATTCTAGCGACGTCGACCGTGTGTGAAGCCGGGTAATTAAAGTTTGTTATGAAAGCTAGTCTGTCTGTAACAACATTTATACGCCTGCTGTTGAGTATAAACCTCATTTTATGTAGGGTTTTGAGCATACGACAAAAGTAAAAATCACAGTTCTTGCTAGGAGTATAATTATAACATCAATGCATAATCTATTTGTACACTGTAATTTTAAGCTCAATTGTAGTCTTAATTGTTCCATACATACTTACATACAAATACTTACGCCTTGTTCTTAGAAGGGGTAGGCAGAGTTTCGCCTTGTATGTCCTGCTGCCATATCGGCACAAATTCCTAACTCTGGGCTGATAATGACTACAAAAATTCAATATCGCTTTGCCCGATTCGGGACTCTAACCAGAGACCACAGCTCATCGTACAGCAGTACAACTACGCCACCGACGCCAATTGTGCCAGTACAAAAAAACTTTCATGTCATGTCATCAGTGTTTCCAACTTTTCTGATTGTGTGGGACATCCATTGTCCCGTCCCATCACAAAGCATCTTTACCGCTATCAGATGTAATGAGATTTCCTTTCACGGAATTTGTTACTGAAATTGGATATTCTGATAAAATGGTTTTTTAATTTATTTTTCTTTAACCCTTAGCCACTTAACGTGTTTTTTAATCACATTTCCACATAACTGTGGTCAGGGTGACCATTAATTTTTGTTTTACTATGTAATAATAATAATATAGACTAGCTGTACCCGCGACTTCGTCCGCGTGGAATTTAACAAAAAAAATTTTTTTTATTAAATAAAATTTTTTTTCTTAAATAAATGTAGCCTAAGTTACTCCTTATTATATCAGCTATCAGACAGTAAAAGTCCCGTCAAAATCGGTCCAGCCATTTCAGAGATTAGCCGGAACAAACAGACAGACAGACAGACAAAAAAAATCTAAGGTCATTTTCGTTATAGGTATCGTGTATATAACGATATGTAGTTGGACATTTTTTTTTATTTTCACTTTACAAACAGACACATCAATTTTATTTATATGTATAGATGTCATTGTAAACTTTGAAGACATTTCTCGACGCCGTGACATTAATTTAATACATTGGAATTTTACGTCATATTCCCGTCAGATAAGTTTGAAGAATATCCATTTTACTATGAAACTTGGTATCGGTGTCAAGATTTTTGTGCCTCCATGAAACCTACTTTTATGTGTAGGGACATAATTGTGACGAGGCTCAGATAAATGAACTTGGAAATCCAATTAAAAATAGCTTTTGTCTTCGGCTCTGTGAAAAAAATGAAAATGTGATTATAATTATTTTATTTTATAATAAATATATGTAGCCTGGAATGTAACAGGAAAACGTTTCAGGACAAACTATAAAAAATATATTTCATTTAAGCATGACTACAAAAATTCAATATCGCTTTGCCCGATTCGGGACTCTAACCAGAGACCACAGCTCATCGTACAGCAGTACAACTACGCCACCGACGCCAATTGTGCCAGTACAAAAAAACTTTCATGTCATGTCATCAGTGTTTCCAACTTTTCTGATTGTGTGGGACATCCATTGTCCCGTCCCATCACAAAGCATCTTTACCGCTATCAGATGTAATGAGATTTCCTTTCACGGAATTTGTTACTGAAATTGGATATTCTGATAAAATGGTTTTTTTAATTTATTTTTCTTTAACCCTTAGCCACTTAACGTGTTTTTTAATCACATTTCCACATAACTGTGGTCAGGGTGACCATTAATTTTTGTTTTACTATGTAATAATAATAATATAGACTAGCTGTACCCGCGACTTCGTCCGCGTGGAATTTAACAAAAAAAATTTTTTTTATTAAATAAAATTTTTTTTCTTAAATAAATGTAGCCTAAGTTACTCCTTATTATATCAGCTATCAGACAGTAAAAGTCCCGTCAAAATCGGTCCAGCCATTTCAGAGATTAGCCGGAACAAACAGACAGACAGACAGACAAAAAAAATCTAAGGTCATTTTCGTTATAGGTATCGTGTATATAACGATATGTAGTTGGACATTTTTTTTTATTTTCACTTTACAAACAGACACATCAATTTTATTTATATGTATAGATGTCATTGTAAACTTTGAAGACATTTCTCGACGCCGTGACATTAATTTAATACATTGGAATTTTACGTCATATTCCCGTCAGATAAGTTTGAAGAATATCCATTTTACTATGAAACTTGGTATCGGTGTCAAGATTTTTGTGCCTCCATGAAACCTACTTTTATGTGTAGGGACATAATTGTGACGAGGCTCAGATAAATGAACTTGGAAATCCAATTAAAAATAGCTTTTGTCTTCGGCTCTGTGAAAAAAATGAAAATGTGATTATAATTATTTTATTTTATAATAATATATGTAGCCTGGAATGTAACAGGAAAACGTTTCAGGACAAACTATAAAAAATATATTTCATTTTAAGCATGACTACAAAAATTCAATATCGCTTTGCCCGATTCGGGACTCTAACCAGAGACCACAGCTCATCGTACAGCAGTACAACTACGCCACCGACGCCAATTGTGCCAGTACAAAAAAACTTTCATGTCATGTCATCAGTGTTTCCAACTTTTCTGATTGTGTGGGACATCCATTGTCCCGTCCCATCACAAAGCATCTTTACCGCTATCAGATGTAATGAGATTTCCTTTCACGGAATTTGTTACTGAAATTGGATATTCATTTCATTTTAAGCAGTATCGGTATCGGGATAAACTATATTTTTGGCCGATTCTATGAATGGGCATAAACGGTGAAGGAAAACATCGTGAGGAAACCTGCATACCATAGAGATTTATAAAAAAATATAAATGGTCCACCAACCTGCATTAGGCCAGCGTGGTGGACTATATGGCATAACAACTCTCAATCGTACTCTCGATTGTAGAGGAGGCCCGTGCCCTGAAGTGGGACGTATATGGGCTGATAGTGATTCATTACAGATTCAGGCATTCTCCTTTAGTCCCGATCTGTGCTGGCATTTAGATGACCAAAGGTTAACTATGCAAAGATACCACTGCGTCGGAATTGCGCATCGGCGCGCGATTTCTGCATGTCCTTGGCGCATTAAGAGGAGGGTAGACGCCGATGACCTTGCTCGAACGGGCGGCACCAAATCTCATGCACCGGCGCACGCCGGCTCACGACGTGCGAGCGAGCGCGCTGCTTTATACCTATTCATTCATTATTTCGCTGCGGACAAAACGATATATTCGTAGTGTTATTTCACTCGATGTTCCCATCAAGTACAGTTAGGAGCGGTTGACCGTATTGTATGATTAATTCACTTACAATCGTCACAGCTATCGTGGCAGAATTGCTCGAACGCTGACTCTTAAAAGAGAAGACGCGGGTTCGGTCCCCGCACATTGTAGTTCAATTTTTGTGTTTACTTATTTCATCTATCTATACCAATATTACATTTTAGATTTTAATATTTTTATTTTTGTTTTTCTTTTGGAATATTATAAAGAGGATAGATACATTTATATTTTTGGATTTTTATTTACAATGAAACTCAAAAATTACTTGACCAATTTAAAAAAATATTTCGATTTTCTAATGGTAATTATCCGGAATTAACAGAAGCTATATATTTACCTGAAGAGGTTGAAATAAGGGTTTAAATGGAAAATAAAAATATTTAAAAAAATTATCTCGAATAGTTTTTATTTTTCAATTCAACCCTTATTTCAACTCCTTTAGCCAAACATACAGCCAATGTTACTCCAGGATAATGTTGGATTCGAATGGTGAAAGAATTTTAAGATTAAGTCGGTCGGTTAAATAATTTTTGGATTTATTCATAATAAACAAAAATCGAAATATTCAAAAATCTATAATACAAAAATGTAAAAATACACATGTTACAAAAATGCAAAAAATGAAATGTTTCTTTTATAAAATATTATAGGTTAGACATATAGATGAATTTATAAACAAAAACAATTGTATCGATGCGGGGATCGAACCTGCGGCCACATCAATCATCAAGCGATCGGTCACTCCTTCGGGCCAACAATACTTACTTCCCGGCGACCAAATTACCGGTAACTATCTATTATATTAGTGCCTATTTTGGTGTTTAAATGTTACCTACTATTTCAAATATGATCGGAACATAACAATTCATTTATTTATATGTTGGGTAGGTCTCTCAAAAGTTGCATGAAATTCAATTGAAATATTAAAACATCGCACGATACTTATATTTTGCTATGTAGGTATAATATTATGATCGTTAACTTTAACAAAATAAATCTACTATTATGGTACAGTTACTTTCTACTAAGAGCATAAATAATAATTTTATAAAATATGGTAGAAGATATTTTTCAAAAAAATATCTTCAATGATTTATATTTTCCATTTTAACTCATGTCAACCCCTTTAGGCAAATATACAGCCTATGTTACTCCAGGATAATGTTGGAATCGGATGGTGAAAGAATTTTAAGATCGGTTGAGTAATTTTGGTTTATGTATAATAAACAAAAATCGTAATATTCAAAAATCTAAAATACAAAAATGTAAAATATAAATGTTACAAAAATGCAAGAAATAAAATGTTTCCTATATAAAATATTGGGTTAGATAGTAGATAGATGAATTTATAAATAAAAACATTTGTTTCGATGCGGGATCGAACCCGCGGCCACACGTTTTTATTTGGCATCCAAGCAACAGCGCCACAGTTGCAGTGACGTAGTATAGTGATTTACTACGGTTAGACCGGCCGTAACCGTTCTCAATGAATGTGTCGAGCGAAATAGCAATATTAAATTTACGTTGATATTGCGAAGACAAGCGACATAGGTCCGTTTAGCACGGCGGTTCGTCCCGCACTGATTTGTTGGGCGACAGCGGGGACGTGCTCGCGATTTAGAGTATCGATAATGTGAAAAAATCGTTAAAAGTAAATGAGACAGAAATTAGAAAAAATAAAAAGAAGGTCCCATCCGCCTTGCATTTCTTAATATCCTGATAGTAATAAAATAATCCTAGTGCTCGTAGTTTAAGAGAAAAAACGTTGTAAATGCGAAAATAGAGGTCACTTTGCAATTTTATTTCAAGTACTTTTAATACACTTTTAAGAATTCTGAAAAGAAGGGCCCATGCTCCATATAGTGTAGATCAACATATATTTTTTTTGAAGACCTAATAATAAAGATCACCAAGAAAAAACGTTGTGAAAAAGGCCATTTCACATAGACCCCCCTCTTAAGAATCCGCCGTGTGTGCCATTCTTATTCGGGCCGTGGCATTAATAAAAAGCTTTTGTGAGTAATAATTTAAACTGGCACGTGTATAAATTCTAGTTTTTAATTATAACTAAACATATTATATCGGTATTTGGTGTTGATTTTAAGTTTTTTAAACAAACACATCTTGTTTCAAATATATCTGTTTTATTTAAGACTAGCGGCACGGCCTAGCTTCGCCTGGATGGAGATATTCTTTCACTCCACTCCACCTGAAATTTCTAGTGTTACATCTATACAAATAGTGCGTTATCATGATATCTCGGTAAAATACAAAATTTGAATTTCTTAACTTTGTTACGATGGTAATGGTGCAATTCGGTGCAATAAATAATACTTATAAACTTAAACATCTTTCTTTTAAATGTCTGTATCTGTTGATGAACATTTCTTTAAAATTTGTTGCGTAGTTTAAAAGACTCCATAAGAACAGCAAGAAGCGACTATTACAATATACAGAATATCGGCCGGTCCGGGCTCCGTTCGGAAGGATTGTATTTTTACTAAACACTATATGATAAAAACAAATAAAGCGAAGCGCCTGCCACGGTGGCGCAGTTATACTACGGTATGATTGCAAAGCTGAGCTCTGGTTCGAATCCCAGGTCGGGCAAAGTGATATTGGATTTTCCTATTCATTATCAGCCGAGCTGATATTTGAGGCAGGAATTTGTGATCGATATGGTGATAGGCTACCTATCACAACATGGGACGAATACATGACAAACCGTAGTTCTGGGTTGCACCTCTGCTTACCCCTTCTTCGAAAAGGCGTGTAGTGAAGTCATGCATGCTTATCTAGCTACTCATTGCAATTTAAAAAAAAAACATTCCGACCAATAAATAAAAACTTCAAAATGACGGCCAAAAATTTCTGATTCCAACTGTGAATTCTGATTATTTCACAATAATCCAGTCCATCCAAAGTTTCCCTGGAAGAGATCGCAGCTAGCGATAAGACCGCATATTGTAACCATGCCTTTAGTTTTAAAGTATTTTTTATGCATCTTTCATTTTGGTGTACAATAAAGCATATATAAATAAATAAGAGCTTGCAAGTGCGTGGTGGCTTGTTGGTAAACGGACTAGACGCGGCTGCCAACATGTTCACGGTGGTCGCGGGTTCGAATCCCAGGGTACACCTCTGACTTTTCGGAGTCATGTGTGTATTGACAGTCAATCACCACGCACTAAAACGGTGAAGAAAAACATTGTGAGGAAACCTGCATACCATAGCGATTTATAAGAATTTCTATGGTATGTAAGTCCGCCAACCCGCACTAGCGTGGTGGACTATATGGCCTAACCACTCTCAATCGTACTTTCGATTGTAGAGTAGGCCCATGCCCTGCAGTGGGACGTATATGGGCTGATATAGTCCAATACAAAAAATAAATAAAGTATTTAAACGAAGGGTTCCTCAGATATCGATTTCGAAACCAATCGGATCAATTAGCAAAAAAGTTCAAAATGGCGGCCACAAAATTTCGATTCTGACTCCGAATGTAGGTTATTCGAACAAAGGGTGTCTCAGATATCAATTTCGGGACCAATTGGATCAATAACTATAAAGTTCAAAATGTCGGCCAAAATTTCCGATTCCGACTATGAATTTAGATTATTTACACAAAGAGTTTCTCACGTATCGATTTTGACACCTATTGGATCAATAGCTAAAAAGTTCAATATTTCATTCCTTATTTTACCCCCATGTGCCCGATTTCCAAAATTCTTGCACGCCATTAATTTATTTTATTTATTTATTTATTTATTTAATTCTTTTTTGCACTGTACAGAAATACTATGAAGATATTATACAATAAGAATAATAGTACAAGTGGCGGCCTTATCACACTAGGTAATCTCTTACAGGCAACCATGGGATGGATATACTAACAGGAGATAGAAAGGGCAGTCTAAGGCGTAAAAGAAATAATAATAATCTACAATTAATAACTAAAAATATAACATAAACACACAAAATATATATAAATATCCTTATACATACACATATACAAACATACCTATAATACATACATATACATAAACATATTATATACCTATCCTTAAATATACCAAGAAGAGAATGGACAAATTATTTTCAGCTACACTCTTGCTGTGAGAGGAAATGTTCTTTGACCTTTCTTTTAAATGACGACAGTGTTTCAGCCCGTCGCAACTCAGCTGGTAGAGAGTTCCACAGTCGGACAGCTTGGACAGTAATTGATTTGTCCATGAATACTGTGGAGTGCAAGGGCATTCTTAGTTTCAAGTTCTCTGACGACCTCAAGGATCTTGAAAGCGAATCGTGGAGAAAGACGAAACGATCTTTAAGATACGAAGGCGTTAGAGGATTAAACAAAATTTTGTATAGAAGTGAAAGAATATGAGTATTCTGACGACTTGAGCCTAGTACGAAATTCTGAAACATGGTCATATTTGCGAAGCCCAAATATGAATCTGATAGAGAGATTTTGGAGACGCTCAAGCTTATTAAGTTGGTCCTCGGTGAGATCTAGATAGCTGACATCAGCATAATCAAGGATAGGGAGAAGGAGAGTTTGCGCAAGTGAAATCTTCGTGGTAATGGGTAGAAGATTGCTCAACCTTCGCAAGGACCTTGCCGAGGCAAACAGCTTTCGACTAACCTCACGAAGCTGCGGACCCCAAGTGAGAGACCTATCAATAAATAAACCTAAATTCTTGACGGTTTCACTATATGGGATGATAGTGCCATTACAGGTGATGGATGGTAGTAGATCCCAATTAATTTTGGAAACCAATTTAGGGCTACCGACCACAATCACCTGGGTTTTGGATGGATTAACCATCAATCTATGGGTCCGGCTCCAGTCACAAATATGTTTAATATCAGTGTTTATAATAGAAATAGCGTCAGCCAAGTTGTTCAAGGGCGCCCAGGAGTAAATTTGGAGATCATCTGCGTAGAGGTGGTAGGAGGAGCAAATGTGGTCAGTGCTGGAATTTATAAAAACTGCGAAAAGTAAAGGAGATAGCACGCCGCCCTGTGGAACGCCAGCAGATACAGGGCACCAAGAGGAGAAACTATTCTCAACACAGATGCGTTGCCGGCGTCCAAACAGGTAACTACGAAACCAATCAATTGCCATTGGAGATATGTTAAGAGAACCAAGTACGCTGAGTAACACATCAAAATCGACAGTGTTGAAGGCGTTGCTGAAGTCTAGCAGTGCTAAGACTGTCAGCTCGCCATGCTCCATGCCCGATCTGATGCCATCCGTAATATGAGTCAGGGTGGTAGTGGTACTTTGCCCAGGACGAAATCCAGACTGGAGAGGATTCAGGAGGTTATTACTGGAAAGGAAAGTATTAAGTTAGATATAGATCAGGCGTTCGAGGACTTTAGAAAGGAATGGTAAAATAATGGTAAAATAATTTATGTTTGTAATAAGGAGCTAAAATATAAATTTTCATAAATATATCTTCAATAGTTTTTATTTTCCATTTCCGTTTCAACCCTTATTTCAACCCCTTTAGGCAAATATGTAGCCTATGTTACTCCAGGATAATGTACCATTCGAATGGTGAAAGAATTTTTAAAATCGTTCCAGTAGTTTTTGAGTTCATTCATCATCACATCATCATCATATCAGCTACAGGAAGTCCACTGCTGAACATAGGCCATTAGTTTATTGATATATAGTGTATTTATTTCAACATGAGTTTATTCATAAGAAACAAAATCCAAAAATCCAAACATCCAAAAATACAAATGCTTCCTCTTTATAATATTAGTATAGATTTGGTGTGATTGACCTGTTTAGTATTTAAATACAACACGTGTAAGATGTTGAAATAATAAATGTAAAGATGAATCCGGAATTAATTGAATTTAACAAAGTGGTGATAATATTTATTTATTTGCCAATGAGTTATGCGAGACAACACCATAAATAAAATAATTAAAATATCATTGACATTTTGGAAAAAAAAAACACAATAAGAGTATTTTTTATGAAAATATTCGCTTTATGTATACCGTATCAAGAGTGCTACCGAAAACGAAGCCGGGTGGTAGTTTTATACAAACACAATGCAACTAAAAATTTAGCTATGAAACACGACAATTTTTTTTATTATTTTTTGAATATCATCGAGTTTGGGTGATAAATCCATAGTTTTTGCTAAAATTATAATTTATAGCCTTGCATACCATAGCGTCTTTAAATAAAAGGGTGTACACTATTATTTAAGAAAAATCTATGTATTTACCATGCTAATACGACGATAGAAAAAAAATCACAAAAACAAGTCGTCACAAATTTTTGCACAAAATTTAGTTGCATTGTGTCTGAAATCACTAAAACTACCTACCATCCAGCTTCGTTTTCGGTAGCAGTCTTGATATACCCTGTATAATAATACTTTTACGACAGTAAACGTTTGGTCCGTGTATCCGTTATTCAAAATAACACAAGAAAAATATCTGCTCATGCGTTAATTAATACACTATAACATAAAAGTGTTTACATTAAAGTCTTACCTTACCGTTAATAATAAATTTTATTTTTGGATTATCATGTTATGCGATCTCGATTTGTAGCTGCATTTACATTTTAGATTCACAGGAAATAAAAACAATCTTCTTGATATCTAAATGATCTAAATTAGCATAATTATCGGATGTGGAAATTTTGTTCATTATTATCATAATTTATCTATATTTGGAATAAAAGCGACTAACTAAAAGAATTGTAGTAATTCTAACTATCAATTTATAATATTGGAAGAAAGGGATATCTATGGTTGGATTTCAAAACCGCTCGAATCTTTAACGAAAACGTTCGAAATGGCGCCAATTATTCCCAATTCCGATTCTGAATTTAGATTATCAAAGCAAATGGTCTCTCTTAAATCGATTTTGAGACCAATCGGATCAATAAATAAAAAGTTCAAACTGGCGGATTGGACAGGACTCAAAAATCACAGCGAAGCCGGCCCGCCCGCTAGTTGTAAATATTTATAGTTACATCGATTGTATGGCATATAAATAAAGTCTAAAAAACCCATTTTATTTAAATCCTTTTATGTCAAGGCACTATTAAATAGGAAAAGCGGGGGATGCGACCGGGAGAAATTCTAATTAGGTGCCTGGAAAGCGGCACTTGGGCAAACAAATGTCGCTCTAATAGAGTTTGCGTTTCTGTATTAAGAGCGTTTATACCCTTTGCACGCTTTTTGGCTAAAAAAACAGGACTTTTCAAATGAGTTAATAGCCACCAATAAACAATTTCAAGGAAAAATAATTAGTACTAATTTTAGAAATTTGCGTGGTGGCCTGTAAGTGCGTGGTGGCCATAGGATGGTGGGATAGAGCATGTCTGGGACGTTCTGAAACGACGCGTGAGATCAGTACAACCGGCTCCGCAGACCATCAGAGAGCTGAATAATGTGATTACCGCGGAGTGGGAACGTATTCCGCAAGCAAGTATCCGGGATATCCTCGCTAGCATACCCAGACGAATTCAAGCTGTGATTTCAGCTAGAGGGGGTCACACTCGATACTAAACATTTATATGCTTTTACTTTATTAAAGAAAAAACAAACAATAATCTTTGTTAAGTTTACTTCACGAGCATATGCACTACTAGCGAGCATACACTACTAGTGAACTTTAGCATTAAATCCCATAAATTTTATCAAAATTTTATGATAATACTGACGAAAACGATTATTTGCTTATTAATTTACAAAATTGTGACAGTAAAACTACCTATAGTTATCAAACAAACCAATAGTAACATTTGAAATGGTTCATTGCTTAGGTGCCCGTTTTTTTTGCAAATGAGTTTATTTAAATACCACTATAAAACACGCTGTCCGCCGTGTATCAAATCAGACCGCCGCAAGGCCTTCTAGAGGGAGGACGTATCGCTCGTCGCTTCGGCCTGGCTGCAGTCGATTTTTGCCGTGCGTCGTAAAAATAGCCACGCGCGGACTGCGATGCCACATCTTAGTACTTTGGAAGTAAAACATATTTTTCTTTTTATTATCTACAATGATTTTGTAGTGAGTATAAATTATGTTTCAGATAATATAATGGGATGTAATTCCGAGGCTAAATTATGTTATGTATTGTAATATAAAATTTAATATATTTCGTAATTGTAAGGGGTTGTAAGGCCCCTAACTCTTTTCATGTGTTCGAACACGAAATGATTAATAAACGTCCGTAGTGTCTACTGATTGAACACTGATTTGAATGCAACTTAACAATGTAATAATAACGAAAATATGATTAGTATCTAAATTTGTATTGTTCATTGCTTGCACAGTAATATTTGTCTACTTATAATGCAAATAAAATATTTTTATGATATAATATTACCAATATATAAATCATAAGTTACATTTCAATTGAATATTAGAATTTTGAAGCGCACGGATCAAAGTTGGTTGAGCTGACTGTATAGCGAGGCAACGCGGCAGCTCTACGCACACAGCTTTGGTCGCTTATGTGTGCGTGAAATTAACGAAGAAATACCTATAGTTGACTTTGCGCGCAAGGTGTAAACGCTTTTAAAACTTTGAATGTTCGCTTAAAGGAAATCTAGGTATTTTCAAACATGTGTCTGTATGTAATAAACGGTACTGTTATTTATTTATTAGTTTTTTACCCCAACGAAGCCTTACCAATAAAACAATTTAAAATGCATCAGAGCATAAATGGCGGCCGTGTCGCTCAATCTCTTACCGACTACTGTGGGATGGAGATAATAATACCATTTAATACTATGCCGTCCACATTTGCGCTTGCCATCAATCGCAGTGCAGTCATGCCATGTCATTATGATAATAGAAGGACAATAGAGTGGGCGGTCTAGTGTACCAGTAGGACAAAGATTAAATTATATTTTAAGTAATAAAGCATTTTATGCCTGTCCATATTTCACACTAATATTGAATCGGTTATCTTACAGAATGACGAAAAATAATTTTACCAACGGCGACCTTTTGGGTTCAATTAACAATTATTTTCTGTAATCAACAATTTTATTATATATATAAAGAAACTTCATCTTGTAAACTAATAGTCATTTTTTTCAGGTTCAGTCTACATCAGAAATTCGAATTGTAAATTACCTTAATAAAAATATTATTAAAATTATATCTCTTATATACATTCCTAAATATTGAGTTTTCTCAAAAAAAAATTGTTGGTGTGGTATTTGTTTTTTAAATCGCTTTATTCGTCCAAGAGTGAGGAGCAATATCTAACGTATTTATTTTGCTTCAGTTGTTGTGGTCTGCGCGAATCCAAGCACTGTGAGGGAGATAATGCTGGCAGCTGATGACCTAAACATGGTGTCTTCAGGAGAATACGTATTCTTCAACATTGAGCTGTTTTCCAAGTAAGTGTAATTTGTTATTATTAAATATATTTATCTAGCGACTAGTGGTAATAAAAATAGGGAAAACTTGAGGATACCAGGCCATTAGGAAGATCGGCTATGAGGAGGACTGACCAGATAAAAGTAGCAGTAAATGGCTTATCATCATTACATGAGAAGAGCGATGGCCTGTTGTAAAGCTTGTCACCAACACCTAAAATGATGACCTCAACCACACAGTTAAGAAAGATACCGGCAAAGAACAATATATTTTATTAGCCTACACTTAAGTGTTAGAGAGTTAAAGTAGCAGTAGAATGTTAAAATATTATATAGTGAAAATTGATTATGGATGCGGCAGAGAGGCGTTTGAATGGAGGTTACAGGTCACGGTACAGCAAGCGCAGTGTCAGAAGCCCACTTATAAGGTTCACGGATCTACTGAAGATTGCAGAAAGTCGCTGTATGCATGCCGTTATGAAAACCTTTGGGATAGGCCTATATTCAACAATTATCTTAAGTTTTAAGATGACAAGAGCAGCGGAATGCCAAGCAATTTTTGTTATTAATGTTTTCTACTGTTCATCAACGGTCCATTAGTTTACCATCACGCGACATGCTCGTTACGCCTTTAAATTAAAAAAAAAATCTTGTGAAGAAAGACCAGTCACATAACCAAGGAGTGCTGTCCTAGTGTTTTTTGGATTTCGAAGCGAACCCATGGCTTAGTTCACAGCTCATTGAACCAATAAGACAAATAAATTATCTAACATTACCGAATTACCTTCAGGAATTCAACATTTCACCCTCACTACCTCTATTCCAATAAAATATTCAGCAAGGATCTATCAATTGTGAAATATATCAAAATTGGTTTTGTATCGTTCGCATTCCTAAAGACAGTAAGTATACGCCACGTGTCAAAATATGATTGATATATTTTATTCTTTACGCGAATAGGTATTCATTTTTCACAATTGCAATTTATATTAGGAACCAAACGAGAATGGATGGATAGGTGTGAATAATTTAAAGGGTTTTAGGGGGTTGTTGTTTATAAAATTAAATGTTGTATTCCGGGTATTGACTATGAATATTGTTAGGTTGGATGAATCGTACTAAATTCATCCAACCTAGCAATATTCAAAGACCATGAATTTCATGCTGGAATTTTGAGTTTTGAGTCCGCCCTTTAACCACGGAAGCTGTAAAGTAATCAAAACGTTTTAAAGTAAAAAATAAAGATAAAATCAACAAAATATGCAATAAAATTCGTTATAATATGTTTATTTTAATGTGTAACAATCGCGTAAATCTAAGAAATCATTATAATAGGCAATAAAGAGCTCGTTAAAATGATATCAAAAATTCAAGTAGTCATAAAATCAAGAACTACGACTTTGTATCAACCCTCTATCGGCTTTATATACCCTTCATGACAAACCTTGTATGTGTAGGTTATTTTAGTAATAATCCATTCGCCTAGATTTTTTATTCATCATAGGCAGAGCAAACAAGCAAGTGTACATAAGAAGAGAGCAATCACGACTCAAGTTGCCGTTCTTTGATCAAGGAAATTATTGTGCTTCCAGTCACGTCATAACGGAATGAAATGCAACAGCGACCCACTTGCGTTGCTTTCAGTTAAGACTGGCTTACATAACATAAATAAATAATACATCTAACAGTCACATACATAGCCCTGACCCCACACTGAGATCGAGTCTTGTGACGTGGTTATCCGCCACGATGTGGATATTAGGCCGCCTATTGTCCATGTCTTTAGTTTTTTAAGTATTTTGTATGCGTCTTTCATTTTGGTGTACAATAAAACATAATATATAAATAAATAAAATAAATTATCAGGAACTACGAGAGACTTTCGGTCTCACAAACATCCTGACCTGAAAAAAATACCTGTGGAGGACACAAATATTTGTCTCGGTAGCCGATGGTCGGTGGACGTGGATAGTCGGTGGAGCAGACAAGTTTTGAAGTGGAACCGTGCTTAGGTAAACATAGTGTAGGAAGTTTCACGATGGCCTGACGACTTGAAAGGTGACGAGTAGCGGATGGATAAAGGTTGCTCAAGGTTGGGATGGTTGACGCTCACTTGGGGAGGCCGACATCCAGCAGTAGACGAGGATATGCAGAATATATAAGATTGGATAATATACTTCCTGAAAACGGGCATCCTTTACGATTGGGAGGAAGAGTCTTATTCCATCATGCTAGCCTAGCTCGGGTAGTTTGATTCATAAAATCTAACGATGTTATCAGTATTGCTAGCGCGGGTAAGCCAAACATACGTAAGCTTACGATCCCATCGCATGAGGTGTAAGCAAAGGTATCAATAATGCTACCGACAATTTGATACCTTATTTCAGCCCCGAATATGATAGACAGCCAACCAATCGTCATTTTAGGCATAAAATTCAATTTCGGGAAACTCGCATGAGAATTGCCACAGCAACAACAAATAATCATAAGTATGCATAATAATAATTTCTATCTCTTGCAGCCTCGCATCAGCTTCGTCGAAAGAACCTTGGAAGGTGGAAAATGACACAGATGAGCGGAATGAGAAAGCGAGACGGGCGTATAGCGCTGTCCTTACTGTTACGAGTCCAGCTCCTGAGAAGAAAGAATATTTAGAATTTTCTGATCAGGTAAGTACATCAAATGTCATAAGCTTCATTGTTTATTTCCAAAGAGGCTGAAGTTCTAATAATGACATGCATAAATCACCGAGTTTATTACTCTCCCAAGATATGATACGGATGAGGGAACGAACAAAGTTCCAAAATTCATAAATATTCTAATTTTTGCAACTCTCAAAAATAACTCAAACGTTATACACAGTAGATTGCCTGGCCTGGAAATCCACCTCAGGACTCACAAATCAACAGTATAATAGATACTGTCATTAGGACAAGATGACTATTCTAAAGTAAAACCATAGAGTAAATAGTAGACATTTATATTTTATGTGATGTAGATAATGATTACTGATATATCGGAGGAAATCCAAATGCTTCCCAGAGGTTATCAAATATACGGTCGAATGTTACGAATATGTCGAGACAAAGGGTTCAATCAATAGGAATCAATAGGGATATATCCACTGTTTGGGGACATTGAGATTGTCTTGTTTCAAAGCAAATAGCATGGCTTAGATCACTCCGGTCTAGTGTATTTGGGTGTTAGTGTAATATGCATCTCTGATTCAGTTATAAACACCCATTAAAACACCAAACATACTACAATGTTTTCCAATTACTAGTTAAACTGACATCCTCCATTGACAGCCTCCGTGGCGCAGGCGGTTAGACGCCGCCAGTGAAACGAGAGGCCGCGGGTTCGATCCCCGCACCGAGAGAAATGTTTGTGCGGCCCACAAATATTTCTCTCGGGTCTGGGTGTTTGTGAGACCGAAAAGTCTCTCGTAGTTCCTGATACCCACGACACAAGACTCGATCTTAATGTGGGGTCAGGACTATGTATGTGACTGTTGGGTGTTATTATTATTATTATTATTAAAACTTAACAGAACTGAATAGGTCATGACAGACATAGGTCTTTCACATGTGAAAGGCTGCTTGGGTATATGCCACCGCAATGAATATTTCTACCGTCGAACAGCAGTGGAAATGCATATTCGTTTTTCGGATTGAAGGACATTGTAGCCAGAGTAACTACTGGACATATTGAGACATACCATCTTAAGTCTCAGGATGGCAAGCGCAGTGGAATGTCAAGCATTACTTAGTAACTCAAGGTGTTGTTTAGTTTCGCTGCTGTTCATGAGAGGTCGTATCGCTTACCACCAGGTGAAAGAAATGCTCGTCTCGCCCGTCATTGCAAAAAAATGCATAATTATGATTCAAGAATGAAGATTTCAAATTTTGAAATAACATTACTTAATCTTTCCTCTGTATCTGTATCTGTATCAGCCCATATACGTCCCACTGCAGGGCACGGGCCTACTTTACAATCGAGAATACGATTGAGAGTGGTTAGGCCATATAGACTAAAATAAAATTGTAAATCAACTAAAGTTTCAGATGTCAGATCTCTTAATATAGCGAATACACCCCGACGCCCACTTTATTGTGTTCGCGAAGCTATCGCGTATAATAGACTTAAAGCTTACAGAATTTAATTACCGTTGTTCCAATAACAATTTAAAATTAAGAAAGTTTCCAACATTATAGGGCTGCTTTCAGAAATACATGTTCCTGCTTATATTACGCGAAACTGGGATATATTTATCATAAATTCTTTGAATTATGGTGATTCAAACTCAGAATCATAAATTAAATAAAATGTAGGTAAATTAGACTGATTGTGTAGTATGTGATTGGATTTTTAAATTGGATATATTAGTTTTTGTTGCACTAAGACGCACTAAAACGGTGAAGGAAAACATCGTGAGGAAACCTGCATACCATAGCGATTCATAAGAATTTCTATGGTATGTAAGTCCGCCAACCCGCACTAGGCCAGCGTGGTGGACTATATGGCCTAACCACTCTCAATCGTACTCTCGATTGTAGAGGAGGCCCGTGCCCTGCAGTGGGACGTATATGGGCTGATACAGACAGTTTTTGTTGACGGTTTTTGATAAGTAGCTGTTTTGTGTATAGGATGCTTTTATTATGGTATAATAATAGGTCGGTTGAATTAAGGCTACAACAGAGAATGTTAATTGAACGCTCGCATTTCGTTTAGTTAAACATTTCGTTAAGCATTTCGTTAAGTTAATTACGTAGCGGAAAGCGCAGCGTGGGACGTTCACCCACAAGGTGGTCAGACGACCTGGTAAAGGTCGCGGGACGTCGCTGGATGCAGGCTGCCTCCAACAGGTCTCTGTGGAAATCATTGGGGGAGGCCTATGTTCAGCAGTGGACTTCCTTTGGCTGATGGATGGATGGATGGATGGATGATTTCGTTTAGTTATTAAAATTGTCAACTGATCAATAACCAGACTAAAAAAAAATGCAAAAAGATTTTTTTTTAATAAAAATCAAATAAATTAATCTTCACTTTTCTCAAACCCTTCCATCCTTAATATATTGGTACTTTAAATTGATATTCACAGTGTTTTCTAATTTTAGAATCTTGGAGAAGTTTTAGATTGGGTTAATATTTTATTAAGTCGATAAATGGATCTTGGGAATTTATTTACCTTTACAACCTGACCAAAGTTTATAATTACTATACCTATAAGTAGTTTTAATGCAATTTTCCTCCATAAAATAAATTTTAAAATTCAATCACCTTTTAGGTAAAAGACCTAGCAGCCAGAAAATACAACTACACATTCGGTAAGGGCGAAGTGGTGTCTACGTTCGTAGCAGCATTCTACGACGCGGTGCTCCTCTACGCGCTGGCATTGAACGACACGCTACGCCAGGCGTCCGACCCGAGGGGTCAGTTGGACGGCTCCGCGGTTATCCGAAATATGTGGAACAGGACATTTCAAGGTAATTGTCGTTGCCATAGCAAAGTATTTTTAATTAAACAGATTTTTGTAGATAACATTATTTCCTAAATTTAAATTATTTTACAATTTGTATATATGTATGTATGTATGTTATGATGGTGTAATTTGTGTTTTTTTTAGTTAGTATGAATATTATATAATTTCCTCTCTTTTAATTTCTTTTTAATTATTTATTTTTTATTTTACATTGCCTTCTCTTTCTCCTTCTCTTTAAATCCATCCCATGGTTGTTTGTAAGACATTGCTTTATGCGATAACCGCCATTTGTACTTTTTATTTGTTTTAGTTTCTGAATATTGTATTTGTTTTTTTTTATGTGTACAATAAAGATTTAAATAAATAAATATTGATAGAATTAATTAAATATATATATTTATACACGTGTATAAACTGGTTGTATACAAGAAAACAGAGTTAGGTATTAGTTTAAATAACTTCAGATAGAAATATTCCTGGTTTTTTAAAATGAAAAGTAATTGAAAATTGAGAATATTGTATTATTTATTAGCACCTAACCCCCTGAATATTATCTTTAATTCTATTCTAATATTATAAAGAGGAAATATTTGATTGCTTAAATATTTCAGACCATATTACTTCGGGACCGATTTGGATAATTCTGTCACTATTAGAATTCTACATTATCTGATGAACATAGGTGATAGAATTTGAGTATTTTCAAAAAAGTATACCTGATCCCGAACCTGGCTGGCCCGATATCTGTAATAAGTATATTTCTTCAGGAATTACTGGTGAAGTGATCATCAATAGCAATGGTGATCGAGTCTCGTCCTATTCGCTGCTGGATATGAACCCAAATACCAGCAAGTTTGAGGTACGTATTCCATTATATACTTACTTAACCGTTTAGAATTTATATAGGTTACAATATTGTGGATTCAAAAAACCTAGGTAGGTTTGATCTATCTCTATAGAGCAGTCTAAAAAAACTCACATTTAATCCTATAAAACAGTTCATAATAAAAAAGACGTGTGGCACTCGGAGACTGCCGCGGTAAAGCTATTGCATAGCATTTTTTATCAACTTATGTTATTATAATTATTTATTTAATTTATGCAGTATTTTTTTTTCCTTTATTTCTCTTTGATATTAATTGTACAGATATTCACTGTTGTACGTGCGAGCTTCGTAGAGTCGTACCATGAAGTAAATACAACGAGGAGGTGCCCTAACGCCGAAACTCTAAGCAGTCATGAGTCACCAGATTGCGGGGCTAAGAGGGGGATTACGCATGCGCAGTAACGCCGATACAACCAATGCCACCTAGAGGCGAGTTGCTGAACTAAAGAGAGAAGCGTGATATTTCAAAAAGTCATTAAAAGTTCTGCTATTCATCGATAGGTGGCAAAACTAAATATCGAAAGAGGTTAGATTACAATTAATCACGCAATAGCTTTGCAATTCGCATTTAAAAGTACTGGCACATATTTTAATAAAAATAAAAATATAAAATTTAAATTTTGGTCGGACTTAGGTTATTTTCATTACGGAATTTCTGGATTCGGTCTCCACGCTCGAGGCCCGCGATAGAAGCTATGCAATAGCTTAAAAATAAGTCGTATACTAAAACTAAAACTCACTGACTCATGGGAACAGCCTATGGCCCAGCTTTTGGTATTTCCTATAATTGATCATAATATGTGCAAAAAATAAATACAGTATAATCTCACTAGTCTGGCACTTCAATAGACCGATACGTCTAATAATTAATCGGGCACCCTCCGCCCGCACCTTCCTCGCAAGTTGCGCAAAGGCAGACCTCAATTAAAGAATTTTTTTTATTTTTTTTATTGCATTGAATGGCGAGACGAGCATGCCGTTCGCCTGATGGTAAGCGATGCGACCGCTCATGAACAGTAGCAAAACCAAACAACACCTTGATTTACAAAGCAATGCTTGGCATTCCACTGCGCTCGCCATTCTGAGACACAAGATGTTAAGTCTCAATATGTTCAGTAGTTACTCTGGCTACAATGTCCGTCAATCCGAAACACAACAGTGCATTTAAACTGCTGTTTGACGGGAGAAATAGACATTGCGGTGGTACCCACCCAGGCAGCCTCTCACATATGAGAGACCTACCACCAGTAAAATTATGTAATTATTCAAAAGATTATTGTAAAACTATGTAATTACATGTCAATTTTGAGATATGTTTCACTTACTTTAAAACAAACAAGAACACAAATATGTACATTTTTTTCATTGCCCGGTGTAGTTACAACACTCCGCCTGATGGTAAGCGCAAATGCTGTCCAGGCAGTGTATCGAATGGCATCAGACGACAGTTCCAAGACATTCGATATAATTATGCCGGCCTACTGAGATGCCTCTTCACACTACGGCGGAAAGACCACGGATATGACATAGGACATGCATTCATTACACTGATTCTCTTTATGAAATGATATTTTTTATTGTATTTTTTCTCTATAATCCAGTAATCCAAACATTCCAATAAACCGGCACCCTTTGGTTTTAAATAGTGCCAGATTACTGAGATTTTACTGTATTACCATAAACATCTAAAGGAATCACATATTTTGTCCTCAAGTTAACGCAAAATTCTACCGAACCATTAAATTTTCCGAACCTAGACAAATTACTTTGAGTTGCGAACTTGGAATTTTGGGAATGGGGGTTACGAACAGAAATACTTCGCTTTAACTTCTTACAGATACTTAGGGATTTAAAGGGTAAGCTTTCGAATATCCGAAGCTTATTTTATTCGTTCGGGATAAGAGTATTTTTATAAAAGAAAAACACATTACGTTAGTGGTCGTAGGTCTCACATATTATGTGAGAGGTCGCCATGGTAGGTACCACCGCAATGTCTATTTCTCCAGTAAAACAGCAGTGTAAATGCACTGTTGTGTTTTGGTTTGAAGGATCTTGTAGCCAGAGTAACTACTGGATATATTGAGACTTAACATCTTATGTCTCAGAATGGCTAGCACAGTGGATTTCCAAGTATTGCTTTGTAATTCTAGGTGTTGTTTGTTTCTAGGAACAAAATTTAATTCATTGCTATCCAAGGCAAAACAAGTATTTTTTTTTCTTTATTGATCAAACAAATAAAATCTATAATATCTTCTAACTTTATACTTCGCTTACGTAGATTTGATATACATAATTTATTATTTCACGCAAGCCTGTCTTTAATCAACCACTGGAGACTGTCCCGCCCTCACACCCACCACTGCAACTCCTGTAAGCCAGGATCAACAGTGGCACGCAATGTAATGACACCGAGCATTGAAGCTCGGCGAGTCTCCGGGAATGTCTAACTTGTCTTTAACCCGCAACGAAATCAATCAGAAAGTTAAATTAATAGGAGGAGTTGGAAATAAATTATTGTCCACTTCCCTCCGTGCAAAGCGGGTGACAAAACGATGAAATAAAGAGGTAAATAACCTCGCAAAAAGACTTTTACAGCCGGAGAAGCCAGCTGTAAAGCACCACGGATCAAATCCTTATTACATTTAAATGGGACCTAATATGTGAGCTGTTACACTTGATTCCAGTAATAGGTATGGCAAAAACGCCGGAAAGCACGGAAATTCGTCCTAGTCTCTACAAGGTCCGTGTAGTATACAACTCCAGATGATATTTGCATACTATCCAGCATGGTTTTACGCTCATTCTGCCAAAGACTACACTCCCAAAGTATATGATGCGCGGATTGTTCATATTCGCAATTTGCTGTTGAACATGGGCACGCAGGCGATTCCACAAGCTTAAAAGAGTATAGTTTAGACTTAAAGTTACCATGGCCCGTGAGGAACTGTGATACGCAATAATCGACATCTAGCCATGTCTTCGTCAAACGATCACGCACGCAAGGAAAATATTGGTATAAATGCCGTCCCTTCAAAGATACCTCCCATCTATTTTGCCATTCATCTAATAGTTCGCTATATACCATAGGAAGCGGTTTAAATAATCTGTCGACTTTTAAGAGTTCACGTGCAGTTAAAAATCTTTGATCCATATTCTCCTTAGTAGAGTAATACATGGCGGCGCGACGTTGCACCTCCAGATCGACTGGAAGTACACCCGCCAGGACAGGCAAAGCTTCGGTACTAACAGTTCTATATGCCTTGCACAAGAATATCAACGCCAAACGTTGGCTCTGGAGCAGTTTTCTTCGCACAGCACCGATAGTAGCCCTATCAGCCCATACGGGAGATCCATAACAAATACATCCTAAGTAAGTTGCTCCATAGATGATTTTTAGTGTATTGAAAGATAGCCCCCACGTTGATTTCGATATTCTTGTCAAAGCAAAAAAGTTCCTTTTCGACTTTTCCCCGACGTTCTTAATATGTTCCAGAAAGGAAAAATTCCTTTCCAAAATTAAACCGAGATAACAAACCGATTCTTTTTTCTTTACAGTGATACTATTAAATTTAATTCGCGGCGGTGATTTTAAAGTTCCTTTTAGAAGTAATTGGAACGTTTTATGTGGTGCAAACTGTAAGCGATTTCGATGTCCCCAATCACATATTAATTTTAAACACGCGTCTGCCATATTTTTTAATCCCGACCTACTGTTTGACTCTATAAGCAAGAGGCCATCGTCCGCATATCCGGTCAAAGAACACCCCGACGGTAAGGGGATTGTAAGAAAATCGTCGAAGCCTAAATTCCACAAATAAGGACCTAAGACCGAGCCTTGTGGACAACCCATCGTCAGTGGTTTCGACACGGCATAGTGTCCAAGTTTAAGTTTTGTTGTTCCATGCGAGAAATACGAGTAAATAAGTGAATATATATTTTTAAAGCAACCTCGTAATTTCAACTTAAGAAGCAGCATTGGCCACCAAGCGTTGTCGAAAGCACCGGAGATGTCCAGAAAAATACCGAGTACATATTTACACACCGATGTACTTACCGCTCTTCTAACCGAAATTGCCGCGTCGATAGTTGACTTACCCGTAGTAAAACCGAACTGATTTTCGTGAAATTTTGGTCCGCCCGGTAGCAATCGAGGGACGATAAGACGCTCTAAAAGTTTACCTAGCGACGGCAAGAGTGTAATAGGTCTATACGACTTAGGATCATGTGGAGGTTTATCGCCACTCTTGGGTATTATCCGAATGAAACCGGTACGCCATACTCGCGGAAATACCCCTTCAGCAATGCATCTGTTATAAACAGTAAGTAACGCATCGCCTGCCGATTTACACGCCTCTTTAATCATTTTGTTCGATATTTTATCGTCACCGGAAGCCTTGTTTAGGGGCAAAGATCGTACGATTTTACTAAATTCATCAAACGACGACAGATTTGAATCCGAAGAGTTCGGCAGTTCCCCGGCCCACATCCTAATCTGCTTGTGGTATTCTGTGTCATTTTCAACATTATCATCCGGAATTAACGATTGTAACAGAGCGTCCGTTGTCTCCTCAATACCAGTGGTGTAGTTGTTGTCAATTTTTAAATTCTCAATATATGCCAAATTGATTGACCTATTCGCTTTGAATTCATGGTATAAAGGAGACCACGGACCCTCACTATCTAACCGAGCCACAACTTTTCGTAATAAATTACCCTTAGATTTTTGGACGGCCGCTTTATAATGCGATCTGGCAACTCTCAGTTTATTTAAAGCAGATGTAATTGCTTCCCCTGTGACAGAACGTCTCTTAAGCCCATTAAAACGCCTACGCGCTCTCCGAAAAGTCCGACGTAGTTGGACTAGTAAATCATTCCACCAATCACACCTCCGAGCGTTAGTGATGGAACCTCGACCGATGGTAACGTCTGCGCAATATGTAAACGTGTCCGACATAATCTCCGCACAGGTTTCAGCTGACAGATCATTGCGAGTGAAGTCCCCAGCATGTCGAGCAAATAGCGAGCTAAATAAATCCCAGTCTGCGCCTCGGGATTTATATTTAAAATTAAAATTATTATGTACCGGACCCTGCGTCAATCTAGGCAAGAACTCGTACACAATCAGGCGATGGTCACTACACGACGCGTCCGGTAGGACGCGCCACCTATCAATACGGACGTCTCCACTAGAAAGTGTGACGTCAATAGAAGATTCGCCCATAGGGCTACTGTAAGTAGGTGGTGCATCGGGGGTGTTGTGTATTTCGAGATTCATCTCTGCAATGAAATCTTCTACAGCGCAACGTCGCTCGGTATCAGTGGAGCGATATTTGCCATACCAAAGGACAGATGACGCATTAACGTCAGCACCTATAATAATTTTATGTCCAGCGAGGGACCGCAAGACATAGCGGAGGTGACACAGGTGAGGACCCACAGGATCTGAGTATTGAAAATAACAGCTCACAACATAAACCTTACAAATCGGACTAGACACCTCAGCGACAGCACAGTGTGACGTCATAAGATTACGCACAGAGGTTACGGTAAGATTTGAACCCGACACAAAAATACCTGCTCGTGAGTTGCTATCAAGTTGTACGACCTTACTAGATATACGCGCATGTGATATTGCTCCTGTACTAGTACGATATTTAACTTATACTCGCGAATTAACGTATCTAATTCCGACGTTGCTACCCTATCATTATGGAGGTTTAACTGTCCGATGGTAAAGTTATTCATATTGTGTTAGTACTGGGTCGAGAGAAATAGTTGTTGGAGTTTGTAGTTGTACGTTGGACACTCCTGAGACCCACAGCGATGATCGTGGGGTTTTTTTAAAGCGCTTGCAAGGTGCGCATACTGGCTTAAAATCTGTGTCTGAACTGTGCGGACACGCCTTAGTCTCGTGTGCTTCAGCACAGACGGCACACGTAGGTGTTTTTACTGTACAGAACTTTTGCACATGCCCATAGTATTGACAATTCATACAACGCACTATTTCTAAGTCGTCAATGAATCGACAGGTGACCCAGTCAATAAATAATTTCTCTTTTGTGTCCGCCAGATGTTTCCTTATCTCTGAATCTAACTCAATGCCAATCCATTTACGACCGTTATCTAAATTACGTCTACGAACTATTTTAATGGATTTAATGAAATCATCCTCCTTTATTGGCAATTCGTCCTTGATATTTTGACGATACAGTGCGGTAATAAAAGCGCGGTCTTCCATAGAGGATGGCACATCCTTAACGAGGATACGGGGGCGGCGCCCCTTGGGTTTTTCGAGACGTAATCCCGCCGATTTAATTGCCTCGACAGATTCGAGTTTTTTAATTTGTTTCTCATTCGCAACACGAAGCACGACGCGACCCTTCGTGGTTTTTTTCACGCCTACAATTTGGAATCCGTCATCACTTGGCTTTATTGCCTTAAAAAGCGCCTGTTTAGTTGCGGACGATGACGCCAAATCAGCTGATCGCTCGTCCGTCGGACATGCAACAATACACGGCCGTGGCGCGCGCGACTCCACTAGCGGTGCAGGTTTCGGTAAACGGAGTTTAAGTCGATCGGAGAAAAGTGAATTATTATTCTCGACAATATCATGACGTTTGTATTGGTCTAATTCGCGTTGCATATTGGCCAACTTGGTTTCATTGCAAGATGATTTTAATGCTAGTAACGAAACTATGGATGTAACACGTTGCGTTATATCTAACACTGCTGACCTATTCGCCACATTCATACGCGAGCCCTGATCATTAACAAGCTCATTAATTTTCGACAAATAATTGGAAACATCTGACACCAAATCACAATAGTCTGCGCGGCTCGCGTCGCTGCCGTTATCTAAAGATGAAGTCTCGGTCGATTCCGATAATTGCAAACGTTTGGAACATACGGGGGAAACATAAGTTGGTGAAGTCGTGTCACTAAAAAGTCGTTTAGCCGAATTAGGTGACCTAGGTGTTAGCTTACTTTGACCGAAAGGATTGGGCCCACGGTCGGGCGGAACTTTATTTTGAGCTGACATTATTTTGCCGAAATGAAATTAAGATTTTATTATTTTTAATCTTATAAAATGACACAAACAATATAAAATATTACTTTGAAAAGAAACAACAGCTGATTGTATGCCGGCCGAGCGATATTTTTTTTTTTTTAATCAACCACTATGAAAAATATCACATTCTAAGCAAATGATGAAATACTAATGGTAACACTAATTCTCACATATTGGAGAGCGATCCGACCCGACTCCGCGCGGGTACAGATATACTTTTTTAAATGACAGCCAAAATGTTCAATAATTACGTCTATCATTTTAGAGTATCGACCAATCGAAACACGAAAAAGTGATAAAATTTTCTCGATTTGCTAGATTTTTCACTACTCCTTCCCTCCTTTCAATCACCGTGATTTTATATAGCCTATAGCATTTGTCGATTAATTACCTATTCAATACCAAAAAATAAATCAATTTGTACCAGTATTTCCTGAGATTAGCGCCCAAATACTGGAACACCATTCAAATAGTAAGTTGCTCTTAACAGCACACGGCCCGATTATATTCAAGCGGGATTAACGTAGTTAAGCGCAACTTATATTTAAGTTGCGTTCGAGTATTTGGGCGTAGAGGTAACAAACAAACAAACTCTTCAGCTTTATATATTAGTATGGATTTCCCAACTTGCGAATCGACCTCAATTTCTCGTAATTCAAAACCGTTGTACACAGGATCATTCAATCATGAATTACTCTGCCAAGAATCTTAACAAATAGGAAATAATATTCATTACTAACAATAGCAACTCGTCTCGATCCGTAATTGGAGCCAACGATAAAATGGATAACATTTTCTGAGAGCGAAAAGCACAATGAAATACATTGAATTAAATTATTTAATTGCGGTAAACAACTGAAAGTGGTAAAGCTACTTTTAGGTCGAGGTCAAAATGATTCACACGTGTAACGGTTCCGAATTTTATTGTTTTTATTTGTAACTAGCGGCCCGGCCCGGATTCGTCCGGGTGCATTATACATTATGATTTTAGTCCATATCAGACACCCTACAGCCACATACATAGTCCTAACCCCAAACTAAGATCGAGTCTTGTGTTGTGGGTATCAGGAAATATGATAGACACCAGGCCGAAACAAATGCTTGTGGTTCACGCATACATTATTCTCAGTGCGGGGATCGAACCCGCGGCCTTTTGTTTCACAGCCGTCGTCTTACTGCGCCATGAAGGCTGTCAAAAAACAATAGATCAAACATACTCTTTTGAAGGAATTGACGTCATTTATTTGGATAGTCTGAGCTTTAATCTATTCAAGGAATTCCAAGAAGCAGGCACGTTGTTTTTATCTAACATCATCATGACCTTTGTACTCAACTAATATATAGAGATTTAAAATCTTATGTCTCAGGATAGCGAACGCAGTAGAATTTTAAGCATAGTTTTGTTATTCAAGGCGGTGTTTGGTTTTGCTACTGTTTATGAGCGGCGGCATCGCTTACCATTAGGCGAACGGCAAGCTCGTCTCGCCATTTATTGCAATAAAAAATAACACTTGGAAACTACTAGTTTAAGTTTGGCTGTATTATTTATCTTATTTTTAATTTTTACTCTTGTACTGTATATTTCCATTACTGCAATAAAAATAATAAATAAAACCACAAATACCCGCCATTTAAATAAATAAGCTGATCAGAATTCCGAACGGTTTCAACTGCAGTGGTTTAATAAAGAGATTCAAATGCAGTCGTCGAGAATAAGAAAAAGACTGCGCATATAAAAATCTAGTTTGCTTGATGCTCACTGGATAAATATATTTTTAATTAATAGAGTAACTTCTTGACCTATTGTGACTTAACATCTTATGTAATATTGTCTTCATTTGACGATCATTGTTCGTGAATAAATATAAATTGCTTTATTACGTATCTTTGCAAACGCTCCTCTCAAAACACATATTTGCTTTCATTTTCGCTGGTAAATATTATTTCTTTTTATGTTTTGGGACTGCGTACTTTTAATATTTGTTGTAAGTCTCATATGAGAGGCGGCCTGTGTGTGTACCACCGCAATGTCTATTTATCCTGCTACTCACTTATACACTTCTGTTTAGCGGTTTTGTTCTGATCGAATAGCATTGTAGTCAGAATAACTACTGGACATAATGAGGCTTAACACCTTATGTCTCAGGATAGCGAGCGCATTGGAAAGCCATGCATTGCTTTAAATTTTATTGTGCCGTTTAAAAAAAAACTTCCCGTCTCGTCAGGCGAATAGATTACTCATCTCGCCATTCATAGAAATAAAAACAAGTAATAAAAATATCAGTTAAATTATCTGACATAATAGTTTCGCATAATATATTTGGCATAAATATATTTGGCATAAATATATTTGGCAATACTTGGGTGAGACCTGGTGTTGTATGTAAGTGGACTTATTTAGCTTAGAATAAGGATAATAATAGTGTATCCATCCACTAATAATACTTATCTATTTTATTGAGATTATACCGAAATCATCATCATCATCATATCAGCCACAGGAAGTCCACTGCTGAACATAGGCCTCCCCCAAGGATCTTCACAATGACCTGTTGGAAGCGGCCTGCATCTACCTGCAATACCGAAATGCAATGAAATAAATTATTCCTTACCTTTGTCTTACAAGTATACGTAATTGAAAAAGATTTACGATTGTCTAAAATACGTTTCATTAGATATATTGCTCAGTCTATCCATACCTATATTCCACTAGTGACAAAAAATAAATAAAAACAAATACAAAATAAAACGCTCAATACAACGCCACTTAAAGTTACGAAGAGTAACGTTCAGTAGAGACATCGAACATTCTGGAACATCACAGCTATTGTTTGTGTTCGCTCACATTATGGGAGCAATTTTTCAGCGACCTCTCCATTCAAATACGGAACGGTCGTTGACGTCAATCACGATAGGCTGGCTGCACGCTTTCAATTATATTGGATGTAAAATCAACTTAAAAATAAAATAAATATTTTAATATTTATTTGCATCACACACACTAAATACGCTTAAATAAAATTATTTATGTAATTTGTGATGGGAATATTAATTAAGAAGGATGAGTGATAGACAACGGACTTGTAACTTTTAAAATAAAACTTATTAGAGGAATATCGTAAGAAACTGTAGGTGTAAAATAATAAATTAATTGATTGATTATAATTTACCATCGGTTTAATATAGAATATTCATAAGATTTAGATATTTAACAGCCTCTTTGGCGCAGTTGGTTAAACACCGGGTGCGAAACGAGGGGCCGCGGGTTCGGTCCCCGCCCCGATACAAATGTTTATTTGAACCACTAATATTTCGTGTCTGGGGGTTTGTGAAACCGCAAAGCTTCTCATAGTTTTTGATACCCACGACATATGACTTAATTAATCGTAGTGTGGGGTCAGGACTATGTATATGACTGTTGAGAATATTTATTTTCATTTCATTACTTAACGCATAACTGACAAACATAATGTTCAGTTAAATTTGACGGCGTATGTCAGCTCTAAGACGTGTTTTCACAAAGATATTGGCTCCAAATAACATCAATGTGCTTTATACTGAAGGTTGAAAGGGCTTGGCGGATCTTATTGATGTCCCTATTTCTCACGCAATATATTGTAGCCTGGCGTTTAGATAGGTATATTGGAACCCTGTTTAAGATTAATGATAGTAGTGAGAAGGTATTGAAGAACGCGAAACTGAAGTTCAATAAGGTTGTCTCCAAGGTTAGATTTTGAGCAGTATTTAATAGTTCTTAGGAAATATCGCTTAAAAATATATAAACTTGAAAACAGAATCAAAATTGGTTATAAAATGACTAAGATATTAATATTTTAAATAGTGCGGTGGGCTTTCTTTTGTATTCATTATCAGTCCCGAGTCAGGAATTTGAGCCTGATATGCTGAAAAGCTCGCTCCTTATCACGAAGTGACAAAGCGAATAAGGCGAAACGTGGGTGTTTTGACTGCTACTAGGGGAACCTTTACATACCCTTTATCTTCTTCTAAAGCGTGTTCTTAAGTATTTATATTGAATATATAATTTCGATTTCATAAAAATATTTATGACAAACGTGGATTTCCTAGTTGAACCTCTGCCTACACTTTCTGGGGAAAATACATGAGTTTATGTGATATGTATGTATTTTATTTCAAGTCTGAAAACCCTTATCACGTATATACTAGTCTAACCGCTTTTAATAATGGAGCCGGCCTCATGGTATAGTTTGATTAAAGGTCTGATATAGCGCCCAGACACACGATCTCTAATTAGAACCATACCAAACTTGTCGTTTGAAATATTCAAGACATATATACGAGTATATATGCACGATATACGAGTATCGACTCGGATGGGGCAGCTGTAACATACCTAATGGTGCATTCCACTGCTGTTAACCTTTGTGGAACATTGTGCAACAGGCTCACGGTATTTGACCGCACTCTGAATTCAACCAAGTTGCGAGTCATGTATAATCACTGTATTGTAACCTTGTTTTGAAAAGAGCAACGCTTGTGTTTCTTGCCCGTTCTTCTGTGGTAAAGACAGCCTTGAATAGGGCGGTAATAAAAAAAAGTGAAAGGCAATCGTAGTTTGAGGTACCCACGTGAAAAGATTCGATCTTAATTCAAACTAAAATGATCTGACCTCATCGTCAAAACTACATATGTGACTGTTGGGCGTATTTTTTTTATTGTAGTGAATGGCATGACGAGCATGCCGTTCGTATTTATTTATTTGTATCTATGGAGATGCACCTTAACAATTGTTATAACCTGACAAAAGCAAACATAATAATAGTGAGCGCGGGAAAACTAATATAAACCTTGACCTTGTTTATAGCTAGGAGTTACCATCTTTGTTTAGTAGTGTGTGGCTGGTTATATGTTTATTTGGACAAGGATAGTAAATTGCTTAAGTTTTGCTTTTTTATATTGCCAAAAGGATTGTAGTGTAACCAGCGGGTAGTGACTATATCAAAATCGTTATATTGAACAAATTAAACAGTTGAGGTAACACCGAAGTAGAAATTTCGGTGGTTGCCTCTCTCAATAGAAATGATAGCTTCAATTATTCCGTGGCTAATGAAAAGACCCACAGTCATGAATTCAAATGTCTACGCAGATGTCTACTACAAAAAGTATTTGCATTTAGAAAACATACAATTTTATAGGTATCTAAAGGATAGTTTAATCGCCTATTACTTTGTGCCTGCGGGAATAAAAGGCTCTTACAACTCGACCAAACAGGGCTTAAAAGATTTTCTTAACTCCTCTCTGGGCCGCAGAAGTTGTATTTTTCTTGTTTATAAAAATATTTTATTTTTAACGCCACTTAATTTTTTAACATTATTTATATTTCTTGGCATGATTAAATGGCGTGGATAATTACGAGATCAGCTGCGATACAAGACACGGGTTCTAAATATCCAATAAATAAAGAATTAAATACACCCAACAGTAACATACATAGTCCTGACCCCACACTAAGATCAAGTCTTGTGTCGTGGGTATCAGGAACTACGAGAGACTTTTCGGCCTCACAAACACCAAGACACGAAACAAATACCTGTGGATCTCACAAAAAAATATCTTAATCTGACAGATGAGATATTCGATGAAAGTACAAAAAGGCTCTTAGTTTATGATCCCTATGCCTAGGTATTTTTCCATGGGGTACACGTAATAAGGAATAAAGATGAAAGAAATGTTGGGGCTAGAATTACGACAGCATATTTGTAACCGGTCGATTCACTGGCTGAAAACTGAGTGCAATCCGTTTTACAATCCGAAATGTTCAATCTTATACGAAGGTAATATGAATTATTTTGTCGTATGAGTATCGAAACAATTGCTCTCTAAAACTTTGACTATACGAGTCAAAATTATCTTATTATATCAGAATGCTAAAGCTGCTTTACTAAAAGCACTTTTAGTATCAGTTATAAATAATACTTCTTATATATACATATAATAAATAAAATTGAAGTGTCTGTTTGTAAAGTGACAATTAAAGAAAATGTCCAACTACATATCGTTATATACACGATACCTATAATGAAAATGATCTTAGATTTTTTTCGTCTGTCTGTCTATCTGTTTGTTTCGGCTAATCTCTGAAATGGCTGGGCCAATTTTGACGGGACTTTTTGTCAGGTAGCTGATATAATAAGGAGTAACTTAGGGTACATTCCATACATCGATAGCCTCGGTGGCGCAGTTGGTTACACGCCGCCTGTGAAACGAGAGGCCGCGGGTTCGATCCCCACACCGAGAGAAATGTTTGTGCTGCCCACAAATATTTCTTCCGGGTCTGGGTGTTTGTGAGACCGAAAAGTCTCTCGTAGTTCCTGATATCCACGACACAAGACTCGATCTTATTGTGGGGTCAGGACTATGTATGTGACTGTTGGGTGTTATTTATTTATTTTAGAAAAAATATTTTATTTTAGAATAATAAAGTTTTTGTTAAATTCCACGCGGATGAACTCGCGGGCACAGCTAGTTATTTATATATTTTTTTATGAATATCATGCTAGTGCTCTTCTTGTAGTGGAAAGTTGATTCTTATAACCTTTATTTTCAATACTGTTGGAGTTTCAACTAGATCAGTTAGTAGTTACTGGACGCTTTCTGCTATGCTATAAATACTCAAAGATGTTTTGTTCGATAAGAAAGCTAGAACAATTTCCAGTTTCTTAAAGTTGATCTTTTATTATAGTTACTTAATGTTGTATTTGGTTATTTGACACTCTATCAGGTATCAAGACAGTACTGTATTAATCAAGTCTTGGTTGACACTTAACTGAGAAAATTAAATTAGAATATAATTGTTGATGACTCTGAGCAATGAGGAAATCAGAGAAGAGAAAGATAATTGTGGAAGTCTTCACACCTTTTTTGTACTAACACGTTGAAAATCCTCTTCGATCCCCTTTACCCCGAGGTCGGTGATACGCCTAATTTCTACCAGATAAAGCCCCATCACCATCAGCACAAATAATGGATTCAAGGATCTAATGAGGAACACGCGTAGGCCCTAAAAACCCATGACAGCACAAATAAGGAACTTCAAGACCCTAAGAGGAATAATACATCATATTCTCTTTACCGCTTTGCTAACGTTACGCGAGTTGAGAAAATATCCCGTCTTCACATTTACGGTGTGATTTAATTTCCATGCTCCAATTGAGCTTACTAATGCCAATGGATACTCTGCCTGGGCGACATTTGCGCTTACCATTAGGTGCAATGTCGCCACTATGCCGGGCCAGAGTTAAAAAAAAAAAATGTTATGTTATTGCTACCTAATAATCTTTTCCTTTTTTTTCACCCCTCCCAATGTAAGAGGTCCCCAGCGCATCTTTAATACTAACGTATGCAGTGCTTATCACTTACCATCAAGTCAGAGATTTGCTTGTTTTCTAGGCCTATAAAATAAAATACAGCTAATGTCATCACTTTATTCTTTACCATGAACAATAAGTTACGGATCAGGCGTATTTGTGCCAGTAAAAAATATTTCTCCCCAAACAAGTGTTTTTATATCTCATCTCCGCAAACTCTAATAAAACCTAGCAAAAACTAGTCTAGACTCACCCCAATTTATATTTCCTTATCTTAGTAAAAGCACATAGCAAAAATTGTGTTCGCGGGTTTATGACGATTGACTGAGAACATTTGATAAGTACGACATTATACTCGTAATCGAAAGCAACGTACTCAAATATTTAAAAGCATTTATTTAAAATTTATTGCCTGAAGTATTGAGACCTGCTATTTATTTTCTATTTCGAATTTGAATTACGAATGCAATTTGATTCTGAATATTGTGAATGTTTTAGGCACCCTCAATAAAAGGGTTTCAGTCCAAGATCGCTAATTTTATGAAGTAAGAAAATCTTTTTGTGAATAAATCAAATAAAGAACAAAGGTATGCTTTAATAGAGATATTTAAACAAGCTGATGAAGTGTACCAGGTAGACGTTACGAGACAAAAGGAAAAAATATATCAAGCATACTCGTGGCGAATGCTCGGAGAAAATCAATTGACCCAATGAGAATAAGTTTTATGTCACTATTCATATTTATGGATAAGAAAGGATTATACATAACACTTAACATCGCCCCCTATATTTTAAGTTTTCGAATAAGGCCAGTGAAAAAGCCTTGCAAATAAAGATTTTCTTGCAAAACTTTCAGAGGGTATTTGAGAAAATATTTATGGATAAATTATGTAGCTTCTATATCAAGACTAGGTTGTAATTTTATTCAATTTATATTATAATAAGTAAGTGAAGCGTAAATATAGTATGTAAAGCTGGGGTCTGATTTATGTATTCGCTTATTTGTATGAGAAATAATTTTAGGAATTATTTTTATCTGCTGAATATATTTACTTTGTGTGAAAATCGTATATTAAAATGAAATACGATCTACATAAAATGCAGTATGAATGTCTATTGGTTGTGGACCAGATGACTGTGGTCGTTCGTGGGTTCGAATCCCAGACCCCACCTCTGATCTTTCAAGATCATGTGTATTGAGTGGAGTCGTGCCGGGCCGCTAGTTAACGATACAACTCAGGCCCAACAGTAAATAAACGGATAACCTGGAAAATAAAACTGGAAAACTTAACTTCTTATGTCTCATGATGGCGAGCGCAGTGGAATGCCAAGGTGTTGTTTGGTTTTGTTACTGTTCATGAGCGGTCGAATCGCTTACCATCAGGCGAACGGCATGCTCGTCTCCGCCTTTCAAGGCAATGAAAAAAATTGCTAGAAATCACTGGATAAAGGCCATTTCCAATAAAGGGCTATGTTCAGCAGTGGACTTTCTGAGACTGAAGAGAGAGAGGTTATATACAAACAAACCAAATCCATATTTCCCAAACGAAATCCCAGATATCCAAGCTAATTATCTCCACAGGTCGTGGCGACATACGTGGCGGCGAACTCATCCCTTCAGTTCATCGAGGGCCGGCCGATCCACTGGGCCGGGGGGCGCACGACCCCCCCGCCAGACACCCCCGAGTGCGGCTTCGACGGCTCCCGGTGCCCCGACAATTGTGAGATTTTTAATTAACTACTTGTGTTCGAAACTTGAATTTTGTGACTGGCTGAATTTTATTTTTACCACTATAAGTGAACTTGATGGGTATCTGTGTTAATTTGAAAAAATAAGTTATTGATATATTGACGTATAATTTTGACGTTAGATTCATTATCTAAGTATGCATTTTATACTTCTAATGAATTTCAGTGGATAACCCATCGATAGAGAACATCTTATACCAAAATTAAAAATATTTTGTGATTCCAAAAGTATAATGATTAAATTACCCCATAACGTATAATAAAAACTCAACAAATGTTACAGTTGTAGGCATTTAAAAATCATAGAATGAGGTATCATTTAAAAATCATAGAATGAGGAATCAATCAATATTATTTTAATTCGAAACAATACATTTTTATACAAATTTTCCTTTAGAGTTTTTAATTTTACCAACGGTCGCCACTCTCTTAATAATTTTCCTTAAAAACAACCAGAAAAACAAGTTATTTAACATAAAAAGTATTTATTGGATCGCAGAGTGTCCTTGACCCTTTAGAATTACGCAAAGGTTGTCCAACCTAAGAGTATTAATTAAACGTTCAAAGCTTATAAAACTACTGACTGATTTGCGTCTCATTAAAATAAAATATATGTATTACTAACAACCCTACTTTACACTCTACTCTCTTTACAAATTAGTTTTTTTACATCAGGTACATATATAATGTTTGCAGACAACGTCATTCAACGACTTTTCAAATAATTATATATCAGCTCATATTTGTACCTTAACTTTAGTTAATACACATTCCTCTTTAATATCCCTAGAAATAAAGCGTTTCGGGCTTAGTTTGAGTACACCCCGTTTCAATCAGGCGGATTAATATTTTAGACTGCCAAGTGCCAAAAGGTTTCTTCGACCGGTTGACTTTCTTTATGTATTACATTGCAATTTAACTTTATGGTAATTGTCTTGTAAAAATAGCAATTTATTGACTTATAGACCTATTTAAATAAGAATAACGGTTAAAACTAAAGACTAAACAAACACTCAAGTAAAATAGTACAATACCTCACTCAATACCACTCACTGTGCCCTGCAGTGGGTCATATATGGGCTGATACAGTACAATACCTAACTAAATTTAAAATAATTGTATATTACCCGCAATTTTTTTGAATATATGCAAATCTTGTAGGTTCTGGTAATGATAATAAGACAAACTTGTAAAATTATTGTATTGTCGTCGGTCTCTGAAATGCAAAAATGAAAACGTTTCCTAGTAATTGTGTGCAATTCTTATTTTTCACACATTTCCGGTAAAACATATTAATTTATTTATTTATACAAGTAGTAGAGAAAATCTCAAACATAACAAGTAAAATTGGCGGTCTTATCGCTCATTGGCAATGTCTTATAGACAACCATAGGATGGATTTAAGAAATGGATAAATAGAGGGTACTCAAATATATATTTTGTTTTTCTGTAATAAATGGCAAGACAAGCATGCCGTTCACCTGATGGTAAGCGATACGACTACTAATGGACAGTGGGAAAACCAAACAGCACCTTGAATTACAAAGCAATGCTCAACGCCGATACATCCACAATTCAGTCGAAAACGGTGATCCAGCCAAAGTCTGGAAATTTCTAAAAACACTGGGAGTGGGTAAATCACCACAAGAATCTTTTCCCCTATCTATAGATTTAAATTCCTTAAACCGTCACTTCTCTTCTCCATCCTACTTTGATAGGATGACTAAAAACAACACCATTAAGCATCTTTCCACCCTTAACACTCCCGCTTGTTCTACCTTTGTTTTCAAACAATTCGCCACTTTTGATGTTAAGAAGACCATCACTCTTTTGTCATCTAACGCTATGGGTAGTGATAATCTTAGTCGTAATATGATTCTCTATGTCTTAGACGAAACCCTTCCTATCATTTCCCACATCTTAAACCACTCCATCTCCACTGGGATCTTTCCAACTGCGTGGAAGGAAGCCCACATTATCCCTCTTCCCAAAAAATCCAATGCATCTCTACTTTCCGAATTTCGTCCCATTTCCATACTTCCCTTTCCTTTCCAAAGTCCTAGAACGTTTAATTCATACCCAACTTAATGATTTCCTCTCCAAGAATAACCTCTTAAATCCTCTCCAATCTGGGTTTCGTTCAGGGCATAGTACGACCACCACGTTGACCCATATCACAGATGGCATAAGATCCGGCATGGAGGACGGTAAGCTGACAGTCTTAGCTTTGCTAGACTTCAGCAATGCCTTTAATACCGTGGACTATGACGTTTTACTTTCCATGCTACGTTCTCTTAACATATCTCCAATGGCTGTTGATTGGTTTCATAGTTACCTGTATGGACGCCGGCAACGCATCCGTGTGGAGGATAGATTTTCCTCTTGGTGCCCCGTAGCTGCTGGCGTTCCTCAGGGCGGCGTGCTATCTCCTCTTCTCTTCGCTGTATTTATTAACTCAATTACTAACTTTATGCTCCTCCTACCACCTCTACGCTGATGATCTCCAAATATATACTCAGGCACCTTTGGACAAGTTGATTGATGCAATTGCTTGTATTAATAAAGACATTCAACACATCTGTGATTGGAGTAGAGCTTATGGTTTGAAGATCAATCCCTTGAAAACCCAAGTCATTGTTGTCGGTAGCTCCAGGATGATCTCGAAGCTGGATTGGACTCAACTCCCCAGTGTTTATTGTGATGGGATAACCATCCCTTATAGTAACACCGTCCGCAATCTGGGATTACTTATTGATAATTCCTTTACTTGGAGTCCCCAGCTTCGTGAAATAAGCCGTAAGCTGTTCATTTCAGCTAAGTCCCTGCGAAGGTTACGCAACTTTCTACCCGTTACCACGAAGATTTCACTTGCTCAATCCCTTCTTCTCCCCATTCTTGATTATGCCGATGTCAGCTATCTTGATCTCACCGAAGACCAACTTAATAAACTTGAGCGACTTCAAAATTTCTGCATAAGATTCATATTTGGTCTACGCAAATATGATCACGTCTCCGAGTTTCGTGCTAAGCTTAAGTGGTTATCTATACGGCTTCGTCGGAATGCTCATATTCTTTCTCTTCTTTATAATATTTTATTTAATCCTGTGACCCCTTCTTATCTTAAAGAAAGATTTATTTTTCTTCATGACTCACATTCGAGGTGCTTGAGGTCGTCAGAGAATCTTAAGCTGAGAATGCCTGTGCACACCACAACATTTATGGACAATTCTTTTACCGTCAAAGCAGTTCGATTGTGGAACGCGCTCCCTGTTGCGGTGAGACAGGCGAAATCGCTGTCTTCATTCAAGAGGCAAATTAAAGAACATTACCTTTCTCTTTAATTAAACTGATTTTAGTAGTTAACATTATTTCCTACACCTAAATTATTTAACAATTTGTGTGTATTATATTTATATATATATATTATTTTATTATATATGTATGTATTTATGCTATTTATTATGTATGTATGTTATGATGATGTAATTTGTTTTTTATTTTAGTTAGTATGAATATTATTTAGTGTCCTCTCTTTTAATTATTTATTTTACACTGCCCTCTCTTTCTCCTTCTCTTTAAATCCATCCCATGGTTGTCTGTAAGACATTGCTTTAAGCGATAAGACCGCCATTTGTACTCTTTTTTTTTTAGTGTCTCGAATATTGTATTTGTTTTTTTATGTGTACAATAAAGATTTAAATAAATAAATAAATAAATAAATGCTTGGCAATTCACTGCGCTTGCTATCCTGAGACATATTATGTTAAGGTTCATAATGTCCAGTAGTTCCTCTGGCTGGCGATGTCCTTCAGACAGAAACGCAACAGTGCATTTACACTGCTGTTTGGCGGGAGAAATAGCATGTACATGCAAATATATACATCTAAGCGTAGCTAATTTATCTGTGTTAAAATGAATCTACAGGTGTCATTGTATTAATTTAAATACAATCGATTCAGAAATTGATTGATGACGGCCAAACAGTCACAGTTACATGATTAACTGTGGATTATAGCAATAAAAATCCGATTCTATATTTAGAAACTTACCTTTGATATTCGTTAAGGTCATTTTAAAGTTGTTTGGACCTGTTTTTATCTCGTCTCAGTTTATTTTTAGACGGACGGAACACTGTCAATGTCAAATTACACATTGTTGTTTTATTAATTTCGCTTAATTTTGGGTGATTCCGGAATGTTGGTAACTTTTCCTCGTATGTTCGAACTTTTGTGTTTACCAATTTGGCTTATTCATGTTAGGATAGTGTTCTGTTTTTTATATGCTTGAAAATATCTAGTTAGTGATGATCGGTTAAATGTAATGAAAATAGACCATCTACCGCCATAATTATATCTTGGTCAATACTAAGTATGTAGTTGGTAATGGACCAGACGTGGTTACCAACAAATGGGCTGATACTTATTTTCTACAAATCCCCCCCCCCCCCCTATAACGAATAGACCAAATGTAAATATATAAACTTCGCACCCTTTCCACGGGGTGAGTTTCTCTCGGCGAGAAGCGTATGCCATAACCACCATAAGATAATTGTGTTATACGAAGCAACTTTTTATATCCTTCCGATAATCGTATTGTCGAGGCGAGAACCTCTTCACCTCTAAATAGGGCTTAACGTAACACATTACGAGAGAAACTTCAAGATATTATTAACCCAATTTTTGCGGTTAAATGATAGGATTTTATTTGAATTTCAATTGTTCCATGTTAGAATTTTCAGCAAATTAAAGAGCTCTTTGAGGCTGGAAGGGATTCATGATTTTAATTACTAAATGTGGTTACTTCTTGTTCTTGAGCACCCATATCGCTGGCATATAACACGCTAATCCGTAGTTTAATTAGGTATAATGTTTTTGTTTAATATGTGGGTAACTGCCGGTGAAGTCTACGGTATGATTGCACGACTGAAGACTTGGGTTCGAATCAGTTGAGCAAAATGATTTCTCTATTCAATATCATACCGGAGTCAGGAGTTTGTGCCCGATATGGCGATAGGCTCACCCCCTATCACATCGTGAGTCGCAACACGCAGAAGTGGATGTTCTAGTAGCACTTCTTTTGGGAAAAAGGGGTGAGTTTATGTATGTGATGTATGTCTCTCAGTAACATGGTTGCACCTAAATATATAAACGGGTTTACATTTCGATTTTCATTTGTTTATTGAAATATTCTGAACTACAATTTAAGAATAACTGTTCAGCCATGTGGAGATCATTGCTCATCTTCCAAATGTTGATTGGTCCTAGACAATAAATGGACAAAACATTTCAATCATCACTCTGATATTGTACATTCGGTTGCAATAAAACTTATGCTGGGTGAGTTTAGACAGGTAGAAAATTCATATAAAAATAGAAGAACAAAACGTACCTATATAACTTAATGAAACTCTCCCAAAGAAAATCTTAAGTAAACTTCAACCGTTAAATTTAATTTCAAGTAGAAATAAGATTTTAAAAATAGATCTGTAACAGAAATTCTAAAGTACACAGCCCGCGGGAATGGCCGTGTGAAACAACATTGAAATAAAACTATTATTTACGGATTTTATCGCGAATTTAGTTTATTTTTTTACTATTTTTGACTTCCCGACGTTTCGATTACTTTACAGCTTTCGTGGTCACGGGGCGGACTGAGGTATTGGGCGTCCGCTCTGTGACTGTTACAATTCAACTACCCTTATTTTATAATTATTAAATAAAAAAGTTAATTCAAATACGTTAATCTGTATTCGCGTTCCGATCCACGCAGAAGGAGCTCACTGTGTCTTGAGGTCTGGCTGTTGGTCTTTTGGGTTCCGATTTAATTAAGTGTAGAATTGGATACCATGCTTGTGCAAGCTTCAAGCCATCTTCCCTATTGAAATTTGGATGTTTTTTTAATTTCAATAGCCTCGTGAAACATCCTGGGCAGGAAACGGTGTTCTTTCGCGAGGACTTGGGGCTGGTCAAAACGAAGGTAATGCTTGGAGCCTTGTTCTATGTGCTCAGCAACTGCAGACTTCGTTGAGCGTCGATGTTTGACATCAGCTATATGTTCTTTCACGCGGGTCCCTATGCTTCTTTTGGTTTGACCAATGTAGGAGAGGCCACAGTCGCAGTCTATTTTATATACGCCCGGTTCTTGCAAAGGTATATGGCACTTGATAGGTGGTAGAAATTGACTAATCTTTTTGGGCGGCTTGAAGTATTTTTTGATAGAAGCACGCTTCAGGATATAGCCAATCTTGTCCGTGACACCTTTTATGTATAGCAATACAACCGGGACCCGTTCAACTGTGGCTGGTTTCACTCGGTTTCTGTGACGGCGGCGTGGAATTTGCGAAGGAGCTTGTTGTCTCGCAGTACTTGCTTGACGTGTTGCAGCTCAGTCGCCAGGTGTTTCTCGTCACAGATTCCTTCCTTTCCTTCATATTTGGTCTTCGCAAATATGACCATGTTTCTGAGTTTCGTGCTAAGCTCAAGTGGTTACCTATACGGCTTCGTCGGAATACTCACATTCTCTGTCTTCTTTACAATATTTTGTTCAATCCTCTCACCCCATCTTATCTTAAAGAACGATTTATTTTTCTTCATGACTCACATTTGAGGTCCTTGAGGTCGTCCGAGAATCTTAGGCTGAGAATGCCTGTGCACACCACGACATTTATGGACAAGTCTTTTACTGTCAAAGCAGTTCGATTGTGGAACGCGCTTCCTGTTGTGGTGAGACAGGCGCAATCGCTGTCTTCATTCAAGAGGCAAATCAAAGAACATTACCTCTATCTCTCTAAATAAACAGATTTTAGTAGATAATATTATTTCCTACTTCTAATTAATTTTAAATTTGTATTTATTATATATTTATTTGGACTATATGGCCTAACCACTCTCAATCGTATTCTCGATTGTAGAGTAGGCCCGTGCCCTGCAGTGGGACGTATATGGGCTGATACAGATATATTTATATATGTATATGTTTGTAGTATTATATATGTATGTATTTATGCTTTTTATTATGTATGTATGTATGTATGTATGTATGTTATTTTGGTGTATTTTTATGTTTAGATTATATACAGGGTATATCAAGACTGCTACCGAAAACGAAGCCGGGTGGTAGATTAAGCGACTTCAGACACAATGCAACAGAAAAAGTGGCAATAAAAAGCGACAATTTTTTTTTGTTTTTTTTTTTTCTATGGCCATATTTGGGTGGTAAATACGTTTTTTCCTAAAATAATAGTGTATACCCTTTTATTTATAAATACTCTAAGGTATAAAAGAGTTTAAATTATTATTTTAGCAAAAACTAAGGATTTACCACCCAAAAATGACGATATTTAAAAAATCATAAAAAATAATTGTCGCGTTTCTATCCGAAATTTTTAATTGCATTGTGTTTGTAGCCACTAAAACTACCACCCGGCTTCGTTTTCGGTAGCAGTCTTGAGATACCCGGTATATAGATAGTATGAGTTTTATCTAGTTTCCTCACTTTTAATTATTTATTTTACACTGCCCTCTCTTTTCCTTCTTTTAAATCCATCCCATGGTTGTCTGTAACAACAACAACATTGCTTAAGCGATAAGACCGCCATTTGTACTTTTTATATTTTTTGTTTCTGTATGTTGTATTTTTTTTAGGTGTACAATAAAGATTTAAAATAAATAATAAATAAATAAATAAATTCCTTGTGCTCTCTGAAACAAAGATTTACCCACGGTAGCTAACTGTTTTGGATGGTGGTGAGAATCACCGTTCAAGTATTTATCTGTATGGGTCTTTTTCCCATACACAGTATGACTTAACGACTGATCAGGATTACGGATTACTAAGACATCTAAGAAGGCAAGAGATTTCTTATTTTCTAACTCCATCGTGAATTGAATTTTATTGTTAATGGAGTTAAGGTGGTTTAAAAATGCAGTTACTTGGTTAGATGGTAAAATTGTGAAAGTATCATCTACGTACCGCTTGTAAAATCTTGGTGAGACTGGGGCTGTACTACTAAAGGCTTTCTCCTCAAAGTCCTCCATGAAAATATCAGCGACTACCGGAGATACAGGTGAGCCCATAGCGACGCCATCCGCGATAAAATCCGTAAATAATAGTTTTATTTCAAAAAAACTTATGTCTCAGTATGGCGAACGCAGTGGAATATTGTTTGGTTTTCCTACTATTTATGAGCGATTGTATCGCTTCCATAAGGAAAAAGGGGCATGCTCGTCTCGCCATTAATCGCATTTAAAAAGGCGAAGATTGCACTAGTAGGATATACGTGTTCGCCTGCATAACGACTACCGTACACAATGGTGAACATTTTTTGTTGAGTTAGACAAAATATACCCTTTTGAATCAAAATATTTCTTTAGGGACATGGAGTAAGGGTTATTAAGATGAAAAGTTATATTTAGTGTTCCAAATGAGGGTTGTACGCAAATTGCACCCCCCGTCAGTAAATCACAAAGTTAAGGTACAGTTTGGGTCTATAGTACCCCAATCCATACAAAAACGGGTGAGTTATTGGGCTTCATAATTAGGAAGGTAAGGGTTGAATTATTGTTATGTTTGTTAGTTTTCGAAGCTGTCTATTATAGGGTACAGCAAATTTTACAATTTACAAGCTATAAGTAACGTGTTTAGGGTTAAATAAAATAGAGAACTAACACCTATTTTACTTACTCATAAAATTTAAATCCCTACCTTTGTTTTACTGCGAAAAACATTCTTTAAAATAATTTTAGTTAATAATAAAGAGATTCATGTATTATATCGTTATACAATTGTATAGCATCAAAGTTTTAAGGTATACCAAACGGTAAAAGGATTCTTATCAAAGTTGGAACTAAATCTTTCTATTTTCATGACCATCAAATAGAAGAAGAGAAGAATTCAGGGGTTTTTTTTTAATAAAAGAAAAGTCGCTTCAAACTTTGGGTGGAATATATTATTTCTACGATTATTCCATTCAAGTAATTTTTAGTCGAAATTATTTCACCGGAAAACATAAAAAAGTACCGAAAACTTGTTTATTTTAATATTCACAGTGATGATGTGAATTGAGCCATTACCATTGTGATTATACAGGGTATATCAAGACTGCTACCGAAAACGAAGCCGGGTGGTAGTTTAAGCGACTTCAAACACAATGCAACAGAAAAAGTTACAAAAAAAAGCGACAATTTTTTTTTGTTATTTTTTTCCTATGACCATATTTGGGTGGTAAATACATTTTTTCCTAAAATAATAGTGTATACCCTTTTATTTATAAATAACCTAAGGTATAAAAGTGTTTAAATTATTATTTTAGCAAATACTATGAATTTACCACCCAAAAATGACGATATTTAAAAAATCATAAAAAATAATTGTCGCGTTTCTTTGCGAAAATTTTAGTTGCAATGTGTTTGTAGTCACTAAAACTACCACCCGGCTTCGTTTTCGGTAGCAGTCTTGAGATACCCGGTATATTATATAAATTTTTAATTGCATTAGACCGACAAAAACTGTAAATAAGTAGTGGTTCGTCTAGTCTAAAAATAACCTCGTCTGTAATTCAAGTTCCCTTTTATTGCGAGTCAGTTAACTTTTTGCTCATGTCATTTATGTTTATTTTAAGTGAATGTAAAAAATTGCTAGATCTTTATTTGTATTCGTGTGTTTAAAAATAATCGCCGCTTTATTAAACAGTGAAGGAATACATCCTAACTGAATTATTAATAGACAGCCTTCGAGGCGCAGTTGGTTAAACGCTGGCAGTGAAACGTGAGGCCGCAGGTTCGATTCCCGCATCGAGAAAAATATTTGTAACCCCTGGTATTTGTTTCGTGTCTGGGTGTTTGTGAGACCGAAATTTCTCTCGTAGTTCCTGGTACCCACGACACAAGAGTCGATCTTATTGTGGGGTTAGGACTATGTATGTGACTGATCTGGGCGAAGGAGGCTGTCAAAAGTTCAACATTACTAAACAAATAGCTCGCAATATGTTACCCCATCAACTTTTGAATTGGGGTATCGTGAATTTATTTATTAATCGAATAAAAACCTGCGGGGAACTAGTTTTTCGTAGTTTTCACCCTACGACGCTTATCATAGACATTATTTCAGAAAGATCCGGCTAAAACCGGTTCAAATACATTATCAAATAAAATAGTCGGTCCCTTTATCGCTATAAATTGTTATGTATAGGTTACAATAGTCGATTATGCGAATTGGTACGAATTTAAACGCAGATAGTTCCATGGATAATATTCTTTTATAACCCAAGAGCCTTCGTTTGTGGGTCAACGGGTTATGCTGCAATTGATTGGAAAAATATTAGTTGGTTTATTTATCGTGACTGCCTCGATGGCGTCGTTGTACTAGAGTACGGTTACAAAGCTGAGGTCTCGGGTTCAAATCCCGGGTTAGGCAAAGTGACATTGGATTTTTCTATTCAATATCAGCCCAAAGTCAGGAATTTGTGCCCGATATGGCGATATATAGCCTATAGCCAAGACAAAATGTGGGTGACCTGGCACCTCTGCCTACCCCTTCTGGGACAAAGGTGTGAGTTTATGTATTTTATTTATCGTGGAATTATAATAGTTTGCACTAATGTTTTCTGTGTCAAAGTATATGTGTGATTGGAGAACAAAACAAAGAACATTACTAATTAAATATAATAATAAATTTATTAAGAACTTAAAATTTTTAATTATCAATAAATCTTGTCACTAAACTTTCTCTTGGAATCAAAATTACTTGCCCAAATTCATTTAATTATAATTAATAAATATAACCTATTAGCATAATATAATGGCTGCAAATCATTTTGCGGCAACTTTGTGTATTTATTTGATAAGAATGAGCAAAATAAAACGAAATTAAATAAAAAATAATCTATAATCTCTTGAAAACTTTCCAATAAAGATGGTTCTAAAATTTCATTCGTCGATAAAAAACAATTTGGAGCATTCCCTTTATATCTACCCGATTTTTTATAAGATTCTCAGAACGGGTTATCTGTCTATTCTTCCATGAAATTATTTTTTTCATTGATTGAGTATTTTGATTCTTTGCGTTTCTCGCCTTCCAGTATAGCTATAAGCCAATGGAATGGGCTATATTCAATAGAGCCTTCTAATTTTCTAATAAATTATTGAAATACCAATATGTTTTATAAACTTTAATAAATAAATAAACACATAAATTACAATTTCATTTATATGTATAAATTGATTTGGGCTATCGTATAAAAATATTGTAAGTGCAAGTGTAAGTGTAAAGTGCGTGGTGGCCTGTTGGCAAACGGACTAGACGCGGCTGCCAACATGTTCACGGTGGTCGCGGGTTCGAATCCCAGGGCACACTTCTGACTTTTCGGAGTCATGTGTGTATTGATAGTCAATCACCACGCACTAAAACGGTGAAGGAAAACATCGTGAGGAAACCTGCATACCGTAGCGATTTATAAGAATTTCTATGGTATGTAAGTCCGCCAACCCGCATTAGGCCAGCGTGGTGGACTATATGGCCTAACCACTCTCAATCGTACTCTCGATTGTAGAGTAGGCCCGTGCCCTGCAGTGGGACGTATATGGGATGATACAGACAGACAGATAAAAATATTACAAAATATACTTATAATAATATTCTCTGTTGTTGTCCTAAAATATAGGGTTTTGACTTTCCTGTTATGCTTAAATGGGTTTTTTACTTAGGTACTTTGAGTCAAAATAAGGTGAACCAGATATCATATACCATTATCAGATAAATGGGTTATACCCAGCTGAAAGTGATTTTTGACGAACGTCATATGTCGAAAGTAAAATTATTAAAGAAAATCCTATCAAAAACGTTTTGATAGTAAATGTTGCCAAAATGAGATCACATGTTTCGCATTGTCATAAAGTTATCAGATCTCATGTAACATGAAAACCGAAGCCAGATGGTAGTTTTAGTGATTTCAGACACAATGCAACTCAAAATTTCACAAAAAAGGGTATTTATAATGGGTGGTAAAAACATAGTTTTTGCTAAAATAATAATCATCATCTCAGCTACAGGAAGTCCACTGCTGAACATAGGCAAACCGTTTTATTTTTAAAAGCTCAATGATTCAGAAGGGTTGCATTATTATATTAGCAAACCCAGTGAGGCGTGTATGGTATGATACAGTACAGTACACACAAGACGGTCTAATGAACGTCGCAACTGTATTGCGGTATTGTTTCAGCGCTTCCTGTGTACGCCATCCTGAGTATCATTCTCAGCTCTGTCGTCGTTGTCTTGGCTATACTTTCCGTCTTTATATACAGGTATGTGTGTTTCGTTTGTCTTTTATAAGCTTAAAACCATGTTGGATATAATGCAAATATAATTTATTTATTAGAATGTCCAAAGAAGTTAGCACATCACATTTGTATTTATATTTACGTACATTATACAGAATATTCCCAAGTTAGCACGACTAGTTTGGGACCAATAGAAATAAGATGTACATAATTCACTTTTTTATGAGAACTATTTTTCTTAAAAAATATTCTTAAATATAAGAGTCCACCAACCCGCATTGGGGGAGGCCTATGTTCAGCAGTGGACTTCCTTTGGCTGATGGATGGATGGAATTCGCAGAAATGGGAAGCGTGTTCTATTGTACGAACAATGTGGCTTCGTGTTTAGTACGAAAAGAAAATAATTAGGAGGGCGGGAGTTGTTTGGGAGTATCATGTTCATGCCTTGTTTATCCTACGGGCATTTGTGTGTAATATTTTTATGAATATACCCCGAACCTTTTATAAGATGCGCCTAAATATATATTCATGACCCCACAGCGAGATTTGAAGTCACAGAAGTGTTGTATTATCAGCAACTAGCAGACTCCTTCATTTCACAACAACTAACCAGATACAAATATTTGTGATACACAGAACATGTCTCCATACACCTATAGTCAACGGGCTGTTAATACCTATTTCTTAATTTATTTATGCTCTTTATACAATGCGTAAGCGTATGCGTACATTCTCTTGTGTGTGTCTCAACAATGTTCATTAAACTGCTGCTCCCTTTATCTGCTTCTCAGTTATCCTATCTACATGGTTGTGGTCAAGTTACAATTTATTAAGTACAATTTTTTATAAATATTGTTTCCATAGGCATTACAAGTTAGAAGCGGAGATAGCTATGATGACCTGGCGCGTCAGTTGGAGCGATGTTCTGCAGCCAGGAGGCCGGTTGCGGGGTAGCATGCATTCAATAAATCGAAGGTACAGCACTGGGGTAAGTGTCTATCAAATTCGTCTAATCTCTCATCTTTTGCATAAATATTTCCTAAATTTCATACATATAAAGGAATTCTGATTCTGATTCCACTGTTAGTATTCAGTTGTAATGAATGAAGAATGCTGATATTGTCAATCTAACCCAAAATATCAATTTTTTTCTGGCTGCTTAACTAACTTTAAATAAAAAGGATGCTTTCGATACTACAGTATTCAGTCACTTCCCAAACAATATATTCAAAAAGAATTGTGACTCTTTTTGGTAATTTCTGGAGAGTAAGAAAGACAGTGAATTAGGATAATGACTGCATCTTTTTTCATGGATTCTACCAGCCTGTGGAATTATGCATTCGAGAAATCCCATTTATACTAAATTATTTCCACCATCTTTCATATTGTAAATGATAATCAAACTCAAATTATGTACGTCAGGTCATTCATATTGTCACTAATTACATTCCAATAATTATATGTGTCCTCTTAATCAAAGTTTATTACAAATTCCGATCCAATCTAAACTGAATACATTGAATGAAAATGAATGAAATGGCAATAGCTGTATGCTGAAACCTAACAATGGAGCATTAAATATCACTCCATACAAATAACGTGTGTAGCAATCAAACAATCACATGATTGCAAATGCTCCAATACTGAGCTCGTACCAAGTAGAGTGTACTAACAAATTGATAAGGTCGATGGATAAGTGAGTACGATCTAAGTAAATCGGAAAACCGAGCCACAGATGTCAGATAAAGATTTGTGCCTCGTAGGCTATATCTTAATAGAAAAAAGTATTCCAATTTCGTGATTTTGTGCCTTATATACATCTGTAAGAAAGGGTGAAGTTCGAATTGAGATCCAATTCGATTTTCTAGGTAAAAAGGGATATCAGGTGGTCCCATTTTTGGAAATTGGATCCGGCCATAATGGAGAACGTAAAGGAACTCGTTAAATGCGTGTTTATTAACATGGTGATTGCGACAATTGTGTTTGTAGTTGATTATATTTTATCTGCGACTTTGGGTGCTTTGGCGCAGGTTTTATATTTATAGTTTAAATTTAAACTGATTTGAAAACGAAAAAGCGTGGAGTCACGTACGGGAGAGCGCAGTGACGGATGCCCGCCTACAGGTTGGACGGTCGAAGTCAGCTGCAGGAAGTCGCTGAATGTAGGCCGTTTCTAGCAAGTCGATGGGGACTCTTAGGGGAGCGTGGACTTCCTGTGGAAAGAAAAAACTAAAAAATATTAATCTTAGATACTTCGGAACCGTCTTGTTTTTAATTAATTGAAAGTTCTGTGATTTTCTGAATACTCAACAATTTGTATGCAGAATATCATGACAAGGTCGAGTAGTTAAGAGGTCACAGCATTTCAAACGAACAACTTTACTTTCTTATTCATAATATTGGTAAGGATGACAAATTGTGTTTCTTTGAATTATTAAATATATCCTTATGACCATATAACAGGTAGGTTTCGATGTTTGGTCATCTAGCAGAATTCTTCAGAGAAAGGAAGATGGTGAATGTAAATTATCCGCTGACACAATCATATAAATACATCACACGTGCATATTTAATACAATTTAACATAGGTAATTACAGTGCAGTCCAGGTGAAGTCCATTGACAGAAAATGCTATCTCATTTAGATCGAAACTATATGCCTGATTGCGTCCCAACAAAAACTTAGAACCCGACACGCGGCACGCTTACGTGGTTTTTTTTTTATTGTAATGAATAGCGAGACGAACATGCCGTTCGCCTGAGAGTAAGGCTTTATGACAGCTCTTGGACAGTAGCAAAACCAAACAACACCTTGAATTACAAAGCAATGCTTGGTATTCCACTGCTCTCGCTATCCTGAGACATACGAAGTTAGGTCTCAATATATCCAGTAGTTACTCTGGCTACTATGTCTTTCAAACCAAAACACAACATTGCATTTACACTGCTGTTTGGCGGGAGAAATAGAAATTGCGGTGGTACCTACCCAGGTAGCATCTTACATATGAGAGACCTACCACCGGTGAAAGGTTAATAAGATATCGTCATCAATCATAAATATTGTGAACATTTATGTTTACATACATTTAGGTTTTAGCTAAAAGTTGATGTGAATGTCAATTTATGGTATGCTAGATTCATGACTGTACCTACATTTTAAGCAACCTCAAGCAACATGTTGGAATAATTAGGTATTTTAGATTTATTAAAGATACATTTTGTTTCTCTTTTATCACAATTTTGCAGTCGGTCAATTTTTTATAAATATTTTTTGCATATAGTATATTAGGGTTTTGGGAATTAGTGAAAAGTGACAGAATGTCATCATCATCACCATCATATCAGCCACAACAAGTCCACTGCTGAACATAGGCCTCCCCCAAGGATCTCCACTATGACCTGTTGGAAGCGGCCTGCATCCAGCGACTTCCTGCAACCTTAGCCAGATCGTCCGTCCACCTTGTAGGCGGGCGTCCGACATTTCGCTTGCCTGTACGTGGCCTCCACTCTAAAACCCTTCGGCTCCAACGGCCATCGGTTCTACGAGTTATGTGCCCGGCCCACTGTTACTTCAACTTGCCAATCCTATGGGCTATGTCGGTAACCTTGACAGAATGTACGTTAGAATGAATATAACCCTATTTAGTTGTGCTTTTAGTATTCGATCTGAAGAAAGTATAAAGATTATTTTTATTATTATTATAGACTAAACATTAAACAACATTCTCATCATATTTTCACCAAAGACAAACGCAGTCCCAAAACATAAAAAGTAATAATATTTACCAGAGAAAATGAAAGTAAACATTGTGTTCCGAGAGAAGAGCTTACAAAGTGATACGTGAAAAAGCAATTTATATTTATTCACGAACAATGAGCGTCAAATGAAGCGGAAGTAGGCGAAATAAATGTTATTATACTTATAACATTACTGAAATCTTTTCTTTTATTTAATATTCCGATTGGTTACATTTTGGAATCTGATTTGTTTACTCTTGACGTCATCTCAATTGGAGGGTAGTCGGCGAAATTGTGACTCGAAACATTGTCTTTTAATTAATGGTGTTTGTTGATAATGTCATCGATTGGTATGACTGTGCCAGTCTAGTTTTCAATTTACGATAATATAATATTATCTATGTAGGCCAGAATTTTCGTTATTAGAAATCGAATCAAGAGGAAGTTTCGTATTTATTTTGAAGTCATTTAGACATAACCATGTATTGTCATCATGGAAGTGCTGGGATTGTTTGTTATAGTCGTATATCGTTTTGACAGAGTTGATGTTATAAACTATTCTAAAAATCCTATTAGGTAGGTCTAGGTAAAGCAATGGACATACACACCGATGTTGAACGTGCATAATATTAAATTAAAATTTATATCGATAATTACAAAAAACATAGATCGTTCAGATATATTATATGTCACAGATAAAAATTAATCATCATTATAAAAAACGACTATGTATCAAAATTAAGAGGATACTACTAAAAAAGCCATATAAAAGAACTTAAGCGTGGCATTTTAATATTATCATCATTTATATTTCAAGCGTAGTTGTCGCGCGGCGGACTAAATTGGCAAAATTTTGCACAAATGTGTATTCAGTGGTGTGTATCCCATGTTCAGACATTAACAAATGGTTTGTAGAAAAATCTCACTCAAACTAAATTTACTGCGCTAAAGTTAAAGCCGAATGAAGATTTATTAAAGTGCGAATTGAATTTTGATTAAAAATTACTCTGTGACTTTAGAAATGCTAATAAACTTGGCAACTAACTCTAGGAAAACACCACTTGGAATAAAATTATAATATTTTAGTTTTAAGTGATGTGGCACGCCATGTGCTAGAATAGCCTCTAGTAATTAGAGTATAGGTAGGTAGGTAGGCTCAGATACCCAAGCAGATTTTATCTATCTCTCTCCCTTCCCTTTTCTCTCTATTTTACCTGTATCTTATAGGAATCCGATGGGAAATGGTAATTTTGCTGTAATGTGAATGTGTCAAATGTCTATTATAAAAGAATGTAAACTGTATTTGTATGTAATATGTCGTCAACTGTAAAGTGTGATCTGTTTCTTATGATCTACTCTTGTAACTCCGATCCTAGTATATTAGGCTTGCTTGGGCAGTAAGTACCGATTTATTAAATTAAGTTAAGTAAAAGTCAGTGATAAGAGATAGGTTTGCTGTCATATTTGAAGCGACTAAAAAGACAGCTGGACTCCACAATGTTTATTCTACCCTCGTTTATCTTTTATTCTTTATTGTGTTCTACAAAGTTCGTTATTTCTTTACATTGGATACGTACGTCATCAATCCGTCAAATTAAAATATTTATTTAATATTACAATATTTAAGTATATAATATTTTTATCTATAAACCTGCTTAAATGTATAAACCACAGAACAGTTGAATATGGTTAGAAGGGCAATAGCCGTCAAATTGTATGAAAACCAGCGTCGTCGTTTTCGGAACACAAAACCTCAACAAAATCCAATACATAAAGCTTGCAATAGTCGATTTAAAGTATCGATAAAATTATGGAAATATGTCTTTGTTATAAGACCGGAATTTATTTTATAGATATGCTTAATAGTTTTTTCTGATACAGTTATTTCATTAGTATTATGTCAATAGGCGGAAAATAAATGAGACGAGTATTAAAAATTCATTTTAATTTGTATACTATTTTACAAATCTATATGTACAGGATTTTTAAGATTTTTAGCTGTGTGTGAGGTATTAACATTTTTACTATTGGAAAGGCATACATATAAGCAATTATTATAATCAAATTACGATTTTTTACGTCAATAGATTCAGTGGTTTTGATTTTTCATACAATATTTAATTATTTCATCGCCATGATACTGTTTTTCCATAAGCGTTGCACGTAATTATTTTTGGTTTGTATATTACTTATGATCCAGATTTTTTTATTGTCTTCCGTTTCACGAAAATGAATACTTAGAACAAATCGTACTGGATTTTGTAGGAATCCAGTTGTCTCTACCTATTGCCTTTATCGACTCACTCTTGGAAACGTATAAATGAATAAGTTACTATATTATAATGTATTTTCACACAAAAATATGTTGTTCTCATGTTGGCGGAGGTATGAAATCAGAACATAAGGATAGGTCGTCAACGTTATCAAACGTTACTACAATTTAAAATGACTAAAAACTGATTTACGAGTATAGGAAATCTATAACTACATCGATATAGTTACTATGTACAAGACTACAACACTACGTGACATGTGCCAATTTTCGCTGTTGACATAACAAAAATGAGTCGTATGCATTGCGTAGGAACTTGGCATTCGCGAGCATTGTATGTACGCGTAATCAGCAATGTATATTTTTGATTTATCGTCTATCATATTATCGAATTCTTCAAAATGTCGTAATTAATAACCGCAATTTTGGAAAATACAGGTGAAAATCAATAAAATCGGGTTGAATATTGGTATGGAATTCCTCCTCTATTGATATTTGATGCTTTACTATTGGAGCTGCAAGATAAAATAGCACAAATCTGCATTTTTACTCTATTTCGCCGAAGCACCTCTCTCCAAGGCATTTCGACAGCGACTAATTTGACAAATCATCCGTTCCGCGGCAGTGATGCTTTTTATGCACCACCTTGCGACGCGTCAAACGCTTTTATTTCCCTTCTAACTATATTCATCTGTTCTGTGGTATAAACTATGCATTCATATAGTATTAATTTAGCAATTTAAATTTGATTTATACGATCGGCTATAGAAATCATGTTTTTTTAAATTTCAATTAATGGAGAGACGAGCATGCCGTTCGCCGTTCGCCTACACAGACGGCCTCTTATATAAGAGAGATCTACCACCAGTGAATCGTTGTACTAAAACAACCTGTTTTGTTACAGACTACATTCTCCGATGAAGCAACATCACTCGCGGGCGACCGACAAGTCTACACTCCATGTGGCTTTTACAAAGGCTGTCGTGTAGCCCTCAAGAATGTTGACAAGCAACGAATTGACCTGACCAGGCCATTACTCCTCGAGTTAAAGAAGATGAAAGATCTAGAACATGATCATTTAGCAAGATTTTATGGAGCCTGTGTAGATCCACCTCATTGCTGTCTGTTGACTGAGTATTGTCCTAAAGGCTCTCTTCAAGATATCTTGGAGAATGAGTCTATCAAGCTGGATTGGATGTTTAAAGTCAGCCTTATGCATGATATTGTGAAGGTACCTATGTTATTTGATATTTATACGAAGAAACAGCTGTACTAATTTTATAATCAATGGCTATACGATTCACCTCCTACCTAACAATAACATAAGAATTTCGGAATGATATCCTCTGCTCTTCATAACAATATATTTAAAAGGGTCATCGGGTCCTTTGGACAGCCTATAGAGGTGGTATCCTTACTAATTGTGACTCTAAGATAGACCACAAAATTTGTAGAATCTTAGTTATATATATTATGCACGTCCAAAATATCATCTGGCGTTCGCATATAGAAAGATCATATTTCGGATCACAATTCTACTAATATTTGTACCACAACCAAAGCTAGCAAGAAGGTTTTAATAAAAACTTTAATAAACCTTTTATAGAACTTTGAAAAGTATATTTATCTAAGCATCTTTCTAAGGCAACTTTATTAATGTACAATATAGCAAATTAGATTTGTTTAAGGTTGTGCCTTCTCATTAAGCTATCGCGAGGTGATACGAATCTAATATGACTTGAGGCTCTTAAATTAAAATCGACTGGAGAAATTTTAGCTATTAAACTAAAACAACATGCCCATTAGTCTCTCAGAAATTTAACTAGTGTTTAAATTTAGATTCGTAATATTACTTTATGAGTCTAGTAAGCCGTTTTAGAAATCTTTGAAAAAAAAAGTTTTATTATAAATTAATTCAAAGTGAATTTGCAATCAGGATTGGGGCTTATAAAATTGAATTCCACAGGGAATGCATTACCTACACAGCTCGGATATCAGGTCTCACGGCGCCTTGAAGTCTAGCAACTGTGTTGTGGATTCTCGTTTTGTGCTCAAGATCACTGATTTTGGACTCCACGCCCTAAGGACTTCGGAGAAAGACTCAAGGGCACATAGTTATTGGACACGTGAGTATTTCTTATAAAAAATGAGGTACTATTTATGTTAATGATGGTAAATAAGTTTTAGAGTGGAAGCCTCGGGCCGGCAAGAGCGAGAAGTCTACTCGCGATATCGATACTCGCTAATGGACGACCTAATGAATGTTCCAATTAAGAGTTGTTGGATTCTGGTAGCTTCCAACAAGTAGAGAGATCTTTGGGAAATACCTATATTCACGAATGTCATTTCTGTAGCTGATGGCGATGATTATAATTGATTCTTATTTATATTTAATATTTATTATAATTGTACATATAATTGCAGTTGTGATGCATCAGTTTTTCCATTATTTGAAGTCAGTCTAGCGAAAAATTAATTGATCAAAACTTTATTGTAATTTCAAAAAATTAAGGAATCTATTTTTTATGGTAATTTATATAAAAATTTAAAATTACTCATAGACCACAGCTTGAATATTTAAGTCCACAATCACTTGTATATTCATAATCTATCCAAAACATCATAAATAAAATGAGGAATAAATGTAGTGCAATCAAACATAACACCCTTGGAAAGTTTTAATTCTGTTCCCCTCTTGTAATTGACTTTGGGACTTCTAACATTCTTAACAAGTTATAAAGGAAAGTAAATAAACGAAGGCCGGGCAAAAAAATAAATTGGCCAGTATTAAGCGCGGGGATGTGGTGTTGCTTGGGGAAATTGAGATATTTCAGCGCTTCATTTTGGTTTAAATCGCTTTTTGTTTAATGTTGATACTGAGGGATTTTGTAAAAGTTGCTTTAATCATCTTAATCCTTATGCGTGGCAAGTTAATGAGTGTTTTTGTCAATATTTACCAGAAAATGTTTATGTAATTCAAAAGGAAGTAATAACGTATCCAAATACACTTTTTGTTGAGTAAAATTAACAACGTGACTAATGGGACTGCAAGCACATTTTTTCACGCAGGTTTCTACACAAGTTACTCGTAGATACATACGTTTTTCAAATAATGTTCCTTAATATGCCAAAATGTGAGTAAAGCAATGTTTATATGTAGGTATGTACCTATGGTTTTTCCAGTTTCTCTTTGTAAACTTCTAAAATGGTTCTGATAGGAAATGATTTCACCGCCTTTCCTAAAACCACATCCAATTGCCAAACTGAACCCTGAAAATTTTTCTTACTAGGTCTACTGTGGACTTCTCCTGAACTGCTGAGAATGCAAGAACCACCACCAGAAGGAACCCAGAAAGGAGACGTGTACTCCTTCGGGATCATAATGCATGAGATTGTGAACAGGCAGGGGGCATTCTGGCTAGGACCCGGCGTGGATATGTCGCCTAAAGGTATGTATAAAAGGCTTTTGAAATAATTTGATCAGGTAAACCAAGTAACGGGAGATGAAGATCTGACGGAAACATATAGTGACCTTTTTTATTGTCATGTATGGTGAGATCAGCTTATCACCTGTTGGTAAGCGATAGGACCTCTCATGGATAGTAGCGAAACCAAAAAACACCTTGATTAACATACTAAAAGACATGGTACTTTGCGTCATCATTATCAACCTATACTGTTGTCCCCTGCTAGACATAGGCCACTGGACAAAGAGAATAATATATTAAAAAAAGATAAGATATAAAACTCAAGAAGTGCAATATAACATTTTACAGCGGTGAAATAAAATATTAAACCCAATTATTAGCTCATAAACTTTTTGCTTGCAAATTAGACTTGGACAATCCATGGGAAACAGAAATTATATAATTTGCTGCTTTTAAGTCTCGCCATTCATAGTAATAAAAAATACTTAATATCCACGCGACACTGTCATCTCGAATATAACACAGGGTTATTTCATCAATATCAATGTCACACTAGATAAGACGTCCTTTGTGACAAACGTGTCCCACCTAGGTGCGGTACAGGCACCGCACACGAATCAATCAAACAAAATACAACAACAAGGTTGTAGGTTTCTCATATGGGGCATTCCACGCGAAGCGGACAGGTAAAAAATCTCGATGTTTCTGATTTCAGAAATATTTGAGTATGTTCTACCTATATATGTCCTTGATTCGTGTATCAAATATTTTTTTAATATAGTGACTGGTTAAAGAATTAAGGACCTTTGAAATTTTGGCCAACTGGTGGGCATACAGTACTTCAAAGCCGATTATCTAGTCATAAAATTATTGATTAAAATAATTAAACCACTGGATTTAAAACTTCATTTAATGAGCTTTTTAATTGCATTTTTGGATACGAAAATAAATTGTTGTTTTCCATATTTTTTTTATTTTATTTTTTTTAACTTCGATTTTCACAAACTTAGACCATTTCGATTTTTTTTATATTTCTTATGAAAATAGCTAGTATTGTATAGAACATCCTTGCCAAGTTTTATTATGGGTTGGGAAGTGGTTTACGAGCTATACTGGAAATATGCGCCGCACCGCGCCAAACGCCCGTCACGTGCGTGAGCTTGCAGACATTATTTCTTTAGTACTTTGATATAATATTTAAAATAAAACGAATTATTTTTATGTGACTAACTACAAATTTATTTACAGGCTTTTACAACTTTAAATGTCACACTGTTACTTGTGCGTGTTACCATAACACCTTCAGTAGTAGGAATGAAGGCATGATATTTTTTTGTGCCTGGTATTGTCGCTGCCGACTCAAATCTGCTTTTGAAAGACTCTTTTCTAGCATAGAAAATGTGCGTTTGTGGAATTGATTTTTCTCGCCCAATGGTACAAACGCTCAGCTGTGCAATTGCTTCGTTTGACGCCGATTGTAGACTAGCTGTTTTATTTTAAACAGGATTTTGGTAAGAAGCAGAATTTCATTTTCATGCCACTGCTCACGGCAAAGGGCCATGTGATGGACTTGGGGGCAACTTAAAACGTCTAGCGACTCGAGTTAGTCTACAATCGGCGTCAAACGAATAGGCTTGGGCCTAACCGGTCACTACAGAGAGCGCTCAATTTAGTTCATAATCCAAGGATGAACTAGTTCGCTCTATTAGTTCATTAGTTCTTTTTTTGAAATAATTTAGTAAGAACAATAAATAAAGAAAACAATATAGTTATGTTTATTGTAAGTTTTGTTTATTTTTATTTAAAAAATACAAAGTATTACATGAAAATTTTACACGTCCATTTATGTAATATGAGATTTTTTATTGAAATAATGAAAAATAAAATAATTTATATTAATGATTAGTCAACAGCTAGGCTAGTTCCTAGTATAATGTGTAATTATATTAGAATACTTGAAAAGTATGAATTAAAGTTGACTTGTTTGTTATGGCACATAAAATCTTTTATCGAAATAATCGAAAACATAACGCCACTGTCTAGTAAAGTGGACGCTAAAAGAAATATAAAAAGAACTAAGAGCGGGATTTTCAATGAACTAGTTCGCATAGTTCACCTAAAGGAGCGCTCTTCCCACCTAGGTCGTTCGCGAACTACCCAAGACTACAAACGAAGCAATAGCACAGCTGAGCGTTTGTATCATCGGGCGAGAAAATCAATTCCACAAACGCACATTTTCTATGCTCGAAAAGAGTCTTTCAAAAGCAGATTTGAGTCGGCAGCGACAATACCAGGCACAAAAAAATATCATGCCTTCATTCCTACTACTGAAGGTGTTATGGTAACACGCACAAGTAACAGTGTGACATTTAAAGTTGTAAAAGCCTGTAAATAAATTTGTAGTTAGTCACATAAAAATAATTCGTTTTATTTCAAATATTATATCAAAGTACTAAAGAAATAATGTCTGCAAGCTCACGCACGTGACGGGCGTTTGGCGCGGTGCGGCGCATATTTCCAGTATAGTTCGTAAACCACTTCCCAACCCATAATAAAACTTGGCAAGGATGTTCTATACAATACTAGCTATTTTCATAAAAAATATAAAAAAAATCGAAATGGTCTAAGTTTGTGAAAATCGAAGTTAAAAAAAATAAAATAAAAAAAATATGGAAAACAACAATTTATTTTCGTATCCAAAAATGCAATTAAAAAGCTCATTAAATGAAGTTTTAAATCCAGTGGTTTAATTATTTTAATCAATAATTTTATGACTAGATAATCGGCTTTGAAGTACTGTATGCCCACCAGTTGGCCAAAATTTCAAAGGTCCTTAATTCTTTAACCAGTCACTATATTAAAAAAATATTTGATACACGAATCAAGGACATATATAGGTAGAACATACTCAAATATTTCTGAAATCAGAAACATCGAGATTTTTTACCTGTCCGCTTCGCGTGGAATGCCCCATATGTGAGAGGCTGCCTGGGTGGGTACCACCGCAATGTCTATTTCTCCCGTCAAACAGCAGTTGAAATGCACTGTTGTGTTTCGGATTGAAGGACATTGTAGCCAAAGTATCTACTGGACATATTGAGACTTAACATCTTATGTCTCAGGATGGCGAGCGCTGTGGAATGCCAAGCATTGCTTTGTAATTCAAGGTGTTGTTTGGTTCTGCTACTATTCATGAGCGGTCGTATCGCTTACCATCAAGCGAACGGCATGCTCGTCTCGCCATTCATTTCAATAAAAAAAAAAACTTTAAAACAAAACGCGTAAGTGCCATGATTTTCACGGCGCTTTCGACCTTTTGATTGCGAGAAAACTCAAACACCCTAAAAGGCGTAGCGCTGCATGGCTATAACTTTTGCTTAGACAAATAATAATTTGTTCCACGCTGCAGTGATTTAGTTTCAACTTTTACTAAATTGGAATAAGACATTTGTATGGGATAGCTTTTCTATACGTAGTACTATAATATTAATATAACTCTGTGGTTTAATAAGTCAATGTTATTATCAAATTTAGTTGTTGAAATTCTGCCTTTCTTTCTGTGTTACCTTATACAGGCAAGACAATAAAGTTAATGAAACATTAATTTAACTATTTAAAGCTTTTAATTATCAACAAAACGAAACAGTAAAATTAACTGAATGAAAATGTTTTTTCGTTTAGTGTCAATTAGAATTTTATGGGTGTAAGTAATTTAACGAAGTCAAACAGCCTCTATGATGGCAGGAATCCTGCTGTGAATCAGAAGGCCGCGGGTTCGATCCTAGCTTTGAGATAATCTTATTCCGTGTGTTTATTAGTGTGAGACTAAAAACTAGCGACTGATTCTCATAACACACGACTTGTATCTCATTATAGTCAGGACTGTCCGTTACTTTCAAGTGTATTTATTTACGCAACTTGTTGTTATCTAAATAATAAATTACTATCTGATAATTATCGTTCTTCTTTCTTTTCTTTCTAATTAATTCGTGCTGGCATAACATCTTGTGAGATTTCCAAAAAATCGCTAAACTCGTTGGTACATAAAATACATGCCGCTGTAGACACTAGCTTAAGTTAGCAAGAATTTTAGGTGTATGGGTATGACATTCTCCTTAATGTCTGTTTTGTTTTCCCCTAGAAATCATTGAGATGGTGATATCCAGCGGGATTCGTCCGAACACCTCTCACCACCGGTCCTGCGAGGTGGACGAGGCTACGGAGCTGATGTCCCGCTGCTGGGCCGAAGAGCCCACGGACCGCCCGGACTTCGCCCATCTAAAGGGCACTATCAGACGCCTCAACAAGTAATGTTTATGTACATACAACCTCATCTACTGGTTTGGGACTTCTTTCCTTTGCTTTTTCAAATTTGTTTGTTATTATTTCTTTTTTTTTATCGAAAATTCTTCATTTGGACTTAACGGTAAAAAATCAGATTGTTTTTTCTAAGCAGTTTTTAATGGATAGTATTTTTGTAAATTGTAAATGAACAATATGCAGCGAAGGAGGAAAGACAATCCCACTCATCAGCTGCTTATATTAACAATTTCATATTTCATATTTTATTAATGGTGAATATTAGAAAAGCGATAACAAAAATCTCAAAGTTATCCTTGTATAGATACATAAAGAAATAATCATTTTTCTACGTAACAATTCTTACAAACTTAAATAATGTCCCTTTCTTTACTAATACCCCATTATCCTACAATATCTCTAACATAAAAGTGCAAAGCTTGTACCTTCATTATACTAGAACATGCTCAGAGTTTCTCAAAATTGTGTGATATCGTAAACGACGTGGAGACAGCCAAAGGCCCTTAATAATCTGTATACAGAAATTCCATGTTTCGTTGCTTTCATTGTGTGCTTGTTAAATATTTGCTACTGTTGTACTTTCATGTGAAATTATTCGCGAGCGTAACTTTAATTTTTATTTTTCTTCAACAGAAGTCAAGAGAGTAGCAACATTTTAGACAATTTGCTTTCACGTATGGAACAGTATGCGAATAATTTGGAATCTTTAGTTAGTGAGAGAACTCAGGATTATTTAGAGGAAAAGAAGAAATGTGAAGAGCTGCTGTACCAGTTGTTGCCCAAGTAAGTGTGAATTTATTACTTTTTTCTTTTAAGTTATAATTCTTAAAAATTCATTCCTTTGATGAAAATCAAATCGAATTGAACGAAAAAAGAAGTGGAATTATGTTATTTAATACAAAGACTGTGTATACATGTATTATTCATTGTGTAAAGTAATGTAGTCTAAAGTATTTGTCCAGAGAGGTTTGAGCGCCACTTGTGATTTATTCACACTTAGAAGCCTTTACCGTCTGTTTACTTATTCAATAGTCTTCTAATGTGTGTTTTTGGCCGTCTTTATCAACTCAATAATACACATTTCAATATATTATTACATATTTCTACTTCCCAACTCTGAAGTAGCTATGATATTGTACTGTAATAACAATTTCCACAAAATTTGATATCCGAACACATGAGAATTTAACCAAACCCCATTCAAATATCGCCAATTAGCCAACCACAACGCAAACGATCATAGCAAAACTGAAACCGGCGTACAACAAACTCGTAAGCTTTATACAAACAACAATTAATATCCCGGCGTCAATTAAGAAGCGCGGAGGCCTCATTACTGCGAGGTTCTGCAACGCGCTCACATATCCATTTTATTGATTAAAGGCTGATAATGAACTGATATTTAAAGCAAATTTGCATTTTACTATTACGCAACGTAAGAGAGAACTCACCAAATCTCTTGTCAATAGTGCTGACAAGTTTAATTTGCTGTTAGATTATTGGATGAAGTTATAGATTTGGTGTTGTCAGAGTGCGACTGAAAGAAGTGTTAAGCATGATGATAATCATACTAGCGACGAGCACACCCAATGGTGGAAATAATATGGTATAGTTGCACGTCATGTCTAACTTTTTGGATTCAGCTTGTTTATCCTGTTTAAAATAAAATGCCGAGAGGCGACAATCTATCAAAAATATTTTCATAACTATTGGACTTGGAAATGCAAAATATTATTTTCTAATGCATCTGGTAATTTCAGAGATAACCACGGTTAAACAAACACACTTTTTAAAGGTTAAACTAACAAGCTAATATTCTAGTAGAGTTTACTAATATGTGATCACCGTTATCATATTTGCAATTGTTAGTATTGTAGGCATTTACAATAGCTAATTTATTTTGCATTTCACACTTCTAGTAAAGACCACAGCTCCAGGGTCCACAGTGTTAAACTAGTTCGATAGCTCAACAAGCTAGTTCAAAGTACTCTCAGTGGCGCTAAAGGCATCGAAACTTTTGTCACTAAGCGCGTTCATCAAAGCCATTATAAACAGGAGTGTTAGCCATTCCACCAGGACTAATAACTTCTGTAAAGTTATATTCAAGCTACTGGCTGCGGCGAGAGTAGCTTGAAAGGATTTAGTGCATTCATTTGAACAGATCGAAGTCTATCTTAATGAATCAATCCTTTTTTTGAATCGGGTCGTGTATCAATCATGCTTGGATAGATAAATAAATAAATACACCCAACAGTCACATGATGTAAGGAGATGTTAATATGTGAACTTCCTGTGGCTAAAATGTGATGTGCACTAGGTTGAAATCTTGTTTTAAATTAAAAGGGAACAATTGAACATGTTATTAGCTTTATGTTATACTAGCGGTCCGGCCTGGCTCCGCCCGGGTGCAGATATATACTTTTTAAAATGACGGACATAAAATTCAATTCCGACTATCAATTTAGAATATCGACCAATCAGACCACGAAAAACGAATAAAATTTTCTTATATTTGTTATATTTTTCACTTCTTCTTCCTTCCTATAAGCTATAACGTGATGATATATAGCCATAGCATTCCTCAATAACTGAACTATCTAACACCAAAATAACCTTTCAATTCCAATCATTAGTTCCTGAGATTAAAGGTAACAAACAAACAAACTCTTAAGGTTCATATACTTGTATAGATATACTGTTTCTACTCGTATTGTTATTAGCCGTAAGTTTTCCATATTTTAAACAAATAAACAATTTAGTTACATGTTGGTTGAATATAGGAGGTGACACAACTTATAATATTAGGAGTCTTGTAACATCTACAATTCTCATACTTCATCATCACCATCATCATATCAGCCACAGGAAGTCCACTGCTGAACATAGGCCTCCCCCAAGGATCTCCATAATTACCTGTTGGAAGCGGCCTGCATCCAGCGACTTCCGTCCACCTTGTAGGCGGGCGTCCGACATTTCGCTTGCCTGTACGTGGCCTCCACTCAAGAACCTAATTCTCATACTTAGTTGCTAACTAATATCAACTTGGCTGACAACCACAGGATGAATATCGTCATAATAACCTACTTTGACTCAGAAGTGTGTCGTGTTCTAGAGTGTTGTGTCAGTGAGCATTCTAGTTTGAATAGTTTTCCATTTGTGTAGATGGACGAGAAATATTATTCACTATACTCTATATGAGTATTACTACATTTACAATCAGGTATAATTAATAACGCGATTGCATTGGTTAATAATTAACGCGAACATTGTGTGTTCCCCTCAATAAAGACAATAAGTAAATTGTTTTTGAGCATATGCTTAGTATTATTCTCTTTAGATGTTTAGGTTAAATTTAAGCAACTTAAAAGTCATATGGCCAGATTGTTATTCTTTAATTGATTTTACATGAAAAAGTCTATCTACGGCTTTCTTATCAAATGCAGACAGCTGCGTGAATTAAATTACCCTCTTAATTTTGTTCAAAATAATTCAATTTATGAAGTTTCTGCATAAGATCACATACTTATTAAATAATTTTATTGTCTTCGGTCCTGGATCAGTTTGCAAAATTTCATAACAATCCAACGTTTTAAAGATCTCGAAAATCGACTTCAAAGATTCCGTTGCATACATACATACAGGCGAAGCTAATAAAAGTGAGTTAATGATGTATTACACCTTAGTACATCATAATAAATAAATAAAAAATAACACCCCACAGTCACATACCGGGTATCTCAAGACTGCTACCGAAAACGAAGCCGGGTGGTAGTTTTAGTGGCTACAAACACAATGTAATTAAAAACTTCGCCTAGAAACGCGACAATTTTTTTTTATGATTTTTTAAATATCGTCATTTTTGGGTGGTAAATCCATAGTTTTTGCTAAAACAATAATTTAAACTCTTTTATACCTTAGAGTATTCATAAATAAAAGGGTATATACTATTATTTTAGGAAAAAATGTATTTACCACCCAAATATGGCCATAGGAAAAAAAAAAAACAAAAAAAAAATTGTCGCTTTTTTTGCAACTTTTTCTGTTGCATTGTGTCTGAAGTCGCTTAAACTACCACCCGGCTTCGTTTTCGGTAGCAGTCTTGATATACCCTGTATATAGTCCTGACCCCACACTAAGATCGAGTCTTGTGTCGTGGGTATCAGGAACAGGAGTCATTTCGGTTTCACAAACATCCAGACCAGAAATATTTGTGGGCCGCACAAACATTTCTCTCGGTGTGGGGATCGAACCCGCGGCTTCACGTTTCAGAGCCGGCGTGTAACAACTGTGCCACGAAGGCTGTCAAAATAATAATTATAAAAAAATTAACATTATTTATTTGTCCACAGATCAGTCGCTTCTCAATTAATCAACGGCCAGTCAGTAGTAGCAGAAACCTTTGAACAAGTGACAATCTACTTCTCCGATATAGTCGGCTTCACTGCCCTCTCAGCGTCCTCCACGCCGATGCAAGTTGTAGACCTTCTCAACGATCTTTATACTTGCTTCGACTCCATCGTTGAAAACTACGATGTTTATAAGGTATGGTTTATCATCAATATGTAATAATTATTATATCCATGTAAGTGCGTGGTGGCCTGTTGGTAAACGGACTATACGCGGCTACCCACATGTTCACGGTGGTCACGACTTAGAATCCCAGGGTACACCTCTGACTTTTCATGTGTGTCATCATCATCATCATCATATCAGCCACAGGAAGTCCACTGCTGAACATAGGCCTCCCCCAAGGATCTCCACAATGACCTGTTGGAAGCGGCCTGCATCCAGCGACTTCCTGCGAGCTTAGTCAGATCGTCCGTCCACCTTGTAGGCGGGCGTCCGACATTTCGCTTGCCTGTACGTGGCCTCTACTCGAGAACCTTTCGGCCCCAACGGCCATCGGTTCTACGAGCTATGTGCCCGGCCCACTGCCACTTCAACTTGCCAATCCTATGGGCTATGTCGGTAACCTTGGTTCTCCTACGGATCTCCTCATTTCTGATTCGATCTCGTAGGGAAACTCCGAACATAGCCCGCTCCATGGCTCGTTGAGTGACTTTGAGCCTTTTAATGACGCCCACAGTGAGGTTTCATGTGTGTATTGATATTCAACCATCAGGCACTAAAACGGTGAAGGAAAACATTGTGAGGAAACCTGCATACCATAGCGATTTATAAGAGTTTTTATGATATGTAAGTCCGCCAACCCGCACAACCAGTCCAGCGTGGTGGACTATATACTCTAATCGCTCTCAATCGTACTCTTCATTCTAGAAGAGGCAGGTGCCTTGCAGTGGGACGTATATGGGCTGAAAGAGATACACTTATGACTCTGATACGTCAGAGATATGGAGTGGAAGTTGAACCTATGTCCACCATTTTGACAGTCAGTTGGGCAAATAACAGCCCACCACGCAGTTCAATTAATGTATAATGTATTGATATCTTCCTTAAGAATAGTAAGCCAATTTTGGCGCGGAAAAAAGGTTATGTGGCCATAATGTGTAAGTTATGTAGCTAAACGATATATTATGTTATGTCTGTTACGTGATTGGAATTTATGAAACTGAAATCCTTTGTAACATTATCTCATTCGTTGACGAAATATATCAACATTCCTTTTGAAATTATTAGTAGAATTAATCAATTAACAGAATCGTTGTAATTGTGACGAACAAGAGGATATTGCCAAAATAGACACACTATATCGTCTGACGTATATTTGGCAACTGATTCAAATGTTTGAAATAGATAATGGATCTAATTATATGTCGTTTTGGCAGACAGCATGTCGGCTAAACTTGAAATACAAACTGTCGTCACCACGCTGTCGTCTTTCGAGAAACAATACTTCAAATCATTCGGATATATCTCTTTGACAAACCTGATATGATGTCCAATGTTGGCTTGACAATATTGTATGTTATTTACGATCTTTTGTCACCTGAAAACGTTGTTGTGTAAAGTAATGAATTAGATTCTCAGTCTTCACTTTTGATTTTATGGCACATGCATTTATTACTATGAGATTACGATTATAAATGTTTATTGTTTATTATAATAATAAGAGCTATTTATCATAATACCAAAATAATAAACAAATAAGAAAATAGAAAAATGAGTAAACATACAGCAATCGCAAATAAACACATAAAATTGGTAAATAGTTATGGACTATGCATATTATTAGCAATAAATTTACATGCAATATAAATATATAATGATTTAAAAGACTATTAAGGTATTATAAACTATATTATGAAAACAACTTAAACTTCGTTTAATCCTGGGTACTACCGCCGTAGTGTGAAGAGGGATCTTAGCAGGCCGGCATAATTGAATCGAATGGCGTCAGACGGCAGTTCCATGCCATTCGATAATCTGCCTAAAAAGCATTTGCATTTACCACCAGGTAAAGTGCAGTAATTATGCCGTGCAAACATTAAAACAAAAACACATCTAATGTGTCTAAGCAGTTGTATAGCAGGATTAATAACCACAAGATGAGTGTGTAGGAAGTGCTCACCTTCAAAATGAAGTCAAAACAACTCGTAAAGCAATCCTTTTTTCCTCCTTTTGCAAGACTCCTGCTCTTTTGTGTCTATGATAGATGATTCAAAATACGTACATAAATAGATTCTCACATAACAGCATTTTCTCGATTGGCATTCTGCCATCTCTGTCACGCCAGTGTGAGTAATAACTAGCGTCACACGTGCTCGAACTCCGGCGTGAATACATATGCGTGTTTATTAAAAAGTAGATCTAAAATATTCCTTTATGGTAGGTCTGAACACAATATTAGTTCCGTGGAAAGATATATACAATTTTGAGATTTGAGTGTGAATTAATATTTGCATACAGCTGATATGTGCTCAGTCTTTGTTTTAATTTACTATATAAGTCTATGACAGAAATGACGATTTAGGCTGGCCTAATACATCCGGAATCGCTTTCTGGATTTTTATAATCTAAATTCCGACACCATGCCTGAAAATGTAGATTGATCAGGATCAATAGTCTCGTGATTTTCAGCACATGCAAACATCATGCATTATGTTGTGTTTATCACACAAATTACAGCAAATATTAATATGGGCCTGTTAACTGTTACCTTATACTTATATTGTTATTTGTTGTATTGTGTGTGTGGTAGAAATAAATGGTTAATGGTTTTTGGGATAAGTTCGGTAAAAATAGAAAAAAATAACAAATACATCGCATACTGGTGAGCTCTCACCGTCTTTCCAAACATTAATGATTATTTATAATACATGAGTATCATAGATGTATCATCTAGTATTGAAAATGTATTCCTGTACGTGAGAGAGATCATAGATTTTTCCAGTGATCTCAAACTGTTCTTCTCCATTTAGCTGAACATCTACCATTGAGTCATTAATAATTCCCACATCAATATCTTAAGTATCTAAAACATACCGGCTAACTAAAACTATATATTCTCTAGGTGGAGACTATTGGAGACGCCTACATGGTAGTATCAGGCCTTCCGGAGCGGAACGGAACTCGTCACGCGTGTGAAGTGGCGCGAATGGCGCTGGCTTTGCTGGATGCCGTCAGGAAATTCAGGATCAGGCATCGACCAATGGATCAGTTGAAGCTAAGGATCGGTTTGCATTCTGGTAAGTGATTTCAATACTTATTTTGCAACTTTGTGGTTGCCGTCTTATTCGATCTGAGAAGTTTTATAGTTTATATTTTAGTCGCTTTATTTCTTTTTGTGAATGTATTTGAATAGTGCGAATACAAAAAAATCTATTACTTATAAAAATATAAAGAATTAAACACAACAACTCAACACATTTTAACATTAAAAACAAATTAAAGATGAGATCATTAATAGAGATAAAAATTACACAATAAAAAGAAAAATGTCTTACTACTTATTTACAGCATTATGAAAAAATTCTGATATAAAAAACATAATTACAATTGACGTAATCTTGACGTAATTTGGTTCTCACGTCAATTGTTCGCTGATACTCGTAATGTTAGTATTACCAATGAATACCAATTTTTGTCATGATACATTTTCATACACGTGATATTATCACAACGAACCCTTCTTATTTAAACCTAACACCGTTTCATCGCATCTCACTCTCATATCACTTTTTTATTACATCAAATGGCGAGACGATCTGCCGTTCGCTTGATTGGTAGGAGATACGACCGCTCATACAAAGTAATGCTTGGCATTCCACTGCACTCGCCATCCTAACACAGAAGATGTTAAGTCTTAATATGTCCAGTAGTTACTCTGGCTACAATGTCCTTCAATAGTGCATTTACACTGCTGTTTGGACACTTTCTTTCATAATCCCAAAGAACCGAACGTTAACTACGAAATGGTACTGTAATCATTTTCGTAACACCCGCTCTCCAAAGGGCCGAGTAAGCAACTTCTATTCCCAATACAGAATCTTTTGATATTCCTATCGAAGTCGTTTATGCAAATCCATTGGAATAGTAAGGGGCGACACACTTCTCGCACATACACGCGTGACGCGACTAAGAACTTTTAACACTGGCTGCGATTTAAGGTTCGTGCGATCGAGTTTATATCGGGGGATTGAGATGGCTTTTTGATTTACATCGCTTTTGATGCTCGGAATATTAGTGTTGGAGACTTTTATAGTAAAAGGAATGGAAATTGTTTTTTGTCACTTCTTATGTGTTATCAATAACAATGTATTGATAAAAATAAATTAATGTTAAGGCGTGTTGTTAGGTGACTTGCCATGTGTCGAAATTTTATACCAAAACTGACAATATTATAACCAAGTATATGTTATTCTAGTATCGCTCAGTCCTTAAGACTGTAAGGCTTATAATAATAATAATCCTGCATCTATAATCAATCGTATACCCTCAACGAATACAGATAGTCCTAGAAATTCCAAGTAGTAATAAGTTTTATAACATAATTTGTTCGTCTTTCGGGATCTACTAAAAAGAAAAGAATATCACGAAATTCAAAATACAAAATTGAAATTTATACGAAATTCAATACTTATTCAATTTCTACAAACTACCTAAAATTACCCAAGACTTAAGTCTTTGAATGTCAGAGCAGCCGTCCTGTAATTATATTACTAAGACATTTTTCATTCATACCATTTAACATTCGCAAGGCATTCGTCTATCCGTGGAGGGCCTTTAATTTTCCATTCCAGTAACGTTGGCGAACTATTATTTGACATCAAGACCGCCAGGCTGTCAAAACTTTACCGTACGTGTTGGAATATCGACGCGGTGTTTCGTCCGAATATTGTACTTTGTGTTTGGTGGACGCTTGGGTAGTTTATTCTTCGATAGCTTTTGATATTTATGCCTGAACTTTTTGAATTTTCTTTTTGGTTATAAATATCAAGACGAGCTTGCCATTCGCTTGATGGTAAGCGCACATGGACAGTAGCAACGCTTGGCATTCCGCTGCTCACCATCCTGAGAGTTGCGATACAAGATGTTGTCTCAATATATCCAGAAGTTACTCTGGCTACAATATCCTTTAAACCTGAACACAACAGTGCATGTATACTGCTGTTTGGTTGTAGAAATATACATTGCAGTAGTACCTACCCAGGGGGCCTCTCATATATAGGACATCCATCCATCAGCCAAAGGAAGTCCACTGCTGAACATAGGCCTCCCCAAATGATTTCCACAGAGACCTGTTGGAGGCAGCCTGCATCCAGCGACGTCCCGCGACCTTTACCAGGTCGTCGGACCATCTTGTGGGTGGACGTCCTACGCTGCGCTTTCCGATACGCGGCCTCCATTCGGGCACTTTCCGACCCCATCGGTCATCAGATCTCCGCGCTATGTGCCCTGCCCATTGCCACTTCAACTTGCTATTCCGGTCGGCTATGTCGGTTATTTTAGTTCTCCTACGGATCTCCTCATTTCTGATTCGATCTCGTAGGGAAACCCCGAGCATAGCCCTCTCCATAGCTCGTTGAGTGACTTTGAGCTTCCTAATAAGGCCCATAGTGAGAGGCCACGTTTCGGTGCCGTAAGTCATCACTGGCAACACACAACTATCGAAGACTTTCGATTTAAGGCACCTCGAAGACCTCAATCGGGTCTCCCAACAGGTGGGTCTTAAAATGAACATGGACAAAACGAAGATCATGTCGAATGTCCATGTTGTGCCCACCCCCATCGGTGTTGGGGGCTCGACTCTTGAAGTTGTTGACGAATATGTCTATTTAGGACAAGTGGTCCGGTTAGGCAGGTCCAACTTCGAGAGAGAGGTCAATCGTCGAATCCAACTCGGTTGGGCAGCGTTCGGGAAACTACGCGACGTCTTCTCGTCCAAAATACCTCAGTGCCTTAAATCGATATATAGGACATACCACCAGTAAATTAATATTGTCATCCTTCATACGTGCTTGTTGGTTACGTTTAAGTAAAATATTTATATCCAATCAGATAGCTTCATAATAGAGTCTGCCATAGTTGATCCATGCAAATATACTTGCAACGTTTTTAAAAGTGGTAGAGCTACGCTGTTTTCAGTGACTCAGCATGAATGGGCAGGTTCTTCCAGGGTGGACCACTGTCTCACAGGAGATTGATTTGGAGCGTCAGCTTTGCTGTCGCGTTCAGAACTCTATTCTGTGAATACTTTACCTGGATGTACTGCATTATTATCAGGTGCATTTTCACCTTTTTGAATCAAAATAAAATTTTATTCAGAGGTTGCTATAGTACGTTTTCCACCAAACTATAATGTGATCTCCGAGAGTTGATCGAGATCTCTCATTTCTGAATTCTTTACTTGGATGCACGGCATTGTCATCAGGTGCATTTTCATCCTATTAAATCAACATAAAATGATTTGCAGATATCGCTATAGTAAATTTTATACCCGATCAAAAACACCCACTATAACATACCCAGCTAAATCACAATTCTCCAAGATAAGATATAAAAGAGTGCATTTGTTCAACTGTTACTACATCAATGCAATAAAGTCTACATGACCTCCAGTGTTTCTCGAAGCCTCGGTACCAGGTGGTACATATTCAATTACTTTGACATACGGATCGAAATTCATGAGTGCCTCTCAACCCTAATTGGTTTTTATCGGGATACGTATAAAATGTTTTCCTTGTGCTCAAACCTGCCCTTTAAGCTTGAAAAGTTCAAGTTAATATAGACAGCATGACTGGAAAATCTTATGATAATACAATCATCAAATACACATATTCAATAAGATTTCATAATCAGAAATTTTGGGAACTACCAAAAACATTTTGGACTCATAACGCTCAGACCTGAAATAAATATTGATTGGCAACATATTCATCATGAACAGGATCAAACCTTTTATCCTTTTCTAAGATATAATTTCTTTAACGTAGTGCTATCTGTTTCTCATATAACAAAAAACCACCTCTCCTACCCTTTTAAAATACAACCACAATTTAACGTAACATTAACAACGTAAGCTAAGTAGTTAAAGCCAAAGCAAATGGCAGAAATTTATCTATAGTAATTGCGCATAACCACAGAATTACTATGTGGTAGCCGCAAATCTATATATGTGGGTTGTATCCCAAAGGTTTTGAAACGATAGTAATAATTGGGGTATTATGGAGCTATTAAATATGAAGGTAAATAAGTCTGATTATACTTATATGTGGGTTAATTTCGTCTAGGGTCAAATAAAACGCAGATTGCTTAGTTATTCTTCAATATAAAAACGTGTCCAACTACTTATTTTTTTGACTGATAAGCATGCCGTTTGTATGGTGGTAAGCGATACGACCGCTCATTAACAGTAGCAAAACCAAACAGGACCTTTAATTACAAGGCAATGCTAGACATTCCATTGCGCTCGCTATCCTGAGACGTAGGATGTCAAGTCCCTAAATGTCAGGTAGTTACTCTGGCTACAATGTCCTTCAATCCAAAACACAACAGTACATTTAAACTGCTGTTTGATGTGAAATATACATTGTACTGGTTGATACCTACCCAGGCGGCCTCTCACATATGAGGCACCTACCACTAGTAAAGTATTTGTTTGGCTACAATACGCCAAATACAGTTAAAGGTTTGGCCTGTTGTGTAAACGAACCAGACCTGTGCCTATATGTTCACGGTGGTCACGGGTTCAAATCCCAGGTTCTATTTCTGACTTTTCGTAGTCACATGTGATAGTCAGTCACCATGGACTATAACGGTGAAGAAAAACATCGGGAGGAAACCTGCATAGCATAGCGATTTGCAATTTCTATTGTGTGTAAAGTCCGCCAAGCCGTACTACGTCAGCGTGGTGGACTATACCGGGTATCTCAAGACTGCTACCGAAAACGAAGCCGGGTGGTAGTTTTAGTGGCTACAAACACAATGCAATTAAAAATTTCGCCAGAAACGCGACAATTTTTTTTTTATGATTTTTTAAATATAGTTATTTTTGGGTGGTAAATCCATAGTTTTTGCTTAAATAATAATTTACACTCTTTTATACCTTAGAGTATTTATAAATAAAAGGGTATATACTATTATTTTAGGAAAAAATGTATTTACCACCCAAATATGGCCATAGGAAAAAAATAACAAAAAAAAATTGTCGCTTTTTTTTGCAACTTTTTCTGTTGCATTGTGTCTGAAGTCGCTTAAACTACCACCCGGCTTCGTTTTCGGTAGCAGTCTTGATATACCCTGTATATATGACTTGAACACTCTCAATCGTACTTTCGCAGAGGAAGCACATGCCTTGCCTGCTACCGAAAACGAAGCTGAGAGGTAGTTTTAGTGACTTCAGGCACAATGCAACTAAATTTTGTGCAAAAAATAGCGCCAATTTCGTTTTTGTTATTTTCTTATTTTATTTTATTTTTTTAAATGATAGTAATAATAATAGTATACCCTTGTATTTTTAAACACGCTATGGTACGCAAGGCTTAAAATTATTATTTTAGCAATACCTATGGATTTACCACCCAATCACGAAGATATCACTAACTTGCTAAAGGAGGCGCCGCTGACGCGAGCGCTCTGCACTCTCAACCTTGTTGCGGCTGAAATTGATATATTTCATTGCGCGCTGAATGAATTCACAAAGATAGCAACACGGATAATATGTTATAAATAACTTTTTTATTTTATTATATATATTTTTTTTTTCGTAGTCTAACATTGTCTAATATATGTATTTTTTTTTTTTATATAGTTATATAGTTTATATAGTTATAAGATTATCGATGCTACTGTATTAGGTCTTAACCTGTAAAAGTAGTGTTATGTGGCAAATAAATAAATAAATAAATAAATATTTTAAAAAAATTGTCACGTTTCTTTACGAAATTTTTAGTTACATTGTGTTTGTAGTCACTTAAACTACCACTCGGTTTCCTTTTCGGTAGCACTCTTGAGATAACCGGTATGTATGTGGGCTTATACAGTATGCGTTCCATCCACAATTAATGCCGAATGACAACAGAGATCACTTCATAATCTTTTGCCAGTCGACACGACTACGTCAGTACGTTGTTTTCTCACAATTTTGTTAGTACTGTTTAAAAACAATGATAACATTCATTGGTATGTAATTTACTGAATGAAATAAGTAAACGTATTTGTGTAATCTATTGTAAAAAATATATATAGGACTCTTACAGACTTTTAATTACTCATTATTTTAAACACTCGTTTTTTGCTGCCATCGTTGATAAAATATGAATGTATATTTGAAATAGAACGAATACCGTTTAAAAACAATAACACAAAAATTATTTTGTGAAAATGTTTTTGGAATTCTATGAAAGTTTCACAACTATTGAAACTCCGTCCATTTAATTTCTGCGTAAAACAGAAGTTAGTTAGAAACTTTTTCGAAATTTCCGAATAAATTTTTCAGTACTTGATTATCACAATAGTTGCTGCTATTCATGCTAATCGCTTCTTTTTGTTCATGTTATAAACTTACTTTTGTTCACTTTTTAATTTTATTTTTATATTTTCATTTGTTACCTTGTTATATGGCGTGGTAGACTTGATGGCCTAACCACTCTCAATCATACTCTTGATTATGGATGCCCGTGTCTGGCAGTGAGAGGTGTACAAGAGCTGATACAGTATAAGATAGTACCTTTTTGTGTATGTACTTTTCAAATGATTTTAAAACCTGCTCTAATTATATTTTATTCGTGGCCATACCTATAGAATTTATTTTATCTGAAAATATTAATATTAATCTTTCATAATATAAAAACCGGTTTACGGATCGTTTACACAAACAAACCGTTCCCGCATTAATATTTTAGGGGTATATAGAGCCGTGCGCTTTTAAACATTTACCGCCTTTGTACTTTTAGGATCCGAATTCCGTACAGTCTTAGTGTGTACTGTTTTGAATTATTCATGTTATGGCATAGATAAAATGGCAACTTGGGCGTTTTAAGAGTGGCACTTAGACCAAGCACATATAGAAGATATAGTTTTCAAGAGTTGAGTGACCAAAGCCAAATTATACATATTAATGGCGCGAGAACGCGAGATGAATGACTGGTATGAGCGAAGATTACATACCAATGAAATTCTTATCTAAAGTAGTTATATAGCTATGTAACTGTCCTTACATTTAAATGTAAGGACAGCTTAAGCTAGAAATAGTTAACTACATAGTAAACATTACTTTAAAAAGTTGAAAGTACTAAACGTAGTAGAACTGGTGATAGGTCTTCCATATATTAGAGGCCTATTCAGTGCAAAAAAAAAACTAAATTGAAATAACATGTATTATTTATTTCATAAGCGACTATTCTAATTAAGAAACTAATTAGTTTATATTAAACCATAAAAATCCTAACAGAAAATCTAGCCACAAATTTACAATTAGAAGAGTCATTCGAACACAGAATACTAAACTAACAGAAGTCAAGCTCCATACAAAGCGCGCTAAATCAACGCACACATTGACAGCGTTCACCGACACGATATTTCAAACCAGTCGAGACCACTGCGAGCGCGAGTGTCACCCGCTTCGGGCACGCAAATAGCGAGATATTTTATACAAAGATGGAACAAATGAATAAAAATTATTACACTTGTATATAAAACACCAGATTATAATAATTGAATATAAAATTCATAAAAAAACGTATATCATACAAATACAATTTAAAAAAAACTTAGAATAATGACATACACATTCTCAGCAAGTTCATAAATAAAACTAAAATGTATTTATTGTATTATTGTATGTTATATATTTTATTTTAAAAATTCAATCAAACGATACGAGTGCTATAAACACGATACGTGTTTTCGCATGAGCCAGAGTTAACAACCCTTGCGCGAACGCCGAGCGTAGTGTGAGTGTGGCAACAGAAGTGAAGTGCATACACAAGCTTGGCTCCTGTTAGTATTCTGTGATTCGAACAAATTAATAATCGTTACACAGCGGACTTAATTAAAAACGAAACCGGAATATAATTAATTTTATAATTTCACATTTGAATTGAAAAAGTCTTCCACTTGAAGAATCTAGTATAACAGCCTCCACGGTGCAGTTGGTTAGACATCGCGGCTCTTAAACAAAGCGCGGCGGGTTCGATTTCCGGACCAAAAGGAATATCTGTGTAATCCACATATATTTATTTCGGGTCTCGGTGTTTGCGATTGAAAAATCTCCCATAGTTTCTGATTGTTGGGTGTATTTATTATTGAAACACACAAAACAGATGAGTTTCTTCTGCGCGAGAAAACAATCGATAGCGATGGGAAATACTATAAGTACCTAAGAGCTACAAAGACAGACACACTCACTACGAAAACCATCACATACATTTTCGGCAATGTATCAAATCAGTGTGAAAAAGTTCATGTTAAATACAACTATCACTATTATATTATTACACTAAGGTATTGGAATTCATTTACTTTATATTTATCAAAAGGTATCCATATTTAAAAATAAAAAAAAAAAACAAAGTAACAAAAAAAAGAAATAATCCATTGAGAATCAAACAAGTTAGAAACGTTTAATTCTTGTATTGGGAGTAAAAGAAAAAGATACGAAATAAAACCATTGACGTCACTAGACTAATAACACTAACATGCTTATTAAAGTGTGCGTGCGTGAAAGAGACGGTAAGATGTCTCCACTACTAAATACTTATATTACCATCATATTACACGCTATTTTAATACTGTTTTGATAATGTTTTATATCAATGGTACTTGTGTTTGTACGCAAATTAACACAAAAAATCGATCATAGTAAACACAATTTAAATTTAAACTGAGAATTATTTAATGTACTATATCTACGAGCAGATTGCTATTTTTGACGTGACAACGTCTTAAATTAGGTTGCGGCTGGGAGTCACTTATGAAAAAGTGTAACGCCCGGTAACGTAACGGTGCGCGCGCAGCACTAGAGAATTATTTTTCAGTTTCACCCACTTTTTCCAAAATTGTCCCATAGCCCCCCCCCTGCCTTCCCCCACCCTTATTCCGAAATAGTGCCTATTAGCCTCCCCACGAAACCTACCCCCCCCCCCTCCCCTACCCCCACCCCGAAAATTTACCTCACCCCCCCCCAATCCTATCTCGGCCAATATAGATCGTAGACCCACCGAGTTTGGTATCTTTGGAACCGGCTCGGTGAGCTCTACAGATTGGCCCCAACCAAATCCCCAAATTCCTCCCTCTCTCCCCTAAAATATTTGTCCAGGCATAACTCCGTCATTTCTTAAAGTAAACCCCCCGTGTTTGGAGTCAGAGGAATCGTCTTGACGAGCTCGACAATCGAGAGCAGGCAAAATACGATTTTTCTTATTGACGTGACAACGTCTTAAATTAGGTTGCGGCTGGGAGTCACTTATGAAAAAGTGTAACGCCCGGTAACGTAACGGTGCGCGCGCAGCACTAGAGAATTAGGCGCATTGAATCGGCGCATGCTTGTGTCTCTGTCTTTGTCTTTCTCGAACGTTCTTGGCGTTGGAAAAACAAGAAAGCGTCACAATACAATACGTGTGGTTAAAGTATCGTCAGCTGTGTCTGTAGTGAAAATATGGAGTGCTTAGATTCGTCATTACATGTACAATGTTTTAGTAAACAAAATATATTTCTATAGTTAAAATTTGTGCAATTCTTATTTTCATTCAATTCCTTGTTCCTATTGTGCAATTTAATTATATTCATATCAATAAATATTCTACCGAGAAAAAGACGTTGTCACGTAAAATCTTCGCCCGTAAAACCGACTTTACAGGCAACCATTTTTTCATTAAGAAGTATTCTCAAGAATAATTTATGTTCATTGGTTGGATAACATCGCGATATTACTTTTACAAATGAATAGCTTTTAAACGTCTGTTTACACAATAGCGTTGCAGACAATGAAACGTACTACTTTCAGGCTTATTGTGCTCTGCAGACAAATTATTGAATAACTTTTCTTTTTATTTTCATGTTAATTTGTATATAGTCTTTTTCGTTTAAACTAGTAACCTGTCTCTATATTTATACAGGGTATATCAAGACTGCTACCGAAAACGAAGCTGGTTGGTAGTTTAAGCGACTTCAGACACAATGCAACAGAAAAAGTTGCAAAAAAAAGCGACAATTTTTTTTTTGTTATTTTTTTCCTATGGCCATATTTGGGTGGTAAATACATTTTTTCCTAAAATAATAGTATATACCCTTTTATTTATAAATACTCTAAGGTATAAAAGAGTTTAAATTATAATTTTAGCAAAAACTATAGATTTACCACCCAAAAATGACGATATTTAAAAAATCATAAAAAAAATTGTCGCCTTTCTAGGCGAAATTTTTAATTGCATTGTGTTTGTAGCCACTAAAACTACCACCCGGCTTCGTTTTCGGTAGCAGTCTTGAGATACCCGGTATGTTCTTCCATGTACATTCCCGAAGATAAAGTAATAAAAAGTTATGCCGTAAATAAAAGGAAAAATAATAGCTCTATATTTCGTTTTCTTGAACATTGCACTTGGCGTGTAATTTTCGCTGCGACAATATTAATTGTCTGGAAATAATAAAGCCGTTTAATTGAAACTGACATGAAGGAAAAATATATCTGAAAAGTAAAATCTGGTAAATCTGGGGCGCTACTTAGTACAAATTGAATTAACTAACTAACTCCACTGGCTCAGCGACCCACAGTGGGTCTTGGCCTCCGAAATGAGAGCTCTCCACCTATCTCTATTCTCCGCCACCTCTCGCCAATTACTGACTCAAAGTTGGCGCAGGTCACCTTCCACGGAATCGCTCCAGCGATACCTGGACCGACCCACCGGCCGTCGACCAGTAAAGTAAAGGAAGCATAAAAATTGAATTACAGTTTAAAAATTATATTGCGCTACAAAATCCAAGATATAATTTGATGTGAAAAAACAATCTAGAACTTATACCAAACTGCTAACTCCGCGTTGTATCTACGACTTCTAAACAATACTCTATTTCCGTAGCCGAAGTTCTGCTAAGGAGGCTTTATTGTTTTTTAATTAAGGCCAACTTTCGCCAACTAATTTAGAAGTTCGGTACTGTGTAACTCTGTTAACTTATTTAGGGCTTCCCTATATTTAAGTACCCATTTAAGTTCAAGTATGTACAAACGTATATAATATATTGTGTTCGAATATAGAGCGAGAGTGCAATGGATATTTATTTTAAAGAAAACTTACAACTATCTTAAAAATAATAAATAATATAAATTAATGTTTTTTTATTTTATTATTTATTAAAATACAGAGTTAGAAACAAAAAATAAATATTATTTCCACGAAACCGGGCTTCGGTTTGACCGTGGAGTTGGTGAGTCTCATTTACATAACATTTGCATTAGACATTAAATAAACAAAATAACCCTTATGAGGTCAGAATTTTAAACAAAATATACAAACACTCAAACTTTATGATATAACTATAAAATAAAATGAAACAGGATATAACTTTAAACAATAAAATCTAATAAAATATCACTCCCAAAAATTTAAGTAGAAAATAAAACATCACTTCGAAACTTATATATAAAAAAATAAAATAAAACACAATATGCATTACAACTACACAAATTAGAAATAAAACTGTAACTGTAAGTATACGTAAAAAGTAAAGTAAATGTGCTTAAGGCTACTAGTAGGAACATGTTAAAAGGTGGTTTCTTAATTTGTTTAAACTTAAAACTATTGTATACAGGATCATTTCTAATGTCCGGTGGCAGACTGTTCATTATACAGGGTATATCAAGACTGCTACCGAAAACGAAGCCGGGTGGTAGTTTAAGCGACTTCGGACACAATGCAACAGAAAAAGTTGCAAAAAAAAGCGACAATTTTTTTTGTGTTATTTTTTTCCTATGACCATATTTGGGTGGTAAATACATTTTTTCCTAAAATAATAGTGTATACCCTTTTATTTATAAATAATCTAAGGTATAAAAGTGTTTAAATTATTATTTTAGCAAAAACTATGGATTTACCACCCAAAAAAGACGATATTTAAAAAATCATAAAAAATAATTGTCGCGTTTCTTTTCGAAATTTTTGGTTGCATTGTGTTTGTAGTCACTAAAACTACCACCCGGCTTCGTTTTCGGTAGCAGTCTTGAGATACCCGGTATAGGGTAATCGTTTATTAATAGTTCTGTCGCCATAATAATTGATAACCCGGGGAACTACAAAACTACCACCGGTTACTGACCGGGTTGTTTGCTCTCTGTAGTATGGTATTAGATATTAGTCTTTACTGCAAAATTGTTTGGTAGCCAATAAATATTTGTGCTTTTGTCTAACGGACAAAATATTGCAGATTTTGAATAGTTTGGAGTAATAGTTATTACAACTATTTTTAATTATTTTACTAACCAGTAACTTAAGAAATCTGATTTGAAGTTTTTCTAATTTAACTAAGTGTTTTTTTTTTTAAATGTGTTATGGCGAATGCCGTAATACATCATTTCAATAACGATCTAGCCTTATGACTAATAAGTTATTTAAATTTAACCTAAACTTCTAACGAGACTGCTACTAAGAATATGTCCAATAACACGTTTCTTATTGTCTCTATTAAGGGGAAGACACAATGTTCGCGTGTTATTTTTCACTAGCACTCACTGCACTATGTTTCGCTAACTGTTCATCACTAACTCGAAAGGTTTTGTCCTTTTCAGTCTTCTCACTAAGTCCGTGTTATCAAGGAGCTGGATAGCCTCGACGTTCACGTGATGGTGAAGCCTATGTTCATGAGCTTCAGCATACTTTTTTACAATATTTCTAACGAAGTCTACTTTGAGGTCCCGATGAAGATCTTCATTTCTTACGTACCATGGGGCGTTTGCTATGTTCCGCAGTACTTTGTTTTGAAAACGCTGTATTATTTGCATATTGCTTGGTTTGGTACATCCCCACAACTGTATACCATAAGCCCATACAGGCATAAGGACTTGTTTGTATAAAAGTATTTTGTTGTGTACTGACAACGAAGAGTGTTTACCAAGTAGCCAATACATATTCCTGTAGCGAATTTCTAGCTCGTCGCGTTTCTTTTTGACGTGTGCCTTCCAGCGTAGCTTTGCGTCCAGAGTCATGCCAAGGTATTTAGCCGTATTTTCATATGGTATAGTTTTACCGTTAATAAACACAGGCTCATACTTTGGCTTTTTGTTGGTGAAGTCAATATGAACTGATTTTGATTCATTTATTTTTAAACGCCATTTTTCAGTCCAATTGGAGATGGCATTGACAGCTATTTGCACTTTATCCACTGCTTCTTCGTGAGTCGATCCTGTGGCTAAAATTGCCGTATCATCTGCGAAAGTTGCAATGGCATTGTTTTCTATTTTAGGAATATCACAGGTGTATAATAAGTACAGGACCGGACCTAGTACACTTCCCTGTGGTACTCCAGCTTCTATATGCTTAATTTCTGAATAAGAATCTTCATGTTTGATACGAAACATTCTATCAGAAATGTAAGATTCCAGTATGTCTGAGAATTGCTTGGGAAGCATTTTCCTAAGTTTGTAAATGAGGCCGTGGTGCCAAACCTTGTCAAATGCTTGTGCCACGTCTAGGAATACCGTTGAGCAAACTTTTTTCTCTTCTAAAGCCTTTTCTATTAAATTAGTTATCCGGTGGACTTGGTCTATTGTTGAATGTTTTTCTCTAAATCCGAATTGGTAGTCTGGGATTAATTTCCGCTCTTCTATAATAGGCTTAAGCCTTTTCAAAAGTATTTTTTCATATAGCTTAGCCATTACTGGCAACAAGGAAATCGGCCTATAGGATTTCACGTCATGAGGAGGCTTACCAGGCTTGGGTATCATAATTACTTCAGCAAATTTCCAAATGTCAGGTACATATTTCAGTCTGAACGAGGCATTTATCAAAGTAGTCAGTTTGACAACTGCTTTGCGCGGTAGGTTTATCAGTACTTCTCCTGTAATCAGATCGTATTAATAATTATTATTATATGATATTTAACTAAGTGTGTTTTAAAATTTAAACCATAACAATCGAGAGCATAACTTAGAATGTAGTCAACTAGGGACATATACATTAATCTTAATGTTTTAATGGGAACTTTATGGCTCGGCAGATAGAATTTACCCAATAATATTCTTAGCTTTTCACTTATATAATCTACATGATGCGACCAGGAGAAGTTTTCATCTATTTTTACGCCCAATTATGTTACACAATCGGTTTTTTTAATTGGTTTGCATTTGCATTGTATTGAGTTGGTATGGAAACATGTATATTCATGAGTTATTAATGGTGGATGCAAAACAGGTGGGCGAATGTAAGGTGAGTGTATAATTAGCAGTTGAGTTTTTTCAGAATTTAAGACAATTCCATTATCATGCGACCATTTAACGTTCGCGTCTACATCTTCCTGCACTCGGGCAAAGGTTTGTGTAACATCAATGCCGGCATAAAGCGCGCACAAGTCATCTGCGTACATGTATGTAGAACAGTAACGCACCACGTCACACAGACTGTTCACGTGCATGAGGTAGCAAATGGGTCCGCACGCAGAGCCTTCGGCACTCCACACCGTACGTCTGTCGACTTACTGAACGTATTACCAACCTTCACCCGGTATGAACGCGATGTGAGATATTCTCTGAACCATTTGTTCAGTGGCTCCCTCACACCACATTCACTCATTGCGTTGAGCAGAGTATCTGCTTCTAAAGTATCGAACGATTTTTTAAAATCGAAGAATATGGCAACTACAAACTTCTTGTCATGTAAATAACTATTTATTTCATTTGTGAACTTAGATAATAATGTGGTTGTGCTCTTACCCTTTAGGAAGCCGTGTTGGCATTCGTTAATTTTATTATTTTTTTGAAAGTATTTTTGGAGTTGGTTTACTATACACTTCTCCATTATTTTATTTATACTAGAGAGTATAGCTATGGGTCTATAGTTAGTAACAATGTTACGGTTTCCTTTTTATGCACTGGTCGCACTATAGCTTCTTTGAGACTTCCGGGGACAATACTATTTTTAACAGAAAGGTTAACTAGCTTGGCTAATACTGGACTAATATTATCTATTATAAGTTTGAGATCCGAGATCGCTTCCCGGTCACTTGTTGATATTCATTTTATTAACTACTTTATTTATATCCGCACAAGTCACAGGTTGCCACCTCATACTTGTGTCTGGAAGTTTGACATAATCGTTTCTATCTAGTAAACTTATATTACAGTCATGCTTTATTTCCTCAATCTCTTTTACGAATGTGCTAGCAAACTTATTACATATATCTATATCACTTCCTTGGTTACCCATATTTGCTAATATTATTCCCTAACATATCATTAATTCGGTCCCATATTTTTTTAATGTTATTTGTGCACTCTAATATTCTATGTTTTTCAAATTTATGTTTACTTTTATTAATAGCTTTATTGCACTTATTTCTATATTTCGTATATGTCAGTCTTTTTAGCATATTCTTAGGATCACTATTCCATATTTCAAATAAGCAGTCTTTTTTTTTATCATGTTTTTAAGATTAGTGGTAATCCAGTTTTTGTTATTTTTGTTACTGGGGTGTATAATTTCTGTTTTGTAACATTGTTTATAAACATTGCCAATAACATCACAAAATTCTTTATACAACCTAGTCGGACAATCTATTGACACTAAATGATCAAAATCAGTTAATAATAATGTTAAATAAAAATATATGTTAAACCAACGGTTGATGTATCATCCCAACGACTGTCGGATCAAGTGCGATTTATTCAGCGGCGTAAGTTGTTGGATGATGACACACTTGAGCGGTTGCGCACAGACTTATGTTTTATCCAGGATGACCATGTATTGCCCGTCAGTGGAGATCAAGCGGCAGGCCCAACACCAACACCTGTTGCTGATTTCGAGCTGACGGACAATTTGGATGACAACGTAAGTCCCCAAGATAAACAGCAACTGAGAGGAGCTTTGGAGTGTGCGATTTTGGAGTTTGCGTCTTTATCGGCGTCTTGTAGACCGCGTCTGCCACGTTTGCCAACGCATAGAAGAAATTTGGCGCTGATGGGAGCTTTGGACTCCATGTTACCTACATACTTGGAGTCCAGTCGGGATCTTGTTGATACGCATTCGATTCTTTACTGCGCGGCCGTCGCAGCATGTCGAGTGGCTAATGTTCAATTCCCAAAAGAATATAGAGCTACTCGAGGTGTTGTGACTGTGCCTGCCTGGCAGTGGAGGATAGAGGATCGTATCAACAGGGCCCGAACTCTCATCGGCAAGCAAATTTCTTTTAAAGAAGGAAACAGCAGGCCGAAGATTATGCGTTTTGTGACGCAGGCTTTTTCGGGGACCAACACAAGTCCTCGAAATTATAGGCTTTGCGTCACAGAACGCATAGACTTCTTCAAACAAAAAGTCTATGCGTGGGCGAACCGCATTCGTCGCTACAGGAGGCGATGGGATCGTTTCCAATAAAATCGCAAGTTCCAAACTGACCAAAAGAGGGTTTATAGATGTTGGGAGAATCCTCCACAAGGTGTGGTGGATGGGCGGCTTCCCAGTGCTCACGAAATGCATGAGTACTGGACGAATATCTGGTCGTCGCCTGTCTCTCACACTGAAGCCTCCTGGTTTAGTGTTGTAGATCGAGCTTGCGAGGCAATACCGGCTATGGAAACCATTTTAATCAGTCCAGAAGATGTGCTAACTGCAATTAGACAGACGCAAAACTGGAAGTCGCCGGGTCCGGACGGTCTGCACAACTTCTGGTTAAAATGGTTTCCAAGTTCGCATGCTCGATTGGCAGTGCAATTCCAGGATGCGCTTGAGCGGGGATCCCTTCCAGCATTTATGACAACAGGTATTACTCACCTTCTCTTTAAGTCCGGTTGTACCACGGAACCAAAAAATTATAGACCCATCACATGCCTTCCCACTATTTATAAAGTTTTGACCTCCATAATTAGATCTAAAATTAGAGACCATATAAATTCTAACCAAATTCTTTTTTCCGGCCAAACAGGTTGCATGAATGGGTCCCGTGGTACTAAGGAGCTCCTTCTCATTAACATGACCATTTGCCAACAGGCTCGTCACAACCGAAGGAATTTATCGGCTGCCTGGATAGATTATAAAAAGGCCTATGATTGGGTGCCTCATACATGGCTCATGAGGGTGTTAAATTTGTATAAAATTAATACAAATTTATGCAACTTCCTTGGGTCTTGTATGGGGCAGTGGACCACTGTCCTAAGATATCCAGGTGGTACGGTTCCTCCTGATTGTGACGAGCCGAATAGAATCAAGCGGGGTATATTCCAGGGCGACAGTCTGAGTCCACTGTGGTTTTGCATGGCCCTGAATCCCCTCAGCACTCTGTTGTTGGATTCAGGGTTAGGCTACCGTCTACGGAGAGGCTCTGAGCCTATTTCTCACTTGCTCTATATGGATGACCTCAAGTTATTTGCATCGAAACAAACCGAATTGATTGAGTTGTTAAAAATAACGGATAGATTTAGCAAATCAATCAATATGGATTTTGGTGTAGATAAATGTGCGGTTATTCATGTGAAGCGAGGGGAGGTTGCGGTCTCTGATGACATACTAGTCTCAGAGACTGTAAGGCTCAGATCCCTCTCCGTGACGGAAACCTACAAATATTTGGGTATGCCTGAGGCTCTAGGTATCATGGGTGCAGATGTAAAACGATCGTTGAAAGAGCGTTTTATTAGCCGCCTGACAAAAGTACTTAACAGTTTTTTATCAGGTGGAAACAAGATTCGCGCTTTTAACGGTTGGGTTATGCCTGTACTCATGTACTCTTTTGGCATACTCAAATGGACTCAGACCGAATCGGACGCCCTGGATCGTAAAGTCCGAACTCTCCTGACTGCACATCGTATGCATCATCCACGATCATCAGTGATGAGATTGTACATCCCGCGGAGATGTGGTGGCCGAGGCATTCTTAATGCTAAGGACTTGCATAATCGCGAGGTGTGCAATCTTAGGGATTATTTCCTTCACAGTGATGTGGATATGCATAGGGTTGTAGTTATGGTAGATAAAGGATTTACCCCGCTCTCTTTGGCGATTGAGAACTGGCGGAAACCTCTGGTGGTAGGCATTAAGGATCGCGAGGACATATGGAAGAGCAAAGAGCTGCACGGTCGGTTCTATCGAGCCCTTCATGGGCCTGATGTGGACCGACTAGCGTCTGTGTCTTGGCTACGCTTCGGTAACCTCTTTGGGGAAACCGAGGGTTTTGTCTTTGCAATTATGGACGAAGTTATTAAGACGAACAACTATAGGAAATACATCCTGAAGGACGGTACGGTCGACATCTGTCGGGCATGCCACCGTCCTGGCGAGTCTATCAGGCATGTTATCTCCGGTTGTTCGTATCTTGCTAACGGCGAGTATTTGCATAGACATAACCTAGTAGCCAAGTTCATACACCAGCAAATTGCCCTTCGATATGGACTTGTGACTCCTGAAGTGCCATATTACCAGTATGTGCCCCAACCAGTTCTCGAAAATGGTCATGCAACGCGGTATTGGGATCGATCTATTATCACAGACAGGACTTTTTAGGATTCTAGCCAATAAGCCTGACATTGTGATAATAGATCGATTGGCGCGCCGGGCTATACTTGTTGACGTCACCATCCCGCATGACGATAACCTTGTCAAAGCTGAAAAAGACAAAATGTCTAAATATTTAGATTTGGCACACGAGGTTGCCGACATGTGGGATGTCGACTCAACAATTATTGTCCCGATCGTCGTTTCTGCTCATGGGTTGATACCAAAGAGCCTCGACCAACATTTACAGAGGCTCTCAATCGGCTGTTGGGTCAGGAGTCAGATTCAGAAGGCAGTATTGCTTGACACGGCACGTATTGTGAGGCGGTTCCTCACTTTGGGCTCCTAACCACCGGTGGCTTGGGTCTCGAGCCTCGCCATCATTGGATAACTTTTTATATTTTTATATGTATTTTGTTTTTTAATACTCAGATGCTGTGGGTCCCCACCTGCATCACCTCCGCTATGTCTTGTGGTCCCTCGCTGGACATAAAATTATTATAGGTGCTGACGTTAATGCGTCATCTGTCCTTTGGTATGGCAAATATCGCTCCACCGATACCGAGCGACGTTGCACTGTAGAAGATTTCATTGCAGAAATGAATCTCGAAATACATAACACCCCCGATGCACCACCGACTTATAGTAGCCCTATGGGCGAATCTTCTATTGACGTCACACTTTCTAGTGGAGACGTCCGTATTGATAGGTGGCGCGTCCTGCCGGACGCGTCATGTAGTGATCATCGCCTGATTGTGTACGAGTTCTTGCCTAGATTGACGTAGGGTCCGAAACATAACAATTTTAATTTTAGATATAAATCTAGAGGCGCCAACTGGGATTTATTTAGCTCGATATTTGCTCGGCATGCCGGGGACTTCACTCGCAATGATTTGTCAGCTGAAACCTGTGCTGAGATTATGTCGAACACGTTTACATATTGCGCAGACGTTACCATCGGTCGAGGTTCCATCACAAACACTCGGAGGTGCGATTGGTGGAATGACTTACTAGTCCAACTACGTCGAACTTTTCGCAGAGCGCGTAGGCGTTTTAACGGACTTAAAAGACGTTGTGTTACAGGGGAAGCATTAACATCTGCTTTAAATAGACTGAGAGTTGCCAGATCTCATTATAAAGCCGCCGTCCAAAAATCGAAAGGAAATTTGTTAAGAAAAATTGTGGCTAGGTTAGATAGTGAAGGTCCGTGGTCTCCTTTATACCATGAATTTAAAGCAAATAGGTCGATCAATTTGGCTTATATTGAAAATTTAAAAATTGACAACAACTTCACCACTGGTATTGAGGAGACAACGGAAGCTCTGTTACAATCATTAATTCCGGATTATAATGTTGAAAATGACACAGAATACCACAGGCAGATTAGGATGTGGGCCGTAGAACTGCCGAACTCTTCAGATTCAAATCTCTCGTCCTTTGATGAATTTAGTGAAATCGTACGATCTTTGCCCCTAAACAAGGCTTCCGGTGACGACAAAATATCCAATAAAATGATAAAAGAAGCGTGTAAATCGGCCGGCGATGCATTACTTACTGTTTATAATAGATGTATTGCTGAAGGGGTGTTTCCGCGAGTATGGCGTACCGGTTTCATTCGGATAATACCCAAGAGTGGCGATAAATCACCGCATGATCTGAAGTCGTATAGACCTATTACACTCTTGCCGTCGCTAGGGAAAGTTTTAGAACGTCTTATCGTCCCTCGGTTGCTACCGGGTGGACCAAAATTTCACGAAAATCAGTTCGGATTTACTACGGGTAAGTCAACCATCGACGCGGCAGTTTCGGTTAGAAGAGCGGTAAGTACATCGGTGCGCAAATATGTACTTGGTATTTTCCTGGACATCTCCGGTGCTTTCGACAACGCTTGGTGGCCAATGCTGCTTCTTAAGTTGAAATTACGAGGTTGCTTTAAAAATATATATTCACTTATTTACTCGTATTTCTCGCACGGAACAACCAAACTTAAACTTGGACACTATGCCGTGTCGAAACCACTGACGATGGGTTGTCCACAAGGCTCAGTCTTAGGTCCTTATTTGTGGAATTTAGGCTTCGACGATTTTCTTACGATTCCCTTACCGTCAGGGTGTTCTTTGACCGGATATGCGGACGATGGCCTCTTGCTCATAGAATCAAACAGTAGGTCGGGACTAGAAAATAGTGCAGACGCGTGTTTAAAATTAATATGTGATTGGGGCCATCGAAATCGCTTAAAGTTTGCACCACATAAAACGTTCCAATTACTTTTAAAAGGAAGTTTACAATCACCGCCGCGATTTAAATTTAATAATATCACTGTTAAGAAAAAAGAATCGGTTTGTTATCTTGGTTTAATTTTGGAAAGGAATTTTTCATTTCTTGAACATATTAAAAACGTCGGGGAAAAGTCGAAAAGGAACTTTTTTGCTTTGACAAGAGTATCAAAATCAACATGGGGGCTATCTTTCAATACACTAAAAATCATCTATGGAGCAACTTACTTAGGATGTATTTGTTACGGATCTCCCCTATGGGCTGATAGGGCTACTATCGGCGCTGTGCGAAGAAAACTGCTCCAGAGCCAACGCTTGGCCTTGAAATTCTTGTGTAAGGCATATAGAACTGTTAGTACCGAAGCTTTGCCTGTCCTGGCGGGTGTACTTCCAGTCGACCTGGAGGTGCAACGTCGCGCCGCCATGTATTACTCTACTAGGGAGAACATGGATAAAAGTTTTTTAACCGCACGTGAACTTTTAAAAATTGATAGATTATTTAAACCGCTTTCAGTGGTATATAGCGAACTATTAGATGAATGGCAAAATAGATGGGAGGTATCTTTGAAGGGACGACATCTATATCAATATTTTCCTTGCGTTCGTGACCGTTTGACAAAGACTTGGTTGGATGTCGATTATTGCGTATCACAGTTTCTCACGGGCCATGGTAACTTTAGGTCTAAACTTTACTCTTTTAAGCTTGTTGAATCGCCTGCATGCCCATGTTCAACACCTAATTGCGAGTATGAGCAGTCCGCGCATCATATACTTTGGGAGTGTAGTCTTTGGCAGAATGAGCGTAAAACTATGCTGGATAGTATGCAGATATCATCTGGAGTCGTATACTACATGGACCTTGTAGAGACTAGGAAGAACTTCCGTGCTTTCCGGCGTTTTTGCCATACTTATTATTGGAATCAAGTCTAAAAGCTCACATAATAGGTCCCATCTAAATGTAGTGATGATGTGATTCGTGGTGCTTTACAGCTGGCTTCTCCGGCTGTAAAAGTCTTTTTACGAGGTTATTTACCTGTTTAGTTCATTGTTTTGTCGCCCGCTTTGCACGGAGGGAAGTGGACAATAATTTATTTCCAACTCCTCCTATTAATTTCACTTTCTGATTAATTTCGTTGCGGGTTAAAGACAAGTTAGACATTCCCGGAGACTCGCCGAGCTTCAATGCTCGGTGTCATTACATTGCGTGCCACTGTTGATCCTGGCTCACAGGAGTTACAGTGGTGGGTGTGAGGGTGGGACAGTCTCCCAAAATATATATAAAATGTAAAAAAAAGACTTAAAATAAAGAGAAATAATGTTAAATAATATTTATATATAGTGCGTGGTGGCTTGTTGGTAAACGGACCAGACACGGCTGCCAACATGTTTACGGTGGTCGCAAACAGACGGTGGTCGGGTTCGAATCCCAGGGCATACCTCTAACTTTTCGGAGTAGTGTGTATTGATAATAATTCACTGGGTACTATAACGACGAAGGAAAACATTGTGAATTCTCTCATACTATAGCGTATATGTCAGAATTTCTATGGTATGTGAAGTCCGCCAACCCGCACTAGGTCAGCGTGGTGGACTATATGGCCTAACCATTCTCAGTCGTACTCTCCATTAAAGAGGAGGCCCGTGCCCTGCAGTGGGACGTATATGGGCTGATATAAAATACTTATACCGGGTATCTCAAGACTGCTACCGAAAACGAAGCCGGGTGGTAGTTTTAGTGGCTACAAACACAATGCAATTAAAAATTTCGCTTAGAAACGCGACAATTATTTTTTATGATTTTTTAAATATCGTCATTTTTGGGTGGTAAATCCATAGATTTTGCTAAAATAATAATTTAAACTCTCTTATATCTTAGAGTATTTATAAATTAAAGGGTATACACTATTATTTTAGGAAAAAATGTATTTACCACCAAAATATGGCAATAGGAAAAAAATTACAAAAAAAAATTGTCGCTTTTTTTGCAACTTTTTCTGTTGCATTGTGTCTGAAGTCGCTTAAACTACCACCCGGCTTCGTTTTCGGTAGCAGTCTTGATATACCCTGTATAGAGTTTGAATTGCTTTTAAATAATTTATTGCCTTTTACAAAATTCTCTCAATGCTTCATATTATTAATGTTAATAATATTAACGTTTAAAGTTAATGTGAAATGTTCTGGTAGCAGGAACTGCATACGACGTTATAAAGTTATAATAGAATACTGGTCTCGATAATTAATACAAAGGAAAAAGCCCATTCATAGTATCAGTAAAAAATATCCTTGATCCTGATACTGCAAAAATTCATTATATAATATTTTTATTTTTTATGGTTTGTCCTTAAACGTTTTCCTGTTTTATCTCGGCCGAAGGATTTTTATAAAATAAGAAGTAATCATGATCATTTTACATTTTGTTCACCGACCCGCTGACAAAACAATATTCTTATTAGACTTTAAGTTCCTTCCTCCAAAAACTCCAGGTTTGGGTCGCAATCATGTTTATATTTATTGAAGATATACATATATTTTTCCCTACACAAAAAAGTAGGTTTCATCGAGGCACAAAAATCTCTTCGCACCGATACTTACTTTCGTAGTAAAATGGGCATTCCTTTAAGTAAACATATCGTGCGCCATATTGCTACGGTGTTCGGCTTCGATCAAATATACACTAGATACACAGTTCCCTGTAAATGTTCTTTTAAAAAGTGGCACCCATGCATTGACACAAAAAAGGTAAACAAAAAGATCACATATTCCAAATATATTAACCCAAATTCCACCTTATTCCTTAAAGCTTAAAGTAGCTTTTTACATAATATTGTCTAAAGTTCTGCGACGTTTTAGAAGCAACGGTCGGTGCGTGACTGAAGGCGAAAGAGTGCTTAAAGCACTCTCTTTTGGTGCCATTTTCTAAGCGCTCATGTTGTATCTAGTGTATATTTGATCGAAGGTGTTCGGTATTAATATAAAATCGAACAATATGTATGTCAGATAGGCAAAGATTCTAATTGTTATAGGAATTTACCGAGTATTTGTAAAATATGGTTGTTATTTTTTCAAACAAGATGTGAAATTGTAGGTTTAAGATATAAGTTTTAAATATTAATATGGTCAAAATAACTTTCGATGTTTTTTCGAAGTATGTTATTTATGTTCGTATTTAAAATGCTAAAACAAATTTTATTAATGAACTGCTCTGATTTAAACAATCATAAATAAATCATTACATAAATTAAATTTATTTAGGTTTTCTATCATTTATCATAATATGAATATCATTCTATTACATAAGAATAACTAAACATAATCCTTGGGTTATTGAACTTTGTGAGCCCAGAACGCTTTAGTTCGTTGCCCGGGGCTTTACATCTCAATTCCAAGGGTGATAATAATTAGGCATTTATAATTATCACTTTTACAACCCTATTCCTTATTTAATATCCCTAAGCGATCGTAATACCTACAGAAACGACCATTAGGGGTAATGATCGCATCAAGTTTCACACAAATATTGGGTAAGTTGCTTCATTTGAACCTTTGTTAGTAACACCGTTCTATTAAGACGTATGGTAATTAGCTTTAATATATTTTTGGGAGGAACTAGAGTTTACTTTCTTTTTTTTTTTTTACGATTTTTTTTTATGGTTTTGCTTACGATATTCTAGATAAATATTTTTAATTTTTTTTATCCTTATTTTACGATTAAGACTTATATACGTAACTGTTTTGGAGGCCCGATTCGATTTAAACACGGAATTAAAATCACAAACAAGCATGGAATATAAACATTTTAATAATTATTTTTAAATTATAATTAATAAATTATGTACGACATTGTTCTTGAGACCAATTCATTTAAAACAAAAATGTAAGTCACAAAATGCTCGAACTAAATAAGGAGATATTTTAAACGTAGAAACCAGCCTGAATCAAAGCCCCAATCGTTCTCGAAAATTCGCTGTAAATCCGAAACTATGTGAACGAGTAAACAAAAAAGTTTCGACAGTCAGACGTATGTGAAGCGTCGAGCCGTGTCTCGCAGTGAGAACGAACCTCTCAAGCGGTGTATAAGTGGCGCGAACTAAAGAAAAAAACCTCTGCATGACGACAGGTGCTCTGAGCACTTGACACTTTACCTCTATTTGTAATTAGTTTTAGAAGAGTTTTACTATACCAGCGGTTTTTTAATTACCATCGCAATGTCTATTCTCGCAAACAGTAGTGTAAATGCACTTTGGTGTTTGGGATTAAAAGACATTAAAGCCAGAGTAACTACTAGACGTATTGAGACGTAGGTTTTGTCTCAGAATGGCGAGCGCAGAGGTATGCCAAGCATTGCTTTGTAATTCAAGGTGTTGTTTGGTTTTGCTACTGTTCATGAGCGGGCGTATCGCTTAGCATCAGAAGAACAGCGTGCTCGTCTCGCTATTCATTGCAGTAAAAGAGAAGTATTATATATTATGTACGTTACGATACTTTTTAATGGGTAGACAAAGGTGTCCCATAGTATAGCCATTGGGTAAAAAACCCAGTTTCGATCCGCACAATGTAATATTTTTTTATTATAACTGATAAACAATAAACAACTAGTCCACCAACACGCATTAGCCAGCATGGTCGACCATATGGCTTAACAACTCTCAATCTCTCGATTGTAGAGGAGGCCCGTGCCTTGAAGTAGGACCTATATGGGCTGATACTAATACAGAGATAAAGTAGGTTCCCCAACCTAGCAATTGAAAACAAAACCTGTCAGCAATAGGTTTTTTTAATAATATTCAAACTGAATAAATGCGTATTTCTGCAGCTCCTCTGGTTAGTGTTTCATTTTTTTTTTGTTTTTAATTAACTATTTTTTTTGCTGTACTGACCACATTGCACGTCATTCCTATCAAGTTCGAAAACCGTGAAGGGTAAACACGCTTTAAACATTAAAGATAGATAATAATAGTATTAGAGCTAACATACAGGTTATATTGAGACTGCTACCGAAAACTAAACCGGGTGGTAGTTTTAGTAACTGCAATCATAATGCAAGCAAAAAATGGTGCAAAGAAACAACTGCGATTTTTTTTCTTTATTTTTAAACACCATCCTGTTTGGGTGGTAACTCTATAGTTTTTGCTAAAATAATAATTTAAGCTCATTTTTATCATAGCGTTTGTTGCAAAAAATGTAGTTGCATTGTGTCTGAAGTCACTAAAACTATCACCCAGCTTCGTTTTCGGTAGCAGTCTCGATACATCCTGTATTAAGTACAATACTGAAAGTTAGGTTAATAGCCACATCCTCAATCATTTAATCAATCAAATACGTGTTGAAGGGACAACGGAAGTAGCATAAAGTAATTACTTATTTCGTCTGTTTGGAAGAAGCTGGAGATCGATAAATCTTAAATTTTGTTTAGAGGAAAGCCATTTTTTTGTTCTTCAGTAACTCGAAGGAGTAGTATCAACGGTCTTCTAGCAACAGATCTCACTCGAGAAATATTTGTAATCAAATAGTATTTTGCGTAGACGTGTTTTAACCAACATTAGAAGGGACCCAAGCCATCACTTAAGATGCACCCTCGCTCCCTCAAGAGAATAGTCAATAAGGCTCTGTCAATTAAGGAATAGCGGTATAACCATAGCAAAATTGGCATGATTGAAAGCCACTTAACGCCAAAATTACGAGATACTTTGAGATACCCTCTGACTTCCCCAACGCAAGCGGTGATCTGCCAAGCTTAGTTAATTATGTTGAATATTCTTGAATATTCTCCCTCCAAAATCAATATAAATCTCCCCCTTTTCCCAATATTAATCCTAAGTTAAGACCAATAGTGGTTTTCCAATTGAGGAAGTTAAAGAAAACAATATATTTATTATTGGCACAATAAATGACAGAGTAGTAGAGATCAGTTAAGGTTACAAAATAAAGGCAAACATTGCGCTAGCAAAGATATCTCATTCGGCTAATATGCTGCAGCACCAACTGAGCAGCACTATAACGGTGATTTTCTATGAATGAATGTCAAAGGATAATAGAACACAAGAACCTGATATTAAATATTACTTTATTGTTCCCAGGTCCTTGTGTAGCCGGCGTAGTTGGTCTGAAGATGCCTCGGTATTGCCTGTTCGGGGATACAGTGAACACAGCATCGCGGATGGAGTCCAACGGCGAGGCTCTGAAGATCCACGTGTCTCCTGATACCAAGGCGCTGCTTGATACCTTCGGGACGTTCCGTCTGGAGTGCAGGGGAGAGGTTGCTATGAAGGTAATTGATTGTTCAACGTTTAGTTTACCGAAACGGTTTTGGGCTCTAAATAATAAAAAGACCTGGTGGTAGCTCTCATATGTGAGAGGCTGCCTGGGTGGGTACCACTGCAATGTCTATTTCTCCCGTCAAACAGCAGTTTAAATACACTGTTGTGTTTCGGATTGAAGGACATTAGTCAGAGTAACTACTGGACATATTGAGACTTAACATCTTATGTCTCAGGATGGCGAGCGCAGTGGAATACCAAGCATTGCTTTGTAATTCAAGGTGGTGTTTGGTTTTGCTACTGTTCATGAGCGGTCGCATCGGTTACCATAAGGCGAACGGCATGCTCGTCTCGCCATTCACTGAAATAAAAAAAAAGACCGAGTTTTTAATATTGCCCGTTTCCAAAGGTACAGAAGTATTTTTACAGTAATGGCTTACATTACTAAAATATTTGTGTCTTAAAAGGTTTTCATTTAATATACAAAGCAAAATAGGTTAACATTGTGGGGTAATAAAGTAAATAATTTCGACACGTGAAAAGTAAAATTCTATAAGCTGACTGTAAATTCAACCACATTAAAAAGGTTGGCTTTCGGGATGGAACATTTTCTAAAGAAACATAACTTAATGAACATTTTTGGTTTAAATCTGTATTTGAAGCAAGAAAATAAATAAAAATTTCCTTGCACCTAAATGTGTGCAGGAGATAATTAAAGTACATTTTTTAACTTGACTATTCTTTACAGGGCAAAGGAATTCTAGTCACATACTGGTTGTTAGGAGAGAAAAACGATCCTAATATCCCGAAAGAGAAACACCCGCTAGTTAAGGCACAAACACAGTCGGCAGAAAGCGGGTCCTTGTGCCACCTAACGCCATTCCGGCAGAGACTGGACCAGGGATCCCGGTCTTCTAGCAGACGAGGATCAGGAATTATCCAGCAGAAGACCACCGACGTCATTAAGTTAGAGAAAGACGCACAACCGCTACTACAGAACCTAGTTATACAAAGACAGCTCTCTGATCCAACAGAACCGGCATTAAACGGAATAGACAACGAAGAATTAGACAAACTCTCAGTTTCCAATTCAATATCACTTAACGTTAAATCACTGAACCACAATTCGGTGAATCAGGGGGGACAGCCGAAGGTTAAATTGAAGGAGGCAAATTCGATTAACCACAAATCGAATAAAGTAGGCAACAATAACTGGATATCCAAGTTACCTACAGCTAGCTCGTTCGACAACGGAACTAAGAAAGGTAGTGAAAGATTGAAGGATTATAGCAGCGTACCCTTACTGTCTAAGGTGGAAACACCAAACGATTCTATAGTTTAAGATATTGTACTTAATATTAACGAGTGTAATCTGCAGTGCACTGCTGAGCCGATTTCCTTCGTTCTGCTTTAAGAGAGGATTTCATTAAAATGTATAGGATTTACTTCAAAAGCATCTTATGTAAGATTGGAAGCATTCTACGAAACGTTTGTTTGTATTTCAGGCATTTTTAATGTACTCGTAGTAAGTCTACAATGGAGCTCTTATATTCTTTAATTCGGGTGTAAGTATTTAGATTCGTTTAATTGTATATAGCGTAGTTGTAGAAGTAGTTTTTTTGAAATATCTCTGTGTATATGTTTATGCAGGTATAATTAATATATCTTCAGACCGGAAACAAATCGGCTCAGTAATGTACAAGTTACTTTATTCAATTTAAATATTGCATTTTATACTTTTAAATTCGACATGACATTTGAGTCTTATCACTTTTTGTATTCTGAAATCCGATCGAGTTATAGTTAGATAAAATTGACAGAGAAAACCAAAAAATATTACAGAATAATTAATATGGTCATCTGATTCTTTCATAAAAACCTTTGATTTAAAATTGTTTATAAAATGATTCATTAAAATATTTTGTAAAATTATGCTTTATTTTTCGGAATGCCATTTTAGTAAGGAAAATTCGCAATAATTCATTTGTTCACTAGTATTTTAGGTTCAAAATTATTACTTATTGACTGATTTAATACGTACTGATAGTTATTTCATAAATATGGAATCAAAGTTTCATGGTAGGAAATATTTTGTATGTTTATGTCTATAGTTACGTGTCTCAGCTAGATTATTGGATACTTAGAGAATTTTTTAATATAAAGAAAGCGTTGTCATGTATTTGTCTCTTCAAAAACGTATTTTCTTGTTCGCAATGTGGGTAGCGCTCCTATATTAGTGGAAGTTGAACTAAAGATTTAACGACAAATTGCTCTAAAATCCTTTGTTAGGCGGAAGTATATTCAGTTATTATAATTTTTAAATGACTGAGCGAAATTGAATAATCCTAAAGTATTTATTTGTCTTGTCCAATTAGTTCGTGCTTGTTGGACAACCTATCAAATATCAGCCAACAGGAGGGCAGAAATGATGTCCCGGCACCTCTATTTTTATTTACGTTTTTGAAGTACCAGCGTTCCCTCTATATTATAAAACTCTAAGACTGGATTTAAAAATGTATTCAACTACGTGTATTGACGAAAAATCTCGAAGAGAATAGTAATACTTTCAAGAATATTTTTTGTATACTTTTTTATCATCAAATTTCGCTCTTAATTATCAACTCTGTTTTTAATTGGTTCTATTTACTTACGATTCAACTAAGATAATACAAGCTGGCTCAGGACAAGTCTGTAGACTTTGGTTGGCCTAAAATATTTTGCAAGGAAATTAAAAATTAGGTTTGATTTGCATAAAACAGGTGTACCGTACAATTTTATGTACAATATATTCTACTTTTAATGTTTCTTTGTTAATATTGAATTTAATGTAAAAACGTTCCTTCTGTTTTAAATATAATAAATAATATATCTTTTCACGAAGTAGAAAAATATATACACTTATTTGCAAAAAAAACGGGCACCTAAGCAATGAACCATTTCAAATGTTACTATTGGTTTGTTTGATATTTATAGGTAGTTTTACTTTCACAATTTTGTAAATTAATAAGCAAATAATCGTTTTCGTCAGTATTATCATAAAATTTTGATACAATATATGGGTTTTAATGCTAAAGTTCACTAGTAGTGTATGCTCGCTAGTAGTGCATATGCTCGTGAAGTAAAAGTTAACAAAGATTTTTGTTTGTTTTTTCTTTAATAAAGTAAAAGCAGATAAATGTTTAGTATCGAGTGTGACCCCCTATAGCTGAAATCACAGCTTGAATTCGTCTGGGTATGCTAGCGAGGATATCCCGGATACTTGCTTGCGGAATACGTTCCCACTCCGCGGTAATCCCATTCTTCAGCTCTCTGATAGTCTGCGGAGCCGGTTATACTCATCTTACCCATCGTTTCAGAACGTCCCAGACATGCTCTATAGGATTGAGCCTGGTTCTGGAAGAAAACCATGTACCCAACCACGGGATGATCGTTTTCTTGTGAGTCGCGCATTGAGAAATCGCAAGTATTCGTATGTGGACCTTAAGAACAACCTCTAAGAAGTAAGAAATGTGCATATTAGTCTATGGACGGTCAGGAGGAGGCTTCTCGCGGCCAATATACGCAGTCATCGCCCGGCCCGCGGCCCTAAGTTACTCCGTGAGCACAGAGTTGCCACGCTTAGGTTTGCTCGAAATTGTGAGTCATGGACTCAAGAAGACTGGAATAGGGTATTGTTCTCCGATAAAGCCAGGATATCTCTGTTCGGTGTAGATCGACGTTGGCGAGTGCTACGAAGACGAGGAGAACGCTTTGCAGAGGCTTGTTTTGAAGAAATCACACCTTATGGTGGGGGCTTTGTTATGTTTAAGGAATAAATTCAATGGATCGTACAGAGTTAGTCTTCATTGAAAACGGCTCACTGACTGGACATCGATACATAACGGAAGTTCTAATTCCTTATGCACAACCCGCATTGACCGCTTTAGTCGAAGACTCAATTTTTATGGACGACAACGCTCGCGCCCACCGGTCTGGCGATGTGGAAGCGTATGTGCAAGAGGTCGGCATTCGTCGTTTGGATTGGCCAGCTCGAAGTCCCGACCTCAATCCTATAGAGCATGTCTGGGACGTTCTGAAACGACGCGTGAGACTTTATTAAAGAAAAAACAAACAAAAATCTTTGTTAACTTTTACTTCACGAGCATATGCACTACTAGCGAGCATACACTACTAGTGAACTTTAGCATTAAATCCATAAATTTTATCAAAATTTTATGATAATACTGACGAAAACGATTATTTGCGTATTAATTTACAAAATTGTGAAAGTAAAACTACCTGTAATTATCAAACAAACCAATAGTAACATTTGAAATGGTTCATTGCTTAGGTGCCCGTTTTTTTTGCAAATGAGTTTATAAGGTATAATAAAGTTATTGTAGTACTATTTGAATAAGTTACAATGTTGTGTTTGCGCAGATGACCGATATTTGATCCGTAGGAATCACGTGTCATTTACGCGTCAAGTTAATTTGCTATTGGTTATTATTACGTTATAGTGTCCACTGCTTGTTAATTTAATGTAGGTGTATTTGTCTATGATTTGCAAACATAGAATTGTTACTTGCTATTGGAAGAGCATAGAGTTTTGGTACTGTATTTTTTCCATAACTGGTTTATGGACCTTTTCTTAGTTTTATAACAATGTAAATCAGCTGTTTTTAGTCTTCTCATTACGTCCCTATAGGCGACGGTGCTAGACTTTCAGCCATCACTTACATAGACGCAAATATGTACAGTCAGCAACATAAGTCGCTACACATTCACGAGATTTCGAATTGTCTTATCTTCCAAAATAATAATTATTTTCAATATCGTATGGCACTTCTCGGCATAGATGACTTTACTTGGTTATGTATTACGACTACAGAGTAGTACGTACAAATTTTAATTCATAAAAAGGTTATCAAAAAATGTGAAGTGTTCAGCGACTTATGTTGCTGACTGTACGTATAGCGTGACAAAGAACAGTTAGGGTTGAAAATATAAATACCTATAGCAAAAATATACAGTTCGTTGGCTTTAAGAATGGTTTTTTAAATTATCATGGACTATATGGCCTAACCACTCTCAATCGTACTCTCAATTGTAGAGGAGGCCCGTGCCCTGCAGTGGCACATATATGGGCTGATACAGACGAATGGCTTTATCAATTCGTTTTTTGACATGGGTAAGTGACTCGTTTCTGTTTGAAGATAATCTTTGTAACTTATATAAATAGTACACCTAGATGTTACCTTTATACCTAAGATTCTTACTGTAGCACAGTTATAGCCTACACACAGGAGAGTTTTTCGCCTCGAACATATTGGGACTTGTTAATAAACTTGGATGAGCGAGGGATTAAATTGTAGCCCAAAACGTTAAAATTGACTAATTTATTTTGGCCGTTCTTTTTACTTTTAAAATCAGTGGATTGCCATAACAGGATTATCATGTTAGGCTGAAGAATATAGATTTTTATTAATATAGTCATTACTATCTAGCTATTCATAATAATAGATTGAATTGTCTAGCCCAATGCCTAAAGTTAATCCTTCGCTCATCCGAGTTTATTAATGAGGCCCAATGGGCCTATGAATAAAGTAAGAATATAAAAACATTGTCTGAACATTAATTTGTCAGAACACGATATTCAATGGTGGTTCTGTCAATATGGCAAACGATTCTCGCTCACGAGAAACTCTCCTCGTTTAATTAGGACTTTAAATGTGTATATTTCTCATGTTTCATACCTGACCTCGTTATAATATATTTGCTATTTCTGTAAGTATGCTTAATATCCAACATTCCGGGTGCGAGTTTGTTGTCTGTCCTGCGATTGTGTGATAATTTAATAACTGATGCAGTGTTTTTATCTTTCTATACAATTTGGCAATATAGTGTCGATTTATATGTCTCTACTATCTGAGAATTTCGCTCGTGAATCATATCATTGGAATAAAAAATGTAACTCTCCGCAAGCCTTCTAAAAAACGAAGATAAAATATGACAAGGAAAAATACATTATTATTTAATTTGTCCAACATTTATATTTTAAAAATTATTGCATGTAAAATTACTGCTAAACTCAACTCACTATCGTTAGTTACTCATACCATAATAAAACCAACAGAAATTATTACTTTAATACAAAATATGAATATCAAATTCTGAAGTTGAACTAGTATGCCATTACAGTTTCATCTACCGAGCGCTGCTCTCAGCTCTCACTAACATAATGCTTTAAACCGTATTCATATAATGAAGTTGAAAAGTTTGTTTGAACGCGCTAATGTCTAAAACTACCCGACGGATTTGAAAAATGATCTATGCATTCTATTAATCAGTTCTTTACAAAGGTTCTGGTAGTTTAATATTACTATACAAACCTTAGAAGCGGTGCAAAAGGAAGTTATTTGTGTAACGTGCTTCTGGTTAGATTTGTTTAAAATGGGGAAATACACTTTTTATTTTGAAACTTAATAGTTTTGTCCCTCGGTGAAATCTACTTTTTTGTGAAGGGAAAAATATATAATTTCAATAAATATAAACATTATTGCGACCCAGGCCCGGACTTCCTGGAGAAATTAACTTGAAGTCCAATAATATTTTTTTTTGCCTTCGGCTCTGTGAACTATATTTAAAATGTGATGATAATTACTTTATTTTATGAAAATCTATCGCCCGGGATACAACAGGAAAACCTTAAATACAAACCTTAAAAATGCTATACTAAATATTTAAGTAGCATTGGGTCTACAAAATCTTTTACCAATACTATGACTGGGCATTCTCCTTTGGTGCGAAGTGTTATGAGAAATATTAAAAAGTGCGCGGACAAAGCCAAGCCTGATCATGGGTATTCAATATGGTATTTGTGTATTTTGTCAGAAGTTTCAATAATTTAAAAATAAATTTTATCAACTTGCCTTGTTTATTGCATTCAATTTGTTCATAATAATTTATGAGACGTATAAATCGGCTCAAGCTAACATTACCTAGTACAGTGATGAGACTATTATGTAAATAAAGTACTTAAGTTTATTTATTGTAAATATTAAATGTAACTTTGTTGTGATCTTAGAGCTGTATAAAATGTATTTATAAGAGCGGGGCGCAAACACGCCAATGTTTCTTCGGACATTATAGAGAATTAAAATGAGTGAGAATTATGACAATGTTTTATTTGAGATATTTAAGGAGAAAACCCTTTTACCTACCCTAGTTCCAATAAAATATTAATAACACCCAACACATACATAGTCCTAAGTCCTAACCCCACACTAAGATCGAGTCTTGTATCGTGGGTATCAGGAACTACGAGAGACTTTTCGGTCTCACAAACACCCAGACCCGGAGGAAATATTTATGGGCCGCACAAACATTTCTCTCAGTGCGGGGATCGAACCCGCGGCCTCTCGTTTCACAGGCGGCGTCTAAACGACTGCGTTATGGAGGCTGTATAATATTTGAATGTGTCTAGTTCCATATAGAAAATAATAATTTGAAATTTTACGAACAGACCTAATAAAAGGTTTAATTTGCCATATAATATTACAGCCGAGTCTTAGCCTATCGACTACCAAATATCTTTAAATATCAAGTATTTTAATTCTAAGTATTTCATTATACCAATAAATACACCTAACAATCATTATTATAACTGTGGCCAAGGCCCGACACGAGTCTCTGACTCCTCTGTATGAGAAGTTGGAGACTGTGGAGGGTCAAAAGCTCATTTATCGGCTCGCAAAGACTCGGGAAAAGGCGACACTCGACATTACCAAATGTCGATGTGTCAAGGATTCCCGAGGCGCCTTGGTATGTGAGGCTGGCGCGGTGAAGGAGAGATGGCGCTCTTACTTCCACGGTTTATTTAACACCATACCTTTGGGAGTGTCCTATCCTGGATTGCCCCCGAACCAAGGTCTTGTTGCACCTGTTGCACCTGAAGAAGTTCTCTGTAGTCTTCGTCGCATGAAGAACCGGAAAGCGGTAGGGCCTGACCATATTCCGATAGAGGCGTGGAAGTCATTGGGGCTTCATGGTGTGGAGCTTCTTGCTGCGTTATTTAACCGCATCCTGAATACCAAAAACATGCCTGACTCATGGCGGTTGAGTGTGATAACTCCCGTATACAAGGGTAAAGGCTGTGTTCAGGAATGTGGTAATTATCGTGGCATTAAGGTCATGAGTCATACTATGAAGCTCTTCGAACGCGTCATCGAGTCCAGGCTCCGCCAAGAGTGTACTGTCTCTGAGTGTCAATATGGCTTCCGTCCTGGTAGTGGTACTACCGACCCGATATTTGCACTCAGGATGCTCGGCGAGGCATACAGGACGAAGAAGAAGCCACTGCACATGGCTTTCTTGGACCTGCAGAAGGCCTTCGACTGTGTGCCAGGCAATCTGGTGGGCGATGAGGGTGAAAGGGATACCGGAAGCCTATGTGGACATTATCAGAGACATGTACCTCCGATCCGAGTCCTTCGTTCGGACCGCCGTTGGCGATACGAATCCTTTCCCGATTGATGTCGGTGTGCACCAAGGCTCGGCGCTGAGTCCATTCCTCTTTAGTGTTGTGCTCGACGCCATTACGTCTCACATCCAGGACCCTGCGCCCTGGTTGTTGATGTATGCCGATGACATTGCACTGGTGGAAGAGGACCGGCGACTTTTGGAGCGCAAGGTCAACCGGTGGAAGGAGACGCTCGAGAGCGGTGGTCTGAAGTTAAATGTGGCGAAGACCGAGTACATGGCTTGCGGGAGTACGGACCCCCAAAGCATCGTGATAGGGAACGAACTTGCCGTGAAGACGGACAAGTTCAAGTACCTTGGGTCCGTACTGCATGAGTCCGGTGACATCGACCTTGACGTCAAAGCCCGTATAAGCGCTGCTTGGGCTAAGTGGAGGGAGGTCTCGGGCATACTCTGCGACCGCAGGATGCCGATGAGGCTCAAGAGTCTCATCTATAAAAGCATCGTGCGGCCGGTGCTCCTGTATGGTTCTGAGACGTGGCCTGCCCTCAAGCGGCACGTCCAGGAGGTTCACGTCGCGGAGATGAAGATGCTGCGGTGGATGTGCAACGTTACGCGTTTGGACAAAATCCGTAACGAGCACATCCGTGGCAGTCTTGGTGTCCGCGATGTGGCTGATAAACTCCAGGAATCCCGCTTGAGATGGTATGGTCACGTCCTAAGGAAACCGCAGGAGTACGTCGGTAATGTGTGCCTGAGCCTCAATATTCCCGGACCTCGACCGCGGGGTAGACCCAAGAAGCGCTGGCTCGATGTCGTCAAGGAAGATATGAGGGTCAATGGCCTTACTATTGAGGATGCCGAAGATCGGGCGAAATGGAGGAGAATTTGCCGGAAGGCGGACCCTGGCACCGGCCGGGATAACGCCAGGTAGAAGAAGAAGAAGAAGAATCATTATTATAACTAAATAATACACGCAACATTAAGTAATAACCAATATCTATTGTAGGATACTGGATAAGATCATTAATTAAATTCCACACGCCTGATGTTTCAAATAAACACATATTAGTGTGTTTGCTAATTTAAAAAATGTAGGAGCTTAATAAATATTATTTTCCTAAAAATTTCAATAGTTATCCACGTTTATTTATAAATAAGGTAGAGATAAATAATTCCGCTGTGCCCTTTTCTTCTTCAAAACTTTAGACAGGCTCCTGAAAATAGTCGTTTCTAATGAATTATTTACTACTTTAACAAACTCTTAATTCCTTTGCCTATAACTCTTATTAAAAGAGCTTAAATATTTAAGTATGGATGAGATGAATAATATTCTATTAAGCAAGGAAAGATGAACTTGCAAGGCGGGCCATTTTAATTCTCTCCCACTCTCTCTCTCTCTCTCGCTTTCTCTATCCATTCCTCTTTAGCCTCAGGAAGTAGACTGCTGATAAATGTATTCTCCGAAGAATCAAGGTTGCAGGATATCGCTGGATGCAGACCATTACCAACAGTCAACAGATCGATGTGGAGATACATTTGCATTAATGCTAGAGAAAAAAGCTAAATTAAGATTGTTTTTCACACCACTGTACCTATAATACCTATACCAGTTGCGAATAAGAAGCGAAGGCGTTTTAAGCCAAAAATACAAATGGATACTCCATCCCCATTAATATAGAATCATACAATGAATCAATCCAACATAAAAACAGGTGTAACAACAAACTTAGTCGTTTTTTAAAATCGGTTATAAATAGAAAATGTGGGTGGGTAATATCAGCTATTCGCCAAGCTGAACAAGCTAATTCAAAAACTAACAAAGGTTAAGAAAACCCTACTGGTGACTCATACAAAATATGGTTAGGTTAATGTGACGTTACAAGCTGTTGAGTCAAACTAAAATAAGCTGTTCGCCAAGCTGGAAAAGCTAATTCAAAATTACTAACATAGGTTAAGAAAACCGTAATGGTGACTCATACAAAATGTGGTTAGTTTAATGTAACGTTACAAGCTGTTGAGTCAAACTAACATAAGCTGTTCGCCAAGCTGGAAAAGCTAATTCAAAATTACTAACATAGGTTAGGACCCTCAATGGTGACTCATACAAAATGTGGTTAGGTTAATGTGGCGTTACAAGCTATTGAGTCAAACTAACATAAGCTGTTTGCCAAGCTGGAAAAGCTAATTCAAAATTACTAACATAGGTTAGGACCCTCAATGGTGACTCATACAAAATGTGGTTAGGTTAATGTGGCGTTACAAGCTATTGAGTCAAACTAACATAAGCTGTTTGCCAAGCTGGAAAAGCTAATTCAAAATTACTAACATAGGTTAGGACCCTCAATGGTGACTCGTACAAAATGTGGTTAGGTTAATGTGACGTTACAAGCTGTTGAGTCAAACTAACATAAGCTGTTCGCCAAGCTGGAATAGCTAATTCAAAATTACTAACATAGGTTAGGACCTTCAATGGTGACTCATACAAAATTTGGTTAGGTTAATGTGACGTTACAAGCTATTGAGTCAAACTAACATAAGCTGTTCGCCAAGCTGAACAAGCCAATTTAAAATTACTGACATAGGTTAAGGATCTTCAATGGTGACTCATACTAAATGTGGTTGGGTTAATGTAACGTAACAAGCCGTTGAGTCAAACTAAAATAAGCTGTTCGCCAAGCTGGAAAAGCTAATTCAAAATTACTAACATAGGTTAGGATCCTCAATGTTGACTCATACAAAATGTAGTTAGGTCAATGTAACGTTACAAGCTGTTGAGCCAAACTAACATAAGCTGTTCGCCGAGCTGAAGAAGCTAATTCGAAATTACCTGTACCTTCATAGTGACTTATGTTTTTTTTTTTTTATTGTAATGTATGGCGTGACACGCATATCGATCGCCTGATTGTAAGCGATACCATGAAACCAAACAACACTATGAATTACAAAGCAATGCTTGACATTCCACTGCGATCGCGATACTGCGACTTGATATGTTAAGTCTCAAAATATTTGTCGCATTGCTGGTTTATTCTGTACTTATGTGGATATAATTAGGCCTACATTACTGTGTCAATTGGCGTAAGATATCTGTTTTGCGTCGGTGGATAATTTTCTGGAATGTTCCACATTTACCATCAGGTGCAATATGATCACTATGTAGTGCCATTATAGAAGAAACTATTGATTGAACCAAAGTGTCCAAGAATGTGAATTATACAAGCTGACAAAACTTGAGCATCATCGTAATTAATAGTCTCACTTCAGTTCGTTGGAAAAGTGCTCCTTAGGACATAATTAATAAGAAAGACTACCTCAGACGATCTGAGATGAAATATTTTCATCTGAGCTGTCTACCTTTTCTTTTCAAAGTAACGTGACAGTAAAATAGGAGCACGGCGTACTACAAAGGCTTTTTAAAATTAAAATATCTTGGGAATATTTTAGCTTTAGAAATATCTTGACATTTATGATGATCAATTTTTCACAGCATTCACGATCATGTTTGAGAGAAACTTGTCGTATATCATATGTTCCTTGCAGAAGCTTCGCGTTGCAGGGTCAGCTCGTTCTCTGATTTTGAAGAGGCCGGCATAATTATGTTGACAGGAGATAATCACCTTCCTTCCAATGGATATTATTTATGGACTGCACCGCACTTACCATCAAATATATGCATAGTTTTGCCGCGCCAATGTCATAAAAAAACTACCCAATACGCTTGATTTGTATCCCAGTTAATTTTTAGCCTTTAAAGTTTGATAAAAAATAGGAAAAGGAAATAATAATCTTTAGATATCCAACAAGCGCGAATACTAAGCGACGGGGAACCTACACTAGATTTATCTAAATATTGATTTACCCGAACCATTATTATTGTGGTCTCAACAAACTTCCTACCCTATTATTTTTCTTCCATTTCGAATGAAATATCACCTTAATTCAAACAGCAAAGTTTTAACGTCCTAATAAGTAAGAGATATGTTGTTTACCGATCTCAAATTTTCATTAGCTGCTAACTTTATACCGAGTATGAGCAAGTTTGTACTACGTGGCGTCGCCTCGACATGTTATAGATTGTCTGAAGGACATTTTAAAGTGATGAATTTACAACATTCCAACTCTTTGATGGTATCTTAAAGTGTATAGTTGTATGAATAGTAGAGGTTGTCTGGAATATCTAGGGCAGTTTGATCAAGACGGGTATTGCGCCATTCAACTTGATTGTGACGGCTTGATACTGCTTGTTACTTATTATTGTGTTGCAGACAACTGGTGTAAAGTAAGTTTTGTATTTCAAAAGTGACAATTCTATTTTTTTGCCTGGGATTTTACATCATAGACATTCAACAGCTTTGCCCATGGATGTAGTATATAAACAGGATTGCGCACGAAGAAAATGGTGTCATCCTGAAATAAGACATGTATATGTAGCATAAGGTTTAATTTACTATGGTAAATGACATGGAGGAAGGCCGAAACCGAGTGAGACAGTATGAGAGGTTTCTATCCCTTCTCATTTGCTAGCCAGACCAAAAAAAATATTTTCACAAGTAGATTATTTTACATTCGCCACAAGGTAATTAGTTCGATAAAAAAATAAACACAGAATATCTATAGTAACAAATAGAAAAATATTTTATTTAACTTCATTTATGGGTCCATAAACGAATTCATGACATTACAATGTAAGGTTAATGCATGATAGGCGAATTCGTAATTATAACTCTGGCCACTTGATAATAAAAATAAAATATGTCATGGCTTATACGAAATGTCACAAGTGTACAATTTAAAATTATTTTCGATATTTATTAACGGAAAATGGTTAAAAAGTGTTGCAAAATGATTTGTATAAGTGAATATTATAGTAGTTGTTGTATATCGATTCAGAGGTGAGTGGTTTCATGAGATTTACCATTTTTGTTTACAAACATTCGCTACGGTGACCATAATAAAACCCGCCGTAGAACTTTTTTGATCGACAATTCAAAGTTCAGATGAATTATTGAATTACTTTTAATCTGCTTGAATATTAAAAGCAGTTCTTTTTTCTTTACAATTTTATTATTAAAGTAATGTTTAGTTTAAGTGCGTGGTGGCCTGTTGGTAAACGGACTAGACGCGACTGCCAACATGTTCACGGTGGTCGCGGGTTCGAATCCCAGGGCACACCTCTGACTTTTCGGAGTCATGTGTGTATTGATAATAATTCACTGGGTACTATAACACAAGAGTGTAGCTGAAATAATTTGTCCATTCTCTTCCTGGTATATTTTAGGATAGGTATATAATATGTTTATGTATATGTATGTATTATAGGTATGTTTGTATATGTGTATGTATATGGATATTTATAAATCACCACGCACTAAAACGGTGAAGGAAAACATCGTGAGGAAACCTGCATATCATAGCGATTTATAAAAATTTCTATGGTATGTAAGTCCGCCAACCCGCACTAGGCCAGCGTGGTGGACTATATAGCCTAACCACTCTCGACCGTACTGTCGATTGTAGAGGAGGCCCGTGCCCTGCAGTGGGAAGTATATGGGCTGATACAGACAGAATGTTTAATTTAAACACGTTAATTTGCATCCTACTATGTTTTAAGTGAAAATAAACACGATAATTTTTTCTAATATAATTGATCATGAATTAAGTATAATTAAAAAATATTTATTTCTTGCGATAGTTTTTATTTACTGAGTGATGTAAGATTTCGGCAAGGACGTAGTACACTAACAGGTCTACTGTCCACTGCTACATTTTCACGCCTAAGCCACTGAACCGTTTCTGATATAATTTGATACAGAGATAGATTAGACCTTGGGAAAGGGCAAAAGATTACCTTTTATTATATAGACCACGCTTGAAGGGGTTGAACAAAGGGATGGCAGTATGTATGGAAAAATCTAAACTGTTGAAGTTACAGATGTATTTTCTGAAAGTTAACCATAAAGGGGTTAAAATAAGAGTTGAAATGTTACATGAAAAACCTAAACCGCTGCAGTGATAGAAACCTTTTTACAAATGAAAAATAATGGCGTGAATAATATTAGAAAAATAGCATTATGGGATTTCATTTCATTTCTTTATTGATCCGGTGGTCTTAAAATTGATATCTGAACGGGTGGTTCACACATTTACACGAAAAATTGAAATTAAGCGTTAGAATTGATAATTATCGCCGCTATTTTGAACTTTATTGTTAATGATTCGATTAAGATAGGGATATTCGTTAGGGATGAGACGGTAAGGCCTAACATCAACGTAGCTGATATTAGGTATTACAAAAGTTGGTATGAATAATAACATGTATCTGGTATAAAGTAGGCCAGGGACGCTCCTATCTAGTGGTCATGGCGGGGTATGCGATCTCGGCCCCCTGAGCTACTGCTGTTACTACCAACTTTCCCCTCCGTGGCTGTAGTATCCATCTCTACATACCATACTTTCCTTTCCAATAACATCTTCTAGCTGCAAACTCTATTTCCTTTCCCCGGTTGAAGGCGGACAGCAGCGTCATCAACGCGAGTACCCTCCTGCGCTCGCGAACCCGCCTGCCAAGCGTGGTGAGTATTGGCATAAACAATAAAAAAACCTAACAGTTGTTAAAACCAGGACCAGGACTCCAGTCCCCGACAGCCCCGCCATTCCTGGTTATGGTAGCGGCCACGGTAACGGCGGGGCAGAGGGTGATAAGAATCTCTGGGTTGACCCCGGCTACCACACCCGACGACGACTGGCACTGATAACACACAACATACGCACTTAGTGAACAGACGAGAAGATTATTAACTGAATTTTGCTGTTAATAAAGATTTATTATTATTATTTTCATTTTTTATTTCACCTATAAAAAGTATACGTATAAAACTATGATTTTGAACTTTTTTGCTAGGTCCTAATGGTCCAATATTTTGGTGGTTGAATACTTTTTTTTACACGGTTAGACAATATCAAGTTTGTTATCTCAAAAACAAAATGCTTCATTCGACGTATTACAACTGAATTATATTAATTTACCACATTGGCCAACTTGATTAAAATTCCTGTATTTCCCAAAAAATATAGTCACCCTATAGGAACAGGACACAACCCTCTCTTCCTACACCTCTCGCTCGGCTCGTTTTTCCGATAACAGTGCGCAGTCCTGTTTATATACTACGTCCATGGCGTTGCCTTATACAATTGTCTATTCTATTTTGTTCAAATCTAAAAATCTAAGCAGTAATGAAAAACTCCTTGCGAAATTTTGGTAGATCTTGAAACAGACAAAATGGACTGGAGTTTCTACAATAATTAATCACTAATTACTTAACTTAAAAAGTGATTAGAAAAATAAAATTCCCACGTGAATATCAATTAAAAAAAAGAACGACAATTGATCAATAAATAAAACCAAATAAAAATCCAAATCCAATCAATTTATTCCAGTAAGCATGAGGCCTCCATCAACCTCGATACAACAGCCTGTGACGAGCCTAGCATTATCACTCGCAACGAAAATGACCATCTTCGCAATGACTTCGCCTTTGCAGAACTCTCCTAAAGGGATCTTGCTGACGAACTTCTTGTAGGTCTTCTCAGATAGTTGAGGTTTCCCGGTCATCCTTTCGAAGAAACTGGTGAACTGAAAAGATTAATGAATAAATACATAAACTCACGCTTTTTTCCCAGAAGGGGTAAGCAGAGGTGCAACCAGGAAGCCCACGTTTCGCCTAGTATTTCCGTCCCAGGGTGTGATAGGTCACGAGCCTATCGCCATATTGGGTACGAATTCATGACTCCAGACTGATAATGAATAGAAAAAGCCCATATCACTCTACCCAAGCCGGGATTCGTATCCGAGACAGCTTTGCAAGTATTTCATAGTACAACTGCGCCACGGTGGCCGTCACTAAACCTATTTCATAAATTCATTTATGTATACACACAGATAACTTTGTTTAGCGTTTGTGGACTATGAGAAAGCCTTTGATTCGATCGAGACCTGGGCTGTGCTACAGTCTCTTCAGCGGTGCCACATAGACTATCGGTACATCGAAGTGTTGAGGTGTATATACAACAACGCCACCATGTCGGTCCAAGTACAGGATCAGAGCACGAAGGCTATTCCACTACAGAGAGGCGTGAGACAGGGAGATGTCATATCTCCGAAACTGTTGACTGCCGCGCTGGAAAATACCTTCAAGCTCTTGCAGTGGAAAGGATTCGGCATCAACATCAACGGCGAGTATATTACTCACCTTCGATTTGCCGACGATATTGTAGTCTTGGCAGAATCGCTGGAAGACCTTAGCACTATGCTCGAAGACCTTAATCGAGTTTCCCAACAGGTGGGTCTTAAAATGAACATGGATAAAACGAAGATCATGTCGAATATCCATGTTGTGCCCACCCCCATTGGAGTTCGGGGCTCGACTCTCGAAGTTGTAGACGAATATGTCTATTTGGGACAAGTGGTCCGGTTAGGCAGGTCCAACTTCGAGAGAGAGGTCAATCGGCGAATCCAACTCGGTTGGGCAGCGTTCGAGAAACTTCGCGACGTCTTCTCATCCAAAATACCTCAGTGCCTAAAATCGAAAGTCTTCGATAGTTGTGTGTTACCAGTGATGACATACGGCACCGAGACGTGGCCTCTCACTGTGGGCCTCATTAAAAGGCTCAAAGTCACTCAACGAGCCATGGAGCGGGCTATGCTCGGTGTTTCCCTACGAGATCGAATCAGAAATGAGGAGATCCGTAGGAGAACCAAGGTTACCGACATAGCCCATAGGATTGGCAAGTTGAAGTGGCAGTGGGCCGGGCACATAGCTCGTAGGACCGATGGCCGTTGGGGCCGAAAGGTTCTCGAGTGGAGGCCACGTACAGGCAAGCGAAGTGTTGGACGACCGCCTACAAGGTGGACGGACGATCTGACTAAAGTCGCAGGAAGTCGCTGGATGCAGGCCGCTTCCAACAGGTCATTGTGGAGATCCTTGGGGGAGGCCTATGTTCAGCAGTGGACTTCCTGTGGCTGATATGATGATGATGATGATGATGATATACACAGATAATCTCACGTTTATGTCGCCCAATAGGTAGGCAGAGGTGACACTAATGGCATTAACGGTTTGCTAAACTTATTTCCTTCACAAGATGTGATCTGCTTATTGCTAAGTTGGGCATAAGTTTCTAGGCAACTCATTTTTTGTTTGTAAATGCGTTGCCTGTTAATAATCTGTTTTCGTACCCTGACAGTAGAAACCAGGATCTTACATTCCTAGCCTATACATGCTACCGCTACATATTTGTAACGTGAGACCTAATCGTATGTACATACATATATAGGGTACATCAAGACTGCGACAGAAAACGAAGCCGGGTGGTAGTTTCAGTTACTACAAACACAATGCATAATATGAAGCAAAGAAACGCGATTTGTGATTTTTATAAAATCATCGTGTGGATGATAAATCCATAGTTTTGCTAAATTAATAATTTAAAATAAAAATATAATAATTACCATAGTTTTTTTAATTAAATGGCGTACATTATTGTTTTAGAGAAAAAAAAAACATGTATTTACCATCCAAATAGGACAATTGAAAAACACATTAACTACGTTTTTTGCAAAAAAATTTAGTTGCATTGTGTCTGAAGTCACCAAAACTACAATCTGGCTTTATTTTCGGTCGAAGTCTGGAAAAAACCCTGTACAAAATGTTAGATCATAGGATTAGTGAGCAACTACTATTAAAACATCCAACCACATTGGAATATTGGCTTGTCGAATCACTACATAGTATAAAACAAAGTCGCTTTCTCTGTCCCTATGTTCCTTTGTATGCTTAAATCTAAAACTACGCAACGGATTTTGATGCGGTTTTTTTTAATAGATAGAGTAATTCAAGAGAAAGGTTTATGTGTATAGTACGTGCATATTATTGTAGAGAAATCTATATGCACCCGGGCGAAGCTGGGCCGGGCCGCTAGTAATTTATACGATCGAATTCACAGAACTTACAGTAGCTCCGGGAAGAATTGCATTACATCGGACGCCTTTAGGTGCAAGGTCTAAAGCAACCAACCGTGTGAAGTGATTGAGAGCAGCCTGAAAAAAATTATTATCGGTATATAATAAAGACATTCAGACAAATTCTATCCCCCTTTCATTCCCCGATGACTTCAACTCTCTTCCTTTAAAACTAGCAACATTTTCGGAACACTACAGATAACATCCATGTTATAAGCTGGTGCCTTGCTGAATCAAGGTGGTGCCTTACGTTTTCGATGATTTTTCATTTTAATGAGTTTGCGAGTGTACAAAAATTTGAAAAGTTGGTATAGTTTAAAGAATAGGGATCATCATAATATTGTCTTGATTTTTTAGCGATTTGTGAGACTAGCTTACATACACAAAAAGTTGTTACAATTATTAAAACTATCTTATCACTCACCTTAGTCATGGAATATTGTAAATTGCCTGAAAATACGGTGTTTCCAGCAATGCTTGAAATGTTGATGATATTTCCTCTAGACTCAATGAGTGCTGGTGTACAAAGTCTAGTGAGATCGTAAATAGCTCGAAGATTCACGTTGAATACTCTGTCATATTCCTTCATGTCTGTATTCTGTATAGTGCCCCAGACTCCGATACCAGCATTGTTGACCAGGACGTCTATTCTGAAAATACATTCATAAAATTGAATGTCATGGTAAAATAGTTACTATGCTGTGGTAATACAATTCACAACCACTGTGTTCTAAGTATAGGTTTAGTTATAGATATTTTTTTATATTCTTAAGGTCTCCCTATTTTTTTCATATTTGTCGGATAATACCGTTTTATTTTTTATTTTTAAGGAATGCGCTCTTTTTTTGAAGGTTGTCCGGTCAGATTTGTCCGTAAATGCTGTAGTTGGCAATTGCTTCCAGGGATATAGAGTGTATGAAAGAAAATGTCGGTAGAAACACCAAATAGGATATATTTTTAGTTTTATATTAAAATAGGTTATTAGGGAGATTTGAGAAGCGTTGTGTACCAAGGGCTTTATCTAAGAATCTAGAATGTTATAAATAGAAATGTCCGATACATAACGAGCAGTTATGCTCAACGTTTTAACAAAGCCTTCAGATCTTAGATATACAAAGACGTCATAGCTCTGGAGTTATCTTTGTAATAGATTTTATGAAATGTAACAGCTTAGAAAGCAAGTGACAGTTGGAATTGTTCAGTTATATTTCTTGCTGGTAATTTGATTAATAAACAATTGATTTAATACATATTACCTTTAAGAATCATATATTTTATTATACCGGGTATCTCAAGACTGCTACCGAAAACGAAGCCGGGTGGTAGTTTTAGTGACTACAAACACAATGCAACTAAAAATTTTGCTAAGAAACGCGACAATTTTTTTTTATCATTTTTTAAATATCGTCATTTTTGGGTGGTAAATCCATATTTTTTGCTAAAATAATAATTCAAACTCTTTTATACCTTGAGAGTGTTTATAAATAAAAGGGTATACACTATAATTTTACGAAAAAATGTATTTACCACCCAAATACGACCATATAAAAAAAATAACAAAAAAATAATTGTCGCTTTCTTTCCCAACATTTTCTGTTGCATTGTGTCTGAAGTCGTTTAAACTACCACCCGGCTTCGTTTTCGGTAGCAGTCTTGATATACCCTGTATTGTTTGTTTTTTGTTTAGCTTAAATTATTTTTCTTTTTTGTATAGTATTACTAAACTTATTCATTTTACATACATACATAAACTCACGCCTTTTTCCCAGAAGGGGTAGGCAGAGATGCCAGGATATCCACATTTCGTTTTATATGTTCCGAACCACGATGTGATAGGTGGCGAGCCTATCGCCATATCGGGCACAAATTCCTGACTCTGCGGTGATACTGAATAGAAAAATCCAATATCACTTTGCTCAGCCTAGAATTCGAACCCGAGATCACAGCATTGTTACCGTACTCTAGTATAACTACGCCACCGAGGCAGTCATGTTATTCATTTCACGCCTTGTTTTATGTTCTAACTTTATTTAAAGTGACTTTACATGTAGCATTTTTATAACACTGGTGGTAGGTCTCTCATATGTGAGAAGCCATCTGGGTAGGTACCACCGCAATGTCTATTTCTCCCGTGAAACAACACTGCTTAAATGCACTGTTGTGTTTCGGATTGAAGGACATTGTAGCCAGAGCAACTACTGGACATATTGAGACTTAACATCTTATGTCTCAGGATGGCGAGCGCAGTGGAATATTGCTACTGTTCATGAGCGGTCGTATCGCTTACCATCAGGCGAACGGCTTGCTCGTCTCGCCATTCAATGCAATAAAAAAAAAAAAAAAAAAAAAACTTATGAGATTCAAAGAAATATATTGTTGACCAAGCTCTATCTACATACAATTGAATTATCTGAATATCAGCGTTGGGCTATGTTTTATGCTGCAGTTTAAAATTATGCTGAATAGTCACCTAATTAACACAGTCACAACATGCTATGTAGATGTAGTTAATAGCCGTTATATTTTATTGGTTTATTCTTTTTATCTGTTGAGATGTACGTCATATTTCTAAGGTTTGTGACTCATACACTTATTTTTCTTTGTTTCTTTCACTTGTCGGTTTAATTAACAGATCAATATAGGATATAGGATCTTCGTGATTCCTACTACCCGAGTGAAAAGCAACAGCAAATCTGTTACTTCAGTTTCCTTTTACGATCAAATCAATCTCCTGTAATTTAATTACTATTTGCTTTATGTTACACAAACACAGCAATGGATCTGGGAAATATTTATCGGTTCAGCAACCATCATGTATCTAAGTTTTACGATTGATCGAACGAACGTAATGGACTGAGATTAGATTTGTGGTGTCCCGATCTGATTACTAAGAACACGAGTTGGGTAAAATATGGGTTCATCCTTTGTGTAGGCCATTACTCAATATATCCTTCATTTATGGGACCAGACGTATCGCAAAGTGGTTACTAATTGAATAAAGTGGTAAAGCCTTGATGCAGATCTTTAAAGCTACAGCACAAATGCGTCGACTCGATCGGAGCGATACCACAGACTCACAGGAAACGTGGGCTTAGTAGGGGATATGGAATGAAAGTAAAGTTAAGGAAGATGATGGAAAAATATACCAAATAGACTTTCCTTTTTGAGTTTTGGGAATATTTTATTTGTACATGTAAAGAAATAACATTTCTTCGATTCCCTTTGAATTTACGCATTCCTCGATGATTATCGAAAGAACAGGAATAGTTTGCTTTTAATATTAAAGAGATGGTGATTTACGTACGTAAGTACGGACATCATCGGAGTTCTAGCAAAATTGCGTATTAAGTTCGCAGATGGAAACAGTCAAATATTAGTGAAAAATTTATAATGAATGTAGTAAGGAATCGACAAATTAATAATTATATTTTAAATGCCATTATATAAGACAATCCAGTACTGTAACTTGCTAACTCTTTAGGAATGTTTCAGATGTCGTCAACCCACAAGAAGTAATAAATAAATGATGTAGCTAACTAATATAATGAATTTATAATAAATTAATAACCAAATATAATGAAAAGATATTTTCGCATTTATATCAGATTTTCGAAGACTGAAACTGTATGTAAAGTCTTATGCAACACCAAGACAAAACAGCTTTAATCTAAATTTTTGAATAGCCTGGTGTTTGTTCATTTCCCTACGGTCGCATTTCAGCATAAGCTTTAGACAGCAGTACCGCAATTATTTATTGTGGAAATAACCCTCATAAATACAACAAAAGCTATTGGAGTTTTCTCTGTAACTGGGACATTCAAGCTATGATTAACTATTGCACTTGATATCCCACTAGAGGATGTTATACCAAGGAACTAGTTGACTAAAGCTAAATATGTCAAAGGAATTTAAGTAAATGTGATTTTGTTTTATTGTTATGAATGGCGAGATGGTGGTAAGCGATACGACCGCTCATGGATAGTAGCAAAGCCAAACAACACCATAAATTACAAAGCAATGCTTATCATTTCACTACGCTAACCATCCTGAGTCATAATATGATACGTCTCAATAGGTCCAGTAGTTACTCTGGCTACAATATCCTTCAAACCGAAACACAACAGTGTATTCACACTACTGTTTGGCGGGAGAAATAGTCACTGCGGGGTTACCTACCTAGGCAACCTCTCACATATTATGAGAGACTTAACACCAGTAAATACTAAATATTTTCAATGGTATATCAAGCCCGCTAATAAACACTTGTAGACTATTACTAAATTACAAAGGAAATCAGTATCTGATGAAACATTAATAAAGCAGGATTAATAGTTTAAAATTACTATGAACGATAGAAAGTCATGAACAGATGTATTTCAGTACGCAGAAGAAGCAAACAGGGCAAATTTAATCATCGCGGCTGATGGTACACAATAGTCCCTGCTTAGTCCTTGATTTCGTGAGATATAGGTGTGTTTATTTATTTAGAATCTATGAATACAAATAAATAAATAATACTTACTTTCCAAAGCAATCCAAGGTCTTCTTAACAATCTCCTCGCAGGCTCCTTCTTTAGCCAAATCGGCAATAATGGCCAGCGATTTTATCCCTTTCTCCTCCTGGCATCGGTTGGCAACTTTCTGAAGGTTCTGCTCGTTTCTGCCAACAATGGCAACTTTAGCTCCACACTTGGCAAAACATATGGCAATGGCCTCTCCGATGCCCGCGCTCGCTCCCGTAATTAGCACAACTTTTTCGGAGAAATTCACTTCCATTTTTTATTTTAACGATATTTTTTTTATAAAAGTATATTTTTATGATTTATCTATTGCAATATTTTATATTATTCTATTTAAATACAAGTAATAATTTAATTTTATGTAAAATAAGATCTGTTTATATGACTGAACGTTGGGTAACCGTTGTACCGTATTGTGTGATAAATGTTAGCCAAGTTCGTACATTCTGCCTTATATGTGCTAAAATTTGTGACGTCACTATAAAAAAACCTTGTTAAGGTGATTTCGAGTAACTCTCAGTTCTTTGTAACTAATATAAGAGGAAACGACTTTTATATTTTCTTGCAATTGTTTTTCTAATACACCGAAATGATAAAATTAATGTAAACCAGATTAATGACATTTTAATAAATACAGAGGTATCAAAGAAAGAGGAAAACGGCGAAATTGAAAATTAAAAATATGCCTATTATATTTTTAAGTATAAATATCAAAGGGAATAAATAAACCCAGTATTTTTTTTAAGTGGGCGTGCTGATATAATTTTGGTTTTTTGGGGAGCCTTCGTATTTAGTGTCATATTGGTAACGGACCAGACGCGGTTCAATATGTTCACGTAGCCGCGGGTTCAAATCACAGGGCACTTGACTTTTCGAAGTCATATGCGCATTGCTAGTCAATTACCACATTATAACGGTGAAAGAAAACATCGTGAGGAAACCTGCATATCATAGCGACTTCGATCAAATATACACTAGATACACGGTTCCCTGTAAATGTTCTGTTAAAAAGTGGCACCGATGTATTGAAACAAAAAAGTAAACAAAAAGATCACACATTCCAAATATATTAACACAAATTCCACCTTATTCCTGAATTTTAAAGTAGTTTTAGAAGCAACGGTCGGTGCGTGACTGAAGGCGAAAGAGTGCTTAAAGCACTCTTTTTGGTGCCATTTTCTAAGCGCTCATGTTGTATCTAGTGTATATTTCATCGAAGCATAGCGATTTGTAACATTTTTATGGTGTGTAAAGTCTGCTAGCCCGCACTGGACTAGCGTGGTGGTCTATAATTGACTCCTCACAATAGTACTTTCAATTATACTCGTAGAGGAGGCCCGTGCCCGGCAGTGGGACCAAGGGCGGATCCAGGGGGGAGGTCATGGGGGTCATGACCTCCCGCTGGGCTGGCCCCAGATTGACAAAATTTATTAATTATCTTGTTGATAAAATTTATAAGCACATTTCATTCTTTGTATGTCGATAAATAACGTAAAAAAGTATGTGTGTGTTCACAAATTACGCCAGTAACAAACTTTAAAAAGTCATTATTACGAATTGGAGTATTGAAATCGGACCCGGTGTTCTGAAATGACCTATATGAGCCCCCTCTCCTGGCGTAAAATCTTATATGAACTATAGTTTGACCCCCCCTGGCGTAAAAGCTGGATCCGCCCTTGAGTGGGATATACCGGGTATCTCAAGACTGCTACCGAAAACGAAGCCGGGTGGTAGTTTTAGTGGCTACAAACACAATGCAATTAAAAATTTCGCTTAGAAACGCGACAATTGTTTTTTATGATTTTTTAAATATCGTCATTTTTGGGTGGTAAATCCATAGTTTTTGCTAAAATAATAATTTAAACTCTTTTATACCTTAGAGCATTTATAAATAAAAGGGTATATACTATTATTTTAGGAAAAAATGTATTTACCACCCAAATATGGCCATAGGAAAAAAATAACAAAAAAAATTGTCGCTTTTTTTTGCAACTTTTTCTGTTGCATTGTGTCTGAAGTCGCTTAAACTACCACCCAGCTTCGTTTTCGGTAGCAGTCTTGATATACCCTGTATACGGGGGGACGTATACGGGCTGGTATAGTACAGTAAATGAAGAAATAGATTTCTCCCGTGAAACAACACTTTCATTTTTTTCTTTTTCCCTATCTAAATGTAAAAAACCTGCTTTACTCCATTTACTATAGAGATTTTCCCTAAAATCCGTATTATCTTGACAGTCTCAGTGGCGCAGTTGGTTAGACACCGGCTGTGAAAAGAAAAGTCGCGGGTTCGATCCCCACAGCGGGACAAATGAACCAGAAGTTTACAGGTTTGTCATTAAATATTAATTTGTATTAAAGTACACTGTGTAATTGTAGTTAGTAATTTTTGTCTCGTTACAAAAGTAAATTTATTTATACAGAGTAACAACTTGGCTTTTTTTGTTTCATTAAACAACATATTAAATTGACATTAAATGTCTCCGAATGAGGCAGTTTCTCAAAAACAACTTATTAATGCCAAATTAGTCAAATGTATGTTGATATGAAATTTGCATACAAATTTACAACATTTTCCATAATCTTTGGTCATTACTTGGCTAGGTCAGACGATACAAATTTAATCAACCATTATGGCATTTTTTTTCTTAGTCTTCAAAAAAATAAAGCAAAAAAGTTTTTTTTGTTTTATATTTATAAGTATTAATAGCCAGAATCAAGTAAGAATACTAGAAAATTAAGATATTGCAGAAAACAAGGAACGATTGATATACTCCTTGCAAGCGTGAGATCATAAAAATAAAAACTTAGATCCTAAAAATTCTAGAAACGTGTAATCGTTTGAGACAAAAAAAATGAGTGCAGCAAAGGTTTCCGCTCATTAGACCCAATTGACCCAGTTATACAGCTGTCGTGAAGTAAAAAAATCTAAAAATCTAACCAAATTCGCGATAAAATATATAAATAATAGCATTATTATATTATTAGTATTATTTCGTTTCAACAAAACATAAAGCAAAAACGAACGTATTCCCACTTTAAAGACCGGCAACGCATATCCATGCCCTACGGCGTTGCAGATGTTCATGGGCTGCTTGTTTGCCCACTATAATATAAGAAAAGAAATTTATGGGAAATCTACACATACATAGCAATTTAATAATGTACAGTCAGCGACATAAGTCGCTACACATTTACGAGATTTCAAATGATCTTAGCATTCAAAATAATAATTATTTCCAATATCTTATAGCACTTCTCGACAAAGGTGCCTTTACTTGATTACATTTTCAGACTACAGACTAGTAATTATAAATTTTAATTCACAAACGGGTAATAAAAAAATGTGAAGTGTGTAACGACTTATGTTGCTGACTGTACATACAAACACAATAAAATAAGCCAGCATAAAATATATTTTGTCAGTGCAAGATATCATTAAAAGGCTCAAAGTCACTCAACGAGCCATGGAGCGAGCTATGCTCGGTGTTTTCCTACGAGATCGAATCAGAAATGAGGAGATCCGTAGGAGAACCAAGGTTACCGACATAGCCCATAGGATTGGCAAGTTGAAGTGGCAGTGGGCCTGGCACATAGCTCGTAGAACCGATAGCCGTTGGGGCCGAAAGGTTCTTGAGTGAAGGCCACGTACAGGCAAGCGAAATGTCGGCCGCCCGCCTACAAGGTGGACGGACGATCTGACTAAGGTTGCAGGAAGTTGCTGGATGCAGGCCGCTTCCAACAGGCCATTGTGGAGATCCTTGGGGGAGGCCTATGTTCAGCAGTGGACTTCCTGTGGCTGATATGATGATGATGATGAAGATATTATTGTATTTGTGGGCGATATTTCATTTGCATTCTTTCAAGTTTTTTTTTTATTTTTAATTTTTAACGAGACTTCATAATTTTTCACATTTATAATATTGAAATAGAAACGTGGGGCTAGGCTGGGGAACATGAAACAAAATTATATTTAAATCTTAGACGTCCTTTCTTTCTCCTATTAAAATATTGATCCCATGGTTACTTGTAAAAATTACTGCAAGTGCAATTATTATCATATCATCCGTTTTCAGCCTAGACAACTGGCTTTGCCCAATAGACAAGTCTCTTGCAAACACTTTGGAGCCTCCGTTCCGCTCAATTGTCTCCTTAATACTCACAGTATTGTGAGCACGGACATCGTGTCGCAAGGACTTCCAGATTCGTCTATTGAGCCGCCGATATGCTTCGGCGTCAACGGAAGACTGCAGCGTCAAAGATCGACGTTCGGCCATGAGGTCAAGAGTCTGGATCGAGAGTTTTTGTGGTCTATCTCTACGGCGAGGTCTAAAATACTTAGATCCCACCGTATGAACAGCTTCTACCAAACCGCTGTTTAACTCGTCCACTGCAAGGTTTTCTTTTAGACAATCAAAGCGATTTGTCAACTCGAGTTGAAAGCTCTCGGGGTTTTGGATATGGGCGCGAGTAGGTCGGAGCGTAGACTTCATCATGCGGCGCCTTTCTAATTGGACGTTGATATTCAATGTGCCCCTAACCATTCGGTGATCACTACCGGTTTTCACCCTGTTAATCACAGAGACATCACTGAACATCCGTCTATTCGTCGTCAAGATGAAATCTATCTCATTTCTCGTAGAACCGTCAGGACTCAACCAGGTCCATTTCCTGTGAGGCGGCTTCTGGAAAAAAGAGTTCATCGCGAAGAGTCAATCTTTTTCCAGAAAGTCGGCCAGCCTCTGACCCCTGAGGTTCCATTGCCCATGTCCAAATTGCCCCACTTTCAACTCTGCATCGCTTCTCTTGCCCAACTTTGCGTTGAAGTCCCCCATTCTTCATCTGGGTGTGTCGAGGTCGGCGCGTATACCTGTATGACCTTCAATGAATATCTTTTTGATATTCTGAGTATAAGGTATACTACCCTGCTCGACACACTTGCGATGGATACGATGTTGTTGATGAGAGACCTGTGGACGAGAAATCCGACACCTCCTGGGGACTGTTGGTCGTCCCCCCGGTAGAAGAGCAGGTTACCAGACTTCAGGGTTATCGTATCCTCCCCGATTCTTCGGACTTCCGATAACCCCAGAATATCCCAGTGTAACCCGCTCAATTCTTCTTCCAGTTCGACAATCTTCTCGTCTGTCCTCAAAGTGCGTATGTTGTGTGTTACCAGGGCCAGTCGTCGTCGGGGGTGGTAGCCGGGGCAACCCGGGGATTCTTAGCACCCCCTGCCCCACCGTAACCATGGCTGCTACCATCGCCAGGAATAGTGGGGCTGCCGGGGACTGGGGGCCTGGTCAATTTTTGTGTCGCCATTGAGGGGTATTTGCCAATACTCGCCACGCTTGGCAGGCGGGTTGGCGAGCGCAGGAGGGGACTCGCGCTGACGACGCTGCTGCCCATCATCAGCGGGGGAAAGGAAATAGGGTTTGTGAGTAGAGGATATAATGGGAAAGGAGAGTTATTTATTTATTTATTTATTTATTTATACACTTTATTGCACACAAAAAAAAATACAAATAAAACGAAAATCACAATCATAAAAGTACAATTGGCGGTCTTATCGCTCAAAGGCAATGTCTTCCAGACAACCATGGGATGGATTTTATAAACGGATAAATAGAGGGCAGTCTTAAAGTGTAAAGAATAGGAGTTAAGAAGGAAAAATATAAGAAATACAAATAATTACTAATTAATAATAAAAATATACATACATCAATACATCTATATAACAAATATACATAAATATATATATATATATATAATATATAAGAGCATCAGTACATATATACACATAGGAAAGTTATCCACGTCAATTTGTAAATGTAAGAGAAAGGTAGTGATCCTTAACCATTTTTTTGAACGACAGCAGTGATTGTGCCCGTCTTACCACAACCGGTAGGGCGTTCCACAATCGGACTGCTCTGACGGTGAACGACCCATCCATAAAAGTTGTGGAGTGCACAGGCATTCTCAACTCCAGTCTCTCTGACGACCTTAGGGATCTTGTATGGGAGTCATCGAGAAATACAAAACGATCTTTAAGATAAGATGGGGTGACAGGATTAAACAATATATTATACAGAAGAGAAAGAATGTGAGCATTCCGACGAAGCCGTATGGGCAACCACTTGAGCTTAGTACGAAACTCAGAAACATGGTCATATTTGCGTAATCCAAATATGAATCTAATAATAAAGTTTTGAAGGCGCTCAAGTTTATTTAGTTGGTCCTCGGTGAGATCAGGATAGCTGACATCGGCATAATCAAGGATAGGGAGAAGGAGGGTTTGCGCTAGTGAAATCTTCGTAGCAACAGGTAAAAGATTGTGTAATCTTCGCAAGGACCTAGCTGAGGCGAACAACTTACGACTGAGTTCTTGGAGTTGCGGACCCCAGCTGAAGGAGAGTATGGCCTGTAGGAGTGGATACTGCAGTCATGGAAGGGAATGTTTGTAGTGACTGCAGTAGCTCGGGGGGGCCGAGGTCGCGTACTCGTAGCACCTATTCTAGGACAGGCCATGACCACTAGATAGGAGCACCCCTGACCTTTAAAAATAATATAATATAATAAAGATACAATATAAATATACAAAAAACGCTTATATAAATATATTTTTAGTTACGTATAAAAAAGCGCTGAATTAGTATTTTGATCAGCATTTGTTTGTTTGTAAAATTTTAAATTATCCTGTCATATTATTATCTTAATATCATCGTCTTGTAAATCTCAGTAATTGTATGCATAATAACAATTGTCAAGATCGTACAAACATTTGTGTTAATTTGGGGTAGAATTTGAATATTGTGGATTTAAGGTATCTGACCATTATACCACAACTACACCGTATCATGCAAAAAGGCAAAAAAAGTGAGTTAATTTGAGGTAGATTTTATGGATTTAAGGTGTCTGTCCACTATACCACAACTACACGTATCATATAAAACGACAAAAAAATGTGAACCGAAAGATTTTAGTTCTGTGTCGCTCAAAGAGAGAAAATTGCCGGTGGCAAAATATCCGATTCCACACCCATCGTTTCTCATGTCCTTAATCCGTACATTTTAAAAAGCCGGCAATGGATCTATAGTGTATTGATAAATTCATACTCTTAGCATCTGTCGTCTCGAACTACACACTACGCGAATCAAGGGTGAGTGAGATAGATATAGAAGGAGATAGATCATAGACGTGGAGGACGGAACGGGGTGTGAAGACGTGGTGTATAGCAAACGAGCCGATAAATAATAATAATTGTATTCTACTACAATGTTACACATATTAACCGTAAATAGTGACTATTACAGTATCTATGGTCCAATTTTTTTAAATTGTAAGAATGACAAGCGAGCATACCGTTCGCCTCATGGTAAGCGATAAGACACCTCATGGACAGTATCAAAACCAAACAACACGTTGAATTACATGCAATGCTTGGCACTCCACTGCGCTCGCCGTCCTGAGACATAAGATGTTAAGTCTCAGTATGTCCAGTAGTTACTATGGCTACAATGTCTTTCAAACCGAAAAACAGATGCACTGTTACACTGTTCTTTACGAGAGATATAGCCATCGCGGTGGTACCTACTCAGATGGCCTCTCACATATGAGAGACCTATCACCAGTGAAAATTATTGAATGTTCATTAAAACAGTTACCATTAGTTATAGTGTTTACTCTTTTGCCGGAACAATGTAATCAAACTGAACCAAATTGGAATAACTAGAGGGTATACCGTAGTAATTCATATACATAACGTATGATTGTCTGTCATATTCATAACAGGATCATGACAAGGACAGAATGTAGTGATCTTTACATTCTAACACAAATTTTTTTTCAGACAAAATTAAGAAAATGTAAATTGTGGTGATTGTTCATGGCATTGCTGACAAGAGGACGGATATAATAATATATAATCACCCATAATGCAAGACAATACGAATGACTTATTAACTTACCGGACTATCGCTCCACAAGATCCGACCCGACAAAATGGTTAATTGTAGCAATAAACACTTGAAAAAAAAGAAAGAAAACCATTTTATGTAAACACTTGTTACCAATCAATATAAAACAAAATTTATCGAATAACAATGCTTACGCGTTTGAAAGCGTTTATGAGACTAAAATTTACAACACCGCAAGAACGCTATTCTACAAACTACCCTCTTTCAATACGATAAAATGCAAAGGATGAAAGAATGCCCATTCATAGTTTCGATAAAAAAATTCGTTGATCCCGATACTGATAATGCTTAAAATTAATTATAGCATTTTTTATGGTTCGACTCTGCAGATGTTTTCCTGAAATATCCCGGGCAACATATTTTTATAAAATAAAGTAATTATAATCACATTAACATTTTCATCACAGAGCCGAAGACAAAAAATATTTTTTATTGGACTCCATGTTCATTTTTCCAAAAACTCCGGGCCCGGGTCGCAATTATGTTTATATTTACTGAAAATTTATATTTTTCTCTACACATCACAGTAGGTTTCATCGAGGCACAAACATTTTCGCACCGATACTAATATAAATTTCGTAGTAAAATGGGCTTTTTATTTATCTAGGTACCTAAACTTATTTACGTAAATCGATATTGGGTTAATGTTCTAATTATCACTCTGGTGTCAGAAAGTGCCAAACCGTCGGACTAACACCTCTGCCCACCTTCTGGGAAAGGAGGCGTGAGATTTTGTATGTATGTTATACTTATACTCGACAGCCAAAAGTAAATTCAAGCCATGTGACTGGGCAAACATCGTCACCCAATTAATTTGGACGATGCCGTGGAAGACCTAAAAACGCTGGAGAGACGATCTGGATGCTTTCGAGCCCATGTGGTCCGAGGTTTCCTTGGAGTGCGAATTGTGGAGAGGCATAGGGGAGACTTTTGCCCAGCAGTGGAATGAAATAGGTTAAACAAAAAAAAAGCAAAAAAAAACATATCTGTAGTTTAACATAAAATCGGATATAACAGAATACAGACATGAAGGAAAACCTTTCTCTCGCATCTCTCAGTTAGTAAGATTATCGAAGCCATGTAAGGAGGATTCATCATACCATCCTCTTTGTATGCTAATCCTTAAGATTAATCAAGTTTGTGGTTTCAAAGATGCTTTGGTTAGGAGACTGTCCCGCCCTCACACCCACCACTGTAACTCCTGTGAGCCAGTGGCACGCAAAGTAATGACACCGAGCATTGAAGCTCGCCGAGTCTCCGGGAATGTCTAACTTGTCTTTAACCCGCAACGAAATTAATCAGAAAGTTAAATTAATAGGAGGAGTTGGAAATAAATTATTGTCCACTTCCAACATTGAACTGAAGAGGTAAATAACCTCGCAAAAAGACTTTCACAGCCGGAGAAGCCAGCTGTGAAGCACCACGGATCAAATTATTATTACATTTAAATGGGATCTATTATGTGAACTGTTATGCTTGAATCCAGTAATAGGTATGGCAAAAACGCCGGAAAGCACGGAAGTTCTTTCTAGTCTCTACAAGGTCCATGTAGTATACAACTCCAGATGATATTTGCATACTATCTAGCATGGTTTTACGCTCATTATGCCAAAGACTACACTCCCAAAGTATATGATGCGCGGACTGCTCATACTCGCAATTAGGTGTTGAACATGGACACGCAGGCGACGCAACAAGCTTAAAAGAGTATAGTTTAGACTTAAAGTTACCATGGCCCGTGAGAAATTGTGATACGCAATAATCGACATCTAGTCATGTCTTTGTTAAACGATCACGTACGCAAGGAAAAAAATGGTATAGATGCCGGCCCTTCAAAGATACCTCCCATCTATTTTGCCATTCATCTAATAGTTCGCTATATACCACTGAAACCGGTTTAAATAATCTGTCAACTTTTAAAAGTTCACGTGCGGTGAAAAAACTTTTATCCATATTCTCTCTATTAGAGTAATACATCGCGGCGCGACGTTGCACCTCAAGGTCGACTGGAAGTACACCCGCTAGGACAGGCAAAGCTTCGGTACTAACAGTTCTATATGCCTTGCTTGTTCTAGATGCTTTGGTTGGAGACTGTCCCACCCTCACACCCACCACTGTAACTCCTGTGAGCCAGGATCAACAGTGGCACGCAATGTAATGACACCGAGCATTGAAGCTCGGCGAGTCTCCGGGAATGTCTAACTTGTCTTTAACCCGCAACGAAATTAATCAGAAAGTGAAATTAATAGGAGGAGTTGGAAATAAATTATTGTCCACTTCCCTCCGTGCAAAGCGGGCGACAAAACAATGAACTAAACAGGTAAATAACCTCGTAAAAAGACTTTTACAGCCGGAGAAGCCAGCTGTAAAGCACCACGGATCACATCATCACTACATTTAAATGGGACCTATTATGTGAGCTTTTAGACTTGATTCCAATAATAAGTATGGCAAAAACGCCGGAAAGCACGGAAGTTCTTCCTAGTCTCTACAAGGTCCATGTAGTATACGACTCCAGATGATATCTGCATACTATCCAGCATAGTTTTACGCTCATTCTGCCAAAGACTACACTCCCAAAGTATATGATGCGCGGACTGCTCATACTCGCAATTAGGTGTTGAACATGGGCATGCAGGCGATTCAACAAGCTTAAAAGAGTAAAGTTTAGACCTAATGTTACCATGGCCCGTGAGAAACTGTGATACGCAATAATCGACATCCAACCAAGTCTTTGTCAAACGGTCACGAACGCAAGGAAAATATTGATATAGATGTCGTCCCTTCAAAGATACCTCCCATCTATTTTGCCATTCATCTAATAGTTCGCTATATACCACTGAAAGCGGTTTAAATAATCTATCAATTTTTAAAAGTTCACGTGCGGTTAAAAAACTTTTATCCATATTCTCCCTAGTAGATGATAGATGCTTTGGTTGTAAAAATTAATAATTTAGTCTTTATCTACTACGCAGATAGCACTTTATTTATTTATCTCTTCATATTAGCGCAATATGTGAGAGGCCGCCTGAGTAGGTTCTACCCTAATGTCTGTTTCTCCCCCCAAACACCAGTATAAATGCATTGTTGTGTTTCGGATTGTAGGACATTGTAGCCAGAGTAATTACTATATTGAGACTTAACACCTTACGTCTCAGGATGGTGAGCGCAGTGGAATGCCAAGCATTGTTTTGTAGTTCATAGTGTAGGTTTGCTATTGTTCATGAATAGTCGTATCGGTTACCATCAGGTGAACGGTATGCTCGTCTCACCATGCATTTCAATAAAAAAACCAAGGTTGCAGTTTCAAAAACTTTGGTTGTAACCATTAAAGATGTACTCTCTACTACGGAGGTAACATTTTTCTTTATTTGTTTTTTTATTTACAATACTCCGACAAAGTGAGGATTACAATTAACGCTATATTGCTTTTAAAAGTCATTGAAAATTTTAACGATTGTCGTATGTAATCCTAAGGCCCACATCTGGCTTTTCGGAGTCATGAGTGAATTGATAGTCACCACACACTATAGAAAATATATTGAGGAAACCTGCATATCATAGCGATTCGTAAGAGTTTCAATGGTATGTAAAAGTCCGCCAACCCGCACTAGGCCAGCGTGGTGTACTATGCGGAATAGCCCCTCTCAACCGTGCTATCGATTACAGAGTAGGACCATGCAATGCAGTGGGACGTAAATGGGCTGATACAGATATAAATGAAGTAGATATGTCATTTGCTTTTTCATACCATCTTAAAACGATATTATGCTTGCAAGACACTCGTATTACCAATAGTTCCTGCATATTAAAGCGTTGTACCCGAAAGTCAATTAATCGATACAAAGCTATCATCACTACATAGTATAAAACAAAGTCGCTTTTTCTGTCCCTATTTCCCCTTGTTTGTTTAATCTTTAAAACTACGCAACGGATTTTGATGCGGTGTTTTTAATAGATAGAGTGATTCAATAGAGAGGTTTACATGTATAATAACATCCATTAAATAGTGAAGAAATATTGTTATTTTTGAGGTTTCTAATGTGATGTCGTTAATTATAAATAATAAATAAATAACACCCAACAGTCACATACATAGTCCTGACCCCACACTAAGATCGAGTCTTGTGTCGTGGGTATCAGGAACTACGAGAGACTTTTCGGTCTCACAAACACCCAGACCCGGAAGAAATATTTGTGGGCCGCACAAACATTTCTCTCGGTGCGGGGATCCAACCCGCGGCCTCTCGTTTCACAGGCGGTGTCTAACCAACTGCGGCACGGAGGCTGTCAATTATCAATATTTTTCCGCTTACATTGCAAACGCAGGCTGAACCCTACGAGATTTATCAAAATAATGTACTACATATTTGTACACATTGAAAAGGTCTACAGAAAACTCCGCGATGGTATATGTCTCTATCTCTTATGGATATCCCACAATAACATTTTTTTGTCATTTACTTTTTACGACAAAAAATGGCTAATTTTGGAAGCGATTTTAACCAATACAGCATTAATCCTTATCCAATTAAATAGCTTAAATACATTGTTGATTTAATATAGATCTATGTGGTCCTTTACAGCGCAAGATTTAAATGAATATTTTCGAAGATATTACAGATTTAAAATTGCGGGACGTAGCGCTTGCGGCGGTACTGGCCGGCCGGGGCGGCGGCAGCGTGCCTATATAGGAATGTTTATATGTATAACTAGCTGTGCCCGCGACTTCGTCTGCGTGGAATTTAACAAAAAAGTTAATTAGTTTATTTAGTTTTTTTTGGTTTTTGCATTTTTATTTATCTTTGTAACGAAACCATACCGCGATCAAATTCTACGGTGGCGCCATCTCTTAGCGAGCGGCGGTAAACTCCCGTTACACATTTATTTTCAGTTTTTTGTATTAACTTTATTGAAAAATTTCTTTATATACAATATTTTGTAAATGTTATATTGATTCGTGACGCCTGACGTGACGGCCCACGGTGGCATGCGCGTGAACTGCGCGCGGTACTGGACAGTACTACTGTGTTTTTCTATAATAAAAGATTTTTTCTAAAATAAATGTAGCCTAAGTTACTCCTTGTTATATCAGCGACCTGACAAAAAAAGTCCCGTCAAAATCGGTCCAGCCATTTCAGAGATTAGCCGGAACAAACAGACAGACAGACAAAAAAAAATATATCATTTTCGGCACAGGTATCGTGTATATAACGATATGTAGTTGGACATTTTTTTTTATTTTCACTTTTAAAACAGACACTTCAATTTTATTTATATGTATAGATAATAATACGTACATATTATTGTACAAAAATCTATTTGTTCCCGGGTGAAGCTGGGCCGGGCCGCTAGTTTAATATAAAACCAATCATAATTATAATCATAAACATCATAAACAATTTCTTTAATCAATAGTTTTATTGCTCAAGTTAAGTTGAAACCGCCATCGATTTCGATTTTGGTGCCAGTCACAAGCCTGCAGTGGTCACTTGCAATGAAGACCACCATATTGGCAATGTCTTCACCGGTACACGCTTGACCCATTGGAATACTGAGTTCGATTTTTTTCATCTCCTCTAGGCTCTTGTCATACGTAACACCAGTCATTCGTTGGAAGAACTCAGTGTACTGAAAAAAAAAAACATTTATTTATTTATACACTTCATTGCACACAAAAAAACAATACGAAAATCACAATCATACAATTGGCGGTCTTATTGCTCAAAGGCAATGTCTTACAGACAACCATGGGATGTATTTTATATAAGGATAAATAGAGGGTAGTCTAAAGTGCTTTGGTGGTTATAAGTGTAGGTATTAGAATGAGCACTAACTTTCAGGAATTAACTATCGTATATTTTATAAATTAACACTTAATACATTCACAGACAGAGTAAAATTATAACTATGCGACTCGGAGCGAGATGTGCTCGTGACGAGAGATGGCAGACTGTCTTTTTTCATCCAAATAAACCGACCCTTTTATAGGACTACCCGAATGAGGATCGGTGGGGATAAATCTTCCAGAAAATATATTTAAGCCATAAAATAGGGTCTACCCTTTCAACTAAAAATTAAGGTCGGCCCAAACATCTGGGCTATTGTCCAAACAAAAGGTTTACCCAAACATGTGTACTATTGTCTAAAAAACATAAATTTGTTGCAAAGGATTACCGCCACTAAAGAACTTAACTATAATAATACAGTTTTATTGCTCCGGCATGAACGGGTCATTACAATTAGGAAACAATAATTTAGAACAGCATCTTTTTAACTAATATTATACAATAAGGTACACAAAAATTCTTACTTAAATAAAACGACTCGCAGATGTTTTATGGTTAAACATCTGCAGTCATATTTTAAAATGAAATGCGTGTTTAAATAATGTTCAAATTACAACTAATAAGCGTGTTATTTTAAAAGCTAAATATAAGTTGGCGTATTGCAACCGCTTTAAAAGCTATATCTAAATTGGCGTATTGCAACCGCCACAGTGCAAAGGATAGGAGCTAAGACGGAAAAATATAAGAAATATAACGGTTTTACACAACAATAAAACCGATATTATGTGCCGAAGAAGAAAACATACAGCATTGTTTAGAAGTCGTGTATACTTTAGCCTTTTTATGTGCGGATATCCGGTCAATTGAGTGTATCTTTATACAGATAGGTGGCGCCACCAGCTAGGACGCGACCCGAGGTGGGGATCGTCGTCTCTTCAGTGGTCATAGTCTTCACCAGGAAGAACTTCCTGCAATGCTGTATGTTTTCTTCTTCGGCACATAATATCGGTTTTATTGTTGTGTAAAACCGTTATATTGATGTGCCTCCGGAAAACATACAGCATTGTTTAGAAGACGTGTTTGTTATCTGCTTGTGAATAATATTATATGCACAACGCTATGATGAACTAATAACTGAATATTTAATAATGTTATAGATTTTAATACAATACAATATTTAATCAGCTATACATTATAACTGCACATGGTATCATAACATATGACCATTAGTATAATACTTACTCATACCTTATAGCTAGATTAATATTAGCAATACAACTAAGTTACAATACACGGTAATCAACAATTGATACGAGTATACATGATTAGATACATATCACTCGTGCTAATTAGGTTGGACAAAAAGTCTTAAAAAATGCATTACGGTTCTCTCTCGGAAGCTCTATTTTTCGACAGTAATGATTAAAAAATGTGGTGGAAGATTTCCAGTTACCCCGGGATAATATTTCGTCGATAGGGATATTATCTAACCATCCTAAGGACGCTACTGCTGATCTGCAGCTTCCCGGTGATGCATTAATACCACTATCTTTAAGTACTGTCCGAACCCAGTTCCCTATTACGGTACGTGACGCTGCTTTTGGTTTATTACTCATTGTAATAAATAGATTGTTTAAGTCTTTGACTTCTGATCTTTTCGATATGATTTTTTGTATCAGGGATCGCACTAAAGATATTGGGCATATATTATCATCTTGGTGTTTAGAAAGTTTCCATGCAGATTGGCGGTGTGAATGGGAATCGGTCTTGGATCCAAAAGCCGGAACGAAATATATTGTATCGTGTTCATTATCGAAAAAAACTATCACTCGAGATTTTAAGCAAAGTCAGATCGTGGACTCTCCGCGCCGACGCTAATAGCAGTACTGTGGCTGTTCTGCGATTCAGATCGAATAATGATATTATGCGGGTTTGACGAGAGCCAGTCTAGTACTATTTTAGGGTCCCAAGTAATAGGTAGTTTAACTATCTTAGGTTTGGAGGTGGTTATGGCTTTAAGGGTGTGTTTAATTATAAAATTTGTAAAGGAATGTTGTTCGACGTGAGGTCCGCAAAAAGTTAATACCGCTGATTTATGTACTAGAATTGTACTGTATGCCAAGTTCTCTTTTAGAAAAAGATGCATTAGGAATCTAGCCACATCAGCAGGTTGGGGAGATTTAGGGTCTACATGAGAGTTGGAACACCATGTCAGCCATCTTCTAAGAGCTGGTAGGTATGTTGATAAGGTGGATTGTCTCCAACTACTTTTCAATAGGTCCTTCTCTTGGATTGACCAGTCCTTTATTTGAGTGCCCCACCCCCAATTTTCCAGACTTGCAGGGTCAAGGTCTGCACTTGCGGCGGAGGTCGTGACGTTGTCACATCTATCAGTGTCTCCGATAGGTTCTGTAGCGAGTGTGGTTGATCCAGGGCCCTCGATTTCAATTCTTGGAACCAAAAGGCTCGTGGCCATTGCAGTGCCACTATCAGATAGGTTCCTATTGCACTGTTTAGGTGAGCCAGTACTCGGGGCAGAAGGTTGGGAGGTGGGAATACCCATGCGAGCTTGTACGACCATGTCTTGCTGAAGGCGTCTGTATAGCTTGCTGATCGATCTCTGGAGTCTATCGAGACGTAATTTTCTACTACCGCAGTCTTTTGACTTGCGAATAAGTCTATTTCTGGATGGCCCCACTTTTCGAAGCCTTCCGTTGTCGTTGGGGGTAATAGATGCCATTCTGCGGGCTGTTTGCCTCGGGATAGCCTGTCCGCTATTATATTGTATCGACCTGGCAGAAAATGTGCCGATAGGGTGATATTCAATTTGTCCGTCAGGTGTAACAGTTTGAAGGTCAGGGTTAGTAACGCGATTGACCTGGTTCCTCCCTCCTTCCGAATATAAGCAATTAGGGTCCGATTGTCCGATTGTATTAATACATGAGAGTTCTTTAATATTTTTGCTTTTCTTGTGATTGCTGCTATAACGGCGAATAGCTCCTTCTTGTTGCTGTGCCACCTTTTTTGGTAAGTTGACCAAACACCCGACATTAGTACACCATCCAGCGGGGCCCCCCAACCCAAGTCCGATGCGTCCGTCGCAAGGAAATGAGTGGCAGGTTTTTTGTGTATTATCGAGTAGTGACGTGTGGCTCCGCGCCACCATCTCATCTCTCGATACACAACTCTTGGTATTGGTTGCTTTTGATGAGGTCTTGTTTTGTTGAAATGTCGCAAGAAGATCTGAATGTTGCGACTGTGCAACCTTCCTCGAGACACGACAAAACTGGCGAAGTTGAGTCGACCCAGTATACTTTGCAGCTGGCGGAGACTTATCCGACTTTTCCGTAGTAAGCAGCGATCCAACATGTTGTTGAGCTTCTGTCTCTTTGGTATGGGTAACGACATCGTATTTTTTACCGTCTGCCAACGAATGCCAAGGTACTCTATATCTTGGGTTGGTTCCAAGACAGATTTTTGGTAATTGATCCTCCAACCCAGCTGTTCCAAGTGTCTCACGGCTTCCGCAGCCTGAAGACATAACTTGGAATGGTCTTGGTTGACCAAAAGGTAGTCGTCTAGATAGACTAGAACCCGACATCCCTTTGAGCGGAGGGTCTCCGCGACCCAACACGTTATAGAAGAAAATAGGTGCGGCGCCGAGGCCAGGCCAAAAGGTAGGCATGTCATCTCGAACAATTGCCCCTGGTAACTGAGTCTTAAGAATGGTCTGTGCGATTCCGCTGTTGGTACATGAAAGTAAGCTTGAGAGATATCCAGTTTTATCATCCAGTCTCCGTGTTGCAGGAAGTCTGGTACTGATGTATGAGAAATCAGGCGGAAATGCTTTGTCTTCACATATTTGTTTAGGCTGCGAAGATCGAAAATCGGTCGCAAAGAGCCGTCGCTCTTTTTTCGGAGGAAAATCTTGGATATAAAACTGGGAGTTTTCCTGACTACCGGTAATATAACGCTTTGATCTAGAAGATCTTGAATTATTTAAGATTTTGCCGGTGATGGCGTGGTCGCATATTGCCTCATAACCTTTATTGTTGGCATTATGAGAGGAGGTTTCTTGTGCAGTGGTATTTGAAAACCAGTTATTGCCGATATTATAAATTTGTTTGCACCAATTGCTTTCCAATGGTCTTTGAAAGTCTTTAGGCAACCTGCTTTGAACGGAGACGGATAGTCATTTTTTTCCTTCTTTATTACGAAAGGAACTTTTTATTTGTTTGTAATTGTCTGCTTTACCCTTGTATGGACGTTTCGTTTGTTGCTTTCTGTGTATGTCATTAAAACTATTTTTGTGCTGAATTTGAGGTCTAAATTTAGATGTTGATGGTGTAGGTTCATTAAATCTTCGTTTGGAAAGTAATTGATTATTTTTTTGTGGTCTTGGAGGTGACAACCACATATGAGGACCACCGAGCGACTGAATAAGCGAGGCAAGTTTCGTTTTCAAATAAAAACTCTTCACTAGGTGGTATGTTATTCAAGGCAGCTTGAACACTTTTGTCAGGGATCTCGTTTAAGAGTCTCTTACGCCTTGTTTCAATACATTCAGCCCGCTTGCCACAAACAATTTGCAGTGTCTGTTCAGACAATTTGAAAGACGGGGATGAATTGCCGAAGGTCTCGTTAATCTTATTAAATATGGTATCGACCGCACTGGGCAAAAGTACACAACGCTATGACCACTGAAAAGACGACGATCCCCACCTCGGGTCGCGTCCTAGCTGGTGGCGCCACCTATCTGTATAAAGATACACTCAATTGACCGGATATCCGCACATAAAAAGGCTAAAGTATACACGACTTCTAAACAATGCTGTATGTTTTCCGGAGGCACGTCAATACAAATAATTACTAATAAATGATAAAATTTTAATATCATATGATTATACGAATATTTTCAAAGTTGTGAGCCACGCTGTCGTCAGTCATAACTCTGTATGAATGTGCAGGAGCGTTACTCTGTACTCCAACACGACGATACACATACAAGATAAACGTTTTCCACTTCTAATAATCAATACTTTTCTCTATGAAACTTATCATTCACTTCGGACTTAGTCTATGGTTACAACGTACGATAAAGGATTCGAAAATTTTGTGGAGTATTAGGTACATTAGTGAAGTTTTACGTACGATGTCCGAACATGCGAACTACGTATCGGATCATAGAGTTACCCCCCAGCCTCGTCCGGGTGGTACCTCACAGGAGATCGACGTGCAGTAACAGCTGTGCTGTCGCTTTTCGTTCGGTGAGTGAGATTGCCGGATATCCAATACTCCTTTTTGTTTTCTTTCCCGTTCTCCTCTCTATTTAATGGCCCAGTAGTACATGATCTAAGCTACGTGGATATTCATGGGCTGCTATGAACACTATACCATCAGATGTTTGATAAATAGTACCATAACTTTTCCACATGAAAATATTTTTAATGAGGTGGCGAAGTGACCACACCACAATTATTATGAATTGAATTGTAGATAGTCACTTGCTGATATTAAATTGTGTCTTGGATAATAAATTATACGACGTGAGGTAACAGTTTTCAATTAAATTGAAAACTAACTACTTTAGTCACACAACTTACTGTCGCTCCAGGGCTGATTGTATTAACTGGGACTCCTTTAGGCGCTAGTTCCAGAGCGGTCAGTCTTGTAAAGTGGTTAATCGCTGCCTGAAACATTAAAGTGAATTAGAGGGAATCCCATAAAAATACGTACGTGCAGAAATAATAATTCTGTATTAGTATTTAATACTAATGGGTGGTCAGGATAAAATGTCACATGAGACATGAGCTCAAAATTATATTCCTCTTTCACTTATACATCTTTGCTTTTTATATTTCTTATCTACAGGGTATAACAATACTGAGAGACCTACACCCGTAGAATTTCTAGATAGTGTACACTAATATCCGTATTTTTAACATCGAAAACATCAAATTTACATTCAAACATTCAACATTTTTATAACGGCCTTAAAAATGAGATTCACATGTGTTTAAAATCCCTCCTAATTCCTAGCAATCTTCCTTTTGAACTTCTATTTAAAACAGTCTCTAAACCTATCAGTTAAGACTGCACAGATCATTTCAATCAGATGTCTTTGCTTTATGAGATGTGTTAAAAAGGGTGAATCATTTAAAATACTTACTGTCCATAATGTTGCAGTGTCTTCTTAGCAATAATTTCACACGCTTCTGGATCAGCCAAATCAGCAATTATCGTAAAGACCTTTACTCCCCTCTGTTTCTGATACAGGGCAGCTACAGCTTGCAAATTCTTCTCATTTCTGCCAACCAGTGCGAACTTGGCACCATACTTGGCAAATTCAATGGCAATAGCCTCTCCAATGCCAGCACTTGCTCCAGTCACTAATACCACTTTATTCAAAAATGTTACCTCCATTTTTACTCTATGAAGAAACTGACGAATTACGATAGACTGTTTGACATACGTTTATAAAGTTTGTTTTTATTCTAAGTGATAAAATACTGTAGGTTGTAAGATAAATCCCATCAAAAACATCCTGTAAAAAAATTCCAAGTCTCGCAGCTCAGTTTATCTACCGCAAAAAGTTGTGAGATCCAGGTAATACCAAGTCGATTAATTTATTTAGTCCTTGATTAAGGGACGTTCTGTATAAAGTTATTACTTAAGTTATTATCATATCAATATAAAAAATTCTTTACGTTGTAAATAAATAGATCGACTTGGCCATCGCATGAAAACATAATGTATCGTACAATTTATGCATTATGCTACTGGCTGGCTCATCAATCAATGAACGAATATTTTGTAATGTCACCATGATTTGTGCGTTTCTTGTAAGGATTATTTCATTTACATTGTAGTTCCTTGATACAAAATATTTACTATCATATTTTTTCCAAACGCATGAAAAAGAGTATAACTTCAAAAATCATCTAATCTAGTAAAAAGTTATCATTGTTACATTTTAACGCTTTCAACACTTGAAGACATATTATAGGCTCAATGCTCACTTTTAGAAACGTTTTAGCAAATCTAACAAACATTTAATCTTAACATTAACATTTAATCTAATCTAATAAACATTTAATTTTCCAGCTTCAAGCTAATCTTTAGATAATTTTATTTACTTTTATTAGCGGTTAATAACACTTCTTTCACCCTTGAAACATGGTATAATACTTTGTTGATCGGCTTAAATTGAAATCATTCCATATTATGGTACATCCAAATCACAGTTATCTTATGTAGAGCAATTGTTGTCACATGTTAGACAACATTACTTAACATTTATAGTAACAAGGCACACCATCAATATATGGACGCTTTTGAAAATGCTTACTTCTGTTTTGACAGAAAGTTTAATACAAATGAAGATAGTATTTTTATCGCCGTTCAGTCGAAATATATTAAGTTAATTTAATATTTATTTTAGCGCGATTTTCAGGGTCGTCTTTTTGGAACTCCAAATGCACTGAAGGGCTTAGTTTTTAAGTCAATGACGGCAAAATGTACTGGAATTTTGTTGTCAGATGTACCCGAATAATATTTGGAAACTTTTCCCAACGAAAAGTAACTGCGGTGTGAATGCATCATGATGCATAAAGTTATATTACGCGTACTCTACGTGCCGATTAAATTACTTTATTTTATTTTTATTTATTTATGTATTACCGCAGATAAAAGATGATAAAATATTTTCGTATTTTCATTCAATCAAATAAAAAAAATGATTTAATTAATCTGAAGATAAGATATACTCATTACTCATCATGGACATTAACTAAAAATGTTGCGAAATATTAATAAAAATTGGGTAATCATACAAGCGCCAAGGTTTAAGATAATAGAGAGAAAATTTCTTTAGTTCATTTTTCTTTCTCCTTATAAGGCTTGTATTTTTTCTATATATTATACTACGAAATGAACTTGGCTTAGGTCGCGATTTGTGGACACCCTATTTGTATAAAAAAACACAGTTTTGAGAACATATTTGGGAATCGTATAGGCCTCGGTCGACTTTGAAAAGGGCTGCAGGCAGACAGGAAGAATGATGAGGTACGGGAGGGGTAATTCGAAATATTACTACTGGTGGTAGGTCTCTCATATGTGAAAGGCTGCCTGGGTGGGTACCACCGCAATGTCTATTTCTCCCGTCAAATAGCAGTTTAAATGCACTGTTGTGTTTCGGATTGAAGGACATTGTAGCCAGAGTAACTACTGGACAAATTAAGACTTAACATCTTATGTCTCAGGATGGCGAGCGCAGTGGAATGCCAAGCATTGCTTTGTAACTCAAGGTGTTGTTTGGTTGTACTACTGTTCACGAGCGGTCGTATCGCTTACCATCAGGCGAACGGCACGCTCGTCTCGCCATTCACTGCAATAAAAAAAATATATATATATATATTTTTCTGTACTGTTTTGACATAATATCTGAGATTTTTTGGAAAATGTATCAACTATAAAGTAAAATTCTAATGGTAATTTTCAAAGACTCATTTAGGTTCGGAACAGCATCGCAAGTGAAACAACAACTATTCAAATTTTGCAAATACATTTATGGAAGAAATCGAAAAATTGCACACGAAAATTGCATTGAAATATTTCGTGCAGGCAAATCTGCTGCCTTCATTTTATGACGTAATTAGCGATGAAAATTTCGTGACAAGTATTTAAGTAATATTTTGAGATGTAACTAATTAAATTAAACAACAAGCTGTGAATATTCAAATCCCGACAATTTGGGTGAAATTTTGCAGACCAATGGTCCGCGAGTGGGCAGCAAAACTAGTTGACCGACCTAATATTATATTATTATATGATACTTCATAAATCATAGTGTACTTATACTAGAATGCCATCAAGTACCATAACTAATATCGATTTTAAATTTCTAATTCTTTTATGAAATACAGATTACATTTAGATTATCAACGCCAAAGAATAATATAAACAAATAAACGATATTTGAAACTAAGTAGAAATTTTGCAAAGACGGGCCATTATCTGGAAATCTACTACACCGACCGCAAACCGTACATCCTGTTCTAATCCTGGCACAATATACGAGTATTGGTATACAGAAACCGCTCGGTGGCACCACACATGATGCTCGCTTAATTATCTCCAGGAAATTGTTCTCAATGGGAGTATCTACATCGTTGAAAATATTTGCACATTTTACTTGTCCTGCCTTCTTGAGTTTATACACAATTATTAAAATAACCTTTCCAGTAATGTGTATTTATTAGTTACTGTATCACTAAATACATTTTGTTTCCTGGCACCAAATGATCGAATAGTTCACAAAATTGTTTCTAATTAAACGAGATCTGATTAGATTTAGGTACACTTTATTTCGACAAGAATCATTCTGATTATAATTGATTGTGATTTATTATTATTTTTATAGAGGTCGTACAAAACAGGCCTAAATATCAGACAGTGGATCTTGATTTTAGACCCAAAATTTACCGAAAATTTAATGTTTTTTACTACGAAAACGTGGAAAAGATAAGCCAGACGAAATGAGGTGTAATTGCTTCTGTTGTTGGATTTATTGACGCATTATTTACATCAACGACAAGAGCCTTAATAGCCGTTCAAAGTTTTTTGAGAGCTACTTTGTAAAATTGATCAAGACGTTTTAAAAGATTTTTCGTTCGGATCGTCCAATTTGATTAAAGTACAACCATCAACTGTCTGTGGTTACATAATTTGTCATAGATACCGAATGAAAATGCGTGTTTTTATATAAAAGAAGACTCTATGAAACCATTTTTTTTAAAATGATTATTTCAATTAATATAATTATGATATGCCGTCGTATATGTTGCGCGATGAAATTTCTACCATTGTTGCATAATTTATTGAAATTAAATGTATTAATCCACGGCTATATAATTTTGGGACGGAACACAAGGCGAAACGTAGGTGTCTAGGTAACACTTCTGCCTATATTGCGTATGTATGTGTATCAAAAATTAAAACTATAGAATTGTGTTTTATCACAAAATGACTTATTTTTTTCCGGCAAAGTTTATTAGTTAGTAACTATAATTAAGACAATCAAACTAATCTTGTATTATAATTGCAATAGTTCGTGTGTTTGTTACCACTTCACCCTCAAACTGCTGGACCAATATTGCTGAAATTTGGTATGCTACTTTTCAATCCGACCAAATGTAGAGTTCTCGTGGGATATGCAAGAAACTGAAATATATTCGATACTCTTTTAATCCAAAGGAATGGGATACGAAGTTAGACAGTCAATTTTTTTTGTTTTTTTGAGTTTAAATATTGAATTCTTATCACGTGAAATAATTATTTGCACCCGGGCGAAACCGGGCCAGACCGCTTGTTTATTCTCTTTTATACGTGTCATGTCAATATCTTGCTGAATATTGGTTTTCAAGACATATCATAAGTTTTGTATAATTTTCGATGCAAATCACAATCATCCTAGCTTCTTATACATCATCATCATCATCATCATCATCAGCCCGTTGCAGTCCACTGCTGGACATAGGCCTCTCCCAAGGTACACCACAGAGCCCGGTCTGTAGCTTTACGCATCCACTCCAGAATACGCTTACTCCAGTGGTTATCCGTTCTGCAACATATGTGGCCAGCCCCACTTCAACCTACTAACTTTCAGAGCTATGTCGGTTACCTTGGTTCTCTGACGGATCACTTCGTTTCGAATTTTGTCCTTTAGAGAGACTCCGAGCATAGCTCTTATACATCAATAGAGTTTATTCAAACAGAATTGTGCTTGATAAAATTGAATGGAAAAACACGTAAACATTTTTTTTTCATATAAGTCTTTTGTTATAATTGCCGATTCTCCACAATCCGACGATGGAAAATGAACAAATACCGTTATTCTGGATTTATGTGTAATTGGCCATTTTTATTACCCCACTGTTAAGTATCCTTATGACGTATTTTACGATCTTCGTCCAGTTTTACGAGCTGTTATCAATAGCATCGGATCTTTTGAAATATTTGTACAAAGCATTTGAATGAAAATGAATTAAAAAAATTCTTTCGAAAATCACCAGTAAAAATTTAGTTTTTTTTTGTTTGTTTTGCCCGTATACGTTCGACTGCAGGGAATAGGCCTCCTATTTATTTGTTACAGTACGTTTGAGAGGGTTTAGGCCATATACAGTCCATTACAATGGCCTAATGCAGATTGGCAGACTTTACATACTATAGATTTGAAAATCGCTATTTTATGCTGGTTTTCTCACGATGTTTACATTCACCGTTATCGTACATGTAATGCTATCCAAATAAAAAAGTTGTATAGATCTACATCATCATCGTCCACAGAATATTAAAGTATGTTGGCATGTTTGAAAAACGTATGTAGTTTATAATATAACACCCAACAGTCACACACATAATCCTGACCCCATACTAAGATCGAGTCTTGTGTCGTGGGTATCAAGAACTAAGAAAGACTTATGGGTCTCACAAACACCTAGACCCATCGATATTAATGTTACACTAGATAAGACGTTCTTTGTAACAAACGTTTCCCACCCAAGTGCAATGCATGCACCGCACACGAATCAGTCTGCCGCGTGACAGCTACGCAGCAGTACGCTTCTTAGTATAAACTTTTATGTAATTTATTTTGATGTTTCCCCGTCAAACCAACAGCATAATTTTCTGAAGTTACAATATAATTAAAGAATACAACGTAAGTGATATAATATTGTAGAATAGTGCCGATAATACAGATCTTTTATTTATTATTTGATTAAATATATTTTAGAGCTCGTTAAAATACAAGGCGAGCTCCTTAATCGTATGTCTCATTCCCGCGCATAAAATTACCCGTCGAGTGAGAGAAACGAACTATATTAGATATAGATTATTCAAGAGACATTCATATCAGTCGACTAAATAGGCATAAATTATATAAGTGGATACCATGAGAACATACCTATTTTTATTCAATTCATCTTCGACACGAAGATTTCAGATATTCCAAATGCAGTAGTCATTTTTGAAAACTTCTGTTGTACCATTCCTTCTGTCTAGTAGTCTCGAAAAAAGATTATCAGCTTGTTAAAAATACATGAATGTATACGTATACATAAATGTATAATGTCAGACTGATTATACACTGATGAACTGATTTTCAGACTTGTACACTTGTAAGTATTTAATTTCATTTACATCATTTCCATGAATTATTCACGTAAATAAAAAAATACATTACAAAAATATTATTGCCATGACGGTATTGATACTTAGGCAGTATCTTAGGAAAAGCTATTAATGACCTTAACTGTCTTGTCTGTCTAATAATCTTTGATCATACTTTGTAATATTCAAGTAAACGTACAAGATGTCGCTACTGAGCTTTTGACAAATACGTGGCAAATAGTTTCTATGACGCGCCTCGTCTATCGGTAGAATATAAGTCAATGCCTAGACCCGAAAGAAATATTTGTGGAACGCACAATCATTTCTCTCGATGCGGGGATCGAACCCGCGATCTTTCATTTCACAGGCGGCGTCTAACCGACTGCGCCACTGTGGCTGTCAAAGTTTATAACACTGAATACAATTTTGCAACAGCAAAATTATGTGCTCAAAAATCTTTATGCATTTCAAAGTGACGGTTCGAACTTGTGCATAAATAAAACGTAATATGAGTTCGCAATATTTTATCATGTGCAAAATCAGGGTTTATAGAAAGCGCAGGTATTTAACAAATAATTATGAATACTGGCGAATTTTTGACTAATAAAGTTGGGACAAATTAGCTTCGTATAAGTAACTTAATTAACATACGATCCAGGCAACATATAATCACAGATTGTACATTCATATCATGCCGTATTATACGTGAAATATACAGTTTAAGTGCTTTAATTTTTCAGATTGATCAATCTTGAAGCTCGATAAATAATCAATATAATTAATTGGTCAATACCGCTAAAAATACCAACGGCGTATTTAAAAAAACTTGCACATTTTCGCGCTATTTTCCAACTGAGTCAGGTGACCTGACACGTGAAAGAAGTCTGTATTTATAACAACTTATTATTTATTTATGGTATATTTTTTACTTTGGACGTGTAAGCATATTTCTTGCTCTGTGTTGATTTCTTTATCAAATAGATTGAAAACTATGCCAATATTGACTAGGTAGCATAGTCCTAGATCTTAGTCAATATCTTTATCAAATTAATTAAATTCACAAAAATGGAAAGAAAAAACCTTTTACTATTCTATTGCTTTCTTCTTTTATCTTTTGATTTCAATAACCTATCAAAAGTGACCTTTACAAAAAAGGAACTAAAAATTTAAATACAAAGGTTGACAAAAACTTTTTTGTCAATCAACGCGCAAATTGCTACTGCGTCAACAGTGCATTGAATGAAGAGTGGATTGGAACGTACAGTAGGCATCAAATTCAATCTAGTGGCAACCTTTTTCATGGAACGAGCAAGAATAAACAACATATTGTTTAATGGAACACTGATTTTTACTTGTTGTGGATTGTCTTTTATGGAATATTTTACTGGTAGGTCTCTCATATGCAAGAGGCTACCTGGGTAGGTACCATTGCAATGTCTATTTCTCCCGCCAAACAGTAGTGTAAATGAATTTTTATGTTTCGGTTTGAAGGACATTGTAGCCTGAGTTACTACTGGACATAATATTAAGAACATCTTATGTCTCAGCATGGTGAGCACAGTGGAATTCCAAGCATTGCTTCTTAATTCACGATGTTTGGTGTGACGTTGTGAGAATGTCACCTCTAATAGTTGCGGTCTATGGCTCAATAGTCGGCATAAATCGTATTGTCTATGCCAATCAACGCCTCCGTTGCGCTGATTGGTTGATTCAATTTCTGACATCTGTCAAATGTGACGTGCGAACTGTCATTGGCGCTCGCTTAAATACGCGTGTAGCGTCGCTCGCGTCCTCCTTTCCATAACCTGAAAGCCGCGTGCTACCCACGCGTCTTTCCGAACCCGCTGGGGTTCTTCGCCTACTTCTCTTCTTTACCCGCACGGCACGGAGTGCTGACTCCGTGCGCTTACTTCGCTGCCCGCTGTTGCTCCGCACCGCTTTCTGCCCGACTGCAACCGAGCCTGCGCCCGCCGCTGACCTGCGCACCGTGTCCGGCCACGTGGCAGCAGACTTCGCCGGCGAGCTGTCGCCGGGTCCGCCACGTGCCAAAGACCCGGATCAGTGTCCAACGAAGGCCAGTGACTCCCGTTGCATACCACCAGCAACAGTGCCGGCTGTAAACAGTGATGCGAATTTATTAAAGCCCGAACCACGTAATTACACTGAGTACTCATTTACTTACCGACCCCTACCTGCGGGCGGCCTAACCCGCCGCATTGGTTTTGCAACTGTTCATGAGCGATCGTATCGCTTACCATCAGAACGGAATGCTAGTCTCGCCATTCATTAGAATAAAAAATACTTTTTAGTTACAATAAAGCCTCTGTCGAACATAGTCTTTCCCCAGTTATAATACTCTATAGCATATTTTAATGCAGCAAATTCCCTCCCTACCTTATCCCTCATATGTCCTTAATAAACTAGATGGAAGGACTTGCAGTAGACGCGTGTAATTATAGCGATATGTACCGGGGTTGCTTTAGATAGTTGACACCTCATAAAGCTTTACTTAACAAAGAGACTTTAAGCAACCTTCATTAGTTCATCTGATTATTAATTATTACACTTCCGTGATTCCTCGTTCAATTCGTCATCTTCAAACATTGAGTGTGATTCACTGGTATTTGTTTTGGGTCTGGATGTTATTGAGATCGAAAAGCCTCACGTAGCTTCAGATACCCACGAATCAAGATTTGATCTTAGTGTGAGGTCAGAACTATTGGGATTGATGGGTATACTAATGATTCTGTATCAGCCCATATACGTTCCACTGCAGGGCACGGGCCTCCTCTACAATCGAGAATACGATTGAGAGTAATTAGGCCATATAGTCCACCACACTGGCCTAGTGCGGGTTGGCGGACTTACATACCATAAAAATTCTTAAAAATCGCTATGGTATGCAGGTTTCCTCACGATGTTTTCCTTCGCCGTTTTAGTGCGTAGTGATTGATTATCAATACACACATGACTCCGAAAAGTCAGAGGTGTGCCCTGGGATTTGAACCCGCGACTACCGTGAACATGTGGGCAGCCGCGTCTAGTCCATTTACCAGCAGGCTACCACGCACTTACTACTAATGATATATTACTATATAAAACTAATTATTATTTATTGATTATTCAAAATTTGTATGTCGTTTGAACCAATGTTTGTACATTGATACTCAATTCCTCAAATATTGTGGGCGTTTATTGAAATATATGATTAATTCCCATTACGAGAAATATTTGTTCGTTAAATAAACTGATTGACCAAAGCTTGAATATATACAATATTAAGAAATAAATTACAAAACGTAATCAAATAGAATATCCAATAAATTTACTGGCTGTTCAATGTAAAAGCGTTGGTGACGCGTCTGAAGCTATTTACTTTATTGAGTTGTTACAGGTAAATGGGGCAGTATACTGAATTCCAGCTATAAACGGGGTATTAAAAATATTACTCCTGTTTGTAAAATCACTTTGAAAAGTCCTTTAATTATTATGTGTATCACAAATCGAATAGTGGATAAAAATCAGTGGATTTAAAGTATAATTGCTTTTAAATTTTTGAAGAATCTGTCTGTATCAGCTCATATACATACGTCCCACTGCAGGCCATAGGCCTCCTCTATAATCAAGGGTACGATTGAGAATGGTTAGGTCATGTAGACCACACGCTGGCCTAGTGCGGGTTAGAATGCTGGTGTTTGAAGTATACCAAGTATGAAAGATTGTCCTCGTTTCACTGTGTGTGAATTTAACAAACAGATATTAATTTCGGTATTCACATTAATTCTATAGATGTTTGGTCCTCATATATGTAAGCTCAACATTTTCCAAAAATGTAACTCGATTCTATTATTAATAACTGTTTTGCAATCCAACTATTAGTTACTGAGAGAATCCCGAACACAAAAATACAAATTCAGTGAAAAAAAATACAACATTCCTATCGAAAACATTTTGCCAAACAGCCAATATAGAAAATTGCATGCTCACATTTAGAATTACGTTACTACGACTTTTACGAGCAACCCTACGGCTGTAAATACCTATTTTTCTAATGGATTATAATATAATCCATATATATATTATCTAAATTTGGGGATTGCCGATAAAACATACCGAAAACGACCTGAACGATAAAATTCTGTCGTTCCTAACACATAATTCGGCGATTGAATTGCTCCAATGTATGTTAAACTAGTCGTACAAGGCATTACTCACAAATGAAAAAGACTAACTAGTTTGAGTTTGTAAAAGAATTTAGTAGAAAACAATTAAACATATATTCCTTAAAAAAGTCCAGCTGAGTTTTCTTAAACCTACTTACTTACTAACTTAAACCTAAGTATTTGACATTGTAAACATCTGCCCATAAACATCTTACTCATATGGCACAAGCCTCTGAGATTGTTCGGCGATTAGACCGAAGTCCATCACATAGGCCTGGTGCGACTTGTTAGACTCTTTAAATTTGGTCCATGAGAATCAGATCTTGTGGTAAATGCAGCCTTTATTTCGTTGCCTTAACATGATGGCGATCTCCCGCGGTTTCGTCCCATCGATCTTAAGTATCATCGATATCCAGTAAACATAAGCTTCCACCACGAGTCGCGGTTCAAAACAATTTAATGTCACATAAGCTCAAAAACATCGAGGTCGTCACTTTTTTTTTAGCCCTCCACGACGTTGTCAGCCACCAGTTGTTTACACATTGTTGTTTAAGTTACCGATCCGGATGCATTAGATAGACCCACATTTTAGTATACTTCATTATTATTGATTTTGACTATCAAACAGTTAAATATGATAATAGAAGCTTGAAAAAAAATATAATCAAATCGAACTTCACAACAATTCAAGGAAGTATTTAAATTTGTGGTTTAACATAATTGGTACAAACGTATTAAAATTCCACACACATTATGTCAACCACAAAACTTGAAAATAGACGCTGAATCGATTCAAAAATCGCTCTCCCGCTATAATCGTGTTAACTTCCAAACCGCATTCAAATAGAAAACCCACATACTGCAACGAATGAAAAATAAAAACCAAACAGAAACAAAAGTGCTCACCAATTAAATACCTAAAAAAATACGAATATATTTTTGTTTCGAGCACACATTCGAAGAATTGGCAAATATTGCGCTATGTGAATCCAGGCTGGGTTAAAAAAAATGCTGAATCTTTTAGCGGAAAAGTCATTAGGGAAGTGTTATTTGCTTCGGTTGTTTTTATTGCTGAGCTGAGTGCAACTCAGCTTGCGTTTTGTTATTCTCACTTGTAATAAGTTTAAGTACTCTTAAGTACATTTCTTGCTTCGGTGAATTGTTTATCCGCAAAGTTGTATTGTTGCTTTGAACCTGCTGTATTTTATGCTGCAACGCAAAGTGGACCTAATGGTAAAATAAGTAGAATCCAAATAGAATATCCAGCAGCAAAAGATAAAGCGTCTCTCGTCAGTCGCAAAAAATATGTCGGCCGAAAATTTGTACTAGCTGGACTCGAAAAGCGATACACTTTCACCACGTTACTATGACTACCAATGAATATAATTCGGGTATATGCTAACATATTTTTTTTCCACCTGGTTATGTACTATGCTGTTGTATGTTAATGCTGTTTAGAGGGAGGAATAGGCAATGTCTATTCCTACTTCCGACTACTGGACATATTGAGGCATAACATATTATATTTTACATGTGCACGTTTATTACCTTTATAGAAAATATTCGTGTAAGTAGAAACAATATCAAAATGTTAATAATGAAATAATTTATTACCCGTAAACACTATACGATTGAGCACCTTTAAAATATGATGTCTTTTTCCCCGTATTGTTTTTATTTCCGATTCAAAATGGGTGCAATATAAATTTTAAATTGCTTTCGGCGACGGTAAACTCGCACGGTTATATCATCGTGAAACCTCTTTATTAATGTTGTTATTGTCATAAGCAATTTAAGTCAAGTAAATAATCTGTGAAATTGTTTTAAATTATTATAGTATGGAGAATGTTTTAATCACCAATAAAATTATCCAATTTAAACCTTAGTGGTTACTCGATGTTATCTGGTAACTTTATGATGTATCTTTCTTAAGTATGTAAAAATGCACCATGTTTTCAGTTATAAATGTATGTGATGGCTTACAATAATTTAAATATTAGGTCTGAAATGTAGCCAACTAAAACATATACGTGTTTCTTAGTTCTCCACAAGACTTCGAAAGTGTGTGAATTCTACAGCGCTAAGTCAATATCGAGGATTCTACGTAGGTAGACTTACTTCCGATAGTATTAATTGAATGCAGGCAGCCGGTAGTCAATTATTTAACCTTTTTTTAGTATTAATTGTTTTTGTGTATTTTTTTTTTCTTTTGCTTCTTTACTTCTTTATTAATGTTATTGTAATGAAAAGTCTCACTAGTTTTTAGTGTCTTTTGCTTATTTTGATGCATGCTGTGTATGCCTATAATTGGCTTGCTTATATCTATAATCCTATTTTATTCTGTTATTATTTTGTAAGTTTAGTGTGTATGCTACTGGTGTACTACAAATAAATAGAATAAAAAATAGAAGCCCAATCCTTCTGTAACATTGCTGAAAAGTTACAAATCATCTGATATATATATTGGCGTGAGGCGAAATTTGGAACTACAAATAACAGTAAAACATTTATTAACGCATTGTTCGATATATATTGTCATTATAATAACAACAAGCATTAATACTCGTAATCTAATAATATTAAGATGTCCAATATGTGTGAAGAGAATGTAATATGTGTGAATATATGTGATGAGAGAAAAAATATACTGATTAGTAATTACATTGCACAAGAGCGACAGAAAACTAGACGATGCAAATGTGGAACGAGGACAGGCAGACGGAAAAAGAAGATTCCAAATTACATTCGGAAGTACAAAATACAGATGTGTAGTGGATAATACCTACATGTAATGCATGTCTCAACGGCGGCGAATTTGTTACACGCTTTTACGAAAATTGCGTCGTGGTTAAAACGCCGCGCTTAAAAATCTTTTTACAAACGTTTGAAGCGTGGTTAGATTGTAAAAAGATGAAAATGCCCGGAATTTCTATAATCAGTTATGTACTATGTATGATGTACGATGTATGTGACTGGTGGGTTATTTGGCTTTAGCAGCATCTCTTTGGTCTGAAAACGAGGTTTTAAATTTGGATTTTCATCTTTAGTCTTCGATCAAATATACACTAGATACAACATGAGCGCTTACAATATGGCACCAAAAAAGAGTTCTTTAAGCACTCTTTCTCCTTCAGTCACGCACCGACCGTTGCTTCTAAAACGTTGCAGAACTTTAGACAATATTATGTGAAAAGCTACTTTAAGCTCCAGAATAAGGTGGAATTTGTGCTAATATATTTGGAATATGTTTTATCTTTATGTTTACTTTTTTTGTTTCAATGCATCGGTGCCACTTTTTAACAGAACATTTACAGGGAACTGTGTATCTAGTTTATATTTGATCGAAGTCTTTAGTACATTAGATTTTTTTATGGGAAATATAAATGCACGTTGCCTAAGTCTCAAATTTTGTTTCATGGCGCCAGATTCCCCTCTTAAACATCTGGGGGTGGTCGGTCTAATACGCATATTGCTAATCGGAACGCCTCTGAAATAAAAAATTCTATCGGAAATGCCTAGGCAATAGCTTAGCACAGATAACTGTGTTATACAACTATCCACAAGACGGTTTCCTTGTTTTTGTTTAGAAATTGTTTAAAAAAACATTAAAAAATCAGAAACAAAAGTTTCATTAATTCATTGCCTTAAGCTATACCATATATCGCTGTGGTATCCAGGTTTTCCCACGACGCCATGATTTTTCGGAATGCACAACGAATTCGGTTTTAGTATAAAAAGTTACGAGAGACTTTTCGATCTTAGAAATACCCAAACTGGAAACAAATATTTGTGGATCACACAAACATTTGTGTTGGCGTAGGGATCCAAGCAATCCAATAATTGGTTTTATCTAGTAAACATACCCACAACCCGCTTTTGTTTTAGCTTGTGTTACAAACAGACCAAACCATTAAACCATTTATTTCTTCCACACACACCAAACATATAAATAGCAATATTAGTATAAGGTGACTGTTAACGGGCCCATATTAATATTTGCTGTAACATGCGTGTAAAATGGATACCAGCTCAGTATACGCTGTCTTACAACAGCACTGATTTTCAGCTGGCTCCAAAGCCATCATAGTACAACAATTCTAATCGACGTGCCGTCATTATAAAACTAATTTAAAAGCATGAAATATGCTGCTCATACCTGGCCGTTCTGTCACCTGTATATTTTATTCATAATCTTATTACGCCGAGGCTTTGTTCATAAAAATAATTAGAATGTACTGGGTCGCATTCACAAACTTTTTAGAGACGTCACATTGTTTCAACCTCAATTTTAATATAGTGTTATTTGAACAAACGAGCAAGCGCCACTGCGTTGTACCTGGGTAAATGAGGACACAAGTTTTAACCTACAAGGTTATTTCACTTCAACGCTGAGCTCTTCAGATCAGATGGTCTACTCTTAATACACGATTTTTTTTTATTCAGCAAAATTCTAACATCCTTATCGAATCAGCGTTCTCCAGCGGTATCAGCGGTTCAGACTCATATAGAAACCTTCAAGTTAAGAACCTAGGCTCTCCTTGAATAGGGAAAAGCATACGAAAATGTTTGCATAGACTTGATATTGAGCTTCGTTTAACATTACTGTGTAAAAAGCTAAGGTGTGTACCAAATATGAGATCAATCAGTCAAAAGGAAATCAAACTTCAATCACTAAATTTACCCAAAGAAGCAAACAAACAGGGCAAGCTCAATCCCTTTAAGAACAAATATTCCAACATGAAAAACAAATAGAATAATACGCAGAGCATCAATCTACACACTGCGCGAATTATTCGCGTGGTATTCGCGCGCGAATTGCTTCGCGTAAACAAGTCTGGCGTGAAATTCGGTTCAAAATAAAACCGAGCTCGTAACAAACGTATAAAAGTGGTAAGTCGAGAATAAACTTGGCCTTTTCATGCTCATCTTGTCGCCAAGTTTTATTTTTATTATTTTCGTTATTACTGTTCATAGGACCGTATACTATGTAACTCGTTGGCTTTATTTATTGCGATAGTAAATAAAACTTCTAGGCAAAAGCAGGAAATATTGGAGTTTGTACTAAGTGTAATAAATTGAATTATTTTCGTGTATTATTTGCCTTTCCTTATTTTATCTGCCCTTATAACAATTATCCTAGTTCTGAATGGGACAAACATATAGAAGCATTATGCAATATCACACATTGTAAGTAACATCTGAGCGAGGGTTTTAGTTGATTTATTAGAAACTAGCGGCCCGGCCCAGCTACGCCCGGGTACAAATAGATTTCTGCACAATAATATATACGTATTATACACATAAACCTTCCTCTTGAATCACTCTATCTATTAAAAAAAACCGCATCAAAATCCGTTGCGTAGTTTTAAAGATTTAAGCATACAAAGGGACATAGGGACAGAGAAAGCGACTTTGTTTATACTATGTAGTGATATTGTTTTCTTTTAATTGAAATAAATGGCGAGGCGAGTATGCCATTCACCTAATGGTAAGTGATACGACCGCTCATGTACAGGAGCAAAACCTACCAACATTATAAATCACAAAGCGGTGCTGGGCATTCCACTGCGCTCGCCATCCTGGGGCATACAATGTTAAGCACAGATGTTAAGTCTCAATATTTCCAGTCTGTCCAATCTGGTTGCAATGTCATACAAGCCGGTAAACAACTGTGCATTAACACTGCTGTTTGGCAGGAGAAGCCGAAGCCTTAAGCCAAAGCTGTGTCCCAATTACAGTGTGTCGGACACTCTAGCTTGTTATTCAAACATTCGTCCCACAAATAATGCATTGGTGTTTTCTTAGATTCGTAAAAACAGTTTGCTATTCCTGTTTGTTTATTGTGAAGTATTGGCGTGTTTATTTGGTGAAATCTCGTGTCGGTATTCGATATTTACGATCTCTAGAGATGTTTCTATCGTTTGTTTTTATAGGTTACCGGTCCAATTATATCTTTTGATTCAAGCTGAATATGATTCGAATTAAAGAATATCTATATGATAGGCACACGTAAAAATAAGTATAATATTTACATTAATAATGCCTCCGTAGCGCAGTTGGTTAGACGCCGCCTGTGAAACGAGAGGCCGCGGGTTCGATCCCCGCACCGAGAGAAATATTTGTGCGGCCCACAAATATTTCTTCCGGGTCTGGGTGTTAGTGAGACCGAAAAGTCTCTAGTGTGGGGTCACGACTATGTATGTGACTGTTGGGTGTATTTATTTTATTTTTTATTTACATTTATTTATTTATAATAATAGGTAAAATTATAAACAATTTGTTTTCGTATTTTTTGTGGCGCAATCGTTTTCTTTTGACAATTTTGGGTACCGATTAGTTAACTAGTTATAGGACATAATAATTAAATAAACAAACCCAAGACTCACATGCATAGTCCTGATCCCAAATTAAGGTTAAATTGATATTTTGTCATAAGTATATCTGGGATCGGACCCGCGGACTAACCAGCTACGCCAGGGAGGCTATCAAACAACAATAACAGGACACTCAAGCGTTTTGAGAGAGATTTAGTCACAGTCCACGACGTACATTAATACGAGTATAACCATTAATATTATAAATAAATAAAATCCCAAGCTTGGTTCTTAAAACCCCATTAGCAAACAAGAATAAAACTTCCTAATCATCCTGGACGATTAAACTTTCACGGGTCAATTTGTATACTGACCCGCGGCCAAACCGGGATAGACGTGACAAACAACCACGGAAAATTACGGAGGGCTCAAAAGTATCCCTTAAGCCTTAAGGGCCCTTGTCCCTAATCAAATAGACGCTGAATAGGTTCTGATGGCGATAGCAAGTTTAATTTTATCTTGTTCAAACAAAGGCACAGAGCGTTTTAGATTTGACGAACTGTTGGTGTATTTGTCAATATTGTCGGGTTTGGTGAGAAAGAAATGTAAAAGTTTCCGAAATCTTATGACACATGGTATAACTTATGAATAAGGCAATAGCGTTAGTTTGTGACTTGTATGTCAGGTGTTTATATAGGATTAAATATTTAATGATTTTAATTTGTTCTTAGTCCCACGGTCTCATGAGGTCATTAACTGCGTCTCAGAAGCTCAAACTCAGTTTGTCGGCGAACAATGGGGCGCTGTATTCTCGGTGTGAGGCTGAACGGCCGGATCCGAAATACTGAACTGTGCTTAAAAATTCGCATTATGGATTTAGGTGCAAGGCGGCTACATTAAAATGGAATGGGCAGGACATGTAGCTCGAATGCATCCAAACCTTTGGACCAGGCAGGCTACAAGCTGGATTCCTGATAATGGCCGATGAAAATAGAAGAACCAAGATGCGGTGGAAAGACGAGTTGGGTGCATTCGAGCTGAAATGGCAAGAGCTCGCCGAGCACAAATTCAAATGGAGTAACAAAGGGAAGGCCTTTGCCCAGCAGTGGGACAATTATATTCTACTGAAAAAAATAGTCTCACGGATGTAATTAAGGGTTATTATTGCGCTATTTTGCAATATTATTATCGTCATATTTCACAGCGCGGTTTGTTGATACGGTGCGGCTGAAATACGAGAGACCGTAGTAAATGGGGTGTTATACAAAATTCAAATCCTTTATCATAAGTCGTAACCTTAGATAAGTTCGAAGCGAATGACAAGTTTCATTTAGAATAGTATTGATTTTTAGAAATGGAAAACTTTTATTTTGTATGTGGACGTTTAATGTCCGAACATTCACACTTTGCGTCGGAGAATAGAATGACTCCCATAAGATGAAGTAGATAGAATTTAAATATCACTGACATTCTATTTAAGTACTCTCAATAACAAAATTCATACGTTTTCCTTTACCGTCTAAGTATGCTGTAGGTTAAGTTTCAAGAGCCAATGCTATGACCAGGGTTTGAATCTGCAACCAATAAGTTTGTCAATACTGTCTTCACCCAACCGATCTATATCTCAATTAACTGAAGAAAAATAATTGTTTCCTTAATATACTAAACATTTCAACGATCTAAATAAGTCTCGTAAGCCCGTTTGCTCATACCAATCCCCACGGGACAAGAAATAATACTTCCTAAAATTAATACAGCAAATTTTAATCTACCTGCGAAGCTTGAGCACCCGCAATACCCTTTTCAAGCAGACCTTTTAATGTTAAACTAAAATATGGTATTATGAAGACCGATGCGGTTGTCTATTTCACGGTTAAAATTCCACCTTTGCAATCAGCGAAACCGATTGTAACCTTTAATTCATCAATGTTAGAGTCTAAAGTCCCATGGCTTGCAACGGGTCAAGTATTAAAATTGGCATGGAGAAAATGCTAGAAATTTAAGCGCGTTAATACTATCCGTTTGAAGGCTCGTCCGATCGTGTTTGTGGGTTTGGAACCGGATAAATCCGGTTACGTCTGGTTGCTGCCGGATTTTGGTATTCGGATGTTATTTTACCTCCGAAAGGTTATGACTGAATTTTGTCGGTAAGCTGTCTTTCGAAGCTCTTGACTATTAGTTTGGTTAATAATTAACAAAATGGTAATTTTTATCAAGTAATTTGATCAGACGAAAAAAATTATTGCTTTACTACTATTTTCGTAATTTGATCTGAGTATATTCATTATTCATAATAATTAGTGCATAACCGCATCTACGTTGAGAATATCATCAATACACACATAACTTCGAAATGTCAGAGGTGTGCCCTAAGATTCGAACCCTCGACCAGCATGAACATGTTGGCATCCGCATCTAGTCCGTGTACCAACACTACTCATTAATTATTAAAAGTGCAATATTCTGTATCTGTATCAGCCCATATACGTCCCACTGCAGGGCACGGGCCTCCTCTACAATCGACAGTACGATTGAGAGTGGTTAGGCCATATAGTCCACCACGCTGGCCTAGTGCGGGTTGGCGAACTTACATACCATAGATTTTTTTTTATAAATCGCTATGGCATGCAGGTTTCCTCACCATGTTTTCCTTCACCGTTTTAGTGCGTGGTGATTGGCTATCAATACACACATGACTCCGAAAAGTCAGAGGTTTCCCCTGGGATTCGAACCCGCGACCACCGCGAACATGTTGGCAGTCGCGTCTAGTCCGATTACCAACAGGCCACCACGCAATATTGCATTAAATATAATATTATTAATTGTGATAGTTATTAAATGGTGAAGGATTTTCCATAAATAAAGATTGTTAACGCGCCTGCTTAGAAACGATAGCACTTTTTCATTTCTCAAACCTTTGCATTAATTGTGAACTAATGACATTTGTAAAGTACATTTTTTTTTATGTCCACCACCCGCAACTAACGTCAAATACATTTGCTACACTTACCGGGATGGTCGCACGCGATACGCATTACTTTCTTAGTTTTTTTATATTGTGAAGTTTTTATAAAAACTGATTCGGAAGAATCCAAGGTCTTCTTATTTCTACGAATGCGAGACCTTCATTTCGTTCATCTGAGACGAAACATTGGCGACCGTGACAGGACGAATTTGTAAAGTTACTGCATATGAAGACATCAATGTGAAATAGAGGTCAAAGGACGCAACGTGTATCGGACAACTAAGCCAGCCAGGTCGGTCAGCAGTGAAGACGCCGCCCCAGCCTTAGCACCTACGTCAAGGTACACCGCCATTTGGGTCTACATTTCAACTGGAATCTTACGAAATTAAAACCTCAAGTAACAACATACAACCGAAGTCGACTTCAAAGGGAACAGAAGGCAGCATCACCAGGCATCCTCATCGCCTACCAGATAAGTGCCCTTCCTAAACCATTACCAATCGTTTCCCGAGCAAATAAATTTTATCCCGCTAAACTACGGCACCATCTCTGTTTGTGCAAAAAATTCATACCAATACATTTTGTTCAGTCATCATCATTATAGATCGAATTCATATTTACTACCAAATAACATTACTTACATTTACATTACAAATAAATCAGTGAAACATTGATTACCATTATTCATATTTTTTAAAGATAAAATTGCAAAGCAAGTATTTTTTAATTACCCTCAACATCTTTAAATATTCATGTTTTTGAGTTCGCTGTCTATTTTAACTATTGAAAACATATATTCACTAGTGCTTAGAATCATAATTATAATCACGCTATCATAAGAGGTGTAGGCAGAAATACAATTGAATCGTCAAAGATCATAATTATGCGCTAGTTATTCAATTGTTGCAAAACATGCTAATGATCGCTCGGCCGACTATTTCAGTGTGATACAACGCTGCTTACTCCTGCGTCGAGATACAACGGAGACAAGAAGTTTGAACGCGTTAGTCACCTGCGCCGTGCGCGCACCACATGTTCACCCGTACCGGAGTCTCGCCGATAAGGAGTGACAGCTAAGACAATTATTGAATTATTGTTTTATGGAATTTTATTCCGTCGTTTTGCATCAAGTCGCATACCGGTTTCTTATCAGTGTTTTGAACGCATTAAATTTATAGCCATAGCCACCTTATTACACTCAAATTAATTTCATATAATATTTATATATTTTGAAGATGTCTACTAGCGAAGATATTAACGTGAAACAATTAAAGGACTTATATGTCAAACGAAGTTCAATTAAAGGTCGTTTAACTAAGTATAGAAAATATTTGGATATTATTTGTCCATTAAAATTATCAAGTGTACAAGTCAGAGAACTAAACATTAATACCCAAAAAATTCGTGATATGTCAATTAAATTTGACGATCTTCAAGGTCAAATTGAGGTCTTAAATTCCGAAAACTTGGACAGCGAGGTCAATGAGCGGGATGATGTTGAACAGACTTTTACATCTCATCTTGCTTATGCTCAGGACATACTTGGCAAACACAGCACTGATAGTAACGACACTCTCCATAATGCATCTCATCATCAGGACTGTTCATTAAGCTACCATAGCTCGGAATTTAAGTTGCCAGAAATACAAATAGCTAAATTCGATGGCGCATATTTTCGATGGCTTGCCTTCCGAGATACCTATATGTCACTGATTCACCACAACGAACGTATCAAACCAATACATAAGTTTACTTACTTGACATCATATTTAGAAGGCGAGGCCGCGCGCGTTATTTCGAACTTAGAAATATCTGAAGCTAATTATAAATTGCTTGGGAACTCTTGTGTGATCGATTTGACAACAAAGATCAATTAGTTCATCATCACCTTGCATCGTTATTCAATATTGCTCCCTTAGCAAAAGCATGTGATAAATCACTTCGCTCTTTAGTTGATCATGTCACGAAAAATCTGCGAGCCTTAGCCAATTTAGGTCAACCTACTGAACATTGGGACACTCTCATTATTCATCTTGTTACTTCAAAATTAGGTAACCACACCGCCTTGAAGTGGGAAGAATTTCGAAAAACATCTACATCGCGTACTTTGAATCAATTTAAGAAATTTCTAACTGACCGCGCTGATGTACTGGAAACTATGTACCTAAGTAAATTTGATAGATCTAAGACAGTGCAACCTCAACTTCAAAGATCAAACGCTGCTTCACACACAGTTAAGCTAAGCGCTCACACATGTCAAGACGCCAGCTCATCGAAATATGTTCGCTCATGTCCCATTTGTAAACTAAATCATAGAATTTATGACTGTCCAACCTTTAAGTCGAAGAGTGTTCAATACCGAAAGGCAGAGGCTCTCAAACTCAACTTATGTTCCAATTGTTTGCGAGAAGGTCATAGTGTACGCACTTGCAAGCTAGGTCCTTGCCGTGAATGCAAACGCAAGCACAATACTCTTTTGCATTTACCTGATTTAAATACTGATGATTCTAAGCCAATTACTTTTAACGAAAACATATCTGCACATAGCAGCTTAGTACAACAAGATTCTAATACAAGTCAAATTATCTTGTCTACTGCCATGGTCAGACTCACAAATCCACACACTAAAGCTAATGTGATTGTGCGTGCTCTTTTAGATTGCGGTAGTCAATCGTCATTTATTACTCAATCACTCATGAACAGGCTTTCTCTTAGGTCTAGCCCTATTAATAACGTCAACATTGTTGGCATAGGCAATCACCTAGCTGAAGAAGTAAACCAAAGCTGTGTTGCCCAATTAAGTTCATTGACAGACAACAATTATGACGTAATTTAATCATACTATGTACTAAAGCAATTAACCGCGGCAATACCCAATCAATACATTGATATTAAGCATTTAAAAATACCCAATGGTATAAAGCTTGCCGATAGTAATTTCAATCAACCATCCTCGATAGACGTCTCATAGGTGCAGATTTATTTTGGGATTTATTGGGTCGCAATGAATTCTCAATAGGTCCTAACCTGCCCAAGCTTCGAAGTTCAAAGCTCGGTTGGCTATTTGCAGGTCGTTTAGCACAATCTTATTTTGGTCATTTGCAATCTAACATCATACACTGCAATATAGGTCTCACGATTACTAGTCAAGATTCTATTCATGATTTACTAACCAAATTTTGGGAACTTGAAGATGTTCCCCACAAATCGTATGTATGTGAGGCCGAAAAGCAATGCGAAAGCCACTTTTATGCCAACACCTATCGATTAAAAACAGGAAGATTCTGTGTACGACTTCCCTTAGTCGATACACCGGACTGCTTGGGAGATTCATACCGCATAGCTAAGAAACGATTGTTGATGCTTGAACGTCGTTTCCGAAATAATCCAGAATTAAAGTCGAAGTACGTAAGCTTTATAGAGGATTATAAGACTTTAGGTCACTTAGAAAAATCTCCGATACAAATTCCAGATCCCTCTTACTTTTTATGCCATCACGCAGTTTTCAAACAAAATAGCGAAACGACAAAAATTCGTGTTGTCTTCGATGGTTCTGCAAGAACGACTTCTGGATTTTCTCTTAACGATATACAATTGGTAGGTCCCAATGTACAGAGCTCACTTTTCTCTTATTAATTCGTGCACGACAATACAAATATTTGCTAACCGGTGACATCGAGAAAATGTACCGCCAGATAGAAGTAGATGAGCGAGATCGCAACCTGCAATTAATTTTATGGAGAGATGACGTAACGAAACCTATAGAAACATTTCGCCTCAAAACCGTAACGTACGGTCTTGCAAGTGCAGCATATTTAAGCACAAAATGTTTAAGTATGTTGAGTGAACATTGCAATGAACCTCTTATCTGCACCATTATCAAAGATGATTTTTACGTCGATGACCTTATAACCGGCTCGGACGAAGAAGCCCAATTACTATACATACAACACAAGGTATCGTCTACACTAGCTTCTGGTGGCTTTCATTTACGTAAATACAGGTCCAATCTTTCAACCATACTGAATTCACTTCGAAAGGGTGAAGATCACAATGTTATCATAAGTGAATCCACTAACACTCTAGGCTTAAGCTGGAACCCTACAAATGATACATTTCACATTCCTATTGTCTTGTCCAATCCAAATCAAGTAATAACAAAACGACTAATTCTTTCTGAATCATTTAAGATATTCGACCCATTGGGTCTTCTTAGTCCATGCATCATTCTACCGAAGATTCTACTGCAATCCTTATGGGTCAGTAAAACAAACTGGGACGAACCTGTTGAGCCATCAATTCAAGCTTCTTGGAATAAATTTGTCTTTAATATTAATTGTCTATCGAGCTTGCTTATTCCAAGACAAGTGCTATGCGTGTCTCCAGACGTTATCGAAATTCACACGTTTAGTGACGCCTCACAGGTCGCTCTTGGTGCCTGCGCTTATATGCGCTCTTCAAATTATCTTGGCGAATTAGACGTCAATTTGCTATGCCCTAAGTCGAAAGTATGCCCCTTGAAGCCTACAACAATACCGCGTCTGGAGCTCTGCGCTGCTCTGTTGGCTGCAAAACTTTGTGATTCAGTTGTCAAATCATTGAGACATAAAGTAAACAAACTGGTTTATTGGTGCGATTCCTCTGTTGTCCTTGCATGGCTTCAAGGTAATAGTAGAAAACTAAAAACCTTCGTGGCGAACAAAGTTGTTGAAATTTGTGAAATTACCGACAATAGATTATGGCGCTATGTTCCCTCAAAATCCTGCGGATTTGATTTCAAGAGGGTTGGAACCAGATCAAATCACCAATAAGACCCTATGGTGGTCAGGTCCAAGTTTTCTCAAGAAGGGTGAGTGTGACCGGCCTAAATCACCCAAGTCAATTTAAAATTCTGAGGTGCCTGAAATCAAATCAAATTCAGCCATTATTAAAGAAGGCAACCAATTTATTAACAAATTCTCTTCATTTAACAAGTTGCAGCGCTGTTTTGCATATGTTTTGCGTTTCGTACACAATATTCGATATTCTAAGAACAAAACCAGTGATAGACTAACATTGGATGAGATAAACAAGGCTTTTATAACACTTTGTAACATGGCACAACAAGAAATATTTCCACGCGAATATCACATGCTATCTAATAATAAATCCTTGTCCAATAAATCGACAATTTTACCCTTAGCTCCTTTCTTAGAAAATCATAAAACAATCCGAGTTGGAGGCAGAATTGATCATTCCAGCTACGACTATTCCAAGAGGCATCCTATTCTTATGCATGCCTCCCATCACTTAACCAAATTATATTTTAAATACCAACATCTTTGTAACATGCACGCAGGTCCTCAATTGCTTCTAGCTTCAGTTAGAGAAATTATGTGGCCCATAAATGGAAGACACTTAGCCCGTCGTACCGTTTTTAACTGCGTTACTTGCCGTCGGTCACAAGGAAAACTAATAACTCCCTTGATGGGCAAGTTACCTGAGCAACGCATCACGCCAGATTTCCCTTTTGTCACCGTCGGTGTCGATTTTGCGGGACCATTTTACACGATCAATAAAAGGGGTCGAGGCGCAAGAGTAGTCAAAACTTACCTATGTTTATTCGTCTGTTTTAGATATAAATGTTTACATCTAGAAGCCGTCAGCGATTTAACAAAGAATTCGTTCATATTAACGTTGCGTAGATTTATTGCAAGGCGAGGCAAGCCGTCGGAAATATTTTGCGATAATGGACGGAATTTTGTTGCCGCGTCCAAAGAAATAGATATCTTTCTAAAAAATATTCAAGAACCTGTTAGCGACTTCGCAGAAAATGAGGGCATAAAATTCGTATTTTCTCCTGCTTACGCTCCACATTTCGGCGGTCTCTGGGAGGCAGGAGTAAAATCTGCGAAGTATCACATTAAGCGTGTTATGGGAAATATACATTTAACATTTGAAGAGATTTCTATACTTTTTGCACAAGTAGAAGCGATACTAAATAGTAGACCTCTATGTCCTCTTTCACCTTCACCCAATGACTACCATTTCCTTACTCCCGGGCATTTTTTGATAGGACGATCGCTCAAGGCTCTGCCAAGCCCATCGCTGGACAACTTCAAATGCAGCAACCTTCAACGATATAAGAGACTCGAACAGATTCAACAGCACTTCTGGCAACGTTGGCAAAAGGAATAACATCGGAGAACTTCAACAGCGTTCCAAATGGCGAGCAAATACGCGAGTCTTGCGCATTGGAGACTTAGTTCTGCTGCAAGAGGACAATGTGCCACCTTTATGCTGGCGTATGGGACGAATCAGCCGCCTTTTCCCGGGATCAGACGGAGTATCACGAGTTGTAGATGTTCAAACAACCCGAGGATGCTTCAGAAGACCTACCACGCGCATCTGTCCCTTGTTTGCTCCTGACGACGAAGACTGAAGAGGAGTTGAAAGTGTTATTTCAACGAGGGAAAGATGTTAACGCGCCTGCTTAGAAACGATAGCACTTTTTCATTTCTCAAACCTTTGCATTAATTGTGAACTAATGACATTTGTAAAGTACATTTTTTTATGTCCATCACCCGCAACTAACGTCAAATACATTTGCTACACTTACCGGGATGGTCGCCCGCGATACGCATTACTTTGTTAGTTTTTTTTATATTGTGAAGTTTTTATAAAAGCTGATTCGGAAGAATCCAAGGTCTTCTTATTTCTACGAATGCGAGACCTTCATTTCGTTCATCTGAGACGAAACAAAGATAAATATGATTTATTAGAACATAAGTTCTAATAAATCATATTTACACACACAAGTATGCAAGATGTAAACACAACAAAATAGTTACAGTCATGTCCCACCATAGTGGCGTACTAATACAAAATAGTTGATAAAGCCATAAAATAGTTGATATAGCTTTTAAACGTCGCTTGATATGGATATGTGTCATATTTATTAAAACATAATTGGTTCTTTGTGTATTATATTAGTGTGTATTGAAATGATTTCAGTAGCGTCTTCTAACTGACGCAATTTAAGACACGAACTTGTATGGTATTTCTCACAATTACGCCCGAATACTGGAACGCAACTTAAATATTATGTTGCACTTAACTACGTAAATCCCGATTAAATATACTGGCTAAGTGGACTGTGCGCTGTTAAGAGCAACTTATTATTTGAATGGCGTCCGAGTATTCGGGCATTAAAAAAATAAATATGTGATGAGGTCTTGATATAAAACCCTGAACTACAGAAAAATACAACACGGATTAATCAAATTGATATGTCGGGCATTATTTTTATTTACACTGAAAATAAAAAATAAAGAGATTTTTTTAAAAAATAAAGTTCATTGCTTTTAAATTTGATCGTGTCAGAATTCAAACGTGTAGAAATAATGTAGAAGTGGTACTTTTATATATTTGTTTAAACAAAAAATTGTGTACAAAATATTCTATTGTGCTTCCAAATCGAAAACCAATATTTAGATTCCTATAATGGTAGATGATTATCGGTACAGTGATTGAAAGTTCACGCCACTGAACAATTTGAATGGTACTTTAATTACTCATTTTCATAAGGTTGTTTGTAAACTATTCACTATGATTGAAGCAACGCTATATATTCATATGAGTAGGTACTAATCACCCATTGGTGTTATTGAATCGTATTTTAAAGTGTCAAGTTATACAATCTTACGGACCTATTTCTGATAATACCCTACTGGTTGTAGGACGTAATATCTTTCGGTTGTAGGTCCCATACCCTTCCCTACTCCCCTACTCCCTTACATTCAGACAAATGCTTGTCTCGCCATTCATCGCAATAAAAATACAATACCAAATTAAATTATGGAGTAAAAATAAATTGATTATGTTCTAAATCCGATGAATGTCCTAATTAAATTAGGGATTTCTTAAATTTGTAGCTATCGTATTGTAGACCGTCCCTCTTGTAGAAAAATGTAGGTCGACAATAAAATTATTTTATCTAATTATAATTTATGATACAGTATTTGGTTCATTTGGTATTCATACAAAGTAAGTAGAAAATACAGTATATCAAACAAAGTATGTAAAATATACAGAAACATAAAAAAATATGTCGCTACATAAAGATAGCAAATATTCTCGTAATCACAATATATTGCGGTCCTGTCGCCTGATAGATGAATGCTTATAGTAGACTTGATGTATCTTTTGTTGTGTTAATTTATCGCATAATAATAAAATAAGTGAAGTACGTGGTGGCCTGCTGATAAAACGGACCAGACGCGGCTGCCAACATGTTCACGGTGGTCGCGGGTTCAAATCCCAGGGCACACCTCTGACTTTTCGGAGTCATGTGTGAATTAATAGTCAATCACCAAGCACTAACACGGTGAAGGAAAACATCGTGAAGAAACCTGCATACCGTGGCGATTCATAACAATATCTATGGCCTGTAAGTCCACCAACTCGCATAAGGCCATCGTGGTGGACTATATTGTGGCCTTACCACTCTCAATCGTACTCTCGATTGTAGAGGAGGCCCGTGCCCTGCAGTGGGACCTATATAGGCTGATAAAGGAGAAGAAGAAATGAAATAAGAAATACAGTCACAATCATAGTCTTCGACCACATATTGAGACCGAACCTCGTGTCGTGGGTATTGGAGATTACCAGAAGCTTTTTGGGTTTCTTTTCACAAACATATAGAACCGAAACGAACTGCTGCTTAACTAATAGCACATGGCTTGCACATGTGCTTACAGCTTGTCAATATTGACCGGTCATTTAAATGTTTTGGATATTATAGTACTTATATTACTGATTTATGTATAATTTTCTTTTGTATTTAATAAATGAAAAAAAAAAGAGGCTTCGGGTTCGTTATTTCGTATTTTTGTGATCCACAGGTATTTTATTCGGTTGTGAGTGTTTGTGAGACCGAAAAGTCTCTTGTAGTTTCCTATACCCACGATACAATACTCGATCTTAGTTCTTAAATCTTAGTGTGGGGTCAGGACTATATATGTGACTGTTGGGTGTTTTTTTATTTATCTCTTTCATTGACATGAAACGCTCAAGTACGTAAATTATTGTGAATTTAATTGCATTTTATAATTTATCTTTTTCTTTGAAAAGAAACGCTCAAATACATAAATTATGAATTTCATTCCACCTCATTGACCCGTATTAAAAGTGGAACAAAATAAAAAATATAGTAAATATATCTTTGAAATGTCCATTAAACAATAGCAACTGGAACGCGCAGCTTTGCGTTGCTTTGAAGAAAGGTAAACAATGCAAATGGATCATAAAAACAAACCTTTTGTTATAATAGTGGAACGGGAAAATAAAATATTTTAAGTTTATCTCCATCGCTTCGGAGTAGAAGCGGTATTTTCAGCTGACTAAGCTCATCCGCTATTGAAAGTTTACTAAGAGACTGAAATATTAAAAATAATATATTTTTTTATTTGTTTTTCATTTATAATTTAATGTGGGTACATATTTAAACTCACGCCTTTTCCCAGAAGGAGTAGACAGAGGTGCTAGGACACCCACATTGCGACTTGTATGTTCCGTCCCACGATGTGATACGGGGCGAGCCTATCGCCATATCGGGCACAAATTCATGACTCAGGTGTAATAATAAATATTTACACAGGACTCGAACCTGCTCAACTTTGTAACCTTACCATACTACAACTACACCACCAAGGCAGTATTATCGTTCGATCGCCTTACTACCTTATACTACTTATACCTCTATCAACATATGAATTTATAGTCGAGGTTTGATGAAATATTTCATTACAAACGTCCCAGAATACTGTCCAGGCTTTACTAAAAATATACAATAACAAAACTTTATTGCAGTAAGCTATACCTGTCTCCCAAGAGAACGGGAAGCCCCGAAGTTATATTGAAGATGGCGGGCTTAATCACTGCTGGAGTTAGCAATGCTTGGCATTCCACTGCACTCACCATCCTGAGACATAAGATGTTAAGTCTCAATATGTCCAGTAGTTACTAAATATGTCTTAGTCACACATTTAGTCACATTGAGAATTATCTAAATGGCAATATTATCCCATAACAACAGAACGGATACGCCCAAGTTTCAAAATTTAATAACGTACGGTATAAATACAAATTTTCACAACATAAAAGTCGTGAATCGCAAAACTTTGCCGTGTTCAATTCCTTTATAACTTACTAGCTGTCGGGCCCGGCTTCGCCCGGGTGCAGATAGTTTTTGAGTCCAATCCACATCAAGAACATATTATTTCGCGTGTCTACTAACTATATTTCCCGCGTGCCGTCGACTATATTTCCCTTCCGTAGGAGAGGACATCCCGTGCCAACAATTTGAATTTGAAAGAGTAGAAAATATGTATATTTGGTTTCCTGACTCATCCCACGGGAACACTACATTTTTCGGGATAAAAAGTAGCCTATGTGTTAATCCAGGGTGTCAGCTATCACTATACCAAATTTCATCAAAATCTGTTGAGCCGTTTTTTCATGAAAGAGTAACAAACATCCATACATACATACAAACTTTCACCTTTATAATATTAGTAAGGATTTCTCTTATGTGCTTTCAGATGTATCTTTTTAGTTTTCGTTCAAGACAGAAACTTTTCAGGTATAAAACTTATTTTCTAGATTATTTATCTTTATAAAGGCTTCTTAAATTGACGTTATTAAACTACAACTTCGCTATGAGTTAATCAAATATTTCGTAATCGTTGATGAAATCAAAATAAAAATACTTATTTTCTTAAAAACTGAACCTGAACATTACCTATGCATAGAAATATATGAAACCAAATTATTTGGCTATACCGTTAAGCGTATTTTATTTTTATCTTCACCACAACGATAGAGTTTTAACCTAAGACTATCACGCTACTTTAGAAATATATATGTATATCAAGTTATTTTCATATATTGCATTTTTATACTTATGGCCTAGGTATTATAATTGTTGTTTGATATTCATTCATGATGTACTTTTTGCTGTTAACCTGAGCGCCGTGATTTGAAATAGGTTCTAAAATGCCACTACAAAAGTTTCGAATTTATCTGTTTGGTTTGTATTAATACAATATTTGTCTCCAATGATAACTATCTGATGTTTTTTCTAGATTTCAAACAACAACTTTGACTGTATTTGTATCAGCTCAAATACGTCCCACTGCAGGGCACGGGCCTTCTCTACAACCGACAGTACGGTTGAGGGTAGTTAGGCCATATAGTCCACCAAGCTGGCCTAGTACGGGTTGACGGACTTACAGACCATAGATTTTTTTATTAATCGCTATGGTATGGTTTCCTCACGATGTTTTCCTTCACCGTTTTATTTCTTTGACTAACTTAGCACAATCAGCCCACTAATTCACTCGTAAAAACATCAAAAACAAGCCCAAGTTATCTGTATTTATATTAGTCAGGACATTCTTTCTGAAAAACAAATTTTCGCAACCTCGTATCCTCGAAATGAAACAAGTTATCCTTGACCCAAAAAACTTTTGTTTCCGCTACTAATGCTGGCTTATTGGCTCTCGCATCTTTATCTGTTTGACCTCTATCAGACGACCATTTTTATGTTTCTACTATTTGGAACATTGAAGCCTTATCTTTGTGCCATTGTAGTCAAATTCAAGGCTAGGGAAATCCGTTTGGAATAAAAGTGCTGGCAATACCTCGACGGATAAATTAATAGGTGCATATTTTTTAAAATAAATAAAATAAATAAATAACACCCAACAGTCACATACATAGTCCTGACCCCACACTAAGATCGAGTCTTGTGTCGTGGGTATCAGGAACTACGAGAGACTTTTCGGTCTCACAAACACCCAGACCCGAAAGAAATATTTGTGGGCTGCACAAACATTTCTCTCGGTGCGGGGATCGAACCCGCGGCCTCTCGTTTCACAGGCGGCGTCTAACCGCCAGCGCCACGGAGGCTGTCGGTGTGTTTTTGAAAGCTTTTGGTAAACAGAAGTGAAAATGCACTGTTACGTTCCAGTTTGAAGGAACTACTGGATATATTGAGATTTAACATTGTGTGTTGGAATGGTGAGTTAAGTGGAATGCCAAGCATTACTTTGTAATTCATAGCTTTGTTTAGTTTTGCTAATGTTCATGTGCGTTGGAATCACTTACGATCAGACGAAGGAAACGCTCGTCTAGCAATTCATTGAAATAACAAAACACTCCTAACAGTGATCGACGTAAATAGTATATCGATTAAAATGGATATCTGGATACAAAAAAGGCGGCAAGACTGTATTGACCAGCAAAAGAACATACCAGTTAAAGTATTTATCATCAAATAAATAATAAATAACACCCAACAGTCATAGTTTATAACAACATACATAGTCCTGACCCCACACTAAGATCGAGTCTTGTGTCGTAGGTATCAGGAACTACGAGTTCGGCAAAGTAATAACTAAATGTAATTACTTTGCCGAACACATACACAACGATAATGTATATGACTATTGAGTATTATGTTTCTAAGATTATCAAGCCCATATCATATCACCACCATCTCAGGGTAGACTAGCAGAGAATACCACTGGCATTAAGACCACCCATATACTATTTATTTTATATTTATATATAAAGTAAAAAATAATTATGATTAAATGACACTCCAACAGCTACCAATGATTTGCTAAAAACTTGCCATAATGCATATTGCATTACCTACCACCATCGTCAACTTACTATTAATCATAATGATGATGCAATTATCATTAGTAAACAGATATTTGCTTGACTCCAATTGGAATTAAGATGTATCTTAGCACATTTTCATTGCAGTTAATCTTACATCGTATACCTTCTTTTAATCTAGACATTGTACTACCTTTTCTTCGAGTCTTTAATAAGCCTGTTTTACTTTGCTATTCATCTTGCCTCTCAAGTCACTTTTTAATTACTTAGCTTAATTAATTTTACTTCTTTTAAAAAATGCAAACTTCTTTTTTCCACTTTTCTCAGGTCAAAGGTTCCTTTGAGCCCTTGACACTCATTACCACTTAATTATAGTCCGCAATGCTTTCATTATAATTGAAATCCCTTGGCTCAGGTCTGACTCTGTTGATAGAATAATTATGTTGTATGATTGATATGGATATTACATCTCCAGGGATGCAACATATCGGTTTATTTCACTTTTATTTAATTTGAATTAGTACTCTGTTAAAACAACGATACCATTGATCAGGTCGTCTGGGCAGTACTACCGTTATGGTTTTTTTTAATTGCAATAAATGGCGAGATGAGATGCAGTTCGCCTGATGGTAAACGAGCGCTCATGAACAGAAGCAAAACCAAACACCCTGAATTACAAAGCAATGCTTGTTATTCCACTGTGCTCGCCATCCTGATACATAAGATGTTAAGTCCCAATATATCCAGTGGATACTCTGGCTACAATGTACTTCAAACCGCAACACGTGCATTACACTATTGTTTTGAAGGAGAAACAGACATTACGGTGGTACCCACCCAGGCGGCCTCTCACAAATGAGACCATAACCACCAGTAAAAAAAAAACAACGTGAATTTTGAAGCTTTGTTGGCCTGTGAGCTTATCGAAGACAATTAACTGATGTAAGAATATTATTCTTATGAAATCAAATAATGACTGGCCTACGCCATGTTATAAAACCTGTCATAATGACCCATGTAAATTAGTACAGGCAACGAAGCATTTTTTCCTGCATAATTTGCCAGGAGTTTTTTGTTTTCATGAAGAGGTGGCATATGACCCCACTAAGTTAAAAACCCAAAATACTTACAAAAATGGCGTCCGCTAGAGCCACCATTTTGGAAAACGCGTTTGAAGCCATATCTCCGGAACCGTCCACTTTAGGCCCATCATGCTTAGGACCTTTCTTGTAGATAATTAAATTTTCCATCTTTTTGTTCAATAATTTTTTTTGTACATTTAACCGTTCGCGATTTACAATGTTATTAATATTCGTTTCATGCCTTTTTGCCTATATCTTTGTTAATAATTGTTTAAACAAAAAATTGTTAATGACTAAACTTTTAAATCAATAAATTCTTAACAACTTTTCACCCATACTTTTTTTTCTCTAAAATCAATATCTGGGGGCGCGGCCGAGCCCCCTCCAAGTCGAGCTATAGGCCGTAACATCCTTTTCTCGAAGCAATTCAGACCATTTTCAACCCCCTATAACTTCGTTGTGGCTAAAGCATGAAGCCTGAATTTTCAGTTACTAAGCAGGCATTGTGTAAACACGGTATATTTAAAATTTCATCCAATTTGAACCAGTAGTTTAAGAATTATAACTAGTCAAACTTTCTTAATTTTGTCACTCACTGACTGACTGACCGATCATCAAAAGTCTAAGGCACTTCTAGCAGACATAGAACCTTCAAATTTAGAATATAATTAGTGTTTAGTGTCTAAAGTAAGGAAAAATTCAAACATTTCATAATTTGTGTCTAGTTTTCTAGATAGACCAACTGCGTGAATAACTTTGTAATCCCATATAAATGTATAGAATTACAAAGTTACATTTGCAGTTAATGAATCATTGTACCCGTATATAATGGAATAATAGTTGTAGATAGATATCTATATACATGAGGCATAACAGGAAGGGATATAGAGAGGGAAATGGTGTATTCAGCCCATGAAACTGTACAACATTCCTCTAGAAAAACATGACGAAGAAAAACTTGCAAATAAATAGTTTAAATTACTCGAAAATATCAATTACAATGAAAGAAAGAACATTAATAATTAAATCCGCTATATTTGTGAAAAATTGATACCTACAAAAATAAGAAAAATCCATAAGACAGAGGCTTTAAGAAAAATCGTTAGTGATATTCTAGAAGTAAGAAGTACCGAAAAGGAAAAAAGTAGGACTCTACAAAAAGACGTGAGATCCCATCAAAAACATCCTGTAAAAAAATTCCAAGTCTCGCAGCTCAAGTTTTCTACCGCAAAAAGTTGTAAGATGCATGTAATACCAAGTCGATTAATTTATTTAGTCCTTAAGGGACCTTCTATATAAAGTTATTACGTTACGCGGTAGAAAACTTGAGCTGCGAGACTTGGAATTTTTTTACAGGATGTTTTTGATGGGATTTTAGAAGTTATCGCGCGTTGAATGGTGTACTACCGAATCAAGGTCAATGGAAACGAAGGATGCATAGCGTAATTATGAAATCCAATGATTTCTCCATGATGATCACGTAATTAATTAAATTCTGATGGCATAAGGGAACAAAGCAATGAGGAAATAGTAAATTTTGTTAAAAATCCATGTAAAATTTATTGTAAAAAAGGTATAAAATGAAAATTAATAACATTGTAAATCGCGAACGGTCATGGTACAAAAAAAATTATTGAACAAAAAAGATGGGAAATTTAATAATCTACAAGAAAGGTCCTTAGCATGATGGGCCTAAAGTGGATGGATCCGGAGATATGGCTTCAAACGCGTTTTCCAAAATGGCGGCTCTAGCGGACGCCATTTTTGTAAGTATTTTGGGTTTTTAACTTAGTGGGGTCATATGCCACCTCTTCATGAAAAAAAAAACTCCTGGCAAATTATGCATTGCGGACAGGAGTAACCCGTTGCTTCGTTGCCTGTACTAAATATACCTATTTTCGGATTGAGCCTGTGTACATCAAGTTAAGGGTTAGCCGGTATATTGTTTCGAACAGCGAAAGGTAATAGTTGTCTAATACAAATATTATACATTCTCCATTCATTCATTCTCATTCATCCAATGGACACCTATCGATCAAAGCCGCGACCAGCATTCTTTGTTTAATTTTTATTTGATATTTATTTTAACATCCGATGTATTTTACCCATGTTGCGGACGTTGCGTTTGTGACTAATAAATCGTTTTACTTTCATTCTTCTTTCTATTACCTCAACCCCCAATCCATATGATAACCAGCCCGGTCCTTGAGAAAAAATCTATAATTAGATTACGTCAGATATTAAAAACCCTATAAAATTATTAAGCCCCGGGCAAAAATACCTAAACAAGTGAATCAAGAGCAGCTCCCGGGAGATTGTTACGCCTCAGCGCCGCGTTTGATGCGGTGACAAATTAAAAGGATGAATTTTAATTTCGCTGATTGTTGTGGAAATTATTTCGCTAGAATTAATCTGCTTGGCTTTCGAGATACTGTTTTGCCCTCGTGGTCTTGAATTATAACAGGTAGACAAGAACATTAAATAATTATTAAATTGAATACTTAAAATATTTTTGCATCTTTTTTCTAGCTTTGGCGGTCAGACTAATATACGCCTCGGCTTGATAGTAAGCAGTCACCGGTCCTTACAGACCTTGGCAGTGCCTTAGTTTTAGCATAAATAGGCCACTAGGCTTACCGTAAGGAAAGTTTTCTCTTTAAGCCTCTTTTAAGACAAGGCAAGGACAAGGCATCATGGTTATTATTAATAACTAGCGGCCAGACCCGGCTCCGTCCAAGCAAGCACGTTTTTACTGCTTTTCTCGCCTGTCCTGTTATATCCCGTCCTATTGCTCTCAATCTATTTCATAACTTAAAGCATGCAATCCTGTCCTTTTATATCCCATTTCATTCGCCATATATTCTATTCCAAACTGTACCTATGAGTTGAATAAAAGTAGCAAATATACATATTTGAATTCCTTGCACATCCCACGGGAACACTACATTTTTGTTGATAAAAATAGTCTATGCATTAATTCAAGATATCAGCTAGTTTTATCTAATTTAAATAAAATCGATCCAGCCATTTGAGACTCCTTGATTGTCCCACGGGACACTACATTTTTTCGGGATAAAAAGGAGCCTGTATTAATATGAGGTACCAGCTACCTTCGTACCAAAGGTGAATGCCCATGTTACTATGAAACTTAGTATCGGTGCGATTTGTATTTTCTTTTTGGCTGACCAAAAAATTTTAACTATAGAAATATATTTTGTTTACTAAAACATTGTACATGTAATGACGAATCTAAGCACTCCATATTTTCACTACAGACACAGCTGACGATACTTTAACCACACGTGTGAACTTGTATTGTGACGCTTTCTTGTTTTTTCCAACGCCAAGAACGTTCGAGAAAGACAAAGACAGAGACACAAGCATGCGCCGATTCAATGCGCCTAATTCTCTAGTGCTGCGCGCGCGGCAGACCGATCATAGTTGAGTGGGAGAGAGACGCAAGGCATTCGGCGGGCCTCTCTCGTTCGGTGACTCATCGTAACGTTACCGGGCGTTACACTTTTTCATAAGTGACTCCCAGCCGCAACCTAATTTAAGACGTTGTCACGTCAATAAATTTTTTGGAGGTAAAATATTTTTTTTTGGGGGGGTAATTTTTTGCGTAATTTGTGATTTCTGGCGGGGTCAATTTGTAGCCCTCACCAAGACGGTTCCGAGGATACCAAACTCGGTGGGTCTACGATCTATATTGGCCGAGATAGGATTGGGGGGGTGAGGTAAATTTTCGGGGTGGGGGTAAGGGAGGGGGGGGGGGGGAGGAAGGTTTCGTGGGGAGGCTAACTTAAATTAATTGTTTTGGAGGTAAAATATTTTTTTTGGGGGGGGTAATTTTTTGCGTAATTTGGGATTTCTGGCGGGGTCAATTTGTAGCCCTCACCAAGACGGTTCCGAGGATACCAAACTCGGTGGGTCTACGACCTATGTTGGCCGAGATAGGATTGGGGGGGGTGAGGTAAATTTTCGGGGTGGGGGTAGGAGAGGGGGGGGGGTAGGTTTCGTGGGGAGGCTAATAGGCACTATTTCGGAATAAGGGTGGGGGAAGGCAGGGGGGGGGCTATGGGACAATTTTGGAAAAAGTGGGTGAAACTGAAAAATAATTCTCTAGTGCTGCGCGCGCACCGTTACGTTACCGGGCGTTACACTTTTTCATAAGTGACTCCCAGCCGCAACCTAATTTAAGACGTTGTCACGTCAAAAAAGCTGCAAACCGTGCATGAATATGCAAGAAAAGCGTCAGTGCAAGAAGAATAACGAAGGATTGTGAAGTGAGGCGCCACCTGAAAGATGACCATGACTCTGTCAAGAGTGGTTACGACAGAGAAGAAATTGTGGAACCGAAGCTTGGAACATCTCGAGTAAACACCATTTTCTCCAGTGGACCAAAACAGTAACCATACGAAAAATAGTCAAAGTATTTATGATTGTAGGAAGTCGTTTGAGGCAAGCTGCTTTCAACTGGTAGTGTTATATTATCGAAAGAAAAAAGAGTTGAAAAATACAGTTAAGTGGAACATAATAATATGTAACGATGTCAACATATTATTTAAATAAATCTACAATACAATGCATTGAAATGTGATTCAAATTTTATAAGGCAGCCATATCTTGACAGTGATTTTCAGTATGGTATGACACTAATTCAACAATATAACAAACTCTTATAAACAGAGGAAAGTCGTCAGTACTTAATTTCATATACAACTTTCTGTTCTCTCTGAGTTAAAACGTAATTTAATGAATATTTTTTCATCTTTTATGATTCATATACAAAGCGATTCATAATTATTAAATATTTTTCATTACACGCATTCGTAATATAACAAAGAAGTCATTGAAAATAACAAATGAAAAAAACTATCCACGAACTGGGAAAACTAAGATTACTGACAAAACTGTGTTTGTGTGTATCAGCCCATATACGTCCCACTGCAGGGCACGGGCCTACTCTACAATCGAGAATACGATTGAGAGTGGTTAGGCCATATAGTCCACCACGCTGGCCTAGTGCATGTGTTTTACTTAGCAAAATTAAGTAACCATCGCTATAAAAAGAAGAAATTTGAAAATGTCCATCTATACATAATTTGTAAAGCGTGTACATAAATTTAAATAAATAAAATTCTAACTTGTTTTTATGATTTTAAAAGTAAATAAGTAATCAAACACATCTGATTGTGCTGAATGTAGCATTTTACCCTCATTGTTACAGAAGTAACAATAAATATCTACCCTTACTCGTGACATTAGCTCAAGTTGGAAGAAATTATACAGACAAAATATCAATATTTGAAGTTTATGAAACAGAATAAATTGTGCAAAATAATGTTTTTAGTTCTTACATGTTTAATCACTTCTAATAGCTCGTCGCTGAGTAATATGACCAAAAATTCCTTTGGAAAGAATACACGAGGTATTATAACAGTCTTCGAAGATTTTAACTCAAGAATTGACTAATGTTTTCTTATCAAAACGCATCAAGCGCCCAAGTGTAGTGTATATAGCCTACAAACAACCGTAGTGCGACCTTTTAACTATGCATGTAATTTTAGTGACTACAAAAAGAAAAGTGAAAATGCAAAACTATGCATTAATTAATATACAAAGAAAACTGAGTATGATGCAAATGTTATTATCGAATTAACTAATAACAGAATTCCTGTAATCAACACAACATCTTAACAACGATGGAATTAAAGGAATCCCAAGCAATAAAACAATAAACACACATCAAAAATTTTATTAAATTTTAATTGGAATGAAGCAGCTATCTTTAAAATAAACTCAGTATTCAACGAAAAATGTTCTACATCGTGAAATGCTCAGATCTTTAATCTTCTTTCTTGCTCAGCAAAGTGTAGTAGCTGTATGAACCCTTTAGTATCTGTAAAACAATAGTTCGTTTATTATCCCTTCAGCGAATAGCTTATTTCAATCCCAAAGGAAATCCATTTGTTTAGTGACTTGTAAAAGATTTATTCTTGGGATTTATGTAGGTGTTCTTTAGGGTTTTACAGGGTAAATCGTTCGTTTTTCCATTAAATTAATATATTTCTAATGAAGTTTTTATTTTTAGATCAAATATAATAGTATCTGTCCTGAAAGGCTGAGAAATATTGTCACTTTTTCACAATATAATTAATCTAAAATAAATAGACGCCGCGGCAGACCTAAAAAACGCTGGCGAGACGACCTGGATGCTTTCGAGTCCATGTGTCCTGAACTTTCCTTGGAGCGTGAATTGTGGAGAGACATGGGGGAGACCTTTGCCCAGCAGTGGGATGAAATAGGTTAATTAAAAAAAAGAGTTAATTGAACAGTTGGAGAATAGAGGTGTGAGCCAACATTTCCCTTTTTTGCCTCTCAAAACAATCAAACTGTGAAAGAAGTCCTATGGAATCCTGTTTTATCAACTTCCTTACAATATATTTTTTTAGAATTACCATTATTATTCACTTCATTGTGATCGCAAGACGTGGAATAACATTTTACGGGACATCGATAACTTCGGGAATTTCGCTAAATAAATGTATTCCATTAACTCGATTTGACGCCGTTTCTTGGAAGATTGTCGATGTTTTGACATACGATGTGACCGTTGAGTTCGGTTCAAGGGACGTTGTTATTTTTTTTTTTATTGCAATGAATGGCGAGACAAGCAAGCCGTTCGCCTGATGGTAAGCGATACGACCGCTCATAAACAGTAGCAACATTCCACTGCGCTCGCCATCCTGAGACATAAGATGTTAAGTCTCAATATGTCCAGTAGTTGCTCTGGCTACAATGTCCTTCAATCCAAAACACAACAGTGCATTTAAGCAGTGTTGTTTCACGGGAGAAAAAGACATTGTGGTGGTACCTACCCAGATGGCCTCTCACATATGAGAGACCTGCCACCTGTGTATAATTTAATTTAATGTATAATTTAAGCCCACGTCTTTAATAATAAAACTGTATATATCTGTAGAATTAAATAAAAAAATTATTATGTATCAGCCCATATACGTCCCACTGCAGGGCACGGGCCTCCTCCACAATCAAGAGTACGATTGAGAGTAGTTAGGCCATTTAATATACGTAGGTTATTCCTTGCATTTGAACCTAAAAGTAATTTATAGTATATTTATTTATGTATGTATATATATCTGTAGAAATATATATATATATATATATATATATATATATATATATATATATATTTATATTTATAATAGGTGTATGTATATAATTAATGTATCATATATTGTGTAAATACTAATTATAAATAATTCGTCTATTATTATTTTATTGGAGCTTGTATCCTTTTTTTTTCTAGACTAGCCCTCTCATCTTTTCTTTTTTTTTCTATCCATCCAAAGGTTGTCTGTAAGAAATCGCCTAGAGCGATAAGACCGCCATCTGTACTTTTTTTTTCATTTGTAATATATTTAAGTGTTTATCCTTTTTTGTGCAGTTAAGAATAAAATAAATAAATAGGTTAATCTAACATTTTATAAATACACCAAAAATATTGCCAAGCGAGAAAATAGGTACTTTAGGATAAATAAAGTCTCGACTCCGCGTCTTATTTTCTGATTCAAGTATTTTTGATATTTGCAACACACAATCAATTTTTCTGATTAAAAAAAAATAAACAACGTTACTTTTTGTATACCATAAAGCTGAAACAACCCAATACTGGTATAAATCAGATAAAATATGAAATAATTATAATAATGAAAACTCATGCGGTTACAAACTGCGATAAATTATCCCTTTTTTGAATGATGTGTGGGCTGTGTGGGTATGCATTACAGTATACACGTGAGCGGGGCAGCGGGCGGGAAGGCTGTACTGTAGGGGTTGGATGTAGTTATAGGTATAGCTAAACGACTGGCTCGCGCCGGATTTTATTAATGAACAAGGTAACAAGCATGACGAAATATTGATATTTTTGGGATAAAAAATAAAGTATGTTGAAAAATTGTGCGAGAAATTGTACTAGTGAATTTCAAACTATTTTCGACTTTGATGTGTAAGTACTAAAAATAACGTTCTATATGATTACAAATATACCAATAGTTCAGTAAATCTAGACATCTAAATATAAATAAATTCACAAAAAGCTAAAAGTCGACAAAATAATATAATATTTACGAGGGCCAAACTGAAAGTTTGTAGAACTGGCCACGTGAAAACATTATATTAAAAAAAAACAGTCAAAATTGTTAAAATATAACTCTTTACAATTTCAGTCCCTATCAACTCTAAATCGCCCCGCCTATATGACGTAACTTTCTCATCCAATATAATATCCATTTAAAAAGACGATGGAATACTATCAAATTAAATTACTTACAGCGACAAAAGTAGACACGGTGAGCTGAGTGAAAGGGCCAGCCGTGAAGACAATAGGTCTTCGGAGCTGCCCGCCAAGCAACGCCACGCTACGACGAACTCGGACACTCTGATTCGACCAGGCACTAGCGTACACTCCGTCATCCACTATACTGCTCTGGTGACAAATACCCAACAGGCACATAGAGGGGGTAGTAAAAAATAAGAGATACTCGTACATTGGTCACACAACGCCAAGACTCGGGTCAAAAAACAAAAATTGGGGTTACCACAAAAATTCAAACTGAAGACCAATCAGGAAAATAGGATTCGGTAAAGGCAAGGAAGTAATAAAATCTTTATTCGACAATATCGCATAAAGAGATTAATTTTCCGTCTGCAATAACAGTTAAATAAATAGTATACTTACTCATCACAACAATTTGAGTCAAAAAGTATTATTATGATTTTTTAAGCAGACTTCTTGTAACTAAAGAAGAAGGGTGGGAGCAAAAAGATCAACAGTCTTACTGGCAGAATTTAACCCAAAACCGAAGCTCGAGATGTCATGTTCTTAATCTACTATGTATCTAAACGGTAGAAAAAGCTGTAAGTGGTAGAAGCTGGAAACAAATCTTTGTCTACATACTTTCATAGTTTAATAACAGGTTCTTGGATTGATGATACTCACCATGTGTAACACTTCGTTGCCATGCCAACAGTACATAAACAGTTGTGCTATGAGAGCCAGGAGATATTCCGCAATCCAAATACGCTGCATATTACCGGTACCCTCCTAAAAAGGAATCAAAAAATTTAACTCACAATATATAAAGACAATTGTACAAACCCACATTAAATATAATCTGATTTATCTTAAAAATGTCCTTTGTCGAAGAAAATAATATTGATACATTAGAAATGTGTGACAATTATACAATATTTTAAGTGTATTTTTTTCAGACACGATGTATGAGAATTGAAGCCAAGAAGATCAGACGTAGAATAGTACTGTTAAAAAAAACTATTATACTTTCTGTGGCTGAGGGTAATGATAATAATATTTATAATAATGAATATTGGCATAAACATTAAAATAAGTTGTAATCGTATACTACGAGATAATCTTACCGCAGTCAGTTGTATAGCGCTTGCACAAATCATCAGCGAACAGATGATGACATACAAAAACATCACCGGAGATAACAATGAATTCAAAATCATTGAGAATCTGGAAACAAACACTTCTTTTAGTCACACATAAATCATTATTATTTATTTTATCTGTGAATATTATTAGTAGTAATATACTCCTACCGTACTGTCGGTTATAATAATGTCCAGTGCCCTGGAGTGAGACATATGGGCTGTTACAGGTACTATAATATAAGTAAGCAAAATGGGAAAAATAGGGAACTATTCAGGAAGAGAATTAATAATATTTGAATTCATTTTTAAAAGTATTTGTCTACTGAAAGTAACAACATTAGATAAACAATGAAATTTACTTGACAATCCGAAGGTGATGGTAGTGACATTCCTTAATCATCATCGTAGCCTCACTATAACTAACAACTCTATTATCGTCACTAAATAATCGAGCACAATTTGACGATAGGAGCTTGAGCTGCCCGGCGAAAAACGACATTAATACAATTGCATTAGAGTCGTAATTGGCAACAACACCACCGCCGTAGAAACAGATCAAAGAGTGCTCAATCACCGCCACCCAATAACCGAATCCTCTTGATCTATCAAAAGGTAACCAAGAGCTCATTATCTCCGGATAAGCCAATGTACCGTTTAACATTAAATCTTTCTGCGATGAAGACAAAAATCCAACTAAAGGCGCCAGAATAACAGTAAAGACTGTAGCGGTCACCAAACACCAATAAGAATAAGTAATTTTCCGCGAATATTTGGTGTACTCGGCAATAACTGTGTTCGTAACATCGTCATTTTTCGAGAGCTGGATCTTTTCCAAGTCGGAGACGTAATAGACAATATCCTTCCAATGTTGCTGCCAGTAGACAAAAGTGCCAGCTTTAAAAACACAAACGGTACTTAGCATTGTAATAGAGAGGTTTCTGACAGCCAACTCAATGTTGGATCTAATCAACCAAAGCTCAATGTATTGGCTCACAACGAAAAGAGTTGCCAAGAAGTGCATTGAGTTGTAAAGAAAACGGTTTGTTGCAGGTGGCTGCCACATTCCCCAAATTTTAAGACCACGAAGCGTCGGTCCTAACACTGGGTGCTCAGGATTTTCTAATTCTGATAATTTCTTCAACATGACTTCAGACTTCATGCTGATCTTCGGATTGAATACGAGAATTTGAATAGTCTATCAAAGCCAATGTCTTATAACAGTTTCTTTCACAAATTATATTATTATTTATTTACTAAAGTAGATAAACGACTGTCAAATTGAAATGGATTGGACGTCGTTTTTTAAATTAACTAATGGACGCAAGTGTACAGTCTCGTTCGCAATTTGGGAAGAAAATATTTATTTGGAGTCAAATTTATTTTGTGTGAAATATCATTTTTTGTTTTGCATTTATGATATTTATATTTGTTTATTATTTGCTGAACAACTTTTCTGACTTGCGACTTTGCCTGAATGCTTAAGATAACTTGGCAATAGAGGTTTTTTCTAGACATCACCTTATCGTGCAAGGTAAAATAACAAGATACATATGTGTCTATTTCTATTACTAAATTACAATTTCATCATTCGTTGGGTCGAATTTCTGCTGGATTGCCGCATATCAGCCTCATGACATGACGCATGACAGCCTCCGTAGCGCAGTTGGTTAGATGCCGCCTGTGAAACGAGAGGCCACGGGTTCGATCCCCGCACCGAGAAAAATGTTTGTGCGGCCCACAAATATTTCTTCCGGGTCTGGGTGTTTGTGAGACCGAAAAGTCTCTCGTAGTTCCTGATACCCACGACACAAGACTTGATCTTAGTGTGGGGTCAGGACTATGTATGTGACTGTTGGGTGTATTTATTTATTTATCATGTCAACATAAGTCATTTTTCTATCCCTTAGGAACAGTTTATGGATGGGACATGGTAACTTTCAATCGTACTCTCTATAGTAGTGGAAGCCGTGCCCTGTAGTGGGAGGCATATGAGCTTATTCAGACACAGATACTCTTTTATACCCCTGGCGAAATTTCATGAAGGTTGTTTGGTGTGAAAGGATCAACAAATTACTTTTGAAAGTTTATTCGTAAAAACCAAGTATATATTACTAGCGGTCGGGCCGGGATCCGCCCGGGTGCATACACGTTTTAAAATGGCGCTCAAAATGATTTATTCTGACTATCAGTTTAGAATATCGACCAATCGTACCACGAAAAACGAACAAAATTTCCTCGTATTTGCGAGAAATATAACTACTGCTTTCCTCCTATAGGTCACAGCGTGATGATATAAAGCCTATAGCCTTTCTCAATAAATGGACTACTCAACACTGAAAGAATCATTCAAATCGAACCAGTAGTTCCAGAGATTAGCGCGTTCAAACAAACAAACTCTGCAGCTTTATAATATTAGTATAGATTATTCATCAAACAAAAAGGCGCAATTTATTGACCTCAACGCACCTTCACAGGAAAACTGAATGAATCATGAAAGATAAAAAAGGAACATTCGGACCTCATAAGGCCTTCTTATAAAGATATTGTAAAAGGAAAAGTGGTCGAGAAAATCTGACATTGAACTACGGAAATCTGATTAACTTGGTAATTAATCTCTGATAAAAGAGCGGGCGAAATAGGCGCAAATGGATTTAGAACGTGATAAATTTCGCGAGTTCATGTCCTTTTCGCGAGAAGTGAAGTAGAAAAGTGTATTATAATATTTGCCCTCCAATTTTCTTTCATATTTTTCTGCGGCTGCCTTATTGACACGATTTGACTTTTATTCGATATTTTCCCAGACAAGTTCTTGTTGACGATGTAAATGCTAACGTTTCTTCAGACCTTATTGTAATCACTTGGTAGATAAGCCAGAAGTGGTATATGTTTTCATTCAATATTTTTTGATTAGCTGGGTAATGTGTTCCTTTTCTAAGATAGGTCGAAGCCCTGATAGATTTTCTTTGATACCAGAAACAGCATTTGTTTACAGGCAGGCTGTCTTCCATACAATCGAAAAACAAATCTATCAGCACTTTTATAATGTCGAGTCGCTTCACCCACTTGAATGTGGGCACAAGGGCAGATAAAAATAAAGAATATTTAAATATATTCCACTAAACCGTGTTCTTGTCGAATGTCACCCTTTGACATGGGCGGACGTGTGTCAATACAGCCGACGCCAAATTAGATGTTTTGCAGTCAAAATGAGGAGGGTAATTTGTATCGTGGTACGGCGTAGTTTTTTTCTGTTGTGACAACTCGTTTTTTTTATAATGAGATAATAAGCCTTTTCGCTTGTGACGGGTTAACCTGTATTTTTAACGGCAAAGCCAATAAGGTTTTATAATAATGTGATTATAATACACTGGTGGTAGGTCTCTCTTAAGTGAGAAGTCGTCTGGATATGTACCTCCGCAATGTTTATTTTTCCCGCCAAACAGCTGTGTAAATGCACTATTAAGTTCCAGGTTGAAGGAAATTGTAACCAGAGTAACATATTAACGCTTAACATCTTATGTCTCAGGATGGTGGGCGAGTGGAATGCCAAGCATGCTTTGTTATTCATGATATGGTGTTTTGCTACTGTTGGTATTAGTGGTCGTATCACTTACCATCAGGCAAATGGTATACTCATTTCGCCATTAGTTGCATTAAAATAAAAAATTGTTTGATTTATGGAGAAATAAAAGTTGTCTAGTGTTCAGCATTTAGATAAGCATGTTGTAGTGGCAATTAGCGCGTGTTAGAATACTGTCACAAAATACCGCAACAATTTTTATAAATTTTACTAAAACTACCCATCGTATGATTCACAAGTGGTGGGGAATCGGTAATATAAAGCGTTGTCTCACTTGGATCGTCACTTTTCGAGTGACAACGACAGAGGAAGGACCTTATCCTCGCCGGCAGCAACCAGGATTGGCAAGTTAAGTTATTAATATGATGTTTTGTTGCTCATTGCGTAGAATATTTGAATGTTATTCTGTAACATTGTAATTGTCGATTGTCGTTGAATTAAACCATAATATTATAAATAGAAATATAAATAACATTTAATATAATTGAAGTGCGTGGTGGCCTGTTGGTAAACGGACTAGACGCGGCTGCCAACATGTTCACGATGGTCGCGGGTTCGAATCCCAGGGCACACCTCTGACTTTTCGGAGTCATGTGTGTATTGATAGTCAATCACCACGCACTAAAACGGTGAAGGAAAACATCGTGAGGAAACCTGCATACCATAGCGATTCATAAGAATTTCTATGGTATGTAAGTCCGCCAACCCGCACTAGGCCAGCGTGGTGGCCAATCGTAATCTCGATTGTAGAGTAGGCCCGTGCCCTGCAGTGGGACGTATATGGGCTGATACAGATACAGAATATAATTGATAATTTTGTAACATTATAATAATTATTGACCATTATGTTAAGTGATAAATGTTAAATTATATGGTTAAAAAATATGATCATAAATAAATCTATTAAATATACATGTTTATATTATTTTATATACGAATATTATATACCTTTTCCCACAAAAATTCTAACACGCGCATATAAAATAGCCACGATATAACATTTGTGTTTTGTGGTGTAACAATTATGTGTGTGACTATTTCCCGAGTTTATACCATAGGATGTCATTTCATACGTCACAAGCAGACGGCAGTTTTAGAATTAATCATACACAGATCGTCTACGATCTTTTGGTGTCCGAAGGCATTGTCATGCTGTTGTAAAAATATTAGGAACAGTTTTTTTCTCTTGGCATTCTATTGTATTGGGCATATGAATACTTTTACATTAATAGTATTAAAGTTGCAGGAAGTCGCTGGATGCAGGCCGCTTGAACAGCGCCAACAGGTCGATGTGAAGATTCTTGGGACAGGCCTATGTTCAGCAGTAGGCTTCCTGTAGCTGAGATCATAATGATGATGATGAAGAGCATTAATTCCTGTTGTTTCTTTTATGAAAACACATCTCAAACAATGCGTTAAATATATATTTTAAAATGTTATTTGTAGTTGGTTTTGGCTAATGATAAAGAATAATGCAAGAAGCTGACGGCTAACCTTCAAAACTGAAGAGGTACAAAGAAGATTTTTAGTTTCAAATTTCGCCACACTACAATAGAATAATATACATATTGTGCCGACAGTGTTTTGGCAGCTAATGCTCATAAAATATAAGTTTTTTTCTGGGCCTTTGAATATAAAAATATTTTAACCTATCATATCATACAACAATGAATCATGTTCATAGGCATTCAAAAGAAAAAAAAATGCTTATAACGTAACCTAAACAACCTCTAAGTTAAAAATACAAGTCACTTCTCAAATAAAAATCGTATAGAATGGATGTCATGGTACTATTAATGTGTGAAAATTTTTGTCGAAGATAAGTCTTGAAGCAACTTGTTTTATTTTTAAAACGCTTGTATTAGTTGCGCCTGTATGTATTTATGTATGCACGTAATGCAGTCTAAGATGAAATCGAATACTTCAAAATATCGGACTTGAAATTTTGCATAGTTATCAAGGACTGATAACTATATATACAATAATTCAAAAAGTATGGGACATTATACTTCTTTTCTTTCTTTCATAAAGACTTAGATTAGCTATAGATGTATTTTCACACAGGGTTCTGAAAGCATATACGTAAAGTTCACGGTGGTCGCGGGTTCAATTACCAGGGCACACCTCTGAATGTTCGGAGTCATATGTGTTTTTGTCATTGATAGTCAATCACCCTGCACTAAAACGGTGAAGGAAAACATCGTGAGGAAACCTGTTCAATACCCTGTTAAATACTCTTGGTTCAAAGATTTGTCTCGGTGCAGGAATCACACCCGCGGCTTCTTATTTTACAGCCGGCGCGTAACATACTTCACCACAGAGGCTGTAAATAAATACACCACATATTTACATAGATCTGAGCCCACATTAAGATCAATGAAGTTTTGTGTCGTATGTCCAATGATATAATATACAAATACGACGCGTATGTCCGATTGAAAATTCCCTTGTGGTTTCTGAAACCCACGACACAAGACTCGATCTTAGTGTGTGGTGAGAATTATCTGTGTGACTGTTGGGTGTATCTCTTCATTTTTATTCGACTGTGGAAGAGACCTTACAGTGGGAGGTATATGGGTAGATTATATTTTTTTTGTTAAAGTTCCTAGCTTATTTTGTTATTGCTCTTTTTTAGCTTTTGGCTATCAAGTCAGCTACATAAAGGTAGTTGTGGTAAGTATACAAAAGGATTAATAAAACAACTCCAATGTTTATACGAACCCAAATTTTTATTGAATATGTATGACATCCAAACCTTTGGTATTCGAAATACATGACCCTTTCAAAGGATGTATGATGTATTTTTCTAAGCTCTTAATATTCTAACCTTGTGACTTTATGCAATAACCAAGATAGAACTAAAAATAGCGTTAGATATATTTTAACCTGTGATATATAATATGTTTTGTTTCTTCTAAGCTTCATTGTTTGCATCTATACTATTAATCATCTTGCATTTGTGAGAACAGAGTGTAAAAGCTGTAGGACCCTTTCATTATCTGGAAATAAAATATTAAGAAAGTATTAAATAAAACGTATCTATTGCTGCAGATAAAACACTAAAATCGCTGTTCAGTCTTAATCTTAAATCTGCTCAAAAATAGAAGCCCATCCAGTTCAGTCTTAAATCTGCTCAAAAATAGAAGCCCATCCAGCTTATCCAGGGATGCAGCATCAACTTCAAAAGTAATTATTATGAGGACCTTTGCATACCCTTCTTTCTTTTACATTATAGAATGCAATTTCCTTTTATTACAAATGATCGAACGACTCACCTAACGGTAAATATTATTAAAGCCACCATTGAAAATTTCCATTTGTAGATGATGGGCCCTTAAAATTGCATTGGAAAGAGGAGGAAAAAGGACGGAAGGGAAATGGAATTTGGGGCCTTCGAAAATCTAATTTTTTTTATACATACATCAATGAAAGTAGGCACCGAAAGCGTGGTATATGGCCCGGCGTTTAACACAAAAGGGTGCGTGAACTTCCCAGCAAGCAACAAAACTTGGCGACGGACACGCGCGTCTCCCTTCCACCAATCACTATTGTATGTACCACGATCCACTTCTCTACTCTGGAATAAATAAATAATAGTCTTTTAGACAGGCAAGGCTGTTCAGTCAAATTGAGTAATGACGTAAGGATATATTTAGTCGGTCGACCCACAAATGCCAATGACTTTTCGATTTCTCTCTTTCTCTTTGGCCGCAGAAAATGCACTGCTGAACATAGACTGCCCTCATAGATCGTCACATAGATCTGTGACTTTTCTATGGTTGAATAAAAATAAGAAGTTATCTTAAACTTTTTTATGTCTGTAACTGTTTTATTTCTGAACTTATTTCTATCTCATTAAGTTAGGTGCCTCTAATAAAGTATCTAAGGAGCTCTAGGCTTATTATTAAAATTATCATTGATACAATTCTGATTTATGCTTAAGTACCTCGATCAAAACTTCATTACTATGCCAAGAGTAAAGAAATAGTTGAAAGATTTGTCCACTTGTATACTGGATAACCCAAATTTTCTGAGACGTAGTCGCGCCTTTCTGAAAAGGTTTGATTCCCTAAATATAATGATATTACAAAGATGTAGAACGCCTTAATGACAAGAACTTCGAAATAAACGGCTAAAAAATTACAGATTTTATATAATTTAACGTTAACATCTAGTTTCTTGTGTTCAGTTACAACATTTACATAAAAAAATATTACGAATATTTTTTTATGTAATCAAAAGCCTACTGTAAAAGACACACATTTCAATATATTTAATCCGAAAATCCTTAAAGTTGTAAAAAATAAATGAATAAACTTACTGAAGTGAATTGAACAACGCTGCAACAAATAGTAATAGAACAAATAAGCACGTACAAAAACATTGTTGGTGACAGCAAAGAGTTGAACAGCTGGTATTGTCTGAAAGAATGAATATTTTTAATATTATATGTTGTGTCACTGACATAATTCCGACCACAACAACATGCGGCAAAGAGAAGTAATAACGAAAGATTTTTTGAACTTTCACTAGATTCAAATGAACATTTATCGTCATAAAATAACCTAACCATTAACATTTTAAAAATGCTTCACCAAATAAAACTCGAGCGCTATATCCGATTATTCAGAGTAAAATATACAAATAGCATTTTTATTTCAACTCAAAGCGCAAAGCTGGTCTTTATGAAAAAGCTCTTTATATATAAGCCAAACCTTATTAATTTTAATATCCTTTCAACGCTCAGAAAAATCGAATCGGGCACGCCTACCCGAATCTTTATAGCAATAATAACACTAACTTAACCAGAACAGTATGATGTCTGTGACATTCTTTGATACGATCTAAGACCATTTCTCTCGTCGCTTCATTGAATATGCCCTCACATCTTGCCCGAAGTATAGCCAATTGCCCTTTCAGATAAGACATTATCGATACTGCGTTCATATCAAACACTGCTAAAACTCCAGCTCCCTGATTACCCATTACGAAGTGTAACATAATGGCAATTGGATATCCCGGCATCTTCGAAGTGTCGAATGGAAACCAGGAGCTTATAATATGGGGTGGCGGCTCCAGCCCTTCCCGTATCTCCTCTTGATACTTCTTCGACGACAAATATTTAAACAAAGGCGTGAGAATCAACAGAGTATTTGTAACAAGAACCATCATCCAAAACATATATGTTACTATTCTAGTATACTTCCTGTATTTTGTCATCAATTTAATCACAAATTCCTCTTGTTTCTTCATTTGGAGTAGTTCCTCTTGAGATATTCCATTTGTTAGTTCTTTCCAATCACTTTGAAAAACAACGTAACAAAAGGTTTTGGCGGCACAAATCATGCTAAGTACTGTCAAAGACATATTGTTGAGAACTTTATTCATATCATTTCTGCTTTCATAGAGATCGATAAATTGGCTGATAACAAAGAAAAAAGTACTTATGTGAAGGGTATTAAAAGCTATTGTGCTAAATCTGCTTCCTATCTGCCATAATCCGAACAATCGTAATCCTTTTATGGAAGGGCCCAGAAGAGGATGTTTCGGGTCTTCTAATTTTTCCGCCAAAGCTGTAAGCTTTTTAACCAACATTTCGTAATAGGAATATATCTAGTCTAGTATTACCATTTATACTATTTCTTATTCTTATTTATAAGCGAAGACTCCTTAATGTTTACTTAGAAAATAATTATTTATTATTGCAGTCAATTTTGCTTATATTTTTCTATAAGAAATTGCAAAATTGCTTGCAAATTAGACCATTGGAAATAAATTATCAGTCAATTGAAGAAATTACTATGAATTTTATATTTTTAAATCAATTATTAATAATGAAAAACACACCTAGCTTAACCCCTTCAAGGATTTTTTTCATTGAGATATATTATGATTAATTTATGCTGTTAAAACGTATAGCTACGTATAAACATAAAAATATTACGGAAAATGTGATTATGGTTGTAAAAATTTTTCATTCATCTTTTATAATTTGGCAAGTAATCTTTTAAAGTATCCACCTTTTCGTTCAACACTAGAAGCGCCACCGTTCCATTTTTGTCCAACCGCAAGTTGCATTGTCTCTAACTTTTTATTTATTCTACTGAAGACCGTGAAACTTTTTGACTTTTTATAATTTGTTGTCATTTTAAATTCAATAATGTTTTTTATTCAATAAAAACAAAAGTAAATAAAATAATTTCCGATTTACCTAGAATTGCCGCCGGGTCGGTTTTGTCCCGCCAAGATTCTAAGCAATAATTTGACATATGGTCATTGTTCTGGCTAACTGCGCGGGTGGAGGGGCGACTAAAACAGTTGAGCATTGTTTCTATTCACTCGGTCGTCGCCTGGCATAAAGAGACAACGTTTTTTGTTTTTACAAGCGTATTATAATTATGTCTACTAGTCAACATGGCAGAATATTGAAACCACAAGAAATTGTGTCCAGTTTGAATGATATTTTAGAGGACGAATCAGATGGCGAGCCTTTGGAATCTTCTGACGACAACTATGAATTAGAAAACAGTTCCGATTCTTCTTCTGACGAATCTAATGAAACTATTCAGAGAGAAATAACTAAAGGTAAATATTGTTTTATTTTACTCTATAGGAATACAGCGTTATTTGTTGTTTATTTATTTATGTATGTAGGTATTTGCATTTTGTTTTGTATTGGTATTTGTATGTATCTGTTGTGTTTAGCTGTTGTTTTATTCATTTTTATATTTCAGATGTAACAAGTTTGATGAGCGCCGTGACTGAAGTCCAAGATCAAGTGCCAACTCAAAGACGAGGACGAGGTCGAGGTGTTCGAGGCCGCCGCGGTCGGCCGTCTGTAGGTAGTACATTGCCAAACCCTCGTTTTGAAACGACACCAGGCTCAGCACTTGTTTCTCCAGATGGTACTGCCTGGACAGTAATTGAAGCTGGTAGTACACCTGGTAGGTACGGATGCCAAAATGTTTTTAGAGATCGCGTTGGGCCAACTCCATACGCTAAGCGCAACGTGGATGAAACTTGTAAAAGTGCTTGGCAACTAATGGTTTCCAAAAAAATTATGCAGCATATCTTAGAGTGTACTATGGAAGAGGCGCGACGAGAATTACAAGATGAAGACTGGTACATGACGATGGAAGAATTGGAGGCATTTATTGCTGTACTTTACATACGTGGTGCAATTGGTGCACATAACTTAGATCTGGATTCATTATGGTCGATAAAATGGGGTAATCCTATTATAAAGGCAACAATGTCTCGAAACCGTTTTCGTGAGATAATGAAGTACTTGCGATTCGATCATAAATCCAGCAGACGCCAAAGACTAACTGAAGATAAGTTTGCTATGATTTCGGAAATTTGGTATGAATTTATTGCGAATGCACAAGCTTGTTACATACCCGGGCCGTACATAACGATTGATGAACAGCTTTTTCCATCTAAATGCCGTTGCCGATTTACCCAGTTCATGAGCTCAAAGCCAGATAAGTATGGTCAAAAGTTTTGGATGGCTGTTGACAAAGATGCAAATTATATAATAAATGCGTTTCCTTACCTTGGAAAAGATGATTACAGACCTAATGAGCGTTTAGGTGACTGGGTGGTAAAGAAATTGATGGAACCTTACATCAACAAAGGCAGGAATGTTACTTGTGACAACTTTTTTACTTCCATTTTACTAGCGGGATATTTGAAGTCTAAAAACACTAGTATCGTAAGCACTGTCACACTGGGAGAAGAATTGGGATCACAATACATGAATAATAGAAACAAAGTCATTCCTATAGTCATTCCAGAAAATCTACCAGAAAGACAGGAAAAACGTACAAGGTGTCAGGTCAAGTCAGAATGTACAAGTAATAAGTCATCTGTGAAGTGCCACAAGTGTAAAAAAACTGTGTGTAATAAATGCACTGGTAAAGAATATTATTTGTGTAATATTTGCTATTCTGATAGTAAATAGTTTGGAGATTTTTAAAATTTATTACATTTAAAATTACTTACTTAGTTGATGATCAGAAATGCAAAAAGAAATTGATACGTATTTGTTATAAAAGGATTAAGAGCGTTTATACCCTGCACGCGCTTTTTGGCTTAAAAATAGGACTTTTCAAATGAGTTAATAGCCACCAATAAACAATTTAAAGGAAAAATAATTATTATTAATTTTAGAAAAGGTTGTCATCTAGGGATTTTGGTAGAAAACATTATAGATTGATGGATAATTTGTGAGTACTATACGGATTACTGAACACAAGTTTCGTTATTTAGGCTTTAAATGGCAATTTAGAAGCTTAAGATATCCGAAACCACTAAATATAAGATGAAAATAAAAATATTATCAGACTAATAAGACCCTTATGGAGGCATTTTGCTGAGAAAAATAATCTTTTTATGTTTAGATCCTGAAAAATAAAAATTTAAACAATGCGAAATTATTCAGAAACTCTCGTCAAGAACATATTTTTTTTCACCAACTTATCGTACATAATTTTTTATAGCAATTGCATATTACAATAGAAGAACATCTTATCAATAAATTACCATTTTTATATTTCAACAAAATTAGTTTTCATGTTTTCTACAAATATTTTAAAAACCACTATAAAACACGCTGTCCGACGTGGATCAAATCAGACCGCCGCAAGGCCTTCTAGAGGGAGGACGTATCGCTCGTCGCTCCGGCCTGGCTGCAGTCGATTATGCCGCGCGTAGTAAAAATAGCCACGCGCGGAATGCGATTACCACATCTTAGTACTTTGGTAGTAAAATATTTAATTATTTTTATTACCTACAATGATTTTGTAGTGAGTATAAATTATGTTTCAGGTAATATAATGGGATGTAATTCCGAGGCTAAATTATGTTATGTATTGTAATATAAAATTCAATATAATTCGTAATTGTAAGGGGTTGTAAGGCCCCTAACACTATTTATGTGTTCGAACACGAAATGATTAATAAAACGTCGTAGTGTATACTGATTGAACACTGATTTGAATGCAACTTAACAATGTAATAATAACGAAAATATGATTAGTATCCAAAATTTGTATTATTCTTTGCTTGCACAGTAATATTTGTCTACTTATAATGCAAATAAAATATTTTTATGATTTTTTATTACAGTTACATTTCAATTGAATATTTGAAGCGCACGGATCAAAGTTGTTTGAGCCGATTGTATAGCGGGCCGACGCGGCAGCTCTACGCACACAGCTTTGGTCGCTTATGTGTGCGTGAAATTAACGAAGAAATACCTATAGTTGACTTTGCGCGCAAGGTGTATACGCTCTTAATAATTTGATTAAAAACAAATAAATATAGTTTCAAGTAACTTACATAATGTTTTAATTAAAATTTCATACTTTTATGCTAATGAATGTTGTGAAAGGACAAAATTGTCACAGCGGCGGTTTGAGGGGGGTCATGAGTTTCGGCACTTCTAGTGTTAAACCTGGAGTGCCATAAGTTTTTTATAGAAATTATACAATATTGTAAAATCTGGTACTCTCAACCGCATTATAATAAACTAAAGATTGAACAAACAAGACAGAGCGTAAACACTAGAGCAATTCTGCGCTGAGGCTAATCGAATCTGCATGCAATGCAACCACGGAACGAGCCGCTAATCAAAGATCAATTTTCATTACCTAGTGAAGCTTTAACAGGATACGCTGCGTTCTTATGACAATGCGGTATAAAACAATCGTAGGAGATATAAAATAGATCCTCAAATATTTTTTTTTATTGCAGTGATTGGCGTGATGAGCATGCCGTTCGCCTGATGGGAAGCGATGCAACTGCTGAACAGTAGCAAAACCAAACAACACCTTGAATTACAAAGCAATGCTTGGCATTCCACTGCGCTCGCCATCATGAGACATAAGATGTTAAGTCTTAATATCTCCAGTAGTTACTCTGGCTACAATTTTCTTCAATCCGAAACGCAATAGTGCATTTAAACTGCTGTTTGACGGGAGAAATAGACGCTGCGGTGGTACCCACTTAGGCAGTCTCTCACATATGAGAGACCTACCACCAGTGTGATCCATCCATCAGCCAAAGGAAGTCCACTGCTGAACATAGGCCTCCCCCAATGATTTCCACAGAGACCTGTTGGAGGCAGCCTGCATCCAGCGACGTCCCGTGACCTTTACCAGGTCGTCGGACCATCTTGTGGGTGGACGTCCTACGCTGCGCTTTCCGCTACGTGGCCTCCATTCGAGCACTTTCCGACCCCATCGGTCATCAGATCTCCGTGCTATGTGCCCTGCCCATTGCCACTTCAACTTGCTAATCCGGTGGGCTATGTCGGTTATTTTAGTTCTCCTACGGATCTCCTCATTTCTGATTCGATCTCGTAGGGAAACCCCGAGCATAGCCCTCTCCATAGCTCGTTGAGTGACTTTGAGTTTCCTAATAAGGCCCATAGTGAGAGGCCACGTCTCGGTGCCGTAAGTCATCACTGGCAACACACAACTATCGAAGACTTTCGATTTCAGGCACTGAGGTATTTTGGACGAGAAGACGTCGCGTAGTTTCCCGAACGCTGCCCAACCGAGTTGGATTCGACGATTGACCTCTCTCTCGAAGTTGGACCTGCCTAACCGGAACACTTGTCCTAAATAGACATATTCGTCAACAACTTCAAGAGTCGAGCCCCCAACACCGATGGGGTGGGCACAACATGGACATTCGACATGATCTTCGTTTTGTCCATGTTCATTTTAAGACCCACCTGTTGGGAGACTCGATTGAGGTCTTCGAGCATAGTGCTAAGGTCTTCCAGCGATTCTGCCAAGACTACAATATCGTCGGCAAACCGAAGGTGAGTGATATACTCGCCGTTGATGTTGATGCCGAATCCTTTCCATTGCAAGAGCTTGAAGGCATTTTCCAGCGCGGCAGTGAACAGTTTCGGAGATATGACATCTCCCTGTCTCATGCCTCTCTGTAGTGGAATAGCCTTCGTACTCTGATCTTGTACTCGGACCGACATGGTGGCGTTGTTGTATATACACTTCAACACTTTGATGTACCGATAGTCTATATGGCACCGCTGGAGAGACTGTAGCACAGCCCAAGTCTCGATCGAATCAAAGGCTTTCTCATAGTCCACAAACGCTAAACAAAGCGGCAAGTTATATTCCTCGATTTTTTCCGAATTTCGAAGCGTATGGATGTGGTCTATGGTACTAAAGCCTTTTTGGAAACCGGGTTGTTCGGGAGGCTGGAAGTCATCAAACCTGCGTTCGAGACGATTTGTGATGACCCTCGAAAACAACTTATAGACATGGCTCAGGAGCGAGATGGGCCTGTAATTCTTCAGCAAAGTGTTATCACCTTTTTTGAAGAACAGTACCACCACGCTCCTGCTCCATGCCTCTGGCGTTGAGCCCTCGAGGAGAACGGAATTGAAGAGCCTCTGAAGGACTTTCAGTACCGGCTTTCCGCCTGCTTTCAGAAGCTCTGAAGTTATTCCGTCCCCGCCCGGCGCCTTGTTGTTTTTAAGTTGCTTCAGGGCCATCTCAATCTCACACAGGCTGATGTCCGGGATATCATCGCTAAAGTGTCGGATCAACTCGGCTCTCGGGTCTTCGGCCGAGCTAACAGCAGGTTTGGCAACCGAGGTGTAAAGCTGTCCGTAGAACCTCTCGATCTCCCTTATTACCTCTGCCCTCGTCGATACCACGCGGCCGTCTTCCGTCTTCAGCCTAGACAACTGGCTTTGCCCAATAGACAAGTCTCTTGCAAACACTTTGGAGCCTCCGTTTCGCTCAATTGTCTCCTTAATGCTCACAGTATTGTGAGCACGGCCGTCGTGTCGCAAGGACTTCCAGATTTGTCTATTGAGCCGCCGATATGCTTCGGCGTCAACGGAAGACTGCAGCGCTAAAGATCGACGTTCGGCCATGAGGTCAAGAGTGTGGATCGAGAGTTTTTGTGGTCTATCTCTACGGCGAGGTCTAAAATACTTAGATCCCACCGTATGGACAGCTTCTACCAAACCGCTGTTTAGCTCGTCTACTGCAAGGTTTTCTCCTAGACAATCAAAGCGATTTGTCAGCTCGAGTTGAAAGCTCTCGGGGTTTTGGATATGGGCGCGAGTAGGTCGGAGCGTAGATTTCATCAAGCGACACCTTTCCGATTGGACATTGATATTCAGTGTGCCCCTAACCATTCGGTGATCACTGCCGGTTTTCACCCTGTTGATCACAAAGACATCTCTGAATATCCGTCTATTCGTCGTCAAGATGAAATCTATCTCGTTTCTCGTAGAACCGTCAGGACTCAGCCAGGTCCATTTCCTGTGAGGCGGCTTCTGGAAGAAAGAGTTCATCGCAAAGAGTCCCTCTTTCTCCAGAAAGTCGGCCAGCCTCTGACCCCTGGGGTTCCGTTGCCCATGTCCAAATTGCCCCACTTTCAACTCTGCATCGCTTCTCTTGCCCAACTTTGCGTTGAAGTCCCCCATAACAACATTGAAGTAGTATTTACTGGTGGTAGGTCTCTCATATGTGAGAGGCCATCTGGGTAGGTACCACCGTAATGTCTATTTCTCCCGTCAAACAACACTGCTTAAATGCACTGTTGTGTTTCGGATTGAAGGACATTGTAGCCAGAGTAACTACTGGACATATTGAGACTTAACATCTTATGTCTCAGGATGGCGAGCGCAGTGGAATGTTGCTACTGTTTATGAGCGGTCGTATCGCTTACCATCAGGCGAACGGCTTGCTCGTCTCGCCATTCATTGCAATAAAAAAAAAAGTAGGTTTTGGAAGTATGTATGGCCCGACTAATGTCCTCATACATCTCCTCTACTTCTTCATCTGGGTGTGTCGAGGTCGGCGCGTATACCTGTATGACCTTCAACGAATATCTTTTGGATATTCTGAGTATAAGGTTTACTACCCTGCTCGACACACTTTCGATGGATACGATGTTGTTGATGAGAGACCTGTGGACGAGAAATCCGACACCTCCTCGGGACTGTTGGTCGTCCCCCCGGTAGAAGAGCAGGTTACCAGACTTCAGGGTTATCGTATCCTCCCCGATTCTTCGGACTTCCGATAACCCCAGAATATCCCAGTGTAACCTGCTCAATTCTTCTTCCAGTTCGACAATCTTCTCGTCTGTCCTCAATGTGCGAATGTTGTGTGTTACCAGAGCCAGTCGTCGTCGGGGGTGGTAGCCGGGGCCAACCCGGGGATTCTTAGCACCCCCTGCCCCACCGTAACCATGACTGCTACCATAGCCAGGAATAGTGGGGCTGCCGGGGACTGGGGGCCTGGTCGCAATATGTGTCGCCATTAAGGGGGGTATTTGCCAATACTCGCCACGCTTGGCAGGTGGGTTGGCAAGCGCAGTAGGGGACTGGCGTCAATAACGCTGCTGCCCGCCATTAACCGGGGAAAGGAAATAGGATTTGTGGGTAGAGGATGTTATAGGAAAGGAGAGTATGGCCTGAGGGAGTGGATACTGCAGTCACGGACGGGAAGTTAAGGTGACTGCAGTAGCTCGGGGGCCGAGGTCGCGTACTCGTAGCACCTATACTAGGGCAGGCCATGACCACTAGATAGGAGCATCACTGACCATACCACCAGTGTGATACCACCAGTTAATTGCTAAGGCAGGCTCGTCCGGGCGGTACCACTGTCTCATAGGACATCGTCATGAAGTGTCAGACTTGCTGTCGGGTTTTGTAAGTGAGTAAGATTTCCGGATGCCCAATACTCATTCCGTCCATTCTTCTCGCTCGTCTCCGGATTTGATCGATCGGCAAAATATCCATGATCCAAGCGTTATAAATGTTCAGGGAAGCAGTGATTATATGCCATTACCATTGGAGACAAAAAAATACTCTTACTGCGTCCCATTGACCATCGGGAACATTGTTATTTGGTTGTGCCATATGATCGATAGCAATACATGACCCCTAGTTTTTGGGTCGCAATACCGTCATGGTTTTATATTAATACCTGATTATAAATAATATCATTCTTAATACTGCTCTAGTGATACAGTTGTATTCAGGTACAATTACAACGCTGAGTTATCGAGTTCGAATCCTAGGTCGAAAAAAAGGTACTTGAAAAAGTTCTGGGAATTTATTTCCAACTCCTCCTATTAATTTAACTTTGTGATTAATTTCGTTGCGGGTTAAAGACAAGTTAGACATTCCTGGAGACTCGCCGAGCTTTAATGCTCGATGTCATTACAATGCGTGCCACTGTTGATCCTAGCTTACAGGAGTTGCAGTGGTGGGTGTAAGGGCCGGGCAGTCTCTAGAGTTCTGGGAAAACCATGAGTTTATTTCTGTAGTCTTAATACTGCGTAGCACTAAGAATTATGTTTGTTTCTATTCAAGATAATCCAGATAGACCCAATCCTTTTATCATCAGCGCGGAAGAGGGTATTCAAGATCATGTAATCCTTTCTTTGCGATGGGTTGAGTAACATAAATTTTATACATTTAATAGATGGTAAAACCTTCATACTTTTCCCTTTTGGTAGTCATTCGTTCCCTAATTGTTCAATTACTAAAAAGGTGCTGTTTCTGCTCAATAACCATTTATTTCTTGCAGGGAAGGGTTTCACATAACACCCTATAGAATAAATTAGAAGGTAGTAGAACACATTTAATGTAAAAAATATTATTCGTTATTTTTTTACATTTATTTATTTACGCACATTTTATTGCACACGCAAAAAATTACAAATAAGAACTCACAAACATAAAAAGTACAATTGGCAGTCTTATCGCACAGAGGCATGGTCTTATAGACAACCGTATGTGATGGATTTAAGAAAAGAATTTACAGAGTGCAATTTAAAGTGTAAGAAATATCAAAACATCCTGTAAAAAAATTCCAAGTCTCGCAGCTCAGGTTTTCTACCGCAAAAAGTTGTGAGATGCATGTAATACCAAGTCGATTAATTTATTTAGTACTTAAGGGACCTTCTATATAAAGTTATTACGTTAGTTATTACCATATCAATATTAAGAATTCTTTACGTTTTAAATAAATGGATCGACTTGGCCATCGCATGAAAACATAATGTATCGTACAATTTATACATAATGCTGCTGGCCAAGTCGATCTATTTATTTAAGACGTAAAGAATTCTTAATATTGATATGGTAATAACTAACGTAATAACTTTATTTAGAAGGTCCCTTAAGTACTACATAAATTAATCGACTTGGTATTACATGCATCTCACAACTTTTTGCGGTAGAAAACCTGAGCTGCGAGACTTGGAATTTTTTTACAGGATGTTTTGATGGGATCTGACGTCTTTTGTAGAGTCCTACTTTTTTCATTTTCGGTACTTCTTACTTCTAGAATATTACTAACGATTTTTCTTAAAGCCTCTGTCTTATGGATTTTTCTTATTTTTGTAGGTATCAATTTATCACAAATATAGCGGATTTGATTATTAATGTTCTTTCTTTCATTGTAATTGATATTTTCGAGCTATTTAGTCTATTTATTTGCAAGTTTTTCTTCGTCTTGTTTTTCTAGAGGAATGTTGTACAGTTTCATGGGCTGAATACACCATTTCCCTCTTTATATCCCCTACTGTTATGCCTCATATATATAGATATCTATCTACAACTATTATTCCATTATATACGGGTACAATGATTCATTAACTGCAAATGTAACTTTGTAATCCTATACATTTGTGGGAGATGTAGATGCGGTGTAGGTGAGCGTATCACGATGTGGCAGATACGCGGGTAGTGTGTGATCGACACCACTACGTGTCGATGCTGGCGTGTGTGTGGTAGACAGAGCCTATGCAGGAACGCGGCGAAATAAAACGTCCCAAACAATACGTACACAAGGTTTAATATGTACACAAAAAGTCACACAAAATAGAAAGTACAAAAGTCACTATCTTTAAGCCTTACACACTACACTAATACTAAAATAGGTCTTTACACTACACACTAAATCAGTCCACTAAAAACTAAGAAGGAGAGGAAAGCGACAGTCTTTAAACAGCAAATAAAATACGGTATATGCAAAGGCGCACGTTATACAATGCAGAAGCAAAAGCGATAAGGACCGTGTGAAGCGCGCATCGAGCAAAAGCCGACTGACTCTGCGACACGGCAAATGGCTGCGCCGGCGCGGGTCCGGTGACGTCACAGCTACCTGAGCGCCGGCGGCCAGCTGGTGTGCCGTTACTTATCTATTTAAATATCTTTGTGTGAATAAATGTGGTTTGAAGTGTGTGTAATGTGGAGGATCGCCACACATTTATATGGGATTACAAAGTTATTCACGCAGTTGGTCTATCTAGAAAACTAGACACAAATTATGAAATGATTGAATTTTCCCTTACTTCAGACACTAAACACTAATTATATTCTAAATTTGAAGGTTCTATGTCTGCTAGAAGTGCCTTAGACTTTTGATGATCGGTCAGTCAGTCAGTGAGTGACAAAATTAAGAAAGTTTGACTAGTTACAATTCTTAAACTACTGGTTCAAATTGAATGAAATTTTAAATATACCGTGTTTACACAATGCCTGCTTAGTAACTGAAAATTCAGGCTTCATGCTTTAGCCACAACGAAGTTATAGAGGGTTGAAAATGGTCTGAATTGCTTCGAGAAAAGGATGTTACGGCCATGCCACTTTTTAGCTCGACTTGGAGGGGGCTCGGCCGCGCCCCCAGAAAAAAACAAACATTGAATAGTATATAAAGTATAAATGATTTGATAACTATATTTGTATGCGATAATCGCTTTTAAGAGGATTTTGAGAGAAACAAAATTCTTTTTTCTCCAATTACTATTCTGATGTATAAATTACAACATTATTAATTTCCAGAGCGTCTTTATAATAATTGAGGTAAAATAGTCATAGAAGCTAAGACATTTCATGCTTATATACTGAACCCACAAACAAATAGACATCACAATGATGCGTTAATAGATTCAATTTGAAGTAAGTGGGGTGTTTAGGAATGTATGAGCCTCCTCTGTATTTACCGATAAAAGCCGTTAATTTTCTAGAGAAAAAAGGTTTTATTTGCAGAAAGGTTCTTTATATTCCAGTATTTAAGTCTACCATGGTTAACCTTCAACTTACCAATCGACAAAACTCTCGATATTCTCCTCGATATTTGAAAAACTTATTATACCGTAAAATTCGCCCAATTTTGCTTACCTGAAACTAAACAAAAAGTCATTATACCTTTTTTAAGACATGCAAAAATAGAGACGTTAATATTATGTTAAGAATTTGGCTACCGCCAGTTTAAAAGTCAACCAAATAAAATCGATTGAATTCTGTAATATTGACATTACAACTCATAGCTCATCTTCACTGTCCATTACTGGTCTTCCACAAATTTATCAGATTGAAGTATACGAAAAAAAACAATGTAACTAATAAATATAATATACTAGCAGTCCGGACCGGCTCAATACTGATACACTTTTCAAAATGCCGGCAAAATGTTCAATTCCGACTACCAGCCTAGGTTATCGTAGCAAAGGATCCCTCAGATATCGATCTTGAGACCAATTTAACCACAAAAACGAGTAAAATTTCCTCGTATTTTTCTAGAATTTTCATTACTGCTTCCCTCCTTTAGGTCATCAAATTGTAATGATGATAGCCTACAAGATTCTTCGATAACCTATCCAACACAAAAATATTTTTTCAATTGGAACCAGTAGTTCCTCAGATCAGAGGCAACAAACAAACACTCTTCAGCTTTGTATATTAGTATAGATAATTCGTCTCATTAAACAAGAATAGAGTTTCACGACAGATTTTCCTATCAATAATGCCGTCAAAGGCTACAGCCAGGAACCTTGGACCTTTACGGCACTTAGCGAACTTTTAACAACCAATTTGCCGTACCCATGCTCGACATGGGTTCCCCGAATCGCCAATTAAGTCGCTTATTGGCCAAACATATTCGGCAAACTTAATGCTTCCAGATCGTTTAGGGAATAAACAAACATTGGATACTTTAGTTAATTGTTATGGAGAAAAATTCTAATTTTGCTAAAGGCACGCCATGAAAATCAGGCAAATTAATTAGGTAGTTCGTGGAATTAAAATGTAAGGTATAGACATAAAATAAATGCGCCCAAAGTTAAAAGATGTAGTCCTGACCCTGGATTAAGATAATATTCTTATTTAATGGACATCAGAAACGGTTAGATCTATAATAGCACCATAAGGTTGCAGAAAATCATTGTTTTCAGGATACTTACGACAGGTAGCTGTGGAAATTATGCCAAAAACTCATGTTCAGCAGTGAATTTCATGTGAGTGTTTATGTGTGTGATTAATCGCCTCATGAAATCCTTGGGGGGAAGGTGGGCTATAATAGTAAACTTCTTGTGGCTGAAGAAGGAGAGATTAATAAAAATACTCCAAAAATAAAGTCATAAAGTATACCCGGGCGTAGCAGAGCTGGGCCTCTAGAATACAATAAAGCCGCTAGAATAAACTTGCATATTCTAATTAATTTAATAAAAAATTCAAGCTTATTGAGATAAATATTACGACAGTAAAGCGTGGCCCAAAAATCCAAAGTAGCTTCTACGGTAATTTTTTGTTTCCCAAAACCCTCTTAGTTACAATTCAATTACCATAAATTAAATTATACCATCCCGCGTCGTGAATTAGCTACTTATATATTTTACGTAGGCGGCACATTTAATCTTAATGCTCCCTGCAAATTGGGTTTTATGAGAAGTTTAATAATCTTGTCGACTACTTTTCCGTTTTAATGGATTTATGGGTGGGACGCCGAATTTTGCGTGAGTGTTAATCACGTGCTTCATGGAAAAATATTTTATTGGAATAAAAATACTGAATGGATGGAATGGATATTGATCGATCGACCCCCAGAGATCGATTTTTAGACCAATTAGACTAAACGGAAACAGCGCACTCAACGGAAGTTTTTTTCTTTTTTATTTTGTTACGGTTGCTGATGGCTGATTATTGTATTATTTTATTTTATGTGCATTGTCTTTTTTTATAAAAATAATTATTATTTGTTTTGTGCTCCAATTTGTTTTACCAATTTGTACCGACTGGATGTCTGTATGTCACTTGAGCTTCTCTTTGAAAACCAGCGCTGCGGTATTATTCAGGTGATATCGCAGCATATAAGCTGAAAGAGTGGCTCATTGTTGGCACAATATTTTAGGCAACAAAAAGTGTTTACTCGTAGTTTAGTTTATCTTTATTGTGCCAATAATAAAAACAATAATAATAATAAATAACGAGTCTTAAATCTCTTGGTTTGCATAAACTCTCATATATTCTTCTACAAAAAGCCACAGTCCTTAATACTTGCAGAATCGTAAGGAAATTCTTATCCGGAGATCAATCATAACCAAAATAGAATTCTATTCCAATATCTCATAGAAACCACCCATTCCTTGCTTGGCCCAAAAGTCCGCGGACTATGGTTTTTAACCGACTTCAAAAAAAGGAGGAGGTTCTCAATTCGACTGTATGTTGCTTTTTTTATGTTTGTTACCTCGTTTCTCTGTACTGTGTGAACCGATTTCGATCATTATTTCTTTGATTGAAAGCTGGTGCTTGTCGTTTGGTCCCATTAAAATTTGGTGAAGATCTGATGAATATCTTCGGACCTGGAGAGGGGAACTCCCTAAAATTAAAGAGAATTGCAATGGTTCTTTTTTGGATTACGTTCATTAGAAAAGTTAAGTTACAGTGAGGGAGGGAAAAAGGGGTAGGGATAGGTGGGTGATAAAATTATAATACACGTAAATACTATCTATTATAATCTTCAGCAGCTTATAACCCATTTTAGTGATTTATTTTTCATTGGAAAGAATGTATTAACAGGTTGATCCCAGGAACACAACATTAAGATCTGATTATCATGTTTGGACCTGGAGAGTAGAACTCCTCAAATTTTATAGGATTTCAACGGTTCTTTTTGCATTGGTTTCAGTATAAAAGCTAAGCTACAGTGGTTGAGGGAAAAATGGGTAGGGGTGAAGGGGGGGGGGGGGTAGAGAAAAATAATAAACATGTGAATACTTTAATATCTTTGGCAGCTTTTAGCCAATTTTAGCGATTTCATTTTCATCGGAAAGAACATATTCCTTGTGGGGACCAAATCTTCATTTGAATGCCTATCAACACTAAAAAGAAAAAAAAACTAAAATTTTTAATAAAATAAAATAAAAACCAACATCATAACAAAAATCCACTAAAAAACAAAAAATAATAAAATAATAACTAACCACTGCAAAGCAAACAAGTAATATTTATTTCATGGAACTCGTGCATGTTGATTAATTTGCTTAATCAAAATATATGCGTAACATATTGAAGGCGGGTCGCCCTCTTCTCGCTTCTCTTGCCAGTTTCGACTCGGCAACCTAGAGGCTTGCAGTAGTATCGCCCATGAACCGTGCTGTCATCTGCATAGCAATGAATGTTGCCAAGCGACAACATGTCATTGATATGCAGAATAAACAAAGTGGGCGACAGCACCGAGCCCTGTGGAACTCCGGCATTTACCGACAAGAGCACCGAAGCGTGTCTGTCAACGACTACACGTATTCTACGCCCATGCAGAAAGCAGGAAATCCACGAACACAGGTTGCCGGGCAGACCGTATGCCGGAAGTTTGGAAAGAAGACCACGGTGCCAGACCCTATCAAACGCCTTGGCAATATCAAGGCTCACAGCAAGAGCCTCGCCACGCCGGTCAATCGCCTCACCCCAGCGATGCAGGACAAACGCTAGAAGATCACCCGTCGATCGATATTGACGGAATCCGTATTGTCGGTCACTTATCAACGAGTGATCCTCCAGGTAACCAATTGAGACAGACAAAACCAATTAAGCGTTTATGATCCACTCCATGACCTTACACATCACTGAGGTGATAGCGATAAGGCGGTAATTAGTAGGGTCCGACCGATCACCCTTTTTGCGGATCGGTTGCACATTGGCCTCCCACCAAGATTCCGGCACAACACCTGTGCGGTAGGACACTCGGCAGAGGCGAGTCAGTGCAGGAGACAATTGGGCTGCACAAGCTCTTAAAACCACCGATGGTATCCCATCCGGACCACTGGCTTTCCGCACATCGAGAGACCGTAACTCACGCCGCACATCACACTGCCTGATGCGAATATCCGCCATTGAGAAACCGCAATCAGGCAGTGTGGGCAGCGTCTGGGAACCACGGTCTTCGAGGCGGGAATTAGCCGCAAAGAGATTTGCCAGCAAGGCAGCCTTCTCTTGCGGCTTGTGGGCCAGCGACCCTTCTGGGTACCTTAGCGGTGGCAACGCTGGACGGCAGAAGTTAGATTGAACGGATCCACATAACATCCATGAATAACCGGGATACAACAGGTAAGAATTATCGGCCGGACAACGAATCTGCGTCTCCGTTAGGAAGAGCAAAGCAGGCCGGGCCGTCTCGAGATGGTGGTGGACGGCATTGAGGTCCGTATGGAGTCCGCGGATGTTAGTGAACTCCACAGTGAACGCGGTGGTGGGGTTATGCACCGCTGAAGGACATGCTCTGTTTGATTGCACTGTCATGGTAGAAAGGATGGTATTGGTGAAGAGGCAACGAGGGGTTAAGGTTCGGGCACTAAGAAGGTCGAATGGGCACCGGCACGAAAGGGTCGGCAGGAAGCGAATTGATCCGCCGGACGGAAGGGCCCCCATACCCTCCCGGGATGGGCCGCCGGGACCCCACTTCCGGTCACCAACCGGCACGACGGACCCACCCAAGATTATGCGCGGCATGGTGAGGCAGCCTCTCGAGGTGGTTAGCCCCTTTTGGGCCCCTGTACTATACCGCGGGAGGCCAGCGGACAACCGTTTCTACGGGTCTCCCTGGCCGGCGAATCAACATTCCTCCCTTCGACAAACGACCGAAAATACCCACACGGTACAACCTCATGCCCGGACTCAAGCCCCTCGAAAAAACCGGCAAACCATGGGCTGATCCCGGAACGCGATCCCCTTACGGAGATCACTATGGTGGTATTTACGCCTCGTGGACGGTGGTCGCTACCTGGGCGGACACTTAAGTCCTACCACCACGAACTATGTGACTCATTTGGCACTACCCAGGGGTCACGTGTAGGGAATCTAGAGTCAAAGCCTACGGACGCGAGTGACGTTAACCCCCTAAGGTCCGGCAAAAGAGCAAATAGATCACCTGGTAGATGATAACAGATGGTAATGGTGGTATTTAACCAACCATGACTAACCACTACGCTCGACTGCATTACTATAACATTACGGATGTGATGCGGGCCCATCAAAATGGAAGGAGAGCGGGAATAAAAAGGATAATTTAAATACGACAATTTTACTCATCGAATGAAATGTGGAACCCAAATTGTCTCTTCAAATTTATCACATGTGAGACAGTGGTGCCTTGCAAGAGCCTTTCTATTCCTGCTGAGTGACTGACAATGGCATGGCTCTCCCACTTCTAAAAACTTCATCAGTTTGTTTACCTATTTGTATCGTTGAACAAACTGTCTATTTAATTTCACGATGAATATTGTATTATTATAATATTTTATTATCTGTAATCTTTTTGAGATGCAATAAAAATAAGACATTTTAGTGAAGTGCGTCTTTAAGTTTAGTTCAGTATTCTTTGCACTCAATCATGCTAGGATTTAGGCTATAATAACGTACGAATTAGAGGTCAACATTGATGGATATGTCTGGACGAATTACAATTAAAATGAGACTTTGTACCGTTCTTGGCGACCTTTAAGGCCATGATAATTTTTTTAGCCAAACGAATAGTTATTGAAAACAAATGTTAAAAACTTCACTGAATAAAATGTGTGTGGAAAAACTTGCCTATACATTATTTTCCGGAATTTCAAAAGTTGAGACTTCTAAGTATTTAAATGAACAAGAAGACTAAATTTAAATTAGTCGCGGTATTAAAATTTGGGTCAGAGGACCTGAAAACTAATTGCATTACTTATTTCATGTCATTCGTCAAAGCTAATTAGTTTTTTAGCCCAACTTTGTGAAAAATACAGCTCCAATTTATAATTATTCTTTAATCCGAGCTATACTAAATACTAGTTGTTCGACACGGCTCTACCCGTGTGTAGACATACCTTTTGAAAATATTCTATCGCCTTGTTCATTAGGGATAATGTAGGATTGTAATGGCGAAAGAATTTTCAAATTGGTCCAGTAGTTTCAGAGCGTATTCAATACAATCAAACAGTCCTTTCAAGTATCAAATCTTTCCTATTAATATTAGTTAAGAAAAGGAAAATGTTGATTCGTAGTATTTTACTGTTTTTGAGGATTTGTAACTTATCATGAAGATATTCAGATATGATTGTCATACACATTAATGGTACTTCGATTCTTTAGTCTTCGTTAATAACATTTTAAGGTTAACTTAATATTGTACAATATAATCTACAGTTAATTTACGTGAGCCAACTATTTTACTTCAAGTATTTTAAACTATCTAAAATACTTGAACAATTAAAAATTTTCATGTCATGTCCGGCCAGCGACGTGTCGCAAAAAATCTTTCTTGAGTTGCAATGAGTGACGCCGCCGACTAACCCGCCAACAAAAAGTTGTCGGCGAGAAGGCTGCTTTAGTGTCAAGTGCGCTTAAATCTGCGCGTCTAGATACTACCCTTCCACTTATGCGAAGATTAATTAGCACATTTGACAGACATATCTCGTTTCTTTTATCAACTGAAGTACATAACAGAACAGAATCAAAGCTTAATTACTGCTTGTGATTGCTCTGTTAAATCAAATTGTATCTCAAAGCATGTACTCTCAGTAACGCAGAGCTAGGAGGGTATAAATATTTACCTAGTACTTTGGAGATTTGGAGATCGTTGTAGGAGACCTGTGTTCAGCAGTGGACTTCCTGGTTAAAAAGAGATAGAGAAGTACAGAGAAAGATAGAGAGAGATTACTTAGGATGTAATACAAACTGCACGATCCACACTACGTCACTACATCAATTAATAACCTCCCAAACTCACAAGTCAATATCACAGGTGAGTTACTGGAAACATCAATAAAACAAAATTGCCAATTTCAACAAGCAATATGAATAATAATAAGTAAATTAAATTTCAGCGTATTTCACGTGTAAACCAGATGAAAACGCATCGCATCCCAGTTATTGCAACATGCCAATATCAGTGACAGCAAATTGACAAGGACTGAGAATTGGATTCATACAATCACGTTTTGTGCCACGAGGCTCCATTTTGTTGATTGCTTGTACAATTTACGTATCAGGTAAATTCAAAAGCATTTTTAGAATACCATGATAAATAGCCTCAGTGGCGTAGTTGTATGATGCGCTTGCAAAGCTGAGGTCTCGGGTTCGAATCCCGAGTCGGGCAAAATGATATTGGAATTTTTCTATTAATTATCAGCCCGGAGTCAGGAATTGGTGCCCGATATGACGATAGGCTCGCCTCCTATGACATTATGGGACGGAACATACAAGGCGAAATGTGGGCACCTCTGCCTACCCCTTATGGGAAAAGGCGTGAGTTTATGTATGTATGTATAAATAGTTTCTATACACCTGCTAAGATATTGTTTATTTATTTATTTGGGCTTTATGAGACACGAAAATAAAATAATAAAACACTCAAAACTAAATATACACATGCTAAACCTAACATAGCGAAGTAAAAAAAAAAAAACTGAAATTCTAGAGCTAATGTGCCTTATGTAGGTAAAACAATGAATAAACGAACGAAAATAAAATTCTAAAGTAAGATGAACGTTCGACGTGTCTTTTATTACTCACAATCCTCTAAAATAAATGAAAACCATAATCATGTCGAACGTCATAAAGTCAATCGTAAATAGCAGAGTGGAGAACCTATTCCGGCGTGAAATCGTCAAACGTTCTGTGGATGTTACTCAAATACATCCACCCGTTCTTGTCACTCACTATCTGAAGAGTTAGATAGAGCGAGACAGCAATACTCCAATATTAGGAGGATGTAACAAGTACAGGGATGAAATTCCAATATTCTTTTTTCACAAAAGAACTACTGTCGAGGTGTCAGTGTTCAGCAAAATACGTAGTCGGTCGTCACTCGTCCCGTCATATCCAATTTTGTGTTGAAGAATGCTCTATCTGTGGAAAAATATTCCGTTGCTAATACTGGCTTGTGCTGCCTGAATTTTTAAAATATTGAAACACATTCAAGGATTTTCGTTCGTTTTGTGTCAAGGTTGCGCTTCGTTGATATCCCAATGATTTCTGTAGCCGCCATTTACGAAAGACCATTGTTGATTAGCTGACGGCAACGGGAGGGTAAATTGGAAAATTTGACATAAATTAGGAGAAATGGAAACTTCTGAACTTCTGAACAAAAACAGCGTTTTATTGTACAAAATGTTTCTGTAAGACCATGTAAAATTTGTTTGCAGATAAACAGTAGTTCAGATCGAGAGTTTTCGATAACGTTTGTGGTATAATACGAGAGTAAATTATGGCGACAATTTAGCATTGGGTTTTCCTTTTATTGATCGAAAACGGTCAAGCATACCTGAACACAAATATTTATTTTTAAAAATGTGACTGTTGGTGGGTCCCTGTATATTTTGCCTGTAATCTGGCTGCACATACACGAAAAGTTTAAACAGGAGTTATTTAGTCTAAGGTTATATTTCAAATGAAGTTGAGGCAAGCGGAGATGAACGATGCAAAGCTGTGCAAACAGGTAATAATCCACTGTACGAGAAGAGCTGTACAGCAGAGATTAGCAAAGATTTATTGAAGAAACTAAATGAGAAACAGTATCTTTCAGCGAGTGCTATTAAAATGTGTTAGTTGCATTGTGTACTAAAACTACCACCCGGCTTCGTTTTCCATAGCTGTCTTGGTATCCTGTAGTATAGAATTTAAGTATTTCAAAATAAAGATAATAATATAATATTTATCACAAGACAATCGTCTTACAATCTTCCACCTAAAATTTCGCACCAAAATTTACGAGTACGTCTTTTACCAACAAATGTAGATCTGAAGTTATCTTTCGCGCTCTATTTCACCAAAATCTGAAACCAATGCCTCTTGAAAATACCTCTCGGGGAAAATCATTCGTGAATCTATTTCACATCCAGTATCGTTTCTTGAATACGCTTTGTTCGTTCTGACGATGCATACTTGAGCACCACTTGTTCGAAGGCCGAGAATCTAACTGCTGTATTTAACCCCGGCTTTAGTTACGGTACATTTCCAACTTTATTACCAGCAAAATAAAGCCGAGTTTTAGTTGAATAAACCTAAGAAAAATTATAACACCCACAGTACAATTGGTATGAAGTGGCAGTTTTGAATAAGGCTCTAAATCAAGCGATTTCTGTGGGGAAATCTGAGTTATTGATATTTTTGGCTTAACAACAAGTAGAATGTTATGTTTTTTTTTTTAATTAAAATTAAGAATTTAGTTGCTCATATGATGGTCGATCAATCACTATAATTTAGCGAAATTATAATCTTCGTTAAAATTGAAATTAAATTAAGGCAAAAAATATTAATAAATAATGTTCGTAGTGGCCTGTTGGTAACGCACCAGACTTGGTTGCCAAAATATTCACGGGTGGCCGCGGGTTCAAACCCCTGGTCAGATTTTTCAGAGTCATGTGTGTATTGTATAGTCAATTACCACGAACTTTGACGGTAAAAGAAAATATCGTGAGGAAACTTGCATACTATAGTGAATTGTAAAAATGTTAATCGTATGTAAAGTCCGTCAACTCGCATTAAGCTAGCGTGATGGCCTAACGAATCTCAATTGTAGAAGAGGCCCGTGCCTTGCAGTGGGAAGTATATGGGCTGATATAATAAATACAATAATGGAATACTTCCTATAATAATCAATGTGATGTGATGTGATGACCAAAAAAAAATATAATTAACACGTACAATGTTATTATTGCTAACAATGTTCTATCCCTGTTAATCTTAACACTTTAAATGTTTTTCCTACGTGACCTAAGATTGAAACCTCAAGAGTTTTCGATTCGTATTCATACAAGTAAATCAAGAATTTTTTTTAAAGAAATAATTCAAGAAGAATACAAAACTAATGCCTAATAACTAAAATATTGCCAACTCTTTGCTCCTTCATAATATTCCAAGAAATCTGAACGCATAAATACTGAGAAAGTTATCAACAAACTCTTACTTAAACATCGTTAGAGCGGAATCCTTTTGAAAAAATTTGAAAAATTAAATGAAATTTTTCCTGTAACATTTCACTTAAAAAGTTTGAAAAGGCTGAACCCTCAAACCGATCGGTATTGGAAAAGTTTTCAACTCATTCTCTGTTATATGTACCGAGGATATTGTCCATTGAAAATTAAACGATAATAGATAAAATGGACGGCATTAAGCTAAATAATTTCTGGGGACTCAAAATTCGGTGTAGGAGATTCATATTTGCAGTCATTACAGGTATGTATTGATAGTCAATCACCACGCACAAAAACGGTGAAGGAAAACATCGTGAGGAAACCTGCATACCATAGTGATTTTACAAAAAGTTCTATGGTATGTAAGTTCGCCAACCCGCACTAGGCCAGCGTGGTGGACTATATGGCCTAACCACTCTCAATCGTACTGTCGATTGTAGAGGAGGCCCGTGCCCTGCAGTGGGACGTATATGGGCTGATACAAATACATATATCCAATACGAACTGGCGGGACTTTCACACGAATATTGAAAATAAGGCTCTTAACAAAAACATACTACAATTTATAATTGTATAATATAAAATAAAATTTATAACTGAATTAAACGAACGAATATGTAAATTTTCATCTCATAAAAAAACCTTTTGCGCGTTCACTCTGGTTACATTTTAATCCATCTGTTTTGACATGCACCTCATTTATACCGTCATAGTCACCATTGTAAGTAACTCGCGTTTTGGTTTCAATTTTTGTAGATTCGGTTTCGTGCAGTCCCATATAATAGGCAATTGTCATAAATTTATATTATTGGTTATATGGAGAGGTTACGTTATTTGTAATAATACTCAGGTTTTCTTTAAATTCCTTAATAAGTAAATTACAAATATATTAGTGGTAAGGGTAATAGAAAGGATGCAACATACACGACGTGAGGCCATTTTCCATAAGGTATTAAAAATATTAATATCTCCGTCATTTTACAACCAATTTTGATATCATCGAATTTATGTTTTTTTATAAGCGATATTTATAGGAACCATGATATACTGCTCAAAATCTAATCTTGGACACATTCCTATTATATTGATAGATCTCTCACCCATCATCTGCAATAAATTAAATTAAATTTGAATGATATAAAAAGTAGGTTTAAAACACGCATCATCCTGTTTCAACAAGCAAGACATTACGCTCAAGTATCACCAATCTAAAAAAATATGAACCAAAGTATTCTTCCACCCTTCACGTGACATGAAAAGTCTCCCAAAATTGACAATAGAGGTCCCTTACAAAGTAAATGCCGCCTACGAAAGCAATGACTCCAAGTGCTTGTCGCTTATCACGAGTACAATAGATACGCGCCTGAGCCCGCTATTAACGATTGAAGAGGATCTTATTTCCCATATCCGAGCTTCGGTGCTCAAATATCCTTTAGTTATATGATGCTTGTGTTTATATGGATTTTTTATGATTCCGAGGAGACATATTTGAAACTAGCGGCCCAGCCCGGCTCTGCTCTAGTGCGGATTTTTTTTTTGGAATATTCTATCGCCTGTGTTCATCAAGAATAATGCAGGCAGGACAACTAGTTTTTCAAATCGGTACTAGTTTCAGAGCCTATTCAATACAAAAAATCAAAGGTTTCCTAAAATTAAATGAAATGTTTTTATTGGTCATGAAGACATATAACATATAATTGAGCTCAAAACTCGCATTTTTTTTGTGATGCTTTAAATATGGTGTTTGCCTCCTCTGCCTAACTCTTCAAGGAATAAGGCGTGAGTTTACATATTATGTATGTACGTTATTATAAAACAATTGCTAACTTATTCTATTTTTGTTTATGAAATTATATTTGCAATGTCGTATATTTATTGTAATCTTGCTATATTAATACTGAGAGTATTAATATAGCTCTCACTCATGATTAATTTTCTCCTTAAAGCTGTCACTGGCAGATGTTCAAGCATTTATTACAAATTTAATTACAACCAATGCGTAATTAAATTCTTTATTAATTAATCGAGCCACTTGTGGAGCGTTTCATATAAGTTTTAATTACATGCTATTAGCGACATTAATGAATTTTGCGATGTTCAAGAGATTATTTTAATTATGAAGCTTATTTAATATTCATGATGTCAAAACTTTTTGTTTGAACTGGTTATGGAGATCAGTGTGAAAATATTTGGAGGAGCTCTTTTCTTGTATTTTTTTCCAAGATGGCGAGCGGAGGATAAGCGTGGCGACCCCCCAAACTTAAGGTTAAGCATCTATTGACCCCCCACACATATCTCAAAAATAAAATTGCGTCCTCTAAAAATGCAATATTCGGTCCTTAAATTGTAACATTTCAATGGAATACAGGTCAATTTGAATGTCTTGATCGCCACAATAATGCTCTCATGTTGGTTATAACTTGACAAAAAATATAAGATGCGGTGACAATTGGTATTAAAGAAAAACAATTATACAACACTGTTAAACATATCATTGCGTTCGTTGAATAGTTTTATACGTATTTCTAAACACTTCCGTATGGTTTTTGTATGTTTTGTGATTTTATATAACTAAAGAACCCATTAACAAGCAATAAATAAAAATAACAAGTACTTATCTAAACATTTTCCGTGGTAGTATATTTTATTTCCATATTTATATTAAATTCGATCTTAGCGCCCTCATTAAAAACAGACTCTTTTTTTCCAAGCTATTTCTGGAAACACAATGAATCCGCTATACTACACATTTATGAGACACTACTAGTATAGTAGTTTTACAGTTTTGTATTTGTTAGTCATTACCCGGGTGGATTCAAATTGCTTGCAGTAACTTTTGTAGAACCATCATTCCAGTAAAGAGAGAGAGTAAGACACTCCAATAGCTTTTAGCATACATATACTGTGTATGCTAAAAGCTATTGGAGTGTCTTATCTATATATTAATACGTGATGCAAAAACTTTGGACCCCTTTTTACGAAAATTGCGCGGACGCAGGAGCATAAAATTTGGCACAATTATAGTTTAAGTGTAGGAGAAGTGCAGAACGCTAATATTTTTCAATAATAATGTTTATAAAGTACATTAAATCAATAAATAAAACATTACACACACTACCATGCATTTCACATACATACATACACAAGTATTTGTACACGCATACATACTCTGGTGTCAAATTGTTTCTTTTCTTTTTCATTTTGTTCTTCTGGCATAGACATAAAAAAAAGGTTTTATTTGCCTCATTTCATATAAAAAAATATTTTAATAATAGTGCATATAACTTAAAAACAACAAGGCGCCGGGTGAGGACGGAATCACTTCAGAGCTTCTGAAAGCGGGCGGAACGCCGGTACTGAAAGTCCTTCAGAGGCTCTTCAATTCCGTTCTCCTCGAGGGCTCAACGCCGGAGGCATGGAGCAGGAGCGTGGTGGTACTGTTCTTCAAAAAAGGTGATAACACTTTGCTGAAGAACTACAGGCCCATCTCGCTCCTGAGCCATGTCTATAAGTTGTTTTCAAGGGTCATCACAAATCATCTCGAAGGCAGGTTTGATGACTTCCAGCCTCCCGAACAAGCCGGTTTCCGAAAAGGCTTTAGTACCATAGACCATATTCATACGCTACGGCAGGTTATACAAAAAACCGAGGAGTATAACTTGCCGCTTTGTTTAGCGTTTGTGGACTATGAGAAAGCCTTTGATTCGATCGAGACCTGGGCTGTGCTACAGTCTCTTCAGCGGTGCCACATAGACTATCGGTACATCGAAGTGTTGAGGTGTATATACAACAACGCCACCATGTCGGTCTGAGTACAGGATCAGAGCACGAAGGCTATTCCACTACAGAGAGGCGTGAGACAGGGAGATGTCATATCTCCGAAACTGTTCACTGCCGCGCTGGAAAATGCCTTCAAGCTCTTGCAGTGGAAAGGATTCGGCATCAACATCAACGGCGAGTATATTACTCACCTTCGATTTGCCGACGATATTGTAGTCTTGGCAGAATCGCTGGAAGACCTTAGCACTATGCTTGAAGACCTTAATCGAGTTTCCCAACAGGTGGGTCTTAAAATGAACATGGATAAAACGAAGATCATGTCGAATATCCATGTTGTGCCCACCCCCATTGGAGTTGGGGGCTCGACTCTCGAAATTGTAGACGAATATGTCTATTTAGGACATGTGGTCCGGTTAGGCAGGTCCAACTTCGAGAGAGAGGTCAATCGGCGAATCCAACTCGGTTGGGCAGCGTTCGGGAAACTTCGCGACGTCTTCTCGTCCAAAATACCTCAGTGCCTAAAATCGAAAGTCTTCGATAGTTGTGTGTTACCAGTGATGACATACGGCACCGAGACGTGGCCTCTCACTGTGTGCCTCATTAAAAGGCTCAAAGTCACTCAACGAGCCATGGAGCGGGCTATGCTCGGTGTTTCCCTACGAGATCGAATCGGAAATGAGGAGATCCGTAGGAGAACCAAGGTTACCGACATAGCCCATAGGATTGGCAAGTTGAAGTGGCAGTGGGCCGGCCACATAGCTCGTAGAGCCGATGGCCGTTGGGGCCGAAAGGTTCTCGAGTGGAGGCCACGTACAGGCAAGCGAAGTGTTGGACGCCCGCCTACAAGGTGGACGGACGATCTGACTAAGGTCGCAGGAAGTCGCTGGATGCAGGCCGCTTCCAACAGGTCATTGTGGAGATCATTGGGGGAGGCCTATGTTCAGCAGTGGACTTCCTGTGGCTGATATGATGATGATGATGATGATGATGAATGCATAAAAAGTACATTAAATCAATAAACAAAACATTACATAAACCAGCATGCATTTGACACACGCATACACAAGTATTTGTACACGTATACATACTCTTTGGTCATATTGTTTCTTTTGTTTATTATAGACATAGTTGAATGTCAAACAGAAAAGTTTGTTTACTGTGGTTTTATTGAATGTCGAACAGAAAAGTTTTATTTGACGAATACTACGTGAAATACTGAGCCCAGAGTCAGGAATTTGTGCCCGATTTGGCGATAGGCTCGCCACCTATCACATCGTGGGACGGAACATACAACACCTCTGCCTACCCCTTCTGGGAAAAAGGCGTGAGTTTATGTATGTATGTAACCTCAAAAATGTCGAAGTATTATAATTGAACACTTTTAACATTTATTACTTGTCAAATTACAATGTTTTAAAACGGAAATAATGAAATTAACAATCATCCACTACCTCGGAATTTAGACCACACAACCTTAGACCAGCCCAACCGTCCACAACAGAGCGCCGCTCGCAACTGAATCGTGTACATTTTATATGTTTACGAAGCTACCTGGAAGACCAGCGCGCTAAATTCAAATTTTAAAAAGTTGTGAGCCTGAAAACCTACTCTGGGGTGCATGACACCCCACGCGACCAATTAAGGGTTAAATGTACACGGTCTATCATTATATGCATGAAGAAAGTTCTGTAGCAGCAATCTGCAATAACAACATTCAGGTACAAAAAAATACAATTTGCTATTACTGGTTCAAAGCAATTATTGTAGTTTACGATTTCAGTAATTGTATTTACTTCAGGATAAATAAGTGATTCTGAGAGATACGTACATTTAAATGTGCACGAATTATCAGAATAACAACATCATCATACAGGTAAAAACTTTTTCTCTTCTTGATTTGGTCGAATTTCGACCACTGGGCAACCACTAGTCAATATAAATACGTAGTCACAAATATATTATATATGTGATATAAGGAGGTATATATTTATTTAATGTGTTTAAATAATGTTACTGGCACTAGTTTCTATGTTTGAATGATTGACACAAAAGAATAAAGGGAGATAGACTTGGATTCAGATTGTCAAAAGACAAAAACGTGTTTTATTTTCACTTAAAAATATTCTCAAGAAAAACTGCATATAGTTCACAAAATACATCCCATATATATTGGCGACTCCTAGACGTACTCCTAGTCATAGTATATATAAACAAATAATTTAATATAAAATTCAAATCAAAAACAAAATATTCGTTAATTAAGTAAAAAAGTTTCCCCACCCCTGCCACTGGGTTAGGAGTCACCAGCATTTTTCATAATTCCCGATTATTTCAAAAAGGTTGACAGACGTCAAATGCGAGGCGTCTCGACTTCTGCCCGGGCAACATGCTCCCGCGGGATATGACGTTATGGAAATAAATTGCGGACCTGCGCAAACTTTGCCAACTCGTGGAGCGATAACAATCCCCGTTTGTTGTGATTCAGCGCGTAGTTGTGGATAATTTGGTATCGAGTGGGTTGTACCGAGTGTTTTTTGGTGACGTAATGATTCTGTGCTGAAGTGAAATAAGAATAAGTAGAATCAATCAGACCACTACCCACAGTTCAGCCATCGAGCACACGAATGGAATATTTTTAAATGCATGTATGTATCAGCCCATATCCGTCCCACTGCAGGGCACGGGCCTACTCTACAATAGTAAGTACGATTGAGAGTGGTTAGGCCATATAGTCTCGATTGTAGAGGAGGCCCGTGCCCTGCAGTGGGACGTATATGGGCTGATACAGATATTGTATGAGCATATACGACTTGTCCTCAGTACTATAAATATTTCAAGAACACAACTTTTCAAATGCAATCAAGCGCCTTACAAGTTGTCGACACGGCCAAGTTTTCGAAGCGGGAAAGTTAGAGATCTTGCTAATAATTTTGCTTTTACCTGAGCTCTTGTCACCGCTAATATCTCGCATCTGGTACCAGACCGAATATAAGGTGGTTTTCGAGATAATTGGAACCAAACTTTTATGTTAATAGTTCATGTAAGCCACATCATGCTGAATATCCCCAGTGAAGGAACCATTAGAAGATGCATCGAGATTTAAACTGTTCTTATCTTCTGATAGAGTTTAGCATACATTTGATTTTGAATGTTCTATTTTTTTATTTCTATTTTATATCATATTAAAGCCCTTAAAATACATAATAATATATTCTTCTTCTTCTTTCTACCTGGCGTTATCCCGGCTGGTGGCCAGGGTCCGCCTACCGGCAAATTCTCCTTTCGTCCTCAATGGTAAGGCCATTGACCCTCATATCTTCCTTGACGACATCGAGCCAGCGCTAATTTGGTCTACCCCGCGGACGAGGGCCGGGAATATTGAGGCTCAGGCACACATTACCGACGTACTCCTGTGGTTTCCTTAGGACGTGACCATACCATCTCAAGCGGGATTCCTGGAATTTATCAGCCACATCGCGGACACCAAGACTGCAACGGATGTGCTCGTTACGGATTCTGTCCATGTGCGTAACGTTGCACATCCACCGCAGCATCTTCATCTCCGCGACGTGGACCTCCTGGACGTGCCGCTTGAGGGCAGGCCACGTCTCAGAAACATATAGGAGCACCGGCCGCACAATGCTTTTATAAATGAGACCCTTGAGCCTCATCGGCATCCTGCGGTCGCAGAGTATGCCCGAGACCTCCCTCCATCATTATCTGTTCATATAATATTATTAAAATACATAATAATATACAGGGTATATCAAGACTGCTACCGAAAACGAAACCGGGTGGTAGTTTAAGCGACTTTAGACACAATGCAACAGAAAATATTGCACAAAAAAGCGTCATTTATTTTTGTTATTTTTTCCTATGGTCATAATATTTGGGTGGTAAATATTTTTTTCCTAAATTAATAGTGTATACCCTTTTATTTATAAATACTCTAAGGTACGAAAGAGTTTAAATTATTATTTTAGCAAAAACTGGATTTACCACCCAAAAATGATGATATTTAAAAAATCATAGAAAATTATTGTCGCGTTTCTTTGCCAAATTTTTAGTTGCATTGTGTTTATAGTCACTAAAACTACCACCCGGCTTCGTTTTCGGTGGCAGTCTTGATATACCCTGTATGAACAGATAATATATTTTTATAAAATCAAATATAACTATAGGTACCTGTTTTAATGTAAGTTAATTTAGTGAATGGCCTAATTGTCTGTCTAGGCTCAAAAGGTATATAATATTAAGGGACTACTTACAAAATCAGCATGCATAAACATTGTAAATGTAGACATTTTTTTTTAAATTCTGTGTCCCAAAATTAATATAACTATATACTTAATTATTTTTTGGCACCGTGATTACATAAAGTGATAAAACAGGTTAATCGATTCATGAAAACCAATAAATAAAGCACCAGGTAAAGTGTTGTTTCCCTGCTAGCGACCACTTTATTCTACATATATTTTGTGTTAAATTACCAGAAACCCCTTATCTCGTCTCCACACTTAATTAAAGACGATCGCACTTAGATGGGAGGGCAAGAGTCTTCTTACAAAATGTTGCTTTAGCAAACCATAATGGCCGTCGAAATATGATTAACTATACCTTTAAGTTCTTCCACCATTTTATTAATTTGATTTGTCATTTTCTAATTTTCTTTGAAATTAACGTGTCTCCACTTTTATATAACTCTTACATAGAGAGTATATCAAGACTGCTACTGAAAACGAAGTCAGATGGTAGTTTTAGTGAGTACAAACACAATGCACTTAAAATTTGGCAAAACAGCGCGTCAATTTTTTATGAGATTTTTTAAATATAATTTGTGTTTGGGTGGTAAAACCATAGTTTTTGCAACACCCATCCGAAGACGATGTCTGCTGATGCATCTGTTGACGTGTAGATGAGGCATTAAGAACATAGATTCTAGCGAATCAAATAATCGAACAAAATGAACTTCACAGACACCGCCGAAACTGACGTCGCGCCCCGAAATTATAATAATAAGGCTCGGAGTGAAGTTAAATTTAATTAATGTGAGACAACGGTGTCAGGAAATTGCTCGTTAAGACTTAGGCTGGCTTGTAATGAAGAGACTGAGAGCTGAGCGGAAGTTCGCACAAATGTTTTTGGCATTTATTTGCTTTCATGTTATTTAGACTTGTTTATAGAGTTTAATCGTAGAAGAAATAAGTACAGTCAATTTCTATGATTTATTCCAACTTCTCCTATTACCTAATTTAACTTTATGCTTTATTTCGTTGGGGGTTAAAGACAAGTTAGATATTCCCGGCGACTCGGCGAGCTTCAATGTCGGTGTCATTACATTGCGTGCCACTGTTGATCCTAGCTTACAAGAATTACAGAGGCCACTAATATGTTTATGGTGGTCGCGGGTTAAAATCCTAAGGTACACTTCTGACTTTTCGAAGTCATGTGTCTATTGATAGTCAATCACCACGCACTATAATGGTGAAGGAAAACATCATGAAAAACCAGCTTACCATAGCGATTTGTAAAATTTATATGGTGGGTAGAATCTGCCAAACCCACACTAGTTTATAATAATAATTATTAAATGGTTCTACTAATCATTCCGTATAATGGAATGTTAAACGCTTTCAAAATTTCATTGGAATTCATTAGATGAGGCCTCTGTTCGGTAATGAAGTTTCTATGGCTTATGAAACGAAAAGCAACACGTTTAATTCTGGGAATCATCCTAAAATATTTGTTATATTTTATATTTACGTAATTTTTTATTCGATATTTAATTTAATTCTAGCGGTCATATTCAATTTCATAAATAATTTTAAAACTGATTTTTCTCATCGAATGTTTCTTTCGGGCGACATATACGAGTAAATTCAGTTTGAGCGAAGACAATGTCTCAACCGTACTCTCAATTGTTGAGGAGGCCCGTGCCCTGCAGTGGGACATAAATGTGGGCTGATGCAGATCTGTAGCATAAGAAGAAAAAACATCCCATAGTTAAAATAGTTTTTAAAATTGTGTTCGAATAGAGCCGTTGATATTAATGAACTTTTTTCCATTCCCACTTTTTTACTTAGCTTTCCTATTAATGGTTGTGCATATTTTTCTGGTAAATTATAGTAACTATATACCCCACACTAAGCTCGAGTCTTGTGTCGTGGTTATCGGGAAAAGAGAGTTTTCAGTCTCACAAACACCCAGAAGCGAAATAAATGTTTGTGATATGCCACGGTGGATGTATATAAACAAATATATTTCTTTCATATTATTGCATTCAATATACAATCTTTGAGCAAATCCTGGAGTAGAAGGCTCGTCGGCAGACTACCCACTTTTCGACCCCAAAAGTGAACAGGTAAGGGAAGACAAAATAAAAAGAAGAATAAGTGGTTTGGACCTATATCTCACTCACCGAATATGTCCCAGATAGCAATTCTTTGCTTCAAGTCAGTTTTCTGTGGGTCAATTGCTATGCCACTTTTTACCAAATACTCATCCATTAATACAGGGTATATCAAGACTGCTACCGAAAACGAAGCCGGGTGGTAGTCTAAGCGACTTCAGACACAATGCAACAGAAAAAGTTGCAAAAAAAAGCGACAATTTTTTTTTTGTTATTTTTTTCCTATGGCCATATTTGGGTGGTAAATACATTTTTTCCTAAAATAATAGTGTATACCCTTTTATTTATAAATACTCTGAGGTATAAAAGAGTTTAAAATATTATTTTAGCAAAAACTATGGATTTACCACCCAAAAATGACGATATTTAAAAAATCATAAAAAATAATTGTCGCGTTTCTATGCGAAATTTTTAATTGCATTGTGTTTGTAGCCACTAAAACTACCACCCGGCTTCGTTTTCGGTAGCAGTCTTGAGATACCCGGTATAACGTGCCTGAATTGATTCCTGAACTACTACTGGTGTTAAGTTTCTCGTAAGTGAGGGGCCGCTTGGGTAGGTACCACCACAAAGTCTATTTTTCACGTCAAACAGCAGTGTAAATCGACATTGTAGCCAAATTAACTACTGATCATAATGAGCCTTAACATCTTATGTCTCAGGATGGCGAGCGTAGTGGAACGCCAAGTCTCGTTATTCATTGCAATAAATAATAAGCACTTGTAAAATACAGTGTCTCCACTGTTTTAATTAACCGAGATAAGAGTAATGCATAACGTGACCATACGTCCCGCTTTAGGCGGGACAGTCCCGCTTTCAGGAAGTCTGTCCCGGCGTCCCCAGCAAGTCCGACATAGTCCCGCTTTTGCAATCAGACCAAAAGATAGTTTAAAATGTATTACCCACTCGCAATGCTTTACCGAACTACTACTGAAACCGTTGGCTCGAATTATTTCAGCACTATTTCTTCAATAGAAACATGTAAAAAACTAAAAACTTTTTTACTAGTATTTAATTCCACAGATGTCCCGCTCTGGCATAAAAAATAAATGGTCACGTTAGTAATGCAACTAGTTGTTCCGCTACTGATAGTAATGAAATTTAAGTTCAGTAACGCCATCTAGTATGCTTTAGTCTAATATACAAACTGCATAGCTTCAAAATATTAATTGATTATCTACTGTAATTTATGGTAATTATTTGATTTAATTGTTTGACACTTAAAAATAAACTAGGAAACGCATAACTTAAATTATCAAAACAAAATAAATATTTTTACCATTTAATTACAGCGCCATCTTGTGTCGAGTAGCATTATCATGTAAATCTATTTTGTATGACAACAATTATACTGGCGGTCATGACTGCAGACGTAGTTATTGCATATTTCGATAGATGGCAACAAAACCAAAATTTATTATATAATTCAATATAATTATTATTCGAGACAATACGCTATCACTGAAAACTAGTGATCGCATTACTGTGTCACATGTATGCAGCAATTCGAAAAGTCTAACAAAAATCAGTAGTAGATCTCTCACATGTGAGGAGCCAACTGGATAGGTACTACCGCAATGTCTATTTATTCCGCCAAACAACAGTGTAAATGCAATGTTGTGTTTCTGTTTAAAATACATTTTTTTTTTATAATGGCCTGGCATAGTGGCGGCATTGCACCTGATGGAAAGTGCCAATGCCGCCCAGGCAGAGTATCCATTGGCATCGGACGGCAGTCCCATGCCAATGGAAACAATTATGCCGGCCTGCTTAGGTGCCTCTTCACACCACGGCGGAAGGACCCAGGATTGTAGGAAGGAGGGAACACGTGCGCCGGCAAACAATTCCACAGCCTGACGGTGCGGCACAGAAACGAATTTGAGAACCGTTTGGTTCGCGCCGGGATGGTGTGGACCGTCAAGCTATGGCTTCGCAAGCCAGCACGCGTGGTTCTGGTTTTATATGAATTCCTAAGCATTCATTTTACACTTTACTCAACAAATCAGTGATACCCTCAACAAGGGTCAGGTCAAAATTATCCTGAACCGAATGCACGAAGAGGTTGATGAAAGTGGATGAACCAAAAGTAATATGTCAGGATCGAGCAAAGTGTCGGTCTCTGCCTACCCCTATGGGATACAGGCGTGACGATTATGTATGTATGTAAATAACTCATTTCATTGTCCTATTTTTTCCTTAACTGTAAACCTAGATCTCGATGCAATACAGTTTTGTGACGTAATAACAGTTAGTTGGATAATTAGTGGGCCTCTGAAGCGAATTGGCCCAAGGTCCACAATTTCACTGGCCATCCCTTTCGCCCCTTATGACAACGTGGGGCGGAACATATAGGGCGAAATCTGTCTCTGCCTATCCGTTCTGGAAAAAGGCGTGAGTTAAATTATTAGTTTAAAAATTCCGTAGCCGTGGGATTAGTTTTTAACACACACTATCTCGAACCATCGGCTATCGTTTTACCGAGTGAAATTTATTACAGTGAAAACTAGCGGCCGGCCCGACAAAAAACCGGACAGCTCGTAAATTATACTTTTTAATGTACTGCATTTTATAGACTTTTATGCTAAAAATAGTTATCAATAGCCATCGACAGTTTTCAATTTTATGTTATGGTTTTACCAATATCATAGGCAATATTTATCAGTATCAGACCATGTACGTCCCACTGCAGGGCACGGGCCTTCTCTAGTGCGGGTTGGCGAACTTACATACCATAGAAATTTTTCTAAATCGCTATGGTATGCAGGTTTCCTCAAGATCTTTTCCTTCACCGTTATAGTGCGTGGTGATTGACTATCAATACACACATGACTCCGAAAAGTCAGGGGTGTGCCCTGGGACTCGAACCCGCGACCACCGTGAACATGTTGGCAGTCGCGTCTAGTCCGTTTACCAACAGGCCACCACGCACTTAATACAATATTTAAGCCGCCTTAAAATATATTTTTTGCATGCTTTATCATTACGTAGTTACATACATTTGTTTACTAAATGTGTGACTGATTAATGTTTGTACTTGGAAGATAAAAAAATAAAATATGAGAGGACTGGATTGACATACTTGAACTAAAAACAATGATTGTTAAATTTTTTGTCTGTGCTACAAAAAGGTTTGTACGCTAATCAGTGAAACTGCCTGGATACTGGATACTCTGCCTGGGCAGAATTTGCGCTTACCATCAGGTGCAATATAGCCACTACGCCCGGCCAAATTAAAAAATAAAAATAAATGCGAAACCAATTTCTCTTAAATTTGTGTCGGATAAGCAAGTAACTCAAATATACTTGTTACTTTTTCGAAAGGGGTGTGGGTGGATTACATGCCTTGAGTGAAAATGAGATGAAACAGAGCAGTCATTCATCTTATTTAAAATACATCTTTATTAGATACGTCTTCCGTCCTTTCTCATCTCCCAGACTGTTCCCTCTTATTCCGTCCTTCCGTTATTCAACATCTTAATCATTTATCCTTTAACTCTTCCCTACTTTCATTAGTCATCTCTTTCACACAAACCACGTTCCATACCAGTCATTCTTCTATCGTTCCATTCTAATTATTTTTCTTCATAACATTCAAATCCTACATCTTAAATATATGCTTAAATATGTGAGAATAGTTCCGTCTCGGGTCAAATCAAACCAAGATAGTCTCAGCAATCTTCAATGTATTTCATCTTAATTAATTATAATGATAATTATGGTTGATTAAAGTGGATGAAGCGATAGTAATATGTCAGGATCGAAGGATTAAAAGTCTCTAGACTCTGCTTACCCCTATGGGATACAGGCGTGACGATTGTGTATGTATGTATGAAAAAATATGAACATAAACATACACACAGAGCGAATACAAAACAAGAACAAAACAAGCACGACCTACCTGTACAGAATAAAACTTGATCTTGATGCTTAACTTGTACACAATGAGCAGGTTAAAAATAGAAGTACTAAGTGGAACGTAATGCGGAAACATGTAATATTAACTATAAAAACATGCAGTTAGGAAGAAAAAAATGTGTGTCCTTGTGCCACACGTAATCACTACTTGTGTTGATGTGCGAAGATGTATGGACAAATCTTATTAATATTTCAATTGCATAGTATTTTTAGAAATAAATATTATTCTTGTTGTACAGTAATTAAAGTAGCAAATAACAAAATTGGATCATACATTTTAGAAATTATTGGCTAACAATGAACATATATATATATATGCAGCGAAATGTTTCAATACGGCTAAGCCATACTGGAGCGCTGGTTACTATATTTATGTGAGATCCAAGTAACATGCGGTTGTTTAACTGAAACAGACGACAAAAAAGTAGTAAATTATAATTATTAATACTTCAGTCACAAGACCAATACTGAACATAATGAAAATTAGAAGAACAAAGATTTTGACACCAACTTGATAAAAGTAAAATGACCGCAATGTTGAAAAAAAAACGTAGGCTAATTTATTTAACCACCGACTTACGTAATGAGTACTAAGGGTCATGTGACACTTACAACATTCAACTAATTGAAAGACTCCTATTGATAACGTTACTAAAGAGCACGTCTCAGAAAAGTTAAATAAATAACACCCAATAGTCACATACATTGTCCTGAACCCACAGTAAGATCGAGTCTTGTGTCGTAGGTATCAAGAACTACGAGAGACTTTTTGGTCTGATAAACACCCAGACCAGAAAGAAATATACAAACTGAAATTATAAAATGCATGCGATGTTTTCAATAAAAAACATACCGCATCCATTTTATTTTTCATTTTTTATAAACACGAAATTGAATAAAATGACAAAGTCAGGTTCACATTAGTTTTTGTTAATTAAGTTTTTTTTTGTGAAATTACTCATGCACGAGAACATTTCGACGAAGAGGAAATGACTTATTATATATTACTAGCGGCCCAGCCCAGCTTCGCCCGGGTGCATATAGATTTCTCTACAATAATATGCACGTATTATACACATAAACCTTCCTCTTGAACCACTCTATCTATTAAAAAAACCGCATCAGAATCTGTTGCGTAGTTTTAAAGATTTAAGCATACAAAGGGACATAAGGACAGAGAAAGCGACTTTGTTTTATACTATGTAGTGATAGTGGAAAGACCTACATCTGTCACATCCGGGACTTATTTTATTTCCTGATCATTACACCGGCATCCATCCGTCAGCCAAAGGAAGTCCACTGCTGAACATAGGCCTCCCCCAATGATCTACACAGAGACCTGTTGGATGCAGCCTGCATCCAGCGACGTCCCGCGACCTTTACCAGGTCGTCTGACCACCTTGTGGGTGGACGTCCTACATTGCGCTTTCCGCTACGTGGCTTCTATTCGAGAACTTCTGGGCCCCATCGGCCATCAGTAGGATTATACTATTACACTACAAATATTAAATAAACGAAGCATAGTTGAAAACGGATTGAAATTGCAGGATTTCATATGTATGAAATTAATAATAAAATCTCTTAGATAGGCCTGCTTTACCACCATAATCCAGTATTTAAAAAAATAAAGCGAGCGTTAAATACACAGGAAAACTCAAAGGATTTGTCTGTGCTGTCTATGTATTTTTGCTTAAGATTATGTAGCGAGATATAATCTATGCGGACGTCCTTGTGTAAACTGCATTATTAAACGACCAATTTGTATGCCTAGTACCCCTTGTAGTAAGGTAGATAATAAATAATTATAGTCAGTTGTAAACATTCTGTGGTACGCATCTGTTGTGCGCTAATCAAACGGTAATTAATTTTTTATCATATCGCATACGGATATTTAGATTTTAATTGTGTATTACATCAATAACAAGTTCTATATCACCTGATATAATCTTTACGATATTACGTAATTATTTTTATATTTTTATTTATCTAAGTTGTTTCATTCAGTTTTCTTGTTGAGTTAAAGGTGACTTATCTTGCTACTAGTTTGTAACTGCGGATGTATTTTGAGAAAGGAAAACAAAAGGACCAAAGATAGTTTATAAGGGTTTTAATGGTGATTTGCAATGTTGCCGAATGAGTCTGTGGACAATAAAACAATTGATCATTTTGATATTTTACATACTTTTAATGCGAGGCACTATTACGGATTTATTTATCTAAAATGCAGATATTAATCTTAAGGAACTCTTCAGTAAAGAGCTGGCCACCGCAATTCTTATCACAACTTAGTTTAAAATTGCTATATTTACTGGTGGTAGGTCTCTCATATGTGAGAGGCTGCCTGGGTGGGTACCACAGCAATGTCTATTTCTCCCGTCAAACAGCAGTTTAAATGCACTGTTGTGTTTCGGATTGAAGGACATTGTAGCCAGAGTAACTACTGGACATATTGAGACTAAACATCTTATGTCTCAGGATGGCGAGCGCAGTGCAATGCCAAGCATTGCTTTGTAATTCAAGGTGTTGTTTGGTTTTGCTACTGTTCATGAGCGGTCGCATCGCTTACCATCAGGCGAACGGCATGCTCGTCTCGCCATTCACAGCAATAAAAAAAAAATGACCTGCTTGGTCACTGTTTGTAGCCCGTCTAATTATATAACATTTTTTAGTAATAAAAATAGAGAAATATTTATTTTCAGTATGTGTTTTTCATTAATACAGGGTATATCAAGACTGCTACCGAAAACGAAGCCGGGTGGTAGTTTAAGCGACTTCAGACACAATGCAACAGAAAAAGTTGCAAAAATAAGCGACAATTTTTTTTTTGAATTTTTTTTCCTATTGCCATATTTTGGTGGTAAATATTTTTTTCCTAAAATAATAGTGTATACCCTTTAATTTGTAAATACTCTAAGATATAAGAGAGTTTAAATTATTATTTTAGCAAAAAACTATGGATTTACCACCCAAAAATGACGATATTTAAAAAATCATAAAAATAATTGTCGCGTTTCTATGCGAAAATTTTAGTTGCATTGTGTTTGTAGCCACTAAAACTACCACCCGGCTTCGTTTTCGGTAGCAGTCTTGAGATACCCGGTATATACACCATAACTTGATTTATATTCTAAAAGTGTTTTACTAGGCTTTTTAAACACAGTAATTATAAAGACTGTTGTACCAATTACAATTTACAAGCTTCTCAACTATCATTTTTCCTTTTTTTATTCTTCCCATAGATCTTGCAACCATGGTGCTAACGCTTTACAAGATGGATGCCAGTCCACCCGTACGAGCTGTTTATATGGTCATAGAGGCCCTGAACATCCCTAATGTCAAGTACGTGGAGACGAACTTGTTGAAGGATGACCATCTTACCGAAGAATTCTTGAAGGTAAGGTTACAATTTTTGTCATTGGTAGAGGATTTAGAGATTTTAGAAGTGGTATGTGAGCTATTATTATCATATTTAGCCAGAGGGAGGAACACAGATTTTATATGATTTTATATTTTCAATTAAAGTTTACATTTGTAAATACCTTTTTTCTTGGGCTAATTACATTTAATTTACCAATTTATTTCTTAAACTCTCGATGTATCATTTTGATGATAAATTTCACGGAGCACATTTTACATACCGAGATTATCAACTCAAGGCTCTATGGCGTTAACCCCTAAAACGAATCGTGACAAACAAGTGTTTTTCTTTTTGTGAGACAGTGATATAATTAATAAAGTTAGCTAATTCCTAGTTTAGCTCAAAAAGGCTCTACCACTTTCACCTGACAATAATTGAACGTAAAATGTGTTCAATTCTAACATTTCGTTTACAGATAAACCCTCAACATACCATCCCCTTATTGACAGATGATGATTTTGTTGTTTGGGACAGGTAATAAGCAATAATTATATATCTTTTGTACACATTTAAAATAAACGCAATATACAGAAACAAATAAAAAATAAGCACAAATGGCGGTCTTAACGCTGAAAGCAATATCTTACAGCCAATCATGGGATGGATTTACAAGAAGGAGAAAGTGAGGGCAGTATAAAACAAATAAATAAAAGAGAGGAAACTAAATAATACTAACTAAACATAAAAAATATACCAACATAGCATACATAAATAAAGAATAACATACATATATAATACTAAATAAAAAAAAAATAGTGAACAATATATTTTTATAGCAATGCATGGCGAGAACAAGAAAAACAACAACAATGGAGAGGTCAAGTGGGGCGAAAAAAGGCAGGCTTTTGCCCAGCAGAGGGACACATTATAGGCTATTAAAAAAATTAAGACTAGACAAGCATGCCATGCGCGTGATAATATTCTGTCTACAATGTCCTTCAAATCGGAACACAACAGTGCATTTACATTTATAAGTGACCTATTATTTTATGTGCATCTCTTTATATAATAAAATGATTCCATTTATTTCAGGAAATGAGTTCCGTTACAAATTGTTGTAACCTTAGGTCAATCTAAACAACACGTAGATTTAAGTAAATTATGTACAAGTTATAATTCATACGGTCACCGTCGCAAATAAATATAGATATCATAACTCTAATATTCCTCTTTGTAAATAGAACGAGAAGGAAAGCAAAATTTCATAATATATTTCATTTATTTCAGTCATGCAATTTGCACGTATTTATTCAACAAATACGGCAAAGACAGTCCCCTGTATCCGTCCGATCCGAAGAAGAGAGCCGCCATTGAGATGAAGATGCATTTTGACAGCGGCATTCTGTACCCAGCCCTTCGTGAAAATGATGTGAGTAGACATATTGCGTGCATTTATATTGGCTGTCAATCACCATGCACTAAAACGGTGAAGGAAAACGTCGTGAGGTAACCAGCATACCATAGTAATTTGTAAGCATTTCTATTTTATTTTATTTTATTTATTGGGACAAGAAACGGTTACATGTATACATATCTTATAAAAACTAGTCTTAATCTAAGAGGTTATATAACACATATAACCCACACCATTGTCCACGGATTGGCATAATGTGATATTGTAATTTTAGCAAACAGAAGTCTACAACTATTATGAAGTCGCCTCAGGCAATTTGATGATTTTTTAAATATCGACATTTTTGGGTGATAAATTCATAGTTTTTGCTAAAATAATAATTTAAACTCTTTTACCTGTATCAGCCCATATTCGTCCCACTGCAGGGCACGGGCCTCCTCTACAATCGACAGGACGATTGAGAGTGGTTAGGCCATATAGTCCACCACGCTGGCCTAGTGCGGGTTGGCAAACTCTTTTATACCTTAGATTATTTATAAATAAAAGGGTATACACTATTATTTTAGGAAAAAATGTATTTACCACCCAAATATGGTCATAGGAAAAAAATAACAAAAAAAATTGTCGCTTTTTTTTGCAACTTTTTCTGTTGCATTGTGTCTGAAGTCGCTTAAACTACCACCCGGCTTCGTTTTCGGTAGCAGTCTTGAGATACACTGTATATGTGTATGTATATATTTTTTATTGCAAATGAATGGCGATGTTAAGTCTCAATATACTTATCCACTAATTCTGGCTCTAATGTCCTTCAATCAGAAACACAACAGTGCAATTACACTGCTGATTGGCGGAAGAAATAGACATTGTAGAGGTACCGACACAGGCACCCTCTCACATATTATGAGATACCTACCTACCTAACCTTCTAGTAAAAATATGCCCTAACCACTCTCAAACGTACTCTCGAGTAGTAGAGGAGGCCCATCCCCTGGGCCCATCATAGCCTATCATATGGGCTGACACAGTGCATTTATTAATCATCGCGTGACTTTTAGACCACAAAGGATATTTTATTTTTCAAATAGTTAAAGTTACACCTGACTGAATACTACAATTGGAAAATTATATCAAAAAATTCGTCGTTTTTAATTTGTCGAATCGAACCACTCATTTTTATCCAACGCTTAAAAAGACAGAAATCAATTACTTATTTAATTTGCTTAATAGACTCGGTCGATATACAGCGTGCATGCTTTGGCCAATTTTATAGGAACAATATTTCCAGAACCCTAAAAAAAGCATCGACTAATAATAACGATTCCCGCATGCAAGCTGTAGCTGTTGATTGGAATATCAGTCGAAACCAAATATTGGAAAAAAAATATTTTGACGCTTTGTACCCTAGGTACCTACGAGTACAAAAAAATTTCGGCAGCATTACATGAAAAAAAATATGCATAACTGGCGATCTTCTTGCTCAGAGTAATTTCTGCTGGAATGGATAAACGAGAGAGAACGGAAGTTGAGCCAGCTTCAGGTGTACGAAAAATTGACACATTGCGACTTAACATTTTATTTCCAAGGATGGCGAGTCCAGTATGTCAAGTATGCTTTATAATTCATTGTGTTGTTTGATTTTACTACTGTCTATGAATGTACCATCGTATCGCATTTTTTGCATCGCCTGGCATTTTGTCATCGCCCATTAATTACTATAAAAATGAAAATCTATTGATCAATGTAAATCAGTCATAGTTGATTTAGGTGATTTTTGTTATATATTTTTGTTATATAGATTACGTTTTGAATGTCAATGAGGCATCACAGAGGCAAAATCCTTAAAACTAGCCCGATTATCGTTTTAACCAAATCTTAATCCGATAAGTAGAGCCAATGTCAAATACGTTTGAAATTATTTTGCTACATGGTTTTGTTCAACAGATTGCGACAGTTTTTTTCTGGTCATTTAATTGTGTTATATTATTGTTATAAAGCGGTAGGAAATCCTTGAGAGAGACCTGTGTCCATAATTATTAATTATTGTAATTTCAATTTGTAATCGAAATACTTATATACATTTATCCAGAAGGGGTCCTTATATTTCGCTTTGCGTATTGCTTCTAGTATTGTGTTTGGGAGCACTGATATCGCCATATACATACGCATACGGGTAGAGAGATAGAATATAGACCGCCACTTTGCTCGATCATGACATATTATTTTCGCTTCATCCACTTTCCATTAACCTCTTCATGCATTCTCGTCGGTTCAGGGTACTTTCGAGCTGACCCTTATTGAGGGTATCACCGATTTGGATAGCGTAGGTTCGGTGAAGTTGACAGCTACCGACTCTTCCATCCAAACTCGCTTTGTCAATCTATCGCCACATCGTGCACAAATTTCTGACTCCGGGCTGATAGTGAATTGAAAAATCCAATATCACCGCCCGATCTGGGATTGTAATAGTACCGTTTTACAATTGTAACATCTAGCCAGTCTAATCTAAATGTATTTTGTCAAATATCCTTTACAATTTCATCATCAACTATGAAAAAAGGTTCACCTATTGACTATGGACATGCTAATACATTTATAAATCTCCAAATAATACGGCGATTATGCAATAATTTTTCCTCTATTCTTTACCAACATCATGTACTTTAAATGCCTTAATGCATATAATGTTTACTCTAACAATCACAGCGTAATTATCTTCCGACTCGACCATCCTTCACATCAGCCGTTGACAATTCAGTTCTATATTCAAATCCCTATTCTATTCTTCTTAATATTACTGCCAGTACCATCGTCGTACTAGAATAGGTGACCTTACTGATCGCTCATAAAAATCATCCGTTAGCATTAATTATTACTGATTGCATTGCTAATTCCTTAATTAAGTAGGCAGAGTACACTACAACATTGAAGCTTGTATCACTTAACGTATGTTTTAAACGATTGTATTATACAAGTTACAAATAACACGATAATTGTGTGATGTAAGTTTTAGACTCGGTAACTAGTTAAGTAAACGGTAGTACATATACTCACGCCTTTTTCCAGAAAGGGTAGGCACAGGTGCTGACAAGATATCCACATTTTGTCTTGCGTGTTCCATCCCATGAGGTGACAGGGAGCGAGCCAGTCGCCATACCGGGCATAAATACCGGATTGCGGGTTGATTATAATCAATAGAAAAATACAATATTAATTTGTTATACCCCGTATTCGAACCCGAGATCTCAGTAGGACGAAATAGAATTAGAAAAAAATCAGAATCTTCTTTTTTCATAAATATCAGACAGTAACATTGTATTACTATGTATCTAATCAATACTGATGTGTTTATTTAAGTATTGTTCAAGCATATTATGTTTGATTTATCTGATAAACAAGTTTCTGATAAAAACAAATAATCAATGATAGCTCTTACCATGTTAATAGCTCTTACAAATGTTTGTTTGGACAACAAATGTTCGTTCCGGGTCTGTGTGTTGGCTAGTTCTATAGTCTGTCAAAGTTTTCTGAATTATACGAGAGTTGTATCTTAGTGTGTTAAAACCATGAATGCGTAAATAGGGTATTCCACTCATTTTTGGAAAGTATAGTAAGTTGTCCCAAAGGTAAAAATAAACTGGCAAAACATATCATTTTTTTATTTGATCGACAAGTCCAATAATATTTAAATAAATTGTATTTTATTTAAATATTTTTTATAGGAAGAATAGTGTCAGGAACTGCTTCATTAACACACAAGTTTAACTATTTACTAGTATTAATGGATTTTACAATATTTCACGATAATACGCATACCCTCAATTCATATTACAATTTCTAACAAAATTCTATTTTTCAGGAACCAATATTTTTCTGGAACGACCCTATGTTAAAGCCTGCTGGATTAGCCAAGATCAAATCAGCATATGATTTCCTGGAGAAATTCCTTGCGTCCTCACCATGGCTGGCCGGAGACGAGGTGACTCTTGCGGACATCAGCTGCGTGGCTACCTTCAGCTCGTTGAGGGAGCTGCTACCCCTGGATCCTAAGGAGTAGGTTCATTGACTATTATGGATCCTACTGCTATGCTATATTTTTATCGCAGAAGGTATATCAAGACCGCTAGCGTAAACAAAGCCGGGTGGTAGTTTATGAAAATTCAGATCCAATACAACCAGCATTTTTCCAACAACTAAAATAAAATACGACCTATTTGTTTCGTTCCTTTTTCGTATCATCGTATTTGAGTGGTAATCCCATAGTTTTTCCTAGAGTAATTATACAAGCCCTTGCCTGTCATAACTTTATGAAAAATAATAGGGTGTACAATGGGTGTACATTATTATTTTAGGAAAAACTACGTTTTTACCACCCGAATATGATGAAAGGAAAAAAGAACAAAACTAAGTTGTCGCTTTCTTTTGCAAAATATTTTGTAAAATAATTCCCTGGACAAAATAATGTTATTTTAAAGATTAAAATTGATATTTTCACTTTCAGATATCCAAAGATGACAAATTGGTTTGAAAGATGTTCACAACTTGACTTCTACAAGAAAGGCAACGAAAAAGGTGCTATTGAGTTTGGACAACTGCTGAAAGAATATCTGGCGCGAGGCAAATGAAGTCTATATTTTTAAGAAAAGCAAATATTGATTGATAACTCGGTTTGATGTGAAAATAAAATAATGTATTATTAAAATATGAATTATCGATGAAATGTTACATCATCATTGGTAAATAATATTGAAATGTCTTTGTAATGTCGTATCATAATATTATATTACGAGAATTTCACTTCACTGTTTGGTAACAGTTTTGTTTTCTTGTATATTGCCCTGTATTACTGATATATTGTTTTACATCAATGTTTAATACATTCGGTAAATACTTTTTATTAAAACGTAGTATTATTTTCTGATTTCTTATCAGTTCCTAATCCCATGCCTTATATGTGCATGACTTTTTTAATTTGAAATAAAGTTTATTGACAATTGTACAAGAATTTTCACTTCTCTTTGCAAGCAGTGAATGAGGCACACAACCGTAAAGAGTTGTGTGGTTGAAAGATCTACAGGGTATATCAAGAATGCGACTGAAAAAGAATCAGGATGGTAATTTGAGTGACTACAGACACAATGCAAATAATTATTTTTATGATGTTTAAAATATCATCGTATTCGGGTGGTATATAATAGTTTTTGCTCAAATAATATTTTTATACCTTGCGTACTATAGTGTTTTTAAAAATATAAGTATGTACATTGTTATTTTAGGGAAAACTACGTATTTACTACCCAAATACGACTGTAGAAAAAAAGACACAAACATATTCGTCACTTTGTTTTGCGAAAGTCTAAGATAGATAGAAAGTGGTAAACACGATGACGGTAGGAACAAAATACAAAAAATATATTTTTATATTGGCAAAAAATTTAGTTGCTTTTTTTTGTGTCTGTAGCTACTAAAACTACCACCTGGCTTCGTTTTCGGTCACAGTCTGAATAGTCTGTATAATTCTATACCCTGGAGTATTTGCATGACTTGATTAAATTATAGATATTATTTATTGTGCGTCATACACACGTCCAACAAATTAGCAAGTGACTCACCTGAAACTATAGCTCAGTTGCCACACATTATTATTATTATTGCAAGGTCAAATACGTCTCAAATGTATGGCGATATCATGGTTAGTTTTTGTAACTCAGCCTAAAAATCAACGAAACACTAGTAAACATAGTCATTGTAGGTGTGCTACCGACTACTGAAATGGAAGTGTAGGTATATAAATATTGTGAGATGTCAGCCATCTCATTCACCGCATAAAGCAATTTGTCAAAAAATATTTATCGCGTCGGTTTGCTATGCTCAAGGTTTGTAAATATCAAAACAACGATTATTTAGGATACATATCATGAACTACAATTTTGATGTAACGGTATTGTTGGATTTGTTATTTTAAATTTTACGCCTTGTCATTCAAAAAGTTATACAGGGTATATCAAGACTGCTACCGAAAACGAAGCCGGGTGGTAGTTTAAGCGACTTCAGACACAATGCAACAGAAAAAGTTGCAAAAATAAGCGACAATATTTTTTTTTAAATTTTTTTTCCTATTGCCATATGTTGGTGGTAAATAATTTTTTTCCTAAAATAATAGTGTATACCCTTTAATTTATAAATACTCTAAGATATAAGAGAGTTTAAATTATTATTTTAGCAAAAACTATGGATTTACCACCCAAAAATGACGATATTTAAAAAATCATAAAAAATAATTGTCGCGTTTCTATGCGAAAATTTTTGTTGCATTGTGTTTGTAGCCACTAAAACTACCACCCGGCTTCGTTTTCGGTAGCAGTCTTGAGATACCCGGTATTTTGATCTATTACATCATGAATGTAACTAATCAGCCCATATACGTCCCACTGCAGGAAACAGGCCTCATCTACTATCGAGAGTACGATTGAGAGGGCTTGGGCCTTTTAGCTCTCCATACTGCCTCATTGCGGGTTGGCTGTAAATTATAATATGGATCCTATTAAAAATTGTAAAAACATTATTCTTTATAACCAACATCATCAAAAGTATCATTAGTGCTACCACTTTATCTTGTTTTCAGGAGCGTGTGCCTAATTTCCTTTATACTATATTGTAACAGTTATTCATAAACAGTTTTTAAGCCTATTATAGTTATAGAATGATTTGTCCCTTTCGAATGATTTTATTGAATATATTTAATACAGTTTGAGCGAAAACAAAAAAAACATTGAAATTAAAATAAGGCCCCATAGATATTGGATACATTTAAAACAAATGATTCACTTCCTGAATAGCAATAAGAATACACCAGAAGTACAAATTCTAGTATTTTAATACCAATAGACGACGAAATGCCACAAATCACCTAATATAATATGCATCTGCGTAAAAAAAAACTGAATAAACACGAATGGCAAACACACGTTAGACTCAATATGTTATAACTGGCTACAGCAAACACTGACCTTGTTTGTATGTTCATTATAATGTCATGAACATGAATGATGGTGCAATATGTGAAGTACAAGTTTAATTTAAAAAACAATGAATATGGTGTGTCCCAGAACACAATTAAAATTCTCGAATAAAACGGAATAAAGGATATGCTTTGTTGTTCTGATGGAAGTTAGAATTTCGTTTTATGCATCGTATAATGTACAATGTAGTAAAACTTATTTAAAATATGATTTAATTTATAAACATCTAAAACTTGTAAGTTTTAATTCTGTTTATCCTTCAGCCGCAGGAAGTCCACTGCTGAACATACTCCCTCCCATGGATCGCCACATAAACCTGCTGGAAACGGCGTAAATCAAAAACTTCTTGCAACCTTGACCTTAATCTTAACATTAATAGCTATAAATAAATAAATGTATTTAATCGACTTATTATTGCAATAAAACTATTATATATCACAATGAAAAGCCTAGTGATAAGATAAACAACAAATCAATTGCTACATGCATTTACTCAAATGAAGGCCATTAAGCACTTAAATGTACTCAGGTGGAAAATGAACTGACGGACAAAAAGAAAATTCTAGACGTGAGAGTAAATAAATATAAATTTTCTAAATGACTTGGCCGCGCACCAAGACCAGTTGTTGGCAATGAACTAACATTTGGAAATGATAGGTCCACTGGAATTACTTTTAAATCCTTTTAAACGACACCAGAGCTTACGATTGACGACCTGGAAAGGTGGAAAAAGAAAATTGCGTATATTGTTTTATATGAGGAATATAGTTTTGGAATATACATTTATATAGAAAAACCTGATAAAACCGACACATGAAAAAATAATCTCCAAAATAATACAATAAATAACTAGTCAGCAGAATTGAGAACCTCATATTTTTTGGAGTCTGAGAATCTCAAAACACGTTCTGTAAATTACGCCACCACACGCAAACGAAATGATTATCAATAAATTACACAGCGTTGTCTGTTGTGATAATGATTTAGCAAAAATATTTTGTCAACTCATCGTCTCCCGTCAACACATTAAATAATATGTTAAATGTCGCAATAAATAATATACATGCAGTGTTATCGATTAGGTATCTACCCAATATTACGTACATGACATGACAATGCTATAAACATATCAGAGAATATGATTCGAACATAGATGCACAATCGTCACGAATTTATCCCATAGGGAAAAGCAGAATGCATACTGCAAGGACAAAGTGGATGTCCTTGAAGAAATAAATTCAGCAGCTTTCCGTGTTTGACGAGACAGAACGAAAGAATTACTTTGATAAAGAATTACTTTACGGGGATCGAACCCGCGGCCTCTCGTTTCACAGGCGGCGTCTAACCGACTGCGCCATCGAGGCTGTCTGTCATTACATACATAGTAAACAACAACAAACAGTACATTGTAAACTGGTTTTGAAAAAAGAAACACTGAAGTTTCTGAATCTAAATGATGTTGATTTTAATGGATTAAATAAATTATTTTCATTTTTAAGGAATATTACGAAGTTACAATCAGATACCCAAAACAAAAATCCGTATCTAAATCAGAATGTTCATACCCTCTAGTTCAATAAATTTTACCTTGTGCTGGTCACAGACCTTAAGCGATAGTAGATATGTAACTGTACGAAATATTATCAGTTGTGTTTATAATTCAGCACATACCGTATCTACATTCCGTTTAGTATAGTTTTACGTTTCAAACCGGACTCATTGTGACACACACACTCGCTACTAGTCGTCGTGTACTCAAGCCGGCTCGTAAGGTAGGTTATTTCATATTTATCATTATTATATCCTATTTTGTGCATTCATACTTGAATTTTTAACCATAAATAACTATTTGTAAAGCCCTTTATCCTACATGTGAACAAACTACTTAAATTATAAATAATATTTTCTAAGTGTGTGAATTTTATTTAAGACTGACTATAAATTGTTTGACGGATAACCTCTACTTGACCATTAAAAAGTCAGCAATCAGCTGTAGAATTTCACTGCAATTCGCATTCTTTTCTACTAGTTCTTTTCTAGCGTATTTTTAACGTTTTCTAAAAAAATATAAAAACAAATGAGGTGCTGGCGAATAAAACCGAACCTGTCCCATGAATTAAATTTTACAGTAGAGAATGTACATGCTGTACATTTTTTTATATTCTAACTAGTGCATTTTAATACAATGTAACACCATTTATTTATGAAAAAAAAAAAACAATAGCCTACTTTTGATCACACAATACCATGCCTTAATTAATGTATGTTTTTCTTGAATGGACTAATCTGATATGATTTGGAAATGGTGGACAACTTCGAGTATGTTGTAAAATTTGTCTCGTTATGATTAACAAGTTTCAAAACTTTTAGCGTAAAGAAACCCAATGCAAGTGTTATACACTGTGTTATTATTATTCCATTTGAATTGGATTTTACTGTCAATACCGGTTATAATATATATACTTCACACTTTCACTTTAGCTGTGGTTCAAGCGAGCTCATATTATGGATGACACTCCGTGATTTTTATAGTTTCATATCTAGATTGTAATTGTGGAGGTAATAAACTACGTAATATCCAGTATAATAGTAACTAACTTAACCTTGAAGGGCGCAATAAAAATGTAATGGCTGTAAAAATTTACATTCAAAAATTTGTTTCGTATTGTACTTTCATGTTTGAGTAAAAGTAAATACAAAAACATTGCTATTGATAAAATTGTGATTAAAATGTTGTTTATTAATAGTTATGCCATAAATTCGATTCAAGTATACCAAATCACGGAGTAAGGAATATGCGACAAAGAATCTAATCAAACAAAGATAGAATATGCATGTTTATACAGATATATCAATCACTATACAAAAATAACATTTACAAATACAGTTTAAAACGTATTTTATTTATCGAATATTTTGTTTTATTTGCTCAAACAGAATTCAAAGTTTTTAAAAAGCGATCAAAATTGTTTAACTAAAACACGTTTTAAACTGTCTATTCATAAGGCTTAAAGTATAAAACGCGACATCTACTTACGCAAGTATGTATCGTTTCTAGCTCAATCCAGTTTAGAGCAGTATAATTGACCGGAGGAATACACTTATTGTAGTTACTCAATGCAACCAAGCTCCCATCCACACCGAAGGCCATAACATTACTCTGTAACAACATATATGATTACTAATAATTTTTTAGAGTTTTTAACCTATTTTAATAGAATATTTGTTTCCTTCGCTCAAACAGAATTGGAAAATCGATCGCGAGAAAAAAAAACAGGTAGAATTATTTTTGGAAAATGTTTAGTTGCATTGTGTCTGAAGTCACTAAAACTACCAGGCGGCTTTATTTTCAGTAGCAGTCTTGACATACCCTGTATACCGGGTATATCAAGACTGCTACCGAAAACGAAGCCGGGTGATAGTTTAAGCGACTTCAGACACAATCCAACAGAAAAACTTGCAAAAAAAAGCGACAATTTTTTTTTTGTTATTTTTTTCCTAGAGCCCTATTTGGGTGGTAAATACATTTTTTTCCTAAAATAATAGTGTATATCCTTTTATTTATAAATACTCTAAGGTATAAAAGAGTTTAAATTATTATTTTAGCAAAAACTATGAATTTACCACCCAAAATTGACGATATTTAAAAAATCATAAAAAATAATTGTCGCGTTTCTATGCGAAATTTTTAATTGCATTGTGTTTGTAGCCACTAAAACTACCACCCGGCTTCGTTTTCGGTAGCAGTCTTGAGATACCCTGTATACAGTATACGTAACTAAATTTTATGCAAAAAAATCTGACGATTTTTTTTGTTATGTTTTTCTATTGTCTTATTCTCTTTATCAGCCCATATACGTCCCACTGCAGGGCACGGGCCTCCTCTACAATCGAGAGTACGCTTGAGAGTGGTTAGGCCATATAGTCCACCACGCTGGCCTAGTGCGGGTTGGCGGACTTACATACCATAGAAATTTTATAAATCGCTATCGTATGCAGGTTTCCTCACGATGTTTTCCTTCACAGTTTTAGTGCGTGGTGATTGAAAGCTATCAATACACACATGACTCCGAAAAGTCAGAGGTGTGCCCTGGGATTCGAGCCCGCGACCACCGTGTACATGTTGGCAGTCGCGTCTAGTCCGTTACTGTATATAAACAAATATATTTCTTTCATATTATTGCATTCAATATACAATCTTTGAGCAAATCCTGGAGTGGAAGGCTCGTCGGCAGACTGCCCACATTTTGACCCCAAAAATGAACAGGTAAGGGAAGACAAAATAAAAAGAAAAATATATAAATATATAAAATATTTGGTCTGTGATAGTTTGTGAAATCCACTAATCCGCAATAGGCCAGCATTGGAAATTATGGCCTAATCTAAACCCCTATCGAATTCTCGATTGAAGCAGTCCCATCATAGGGAGAGAGGCATACTCAGCAGTGGCCAATTTTAGGTTAAAAAACAAAGATTCTCAGCGACATTGTTATAACAAACATAAATATGAAAGAGAATAAAAACAAAATAACATCAGATATGCGAATTGATGAGTGTAGTATATTACGCAACTATTTACTAATAGTCGCATTGAGTGTATTCATAGTGATAAGATAATGAAACATGTTTTCGCATTATTTTACTGATTCTGATATGCTCCGTGCATTTTAAAGTATAATTAAACTTATGAGTTTTATCAGGGCTTATTGTTACAATTGTCATGATATACAATTATTATTTGGCCATGTAATTATTTATTTATACAATAACATAGTAATATAATTGATTATTTTTCCGACCCAAATATCGACCAATAGAATTGCACCATTCGACGTCACGTGGTACAACCTACATGGTATTATACTGATAATTTTTTGAAAATTTTCTCTGGTAGTTGCTATATATAAAAAACAAAACATGATCCAGTCAAATTAACCACACGTCAAACTGACAGGTTGAATTCAATTGTGAAAATTGGAGATTTTGCATGAAAATGAGTTTGAAATTAAAATTTGGGACGGAAAAATAATCCCCCGAATACCACACGAGCTTCAAAATTATCTGGCATTTCCCTCAAGGTTCCCTGCAAACAAATAAAGTCGTCAAGTTTTGACTCCTTCATTTGTTTGCAACGAACCTATCGGGAAATACCCGATAATTTTGAAGCTCTTGTGGTATTATAAGTGAAAATTTAAAAAGTATTGATTAGACAAAAACAAAAACACTACTATGTACTCACAGACAAACCAAGTAATTGGTTTTGTGAGACTAATTGTATTTTTTTTTTGTTATTTTGTCTTAATATAATATAATAAATAAATTTAAAAAAAAGATATTTATATTATGGATGATATTTTATGTGGAAAATTTGCGATAAAACGTAGATGCTTATAAGTAAGCGTTTATGTTAATGGTTACAATCGCTTATCTACAAAAAATACTATCCTGAACCATCAAGTCGCATCTGTAACGTGAATGTAAACTACAGAAGGTATCGGTTATTGGAAGTTAGTCTGTGCAAACTTTAATAGCAACTGATAAACAGTTGCCGCCGGATGAGATTGCTACTTCCAATCAAATAGGCTTAGTTGTTATTGATAGAAGTTTACTGCAATGTTATTGATAACCAATACAATACTGCATTGATGTTATAGTCAATAGAAATGTAGTATTAATCACAATGGGAGTAAGTTGGAGCTAAATTTATGACAAAGAATTATCAATTTATTATCTAATGGGTTTTCTCTTATTCATAAAATGTCTAATCAACCAAATAAACGTCATAAGATAAATCATGGTGTGAAATGATAAACTGTTGTTTAAGATTTAATATTCATAATGGTCTTTTCTACATATTTTTACTAATATTGCCACTTCATAGAATAACTGATTTTATTCCCTTGACTGCAATATCAAACGCCTAGCTGACAGACATCCGCTTTTTTTTGCTTAAAATATGTTTAAGCAGAAAAATAACAGTTGTTGTTTTGGTTATTTTGGAGTTAGTGAGCTGTTAAATACCTAATTAGTGATTTTTGACGTCTATTCATAATGTTTTTCAGTCTGCTGTTATTAATAGCATCCGAAAACTGCGTTAAGTCCTTATGAATTAGGAAATTATAGATTACTGAAAAAACAGTGAATGTTGTGTTAAAAAATACACTTGTTTTTCTGAGGTGGTCGTGCAAAAATACATTCAATTGAACATAAAGCCTTCGCCTTTTTCAATAGGCTAAAATATATATATTGAATTTGAATTTTAAGTGTAGTGAACACACGATAATGTACATAATATTTTTATCTGTATGGTTTTCCTCATCGGAAAAATATAGTATTTTTTCTGCATACTACTGTCTTCACTGCTGTAAAATTAGCTTTCTTCTGCGGTGTGTCCAGAGTGATACAATCTAGAGACCTTCTAGAATAGCCCACATGTAATTTAAAGTATCTAAGACTTGAACGCTCTGAGATATGAATCGAAATAAATGATATGAGTGTCTTACTGACGTCTAATATATTACAGCAGTATTATGAAGTCAGTGTAATGTACATAGAAGTATTAAATCGAAACGGACTGCAATCATTTTCTTTAAGACAGTTTTATTTAATGGCTTCACCTGTAGCAGTAACAAACGAAGTGTGCCTGTCGTATTAAGCTGTTAAAACTCGATATAAAAAGTTACTGAGATACTAAACACATTTCTAGTCGGTAAGTGAGATTAAATTTATATCAGGTGTCATTCATTTATTTTGGGTTTCAATTGGGTTTTGGCGTAGCTAAATAATAAACAAAATAGTCTTGAAGTCCATATTGTGCATATTGGTTTGATACTGCTTTGCCAAGATCGCTATTTATTTGTCTGCATGACTTGTAAAAAATCATTTCATGGACAAATCTTAATCAAAACGCTTCTCAGATATCTCAGTCAGGCAAAAAATCAAGGTTATTTCATACAGATGAGTACCCTCATACCACCTATTTAGATTCATAGATTTGTCTACGAATATATATGTAAAAAGCTAAATCGTTCACTGGGCTCTAGCCGTATGACCTATAACCCTATTGACACTTTGATCTATCCTTAGTAAATACATCGTTTCGGGCTTATACATATCATTTAAAAGATATTATGAAATACTTGCGCAATCATCTTGTGACTGGCATTTTTTTGGTATATACTATTATTAAACACGAAATCGTATGAGCATTGATGATTCAACACAATCGACTAGCTGATTATATTATTATGACACTGACGTGGAGCGTTAGTGGAGCGAATCAAAGCTTTGAAAAAAATACAAGATTGAAAAATCATAACCACAAGTAAGTCTCTCATATGTGTGATGCCGTCTGGGTTGGTCCCACCGCAATGTCTATTTCTCCCGCCTAACAGCAGTGTAAATGCATTTTTGTTTTCCGGTTTGAAGGAAATACAGTCGACTATAAATACAGTCATTAATTCAAACCTGCGATAATTCGAACCTCTCTGTAATTCAAAGTTATCACGAGTTCCCTACAAAATCTTTTTATATTTCGAACTAAATCAGTACATTTTTATGCACTTGGTAATTCGAACGAAAAATCATTGCTTTGTAACAAAACGACGCGTTAATTCGAACTCAACGGCTTCCAACACTCGACATTTCAAAGTCACATAGAGAAACAGACAAACCAGTAGACCATAGTTCTTTCGATAGATTAATTAATTCACATTATGAATACATGTATGTACACGAATGTACCTCTAAACTTTTGTCGTTGTTATTGAATAGCAGTTAGTAAATAATAATTGATCAACACTTAATAATGCGACGTTTTAATTATTTTCTCTCACATATTTCGAACCTTTTGATATTTCAAACACTCAATAATTCGTAATATTTTAAGAGTCCCTCGAATTTCGAATTAACGAGAGTCGACTGTATTGGCTATAGTAACAACTGGACATCATGAGACTTTACATCTTATGTCTTAGGATAGCGAGCGCAATGGAATATCAAGCATCACTTTGTATTTATGGTGTAATTTGGTTTTGCTTCTGTCCATGAGCGGTCGTATATTTTACCATCAGGTGAATGACATAATCGTCTCGTTTTTAATTGCAATAAAAAAAAACAATAACAGGAAATCCATAGTTGAACATTGGAGGTTAAAGTTTAAAATACGACACAACATAAAACGTCAATCGATAAAAAAATAATCAAAGTGCCACATGACAGCTACTGAGAATGGCAATTAAGGTAATTATTTGGATTGAAGTAAAAAACGGCTTTAATGTTTAACGGCAATCACCAATATGTTATATTTCCCACCTGTGGAAAGTATTTTGTTTATGGTTTATTATTAATTTATAGAAGAAATTGTACTTATTTATAAAAGCAATCAAGCCATGCTTTAAGCTCAAAAGTTCCATGATTTTTAAGTCGCTTCCAGTGGCGCAGTCGGTTAGACACCGCTTTTGAAACGAGAGGCCACGGTTTCGATCCTCGCATGGAGATAAATGTTTGTGCGGCCCACAAATATTTATTTCGGGTCCGAGTGTTTGTGAGACTGAAAAGTCTCTCGTAGTTCCTGATAACCAGGACACAAGACTTGATCTTAATGTGGGATCAGGACTATGTAGGTGACTGTTTATTTATTTATGTGGTGTTATTTATTTATATATAAATATTCATACGAAACTTTAAAAAAATCATTCCAAAAATCACCAGCATCTATGCCTCATCAGAAGGGCGCATGCCACATATTAAGGGTTAATATAAAGATGTTGTATCATTTTCAGTAACCATGGTGCTGACACTGTACAAGTTGGACGCCAGCCCGCCAGTCCGGGCGGTCTTCATGACCATCGAAGCGCTGAACATACAAGATGTGGAGTACGTCGATGTAAATCTTTTGGACGGAAGCCATCTCAAGGAGGAATACACCAAGGTAAACCTCCTTACTTATTAATTACGGAGCGATAGCGTACTGGCTCCCACACAAACATATGTATACCCGACCGTTCTCATTCTTGGCGACTGTTTGTCATATTTTCTGTACTTGAGAAACATGTCTTGGACATAATGATATGTAAAGACCTCAGGTGGTTGGTCCTTTAGTTCCTTCCGATTCGCGTCCCATACACGTTATAAAAATACCTACATCCAATACATTAACTTTTAAATCATCCGATTTAACGAATCGTATTTATATTTGCAGATGAATCCTCAACATACTGTGCCGCTTTTAAAGGACGATGACTTCCTTATTTGGGACAGGTAATCTCTTTCACTTCATATTTTCCTTTTATTTCTTTGCCAGCCCTAATCTCACTCAGCAACTTGGAACTTCTGTCATACTTAATTCTTTATTAATCCATTTTATTCTTTTCAGCCACGCAATAAACGCTTATCTGGTCGGCAAATATGCCACAGATGATTCTCTATACCCAAAAGATCTGAAAAAAAGAGCCGTCATTGATCAAAGGCTGCACTTTGACAGCGGTATCTTGTTTCCTGCACTTCGTGGAACTCTTGTAAGTAAAAAATAAAAATAAGAAAGCCTTTAATTTTATACAGACTTACAAGAGTTGATTGATTAGTATTTTAACTCATGCTAATATTAGTAAAAGAAAAATCTTTATTTATTTATTTATACTTTATGTTTTATTTATAATATAAATTTTATAAATTATTATCTGCATGAACCCCTGTGCGGGTAAAGGCCTACTTCGAAGATTGCCATGCACTTCGGTTTTGTGCTACTTGGGTCCAAAAGAGCCCAGCGGTTCATTAAATTTCATCATCCCAGCGCGTCAAAGAACGACCTGTTTTGTCCTCCGTTTTCCATTTGGGCCGATCCATGAAGTGACTCTGGTAGTCCTTCTCTGATCCTGTAATCTCGCTACATAGACAGACCATTTCCAATTTAATTTTAAAGCATAGCTTAAAACATTTCTTGCCTTTGTTATTTCACGTAATTTGATATGACGTATTTTATCTATTTTCTAATATTAAGCAAACTGCGTTCAATTCCTCGCTGACATATAAGGATTTTCTTTCTTACACGTGCAGTGAATTTCCATGTCTGGCATCCGTATGTTAAGCACATGCATGAGTGGCATCTTGTAAGTAGATCGGGGCGTAGATCGTTAGATGCAGGGCACGAGCCTCCTCTACAATCGAAAGTACGATTGACAGGGCATTGAGGGGACTGCATATAGATAGACACTAAACCATTAATCTCTGGCTATTTTTCAGGAGCCTGTACTATTCTGGGGCGAAACGGCTTTCCGTCCCGAAAGCTTGGAGAAGATCAAGAAGTCATATAACTTTACAGAGAAGTTCCTTACTGCCCCCTGGCTTGCTGGGGATGACGTGACTATTGCCGATATCTGCTGCGTCGCAACTATTAGTACCATGAACGAATTCGTACCAATTGATGCTAACGAGTAAGCTATATCTTTAGTTTAAAAACATCGTTTTTTTGTACCATTGGCTGTATATAATTTATGTGGTATAATTTATCGAACCTTCTTCTTCTACCTGGCGCTATCTCGGCTGATATCAGGGTCCATCTTACGGCAAATTCTCTTTCATTTTGCTCAATCTTCGACATTCTCAACAGTAAGGCCATTGACTATCATATCTTTCTTGAGGTCTTGACTCTTGACCCCGCTTTCGAGATCCGGGAATATTACGCAAATATTATGTATTTGCTTTTAATTAATTTAGTACTTACTTAAATCATAAAAAATGACCAAATAGGTAAACCTATATTTTTACGATACTTTCGAATTGAAGTCATAATACTGATGTAAGACAGATTTCAAATATTTTTAACAAAAAGATTAGGTCGGTTTGAGATTTCAAATGATCTTCATTATTTTTCCGTTGCTTTGACACTTTTAATGTTCCTAGAGCAAAAATAACTAATACAATATTTTATTTCCAGATACCCAAAATTAGCAGCTTGGTTGGAACGTTGCTCGCAACTTGAATTTTACAAAAAAGGCAATGTACCTGGAAATGAAATGTGCCGAGAACATGTTTTGCGAAAACTGGCCTGAAACAAGAAGTGATAGATGAGTTATCACCTATTGTACAAATGTAGACGATCAGAGCACGTTTTTGGAAAAAATCAAAACAATTTGGGCACCCATCAAATTGATTTTTCAGAGTGTAACACTATTTCAACACACGTATATAATATTGTTGAACAAATATTGATTATAGTATATATATTATTTATAAAAATAGTATTTAAGTTAAACGTATATTTTTTATTATTTTTGGATTTGTGTGCGTAATAAAGCAATGTAACACAAATAACATTCAATTTCATTTAATATCCCTAATTCAATTTCTTATTGCTCCAGTTTTATAATTATGTAAATTAAATCCAATATAACACAGGAGACTACGTAGAAAACCACAAACAGAACTCATAAGTTAAGCCTCAGGAATGCTACGTCCTTGTTTAAGTAGTCAAGCTGGTATAATTATGGGAATAGCACTTAATAAATAATAATGATTCACTATTATTCTTCATAGTGACCCCTTTATTCATAAGAAACCGCTACATTTATGTGGGTGTTTAGCCCCACATAAAAGTAAATTAGTGTAAATCATATTAAGAGAATTTAAAACGTTCATTAAATTTTGGTATTCATAATTAGTATGGCATTTATAATAAGTATCATATTCATGTTTTTTTTCTAAATATTTTAACTAATATTTCCACTTCACAGAAGGAAGAAATGTCATTGACTTGACAGTAATATCAAAAATTCAGTTAGACATCCGCCATTTTTGTGATTAAAATTTGCTTATCAAGGGTCTCTGCCAGTTAAAAGCTATTGAGCAGCTAAATAGCTAATGTGATTTTTTACGTCCTTGAATAGAGTTTTTGAGTCAGTACATTGAATTGCATTGAACTGCCGTTTTGATTATAGTCGTATGAATAAGGGGCTAAGTAATTAGTATATACTTAGTTCAAAAGAATAGCTGCATATAGACACGCTGCTTTTAACAGATCCTTATAAGTTATTTTAGGAAAAGATTTATATTCGGCCGTGAACTTCTGCGGCTGAATGTGATGAATGTATCAAACATTCAATTGTTCGACTTTATTAGATTTTTTTAATTTCTCATTTCATTTTTATTTCAATTTTCATTTCATTAAAGTTCAATAATCATCATCATCATAGTTTCAGCCACAGGAAATGCACTACTGAACATAGGCCTCCCCCAAGGATTTCCTCATCGACCTATTGGGAAACGGACTGCTTCCAGCGACTTCCGGTAACTTTAGCCAGAATTTTATTTGTATTTACAAATTTGCGCTTTACAAACTATTTTATAACCCAGCCCTTTCTGCATATAATTTAGCCATTGACACTTCCGTGTGACGATGTAATCTAAATAATATTATTGAATATCAAATCATTGGATCGAGTTAACATAATCTATGGAAATATAAAACTAGTTTCTGAGCATTCTCAACTCGTATTCTATTATCAGTATGTCAGTAGTGAAACAGCTTTACTAAGTGATCCAAGTATTTCCGTAAAACAAAATTAAATAAAGGTAAGCAAAAATAATAATAAATAAATAAACAACTAACTAAATCCCATGGTCAAATACATAGTCTTGATCTCACACTAAGGTCGATTCTTGTGTTGTGGGTATCAGAAACTACGAGAGACTTTTCAATCTCACAAACTAAAACCAGAAACAAGTACCTGTGGACAACACAGAAATTTGTCTCAGTGCGTAGATCGAATCCGCGGCCTCTCATTTCACAAGGAGCGTTTAACCAACTGCGGCCACGGAGGTCGTCAAATTAACAAAAATACATAACGAAAATAACAAACAAAATCATAAACCACAATTCAAACTGTCCCACCGTCAAAAAAGTCTTAGGGTAGGCAGAAAGATAAATTTTATGAAATGTATTTTTTTTTTGGAGCAATGGGAACCGTAAAGTCATTCAATGATAGTATTTATAATAGTTCATTTTTATTCAGCCATTTGGAATCAAAAAATCTATTTTATGACTTACATACTTTTTTACAACGTTATCAATTCAAAGATAAAGCTGCGTACTCGATTTCCCAGTTAATATTAAATTAGACACGATTGATATTACAACATATCATATAACAAAACATCTTATACATAGGCATAGGAAGAACAAAAAAAAAAAACTATACAACTAGTCTATTGATAATTTTATCCGCATTAAGTAGTATATAAAACCCACACTAATTCTCTACTAATAAATATTGACAGGTCGGCCAACTGAACCACCAAATCCTATCAAGAAAAACCAAATTAAGCACTACAATGGGTTTGGTCCTGTACAAAAAGGACACCAGCCCACCTTGCAGAGCAGTGCGCATGGTTTTAGACACACTGGGCATCAAAGACGTTGAACTCATCGATGTAAATTTACCACAGAAAGAACATCTCACAGAGGAATTCAAAAAAGTAAGTAAACAGTTATTATTTTAGGAAAAAACTATGTATTTACCACCCACATACGGCGATAGAAAAAAATAACAAACAAAACATCAACAAAGTTGTCGACATGAGCCGACGAGTCGGCAACATCGGTGTGTATCACTCAAAAGCTTCAAAACGAGTCGTAATCTGCACAAAACCTTCATTTTTCGTCAGAAAACCTTCTGAAATGATGGGCTAACATAAATTTTTTCTAATTATTTTTTCTCTCATCAGATGAACCCTCAGCACACCGTGCCGACTTTGAAAGACGGCGACTTAATTATTTGGGACAGGTAAGCTCGCCATTTATGTAAATGTTTAGAAGAAACGGGAGTTTTTATTACAAAGAATTGTATATGAGGATCGTTACTTTGGCTTATTTATTTTTTTAATTCCAAGTATTGGGAAGACCAGCATATCATTCGCCTGATGGTAAGCGATACGACCGCTCATAGACAGTAGTAAAACCAAACCACACCATGTCCAAACAAATTGTTTGCAATATCACGCGTTTTTTTTTTTAATTTTAAATATAGTCGTGTTTGTGCAGTAAATCCATATTTTTGATAACATTTATTCAAAGCCTTATGTCTCAGCATCTTTAAAAATTTAACGCTGTAGTTTATTTTAGAAAAAACTTTGTATTTACCAACCAAATACGACGATAGGAAAAAAAAAAAATACAATACAAATCGCTTCGTTTTTTGGCAAAAGATTTAGTTGCATTGTGTCTAAATTCACTAAAACTAACATCTACCTTATATACTAGCATTACGACCGAACGCTCCGATCTTTTAATAACTCAATATTTACGTTTTCAGCCACGCCATATCCGCTTATCTGGTGACCAAGTACGGCAAAGACGACTCACTATACCCGGTCGAGCCAGCAAAGAGAGCGATTGTTGATCAAAGACTGCACTTCGATAGCGGTATACTGTTCGCTGCACTAAGAGCAACCGTCGTGAGTTTGGATTGTAGTATCTGCATGAGATATTGTGCAATAATATTTTAGTAATTTGGCAGTATGATGCATAGAGATAGGTTCGAATCCCTGGTTGGATCCCCAAAGTTATTGGATTTTTCTATTCATTATCAGCCTGAAGTTAGAAATTTGTGACTGATAAAGCGTTAGGCTCACCCCCTATGACAATGTGGGACGGAAAAGCCAAAGCGACTAGGCGTATCCTGGTTGCACCTCTGCCTAAAATTTCTAAGAAAGAGGCGTGAGTTTATGAATCTATGTTATGTCTTGGAATATTATGAATGCTGGCCCTTTGGAAACAAAGTATATTAAAACATCTTGTGTAGGAACTATACTAAATACTTGACTTATTCGATTGTTAGCTCATAGTAAAACATTACTATGCAACTTATACTGGACGCATGCTCTCATCCGAATAAAAACAGGGTAATGAGGTAGAAAATTCAATAATTTGAAATTAAAGGATTGGTTAGATTAGAAACTTATCATCTGATACAATTGCAAGCAATCAAGATAAAAAAATATTTTTATGACATCTGGTCAAGAATTGAATGTTTATTTCGTTATTCATTTTTAAAAATATGAACTTTACAAATTGTTATCAGGAGCCAATTTTATACTTTGGGGAGAAAGAATATACTGCCAGCAACCTGGACAAGATAAGGGCGGCATACGTGTTCTTGGAGGGATTCCTGACCAAACCCTGGCTGGCTGGAGATCAGCTAACCCTGGCTGACATCTGCTGCGTGTCTACTGTCAGCACCATGAACGAGATCGTACCGATAGATAAGAAGTTGTAAGTATTTGTATTAATATTCATGAGATTTTCGTTAAGATTTTCCGTGATAGAATATCAAAGAATCGCTTTCATATTAGGTTATGATTTAATGAGTAATTAAACATATATCCTCCTCCTCGCATCGTTTTCCTCATTGCTGAGGGTCGTGATCTCTTGAACATGGGGTAGTCTTTGATCTGTCTATGCTGGGTCATCTTTTCCTATTTTTGGCATAGTAGAGCGCAGCGTGAAGTTTGATGTTAAGGGTCGAACTGATTGGACCGACCATCTGATGGGACATCTGCCTCTCGGACGTTTGCCCTCCTCTTTGCTTGTAACATTTTACTATTTGGTACACCAGTAGCATTACTGTTATCAAAAGCCTGGTGCAACGTCCTTAGCAGTATGCAAGCTTGCAAGTAGCAGCTCTGGGCGCCAATTTCACACCAACCGGCACGATAACTGGATGGCGCCAGTTGTTACATAAACATATTGAACACAAATAATAATTTTAGAGGACTCTTAAACCCTGGATTGTGATGAAAGTAAGATCTAACCAGCAGTCTCTGTGGGGCAGTTGGCTAAGAAAGGCTTTGAAACTAGAGTGCACTCCATAAATATTTGTTTTAAGTCTGAGTATTTTGGGTTAATCTCTTATTACCCATTTTAAAAGACTAATACTTTGTAAGTGTTATGTTGAATCTTATTGGAGTCAAGACAAATAGAAACATAATTACCGTAGTTCTCATTATGCTTTGTTACTTTGCTTTACAGACACCCAAAACTTATTCAGTGGTTGGAGCGCTGTTCAATGGAAGATTTCTACAAAAACGAGAACGCACCTGGACTTCAAAAGTTTCGGGAAATGATAAAAGCCAAATTGGGATAACTACAAACATCACAACTCTCATTCGCTTGTGAATTAAATTTTACAAAGTATATTTTCTTTTATTGGATTTTAAATTACAATGCTTACATTAAAGGCTTTTTATTAACTTTAACTTAACGGCTTTATTTATAAACAGTTTAGACTTATTGTAGCTGTTGAATGTTTTCTTCTTCGCTCAAACTGAACTCTGCAAGTTATTCCAAAGGGACAATTAAAATAGGTTTATAAATTGTCTATGAATAAAGGCGAGAGAATATATGTTCGAAGATTTTACGAACATTTATACAAATACACATTTATTCATTTACCACTAAAAAATCATCGTCATCTTCCGTCACAGAAAATCCACCACTGAGCACAAGCTTAACTAGCAATGCGACAAACCGAAAATAGGGTGAGATGCAAATGTTGGAGGAAGCTATGAGAGAAGTCAGTAATGGGCAGTTATCAGTTGACCATTGTAACAAAACACAGTCACTGACAACTAACAACTCGGACATATCTGAGTCCGCCCCGTGACTACGAAAGCTGTGAAGGAATCGAAACCTAGTGAAGTTAAGAAATGTAAAAATTATTGAAATAAAACTATTATTTACGGATTACGGTTACGGTCACGGAGCGGACCACGAAAGCTGTAAAGTAATCGAAACTCCGGGAACTCAAAAAATGTAAAAATTAAAGCAAATCCGCGATAAAATCCGTAAATTATAGTTTTATTTCAACGTGTAACATGCGTGTAAATCTAAAAAAAACCTTATCAGTTGACTATGTTAATAATAAACAACACAAAGCCTCCTTCAATGCCTCAACGACTTGTTAAAATCGGTCTGCAGCCTACACATTTCTTATCAGGTCCTACAATTTTTGGTTGACTTTTAAATAAATTACAATTTTATTAATATTTGTATACAAACGTGTTTAATTTTAAATTCATCTCGTACCACATTTTATTTCACTTAGTTCAGCTGCTAATATTTGTTACACAATTTTATAACTTGCCGTCGAGTTGCCACACAACGTGAGTTAGAGAATGGAACGCAATACAGGCACGCCACGAGTTTATTATTGGGGGCTTTAATTGGAATCTAGAAACAAATATCATAGAAGTATTGCAAATTAGTTAGTTGATGAGTTGCCAAATTTAGAAAAATAAATCTCTACGAACGGTCTTATTCATATATAATCGTAAAAACTAATTTAATGAGCGAATGTTTTTGTCTTCTTCGCTCAAACCGAATTTAAAAGTTGTTCGAAAGGGACAAAACATTAGCTTTCAAAACTGTCTATGTATATGGCAGTTAGTATTATAATTTAAATCAATAAATAATTGCATAAATATTTCACAAAATTGAAATAAAACCAAATAAAATAGCGCAAACAAAGAAAGACACATATTAATGATAAGATAAGTGTGAAAAAAAAACTCCTCCGTTCTTTAAAAAAATATATAAAAGTATCCTTGCCAAGTATGAATTAATTTTCAATACCGATCAGTGACGTCACTACAGTAAATATTCGTTGCAACGTCAAAGGTCCCCCCCCAGAAGCGACGCCCGAGTGCACCCCCGACAAGATGCAACAAAGAAAACTTAATATGAGAAACTTTCTTGAAATTATAATGGATGGTTTTGATGCAATGAAAAATGAATATTTTTACTGAAATCCAAAGTTAACCGGTCGTGTTCTGAATAATAATGTTTTAAACAGGATTTTTCTTGGCTGATCTGTTGACTCCATTTTGAAATCAGAGTTCAACTATTAAATAAGTATTTGACCACAGTGACCATGCAATCTAAAAACCATAGACCCCATTTTCACAATACAATAAAATAAGAATATTTTAATATCAATATTTTATATTTTAATATCAAAAAGAAAAACAAAATATAAAAACAAATAGAAACATAAAAAAAAACTTTACGGTGATACAGTCTAACCTACAAATAACTCCTATTTATGTTAAATATCAGAGCCATCGTATAATATGATATTAAGCAAATGGCATACCCCTCTCGCCAATCATTGCAATAATAAATCTAATATTATATATCTCGACACTGAATCCACATCAACAAGTAAACCAACCCTTAATCAAACGTAAAAAGTCATCCCTAATTACCCACTCGCATATCTTTTCACACCCCGTCAACTTGTGCAATTAATGAAAATTTGTATCCGCTTACATCTGCAGATTTCTTAACTTACTGACAATAATAAATGGCCACCAACGGTCACCGCCGAGTGAAAAATTAATTAAGCTTCCTTTCCACTCGTTTCTTTCATGGAAAACTTGAAAAAGCTGTGTTTCAACGTATATCTTGCAATTAATTAGTGTCCCCGCTTGAGTATAAAAACACACTTTTATTAAAACTATGTTTTGAGAAATAAACTTGCTGCAGTGCTGTGATGTTGAAAGGAACAAAAAATGTATAAATAAAATTAATAACAGCCTGTAAAATAATAACCTCGTTGGCGTAGTTGTACTAAGGTACAAACGTACCGTAAACGTACGTACGTACGGGATTCAAACCCGAGACCTCAGCTTTGTAAACACAAAGCTGAGGTCTCGGGTTTGAATCCCGGGTTATGCAAAGTGAAATTGGATTTTTCTATTCATTATCAGCCCAGAGTCAGGAATTTGTGCCAGATATGGCGATAGGCTCGCCACCTATCACATTGTGGGACGGAACATGCAAGGCAAAAAGGGTGTCCTGGCACCTCTGGGTCTACCCCTTCTGGGATTATAAGTTTATGTATGTATGTATGTTATGTAAAATAATTTTAAATTTTCAACAGTTATTAATGAATGGAGCACTGTAAGGCCGCACTACACACAAAAGCTACAGCCCGCTAACACAACCCGGCGACCTATTGGAATTCGATCATCAAATGGATAATCATGTCGGCAACAAGCATTCGCACATGTTGCCCGCCAAAATGTTGTCGGCAAGCACGCGCTCTGTTCAGTTGCCCGGCGACATTCAACAACGTCATAATAATCTTCTTTGTATCACGTCGTCGACAAAGTTGACACGGGCTATGAACTTGGCAAAAAGCACAATTTAAGAAATAATTGTCATAGCCCTATTTATTGGTTTCTGTAATGTTAGATTTTTTAGTTTTTGTAAGGTCATCATCATCATCATCATCATATCAGCCACAGGAAGTCCACTGCTGAACATAGGCCTCCCCCAATGATCTCCACAATGACCTGTTGGAAGCGGCCTGCATCCAGCGACTTCCTGCGACCTTAGTCAGATCGTCCGTCCACCTTGTAGGCGGGCGTCCGACACTTCGCTTGCCTGTACGTGGCCTCCACTCGAGAACCTTTCGGCCCCAACGGCCATCGGTTCTACGAGCTATGTGCCCGGGCCACTGCCACTTCAACTTGCCAATCCTATGGGCTATGTCGGTAACCTTGGTTCTCCTACGGATCTCCTCATTTCTGATTCGATCTCGTAGGGAAACACCGAGCATAGCCCGCTCCATGGCTCGTTGAGTGACTTTGAGCCTTTTAATGAGGCCCACAGTGAGAGGCCACGTCTCGGTGCCGTATGTCATCACTGGTAACACACAACTATCGAAGACTTTCGATTTTAGGCACTGAGGTATTTTGGACGAGAAGACGTCGCGAAGTTTCCCGAACGCTGCCCAACCGAGTTGGATTCGCCGATTGACCTCTCTCTCGAGTAAGGTACTTTATAGTTATTATTCCTATATATTTTAGAAAAAAGTAGAAGAGATAAATACAGGGTATATCAAGACTGCTACCGAAAACGAAGCCGGGTGGTAGTTTAAGTGACTTCAGACACAATGCAACAGAAAATGTTGGAAAAAAAGTGATTTTTGTTTTGTATTTTTTTTTATATGTTCGTATTCGGTTGGTAAATACATTTTTTCTTAAATAATAGTGTATACCCTTTTATTTATAAAGACTCTGGGGTATAAAAGAGTTTAAATTATTATTTTAACAAAAACTATGGATTTACCTCCCAAAAATGATATTTAAAAAATGATAAAAAAAAAAATTTGCGCGTTTCTATGCAAAATTTTTAATTGCATTGTGTTTGTAGTCACTAAAACTACCACCCGGCTTCGTTTTCGATAGCAGTGTTGAGATACCCAGTATATACTTAGTATTTATTATTTAGCTATAATTTATTATGTAGGTACACAGAAAAATTATGCCTAATTTAAAAAATTATCAATCCAAACGTAATTCTTTATTATCGCTGAATAGTTTTGATTCCACCTTATCCAGTTGTCAAAGATTGCAACGATAGGAATGTTGTGTGCAAGACTGTTAAAAACGTATCAAATGAGTGGCTACAATACATAACAGTGCTGATGAAGGTTTTATTACAAAATTGTGTGTGAAACGTAATTTTAATTGAACTAACATTGAAATAATTAATATTACGTTGAACGCACAATTCTCCACCACCCACCCATTTCTTCAGTGTTTTCGTTCATTCCAGTCCAACTTAAGGTTGTCTGGAAGAAATCGCTGATAGTGATAAGACCGCCGTTTGTTACAAATATATAAGCGCTTTGTTTTAAAATGTTTTTTAAGTTGTGTTATGTACAATAAAGTATTTATAAGTAAATAAATAAATTACAAAATTATATATTTATACGTCTAATATCACCACAAGGATTTTTAAATATTAAAAAATAGTAATAATTAAAGCGATAATATTCTTAAGGGTCCAAATCGCTTAAGATCTGGGCACTAAATTTACTAAAATCAGTGAACGTGAATACACAAACTAAAGACAAACCGATAATCACCAATATTCCAGTTAATTGCGAATGCCGCGTACAAAATGGAATTTCTCATTAATTTATAGACATGTGCGTTCCACTTGATTGGCCATTAAAACAAATCAATTATCCAATTAAGTTTAATTTTTAATCTGAAAAAATTGCGGGAAAATGAAATTTCATGTTTTCATACTTAAATAAACAGATTGATCAATATAATCGTATCTGAGATTTCCGTGCGTGTTTATTTACAATGTAGTGTACATTACAAGTTCTACAAACTTCACACAGCCTTTGATCCATAGAAGTAAAGCAATGTAAAGTTGACAACTAAAACAAGACAGATATTCAATTCCAAACGACGATAAAAGCTGTTGTAACCAACGGAACAAGACAAAATAGTTAAGAAAAAAAAAACAAGAAAATTAAAAAAGTTCAGCGCTTAAACACGGTGAAATAAAAACACAAATAACGTTCAGTAAGTGGGAAACAAACCTAAAGATAAAGTGGATTCCGTTTGAATGAATAAAATATGAGCTCCGACGACCGAGTTAATATTAATGAGCCAGTTACACACTGTTTACAATTGTTTTAGACTGCTGCAGTGGCGTACAAACATACAGTAGGACCATTAAACCGCAATGTTGAACAAAAAACATGTTTCTCTTTTATACTGAATAGTGTGACCAGAATTATTTTGATGGTAAGCGTAGTGGAAACTAAATAGAAAATACAGTATCTATTGATAAAAGTAATCCCTTATTGGCTTAGATAATGGTTGGAGCTGAAACCAGATATATCAAGAATCAGAGACACTGGTGGTAGGCCCCTCATATGTGAGAGGTTGCCTGGATACCCACCGCAATGTCTATTTCTCTCGCCAAACAGCGGTTTAAATGCACTGTTGTGTTTCGGATTGAAGGATATTGTAGCCAGAGTAACTAATGGACATATTGAGACTTAACATCTTATGTTTCAGGATGGCGAGTGCAGTAGACTGCCATGCATTGCTTTGTAATTCAAGGTGTTGTTTGGTTTTGCTACTGTTCATGAGCGGCCGTATTGCTTGCCATCAGGCGAACGTCATGTTCGTCTCGCCATTCATTGCAATACTAATAAACAAAACACGATATTGCGGAGGAAACTATGACACAGTTCACACCATCATGAATAGGTACAATATGCCCGACAACTTTTGGGTCTCACGCAATCTCACTTATGTCCGGTCCCTGTAACCCGTTAGTCTTTGGCTAGTTAAAATAACTCCCATTACTATAATACGCTGAGGCATTTCTATATTTCAGCAAACAAATATACTTAAATATGATAAGTGCCATAGTGATAATTAATTGATTTTCCAACGTCATCTAACGTGGGGAGATATTGAAAAAAATGTTGAAGATCTTCGAATACTTTGAGGTACCAAATAAAACCAATAAAACGTTGTTTCTGTTTACTACTTATTCCCATCCATCCAAAAGTCTAAAAGAGATCGCCTATAGAGATAAGAGCGCAAATTGCACTAACCGAAACTAGTATCAAAGTCTTTCTGTGTTTATTTATTGTATTTTGTGGTGTAGAATGCATAATAGAAAATATTTTTCATAGAAAAAAAGTAATCCCGCTCTCAAAATGGTTTTTAAATCTAGTATGCCTATAAAATATAAAATCTAGTAAAATCTAATATTCCTATAAATTCTTTATTTTTTACACTGCTCACTCTCTCTCTCTCCTTCATTTAAACCCATTCCATGGTTGTCTGTAAGATATTGCTGTAGAGCGATAAGACCGCCATTTTTTATTATTATTTCTGTGTAGTTAGGTTGTTGTTATATTGCTGTACAATAAAGATTGAAAAAAATAATAAATAAATAAAATATACGAATTCTATTTGACATACTGCTCGTTCCATACACTTCGACAATGGTGCCAATGAAATGCTCAACGGAATACACTTTGTTTGTTGAAGCTGTGGAGAAGATGTCGACAAATAACTCAATGTTCTTGTAACTCTGTCTATATTACTTACAAATTAATAAAATTATTACAAATTAACATACAAACTATTCTTGTGTACTTTTATGTATTGAGCGATATTAAATATTCTTACATAACATCATGTTGTGCCTTGTGTTAATATACATGATATTGAAAAAGAACAGAGGATATGATATGGATATGCTTACACAACCGTGGTATTATTTTGAGTTTTTATATAAATTAATCTGATTTAAACTAAGCCGTTAATAGCACACCAAAAATCATTAAAATCTAGACATTACGAGTATAACAATAAAACAGCACATTCCAAGGGGTGACGTTAATTCGACGCAACATTGACAGATTTTAAAAGCGTTGAAAAGGCGAAAATCTGACAAATAAGATCATTATGTATAACATGTTATTATCTGGGGAACTACTTTCGAATCTGAAATTATTTTTCGTGTCACTCGAAAGTGGCGTAATGAAGCATCCTTTTCATATTTTATTGTAATTGACCGACAATATTGTTTATGATTATTATTACTAGTTTTCCTTTAAATGCACATTATTGCTTGTACCCACTACTGTATTTATGAGTTTTTATTTATTTTTACTTTCATTTGATCAGTTCAGTTCTTGTTTTTATGGCATTTGCTTTTCTTTTGTTTACATGAAGTAATTATTACCATTTATTTGTAAGTTACCTGTGCTATTATACGTCTTCATATTTTAGCTTTAAGAATACAAGTGTAATTTCTCATTTAAGTGAATTTGTAATTCTTTTGAAAAATAAATTATCTTAACACGTAAGGTTTAGACCACAGTTTAGGTAATAGGGAACGAATCAAAACACAACGCCACAGACGCGCGTCTTTAGTAGTCACTCTAAAAATAAATTGCAATTGAAAACCTCCGTTTCCTAAACAAAACAAAACGAAACAAATCCTGCTAATTTTAAAAATGATCAATAAACAAAAAGATACATAAATTATGGACAAAATATTTACAGACAGATATTTAAATTACACTAGCTGCTACGGCGATAACAAAACAAAATTGACTTCACGCTGATAGATAAAAAAATGCAATAAAATATTAAGTGACAAAATAATTTGACGAATACAAATAATGAACAATAAACAAAACGTCACGAAATTTCCCGCGTTGAAGCATTTACCTGCAAATTAAATTCCACAAAGTCTTTACAAAATTTGAAGAAACTTTTCGGGGCTGAAGCAAAAGGCAAAGCACTTAGGCCTCTAAAAACGGGCCATTTCAATTTCAATTTCCCCTCCAATTTTTTTTTGCGCCAAAATTCCATTTAGTGATGCCAAGAACCGTATAGACGTCCTAAATGCGACGAAAAATTCGCAAAAGCTTAATTTGAATACGTCTGAATGTGAGACTCGTTAGCGGGCACCACGAGTGTTGCGTTATACACCGAAACCGGAGCGTGAAGGTCTACTCGGAAATATTCCGAGCTCAAGTACACCGGATAAATTACATCTCCAATTCCAGCTAACTTGAAATCATTTACCGATCTGTCCAGTTTCATTCTTAATTAAAGATCTGCAATTTTAAGTGGGACACATTTCATAGCTGCAATTCAAAATTTTTGTGTACAAAAATTAATAAATAGAATACATTTCATCGCTGCATTTTCAAGACTCATGAGTTCAAAAAATGTATTAATATATTCTACAATTCATTGTTTATTGGCCATAGTAGATGAAAATTACATTAAATGTATCATAACATTACTCTGACATACGAGTGCAAAATAAAAAAATATATAAATAAAACTCTGTTTATTAGAACTCAAACAATGAACAAGAAACAACTTAAATAATAAAATAATTAAGTTTCCCAAACAACTTTTGGATAGATAGTAATAATCGTAAAGAGAAACCACAGGTTCTTTACAATAAATAGGAAATCAGAAACAATAGATTAAATCTAATAGTTGTCTAGAGAGACAAAGTTTCTTGGCACGTAATTAATTGGTTCCTCGAAAGAAGACTTGAGAATTGTAAGAGGCTTAATAATTTTAAATATAGATATGGATGAATAAAATGAGAGAAAACTGGATGTCAATCTGGATGTAAAGCCAAAGAAAATCCAAAGAATTCCCTATTCGTTACTACACCGAACATTCGCTTCAAACCGCAGTAGAGGCCCCGACAAACAAGACGCCCTTAATGAAATCAAGGAAATTAAATGTCTGTGCAGTTTGTAAAGTTCGCTCCGGCAAGACCATGTGCTATTTCAGCTCGGTGCATAATGTCATTAACATAAGTAATATTCACGGCTTGTGGTAATTAGATGACAGCTGTGCTATCGTTAGGCGTCCTGCGGTCGAGATGTACGTGACAATTAGACAAATTGTAAATTTGCCCTTTTGGGTTTTGTTAGCTCACGGTTTTCGGTAATTATTGTTAATAGGGTTTGTATACTATCTGGGGATATTTCATGCATCAATTATTTTAAGGACTCTGTTCCTTTTCCCCTTTATTTGTAACTACTTTGAATGTCATATTTACAGAGTGAACTATGGTACTACTTACTGGTGGTAGGTCTCTCATATGTGAGAGGCCATCTGGGTAGGTACCACCGCAATGTTTATTTCTCCCGTGAAACAACTATGCGTAAATGCACTGTTGTGTTTCGGATTGAAGGACATTGTAGCCAGAGTAACTACTGGACATATTGAGACTTAACATCTTATGTCTCAGGATGGCGAGCGCAGTGGAATGTTGCTACTGTTTATGAGCGGTCGTATCGCTTACCATCAGGCGAACGGTTTGCTCGTCTCGCCATTCCTAGAAACTTAAAAAAAAAAAAAAAACTATATGAGTCAGAAAGGAAAATCTCAATGAGAGAAAGGCAGATCTCTCTGATGAGAATACTTTATTCATATGAAGAACAACTTTCTCGGAAAGAGCAAATTATTTAATAGGATATGTATGGCTTATTTTGAATTTGTTTACACTTATAATGATTCAGCTATATTATGAATCATTTGATCTGAATTAAACGAGATTGCTATTTATATATAGTACATATAATCGTTGTATCGTAAGCCAGTTATAAAAAGAGCAACGTTAGAGTTTCATGCCCATACATCGTTCAAAACTGCATTGTGTACCGCGTAATAGAGGAAAGAAAAGTGACAAACCGAATATAATATTTTAGAGATTCAACCATAAATTTTATTTCATATAAATTTCATTTTTAATAAGTTAACCATCCCAAAACGCAATTAACTCAGGTAAATCTTACCAAAATCCATACTCACAATACGAACAACCATAATACAACGCGGAGAGTTCCAAATCTCCGCAGTAATAAATAATGCAGTCGATCCCGTTGTAATTGGCCCAAATGTGCTGGCGTCTGGCATTCGGTGCTCGAACGTCAAAACGTCACGAGGTCGCCAAACGGTTTGCCACTGACACTCAACCGATGTGATAAAGTGTGCCAAGCGATAGTATATAACGGAAGGCGTCAATTGTTTGTAAAATTTATTCTAAACAACTTTGTTGGTTAATGAAAACATTGAAATACAGCTTTGGTAAAATATTTAATACCTACAAATCAAATGCACGTAGTATATAAGTGGCTGCCAACAACCAGCAGAATGAAGTGTTTGAAACAAAAAATTGCTGCTAACTGAAAAATAGTGCCAATGTATTATACTTTTATATATATATATAAAAAGGAAAAAAACAACCAATCTTTGATGATCTATTGCTTAAGTATCAATGGATGCTTAACAAATCCCGCCCTCAATCAAAGTCGTCCACCGCGACATACGTGCCAGCTAAAGTGAAATAATGAAGCTGATTGCAACAGCTTAGCTTGATTAAAGGCAAGATTAATAGCACCTGAGCGAGCATGTTTGTAGTACATCACATGTTGAGAAGATTTTGATTGAACCAATATTAGAACACGTGTCTGATTAGCTCATTAGAATAGCGGATAATGTACATAATGCAACGAGGATAAGCCTTGACACAAATACTCAACTTGTATCTGATGATTAAACTCATAAAATTCAGGATAGTAAAATAATAAATCAAGGCAATGTTTTTAAAACAAAGCAATATAAGCTTTTTGACTTACTACAATTATACGTGAATAAATAAGTTGTATTCAAAGTAAGTTAATAGTTGGTAAAATTACCTTGAATGTTGTGATTTTCTGTAATTAAAGAAGCACAGATCAATGTACTTTACTATATCTGTAAAAAACTAAATGAGTGTTCCATGTAACATAACGAAAATCTAATTCTACTTACATTCACCAATTCTAATTCCAATGGACATACATTTAACATTTCTGAAACCTAAATCTTAATTAAAACCTAACAAGACGACATCAAATTGTAAACGAAACATCAGATCAAACCAACACAATTACCCAAAACACAATCGGCTTTTGATTAAATCCACTGGCACCCAGTAATGTTTTAATCGAATCCTTAAATTACGAGGAGTAGAGCCACCCTTGCGAATGTGTCAAAAGGTGCGTGTCAAGATGGCGACATCGCTACAGTCAGACAGCTCACCAGGTTATTAATTAAATTAACGTTTGAAACCATTTGAATAATTGACGAGCGCCGCTCGCGCGTTATGGAATGACATCCAGTTAATTATAATTACTTTAAAGTTGAAAGTATTCCATTGTCGAATAAGTGTTTTAATTTTACAAATTGATTAACTTCGTCGTTCTTTGCGTAATGAGAAATTTTGTTAGGTAATCTTACTTTCAACAATATTCATGTGTTGGAATTTGTGTTACAGTCGTCATAACACATTTAATGTTATTAAAAATTCAGTATTATTAGGCATTTGAGTAGTTATTAATAGTCTCACTATCACAGAGCTATTTAAGATCAAATTTTATCAAAATATTTAAATGCAATTCTTAACTCCAATTGTGTATAATATTGAATCTTTTGAACAATACTATTAGAAATAACTTCAAATGCCACGCCATCGTAGTGAAATTGCTGTCATTCAAGCTGCTTCAATTGCAGATTCAAATATCTATCAGAATGCGCAATCATGGTGCATACCTTTACCAAGAAGTAAAAACTACTAGACATAATATTGAGAACTAACAATGTCTCAGGATGGCGAACGCACTGGAATTTCAAGCATTGCTATGTGATTTATGGTTTTGGTTTGGCGACTGTCCATGAGCGGTCGTATTACTTACCAACAGGTGAATGGCATTATCTCATCATTAATTGCAATAAAAAAAAATCTATCCATAAATTGGTACAAAAAAAAAACTTTCACATGAATGCCAAAACCAAGCAATGTTTCCACAACTTTGTAATCTTCGTGCGATCAGTTGTATTCATGACAAATAATTTATTAACCAAACAAAATTAGCATGGAAAAGCGAAATGCTAAACGGATCCAGACACCACGTGAATGCCAGTACAAAATTTATGAGCATTTCCATTCGCCAATATCCAGATTGGCGGTGAACTAATCGTCGAATCGAAATCACCATACAAACAGATTATTCTCAACAAAGCCAAAAAAGGATCAAAAACTTATTACGCTTGTCGGGCGCGCAAATCTGTGGATTATAGGCCAACCGACTCCTCTGATACTTTAAGCTTCAGTTACATTTTTTCGCTCCAATTTAGCATTTAAGAGAATTCAAATGCGAGATGAATTCTTTTTTTTACGTGCCATGAATTAATTTCGCTCCTATGGAATATATTACGGAACCGAGGATACTGCATAATTTCCCACGTAATACATCTCATGAATCGATATGGCGTTTCAAATGGGACGTGACGAATGAAACGGAATCTTATCTGAAATATTTATGAATATGTAAATTTTGTATGTGCAATAAGAAGTCAAATAATACAGGTGCAGAAATGAATTACTTACCAATTAACTACGTCAATATAATAGAAACCTTCTGTTAGCCCCCCACCCCCTGTCGGACCAGACGCAGACCAAATGCGGCTGTCAACATGTTCACGGTGGTCGCGGGTTCAAATCCCAAAGCACATCGCTGACTTTACGGAGTCATGTGTGTATTTTATTTCTATGGTATTTAAAGGTTACCAACCCGCACTAGGCCAGCGTGGTGAACTATATGACCTAACCACTCTCTATCGTACCCTCGATTGAAGATGAAACCCGTGGCCCATCCGTGGGATGTAATGAGCTCATACAGAACAACCCTCTACGTAAAACGCGTCAAAGTACTGATTCAGATTAATTCAACATAAAATATGTTTAAATACATTTTAATAATACTATTAAAGACGCAATGAAGATTTCCATTACATTCTTAGGTCGGCTACAAACACATTTGGCTTGAAATAAAAACAGTATTAAGCAAACTAGCTTAGAGAATACGTGCAACACGCTCTACTGTGCCAACTCGCCCCATTTCAGGAAATGTAACTTACGAATTAAGGTGCTTTTTATTCTGGAAGGAAACTAGAATTTCCTATTTTAATATGAACATGATTGTAACCGGTGGATTTTGTAAAGAAACAACGGTCTTTGGAGTCTAGAATGTCATCCGGATAGTTTGTAATATAATTTATACATACATACATAAACGTCACATTTGTATCCCACAGGGATAGGCAGAGACTATTACTCTACTTTGCTCGATCCTTTACTTTTTAATACTTTCGCTTCGTCCACTTTCATACAGCATTTTAGTACATCAGAAGAATACTGTATAATACTGGATGCAGGCCACTTCCAAGAGGCCAAAGTGGAGATAATTCAGCAGTGGTCTCCCTGTGGCTGAAGGGAGACAGAGAGAGAGAGAGAGAGAGAGAGAGAGAGAGAGAGGGAGAGAGAATACATCATATCCTGGGACGGAATAAATAAAGGGGAAACGCAGACATTCTGGTAGCACCCCTGCCTACCCCTTCTGGAAAAATGCTTAAGTATGCAACAATACGCGAGCGACATATAAGGACGCTGCATCATTCTTCAAATACCTATTATTCTTTCTAAAATAGATATGTATTGAACAGAAACAACGATCTTTTCATAAACACAATTATTTTTAGAAGGAAATGGACGTATAACTTAATTAAGGTTGCAGGAAGTCGCTTGATGCAGGCCTCTTCTAGCAAAACGCTACGACTACGACTTCCTGCGGCTAACTCTGTATTAGCCCATATACGTCTCACTGCAGAGCATGAGAACAATCGAGCGCACGATTGAGAGTGGCGCGGCGAATGCAGCTAATCAATTAAATATAAACCTTAGTGATTTCTGAATGTTATCTTCTAAGAAATATTATATGTGTCCTTCTTAAGCATGTTAAATTAATGAAGAAAAAATGGGAAGAAAAGAGCAAAAGTTACAAATATGCAGTAAATTTAAATTAAAACATTGAGCAATGCATTGCATTAAACATAAATACAATAGTATTTGGCGTTATTCCCACGCTAAACTAGATTAGCGTCGTGGACAGTTTTTGGTATGGTTTGCCAAATTTTAAGATAAGCTGTCAAGAATGCTAATAACTATACGAAGTGTGGAAACAAGCTATTGTTTTTTGGGTTAGTTAGATATTTTGCAGTTTCATTATATGGGATTGCATGAAAATAAATAAAGATATTGAATCCAGGGTTGAACTTAAAACGAAGACTGCTAATGTTAAACGGAAGATATTCAGGTTAATCGTCATTTCCAAATCCATTAACAACGTTGTTAAGAATAAACAAACATATTAGAAATGTAACAGTTAATTATATTTTACACTTTCATGGAAAGAAATCCATTTTTATGTTGAAAATATAATAAATTCATATTCGTTATGTCGATCTCGATTTATATTTTTTTATTGCAAAGGTTCAGCAATCGAGCAAATAGGTCCTTGATGGCAAGTAATCACTGCCTCCATGAATAAATATGTATTACTGGACCATCAACTCGGCAGAAGAGTGGGAGGGAAAAAGATGGGAAGAAGAAAGGAGTATTGGACATGCTGCAATCTCACTCACCAAACGAAACGTGACAGCAAACCTGTCGCTTCAGGACGATATCCTGTGAGAGAGAAGCACTGCCCCGGATGAGTTTGGCCATCCATGTTGAGTCATGACAGACAACACCGGGGCTCTACAACTAAATAAAAAATCTATTCATAATCTATGAAATTTATCCGTTAATTTCTAACTCTGGCAATCCGGGAAACGCTGAACATCCTATCAAATTAATTGTCGAAACGATAGCCACACGACTAAATATATCAACAGTCGCTAAACACTACCAAATGACGGCCTACGAATTAGTTTCCATTGCATTCGCGCAATTAGAACAAATGCATTTAGATAAACGGCCAAATGAACAAATGGGTGAACAGAACGTGACACTATACAAAAGGTAATTGAACGGAACGCAAATTGAACGAAACGCGGCGGCACAAACTGCGGCGTCGAAAAATCAGAACATAAACACTTGTTTTGTAATCGGAAACACTGGGAAATTGGCAGTTGGGTCGTCCATATGCTAGCGTTTAGGGTTTACGAGCGTGAATTCCTTTTAAGAGTTGATTCCGTAGTTTTTATTAACTATCGTAATTTTAAATACGTCATGCTCAAGTTATTAAATGGTGATTATGCAGCGTTAAAGCAGTTATAGTACAAATGTTTTATCAATAATATTTTGAAAAATATCCGTAAAATACTATAATCAAGCTTATTGTGATCTGATAAAATACGGGGTGCATCAATCAAGGACATATTAGAATACCGTCATCATTTACTATGAATGTTTTTTAACTGCTCAGAAAAGCATGGTGAAAATATTTTTTTTTTTATTGCATTGATTGGCGAGACGAGCAAGCCGTTCGCCTGATGCTAAGCGATACGACCGCTCATAAACAGTAGCAACATTCCACTGCGCTCGCCATCCTGAGACATAAGATTTTAAGTCTCAATATGTCCAGTAGTTGCTCTGGCTACAATGTAACTTCAATCCGAAACACAACAGTGCATTTAAGCAGTGTTGTTTCACGAACATTTAAAACGAACAGTAAACACCGCCGTGCTCATACTCGCATTGGCCGTCACGAGCCGCGTGCGAGTGGCAGTATTTAAAAACTGTGGCGCAGTACCAAACTCCGCATTTGCTCTCACGTCCTGCGTCCCGCGTCGACACGTGCGACCAATGCGAGTGTGAGCATGTGCGGCGGGGTTAAGGATCCAGGTCGTCATAAAGTAAATTTATTAAATAAGCCTTTTAATTATAAAACAGGTAAGACTAAAAATAATTGATGGTACTAATAATAAGGGAATACCTAATTGTATTTAACCTATCAAGAATAATAAATTATCTTCTTTTCAATTTATATTTATATACATCCAGTTTTTTTTAATGTCATTTTTCACTACCAAAATTATCAACCTGAATACGTTTGAATGGAAAAATACAATACCACAAAATACGCAATAAATAAACACACCGCGCAGACAAAGTAAGACCATTCTTTTAAACTCACAAACGATATTGAGTTCCACAACAATATCAAAGTTATTGTCGTCCAACTCGCCAACAAAGAAACTGTGTGCGACTCATATGAGGTTATGTCGAGAACAAACAAACTGGAGAAACGAGCTCTGCCATTGTTTAAGTAATTAATGTGAAGGTTATCTTCCAAGAGTTGAGAAAATACCTCGATATTAGGGCGTCCGGTACCCGTTTGGCATTCAAGATGAAGGCTCGCCAACACTTACTCAATAAATTGGCAGAGTCACTTTAAACATACTTTTCCTGTTTAGACTTTATATATGTATTATATACAGGGTATATCAAGACTGCTACCGAAAACGAAGCCGGGTGGTAGTTTAAGCGACTTCAGACACAATGCAACAGAAAAAGTTGCAAAAAAAAAATACGTCATTTTTTTGGCTATTTTTTTCCTATGACCATATTTGGGTGGTAAATATATTTTTTCCTATAATAATAGTGTATACCCTTTTGTTTATAAATAATCTAAGGTATAAAAGTGTTTAAATTATTATTTTAGCATAAACTATGAATTTACCACCCAAAAATGACAATATTTAAAAAATCATAAAAATAATTGTCGCGTTTCTTTGCGAAATTTTTAGTCGCATTGTGTTTGTAGTCACTAAAACTACCACCCGGCTTCGTTTTCGGTAGCAGTCTTGAGATACTCGGTATGTATGTATATATATTTGTATATCTATGTATTTTGCATGTATATTTATATCTATATATTTATTTATTATATATATTATTCTATCGTTCATTTTCGAAATGCTAAATACTTGAATTTATGCGCCTACTATTTCACTCTCTGCACCACCAAAGGTCGACTGGTAGAGAATGCTTCGGGCATTAAGTTCGCCTGTATACAACTATGTATATAAAGCATAAATAAAATAAAGCTGTTTGATCACAGACTCCGTGTCGCAATTGAGACGCTAGCTGTGAAAAGGGGAACCCACTGTGCAATCCACAAAATATATTTGTTTCGAGTCTGGGTATTTTTGAGACCGAAAAGTCTATTGTAGTTTGATAACCACGATACAAGACTTAATGTTAGTTTGTGGCTATGTATGTGTGACCTACCACCGGTAAAAAGTATATGTAATTTCTGTTAATGAACCTTAATAAATACAATAACAAAAAAAATGCAACAATGAGCCTGACATGGTGACTCACGTATGTAGTATTTCGGGTTAATTCTTTGTATATTGTGGTATATTTCGGCAAACTTCATTGTAATAAGCTTGACTATAAATATAAGCAGAACAACTCAGAACCCGTCATTAGCTAGCATGGCATGACATTGTACTGCACTAGTTATCCCTTAATGGCCTATAATCGCTGGCTACACTGTCCATCACACCTTATTATAGTATATTGACATATTCATATTTTTCATCTATTGTCTCGAAGTATACAAAACGCTAACCAGGGATGAATAATAACAGATGGTGGCGTAGTTGTACTGAAGTACGGTTAAAAAGCTGAGGTCTCTGATTCGAATTCCGAGTCGGCCGAAATGATATTGGATTTTTCTATTTATTATCGGCCCGGAGTCAAGAATTTGTGGCTCGTCCTTTATCATATCGTGGGACGGAAACCACACGACGAAACGAGGGTGTCATTGTTACACCTCTGCCTACCACTTCTTGGAAAAAGGTTATGTATGTACATACATAGTACTCATACGTTTATGACAAATATCAATCACAACGTGTCATTAAAACCTATAGTTTACGTTGTTAATGTTTATACTGTAGAAAGTGTACTGGAAAAAGCTTATTAAATTATTACCCCACCGACAACATCTTGCTTTCCCCTTAATTCTTCATTTATGTATAAATCAAACATCAAATAAGTAATATAATTAAGAAAGCACAAATAGTGTATTAGAGAGAAACTAAAATAAAACAGTTGCCGAACAGCTATCTACATCCCACCAAATTGTTCGAAACACTTGATAAAATCTAAGTTTCACTCCCTAAAAAGCAAATGGAAATTGGCTGAACCAGACTTGTTTTTTGCTTGTACAAATTACTTAAGTTTCTTAACTTGATGTTACGATTTAAGCGAAGTTTACATTATCGGCGAACGAGGAAGAAACGGAACGAGATATGCAATATGCATTAAGCATTCTTGTCATCATTTTATCACAAACTAAGTAGACGCTATTCTTTTTGTACTGAAGTATATTTATCTATGTACTTTAAAAAAAATTGTTCTCTGGCTTAAAAAACATTTATTAAGTAATTAAGAAGACTGGAGTAATTATGTCGAATAGCAAAAATAAGTTGTTTGTCGCCATCTGATATTTTAAGAAGACGATTCCGCTCACTAATATTATATGCAATGAAGTTATTCCCCTGGGAATACAAAACATATTCTGCTTAATATTTCCGACGAATTTCAAAGTTCAAACAAACTATAAGAATTAAATCTAACAGAACAGTTCCAAAGCAAAATATATCCAATGAAAACCCGGAGATATCTAAAATGCACAAAAAGGACACACAAATAATATGGAATAAAAGAGGGACAAAGACAAACAAATGGTCTTAAATAAATACTCTTTGTATGTAGATGCATGTCTCTCGCGGGTGTAAAGCAGGAATTTAGATTTAAATGCATCTAGACAATGAATATTTAGTGATAATACAAGACATAGCTGCAACAAGCAATCTACTGTCAATCTAGTTAGAAACATTGCATTTCGCATTGTTAGATTAAAACCTCCTTAAATATATTTTGAAAATTGAATACAAAAACTCCAATTAAATGTATATTTCCTCTATTCTTTTCCTTGTCACAAGCCATTATCACAAGGATTTTTATAGTATATTCAATATAGTATTATTAGTATATTACAATATAGTACAATATAGTATATTGAATATACAGGGTATATCAAGACTGCTACCGAAAACGAAGCCGGGTGGTAGTTTAAGCAACTTCGGACACAAAGCAACAGAAAAAATTGCAAAAAAAAGCGTCAATTTTTTTTTTGTTATTTTTTTCCTATGACCATATTTGGGTGGTAAATACATTTTTTCCTAAAATAATAGTGTATACCCTTTTATTTATAAACAATCTAAGGTATAAAAGTGTTTAAATTATTATTTTAGCAAAAACTATGAATTTACCACCCAAAAATGACGATATTTAAAAAATCATAAAAAATAATTGTCGCGTTTCTTAGCGAAATTTTTAGTTGCAATGTGTTTGTAGTCACTAAAACTACCACCCGTCTTCGTTTTCGGTAGCAGTCTTGAGATACCCGGTATATATATATATATGTGGTGATTGTGGAGATCATTGGGGGAGGCCTATGTTCAGCAGTGGACTTCCTGTGGCTGATATGATGATGATGATGATGATATGTGTGGTAATGTACATGATGTTACATATTTGATAATGCCTACAATTTCTACTCTTGAACAAACACATTGTAATTCCTTAGACTCGGCTATCCTTTTTCAGCCGTTGACAACTCCGTTCTATATTCAAATCATTTTTCTATTCTTCCTTATACCAGCCAGCACCATCGTCATAAAATAAAAAATACCTATTACAAATTATAAGGTGCTTGTTTCAAAGTGAAATAAAGTTAAAACAAAATAAAAAAAATGATTCAATAGAAAACGCGTACTAAAAAGTAAAAAACAGTTGTTGAGTATGAAGAGTTTGTACTACAGCTGTATAAATTCGCTAGTTGGAAAAGTTACCTAAAAAGCACAGTGTGCTTGACATCAAATGTTACAAAATTTATTATTATATTATTATAATAAATTAAATATTTTATAACAGTATTGTTTTAAAAATAATATTAAAAATAGCTTTAAAATTCGTTGCGTATTTTTACCTAACTTTTCCGAGAACACCTTTGAGTACCAATCAGATTATTATAACCTATTATTCTAGTTTTTTGTTTGTTTTTGTCGTTGCTAGATGGGGTAGCAGACCGCCTGTTGGTAATCTGTTACCGCTAATGGACTTTCATTATCCCTGGTATACGGAGCAGAAATGCCTATTATGTGGTGAACTCAATCTTACGTCTTTGAAACGGTATGTTAAAAGAAGAATGTGTCTGAGACCTGATTTTACAGTCGTGAAATAATATTGATAAATAATTTTTTTCATCACTAAAATAATAATACAATGTTTGTTAGTATTGCACCATATAAACTTAGTTGTTTGTGCTGGTGCTCACATTCACATAAAGCAAGTTATAAATAAGTTAATATTAATACATCTTCCGTTAAATATCAACAGTTCGGCGACAATATTATATAACTAATATGATTACGTTAACAAAGCTAAATGTGTGGGTAATATACAAATTTCTGTTTGCTACTTGGTATTAAACTCATGTAGGCAGTTACATTTTTTAACCTGTTTGTAGTTTACAACTGGGTTGGACTTATACAGCGTGTTAGTTATAATTTTATTAATATAATATAACCACAATAACATGAATATGAAATTTTCCAATAAGGGGTAAATAAATAAGACCCAACAGTCAGATACATAGTCCTGACCTCACACAAAGATCGAGTCTTGTGTCGTGGGTATCAGGAACTACGAGAGACTTTTCGGTCTCACAAACACTCAGACCCGGAAGAAATATTTGTGGGCTGCTCAAACATTTATCTCGGTGCGGGGATCGAACCCGCGGCCTCTCGTTTCACAGGCGGCATCTTACCAACTGCGCCACGGAGGCTGTCAATTGATGGAACAACATAACACAAACAAACTAAAAATTAGAGCAGTGCTAATAAAAAAGCCCACTTTTGTCGCTTTTATATTCGGTCAGGTACCCATAACAGATACATTTTATCCGACGATAGAAAAATTGCCTCAAACGGTATGAAAGTACCATCGTCATTAATAAAGCGACGAAAAATTAAGCATAATCACTGAACATTGTGTAACTTTACAAAACACGTTCTGTTTACCAAAATACAGCTAACACAATATCATCAGCATTATACTCTATTATGCCGGCACAAAGTTTCAAGGAGAGACCTTAGTCAACGCCATAACGCCTTTAGGACAATAAGTTTACACATTGCACGGGCAGCGCGCTCACAATATAATTTGCGAAAGTCGTGCAGTGACAAGTTAAGTTTAATTTCACTTTGCTTACTTAGGTTATTTAATAACGAATTTGGTAGCATTGTTAAAACAATGCTATTAGTATCTTATGCTTATGCCCTAAAGAATGTTGTTTCATGCACCAATTTGTAAACTTTGCCGCTGTACTCGAACCTTTGATTGTTTCTCCAAAATTAATTGATAACTGTACTCTTTCGAATTTCGAACATCCCTGACAAAAAGTAAGAACTTTATTCTATCGAGTCCAACACATGACGAAGAATATAATATCGAACTAGCAGCCCGTTTGAGTCGTCAGCGTTGGTAGGAAGGTCGAAAACCAAATCACTGTGTCTTGACGTCATGCATCAATTGGAAAACTTAGTCGCTGTTGTCGAACGTTTGATTATTTCTCCGTAAACAATTGATAATTGTTAACTTTTTTTCCAACATCCCTGACAAAAAGTAAGAATTTTATTTTGTCGAGTTCCAACAGCAGATAAAGAAAACAGTAAAGAATTAGCAACTTGCTTGAGTATTAATTCCGTATATTGCGTCTGGATTCGGGAAGAAGGTCGAAAACCGAATCACTATATCTTGATGTATTGCATCAATTGGAAATCTGTCACCGTAGTCGAACCTTTGATTTTTTCACTACAATTAATTGTTAACTAGACTCTTTCGAATTTTGAACATCCCTGACAAAAAGTAAGGACTTTATTCTATCGAGTCCAACACATGACGAAGAATATAATATCGAACTAGCAGCCCGTTTGAGTCGTCAGCGTTGGTAGGAAGGTCAAAAACCAAATCACTGTGTCTTGACGTCATGCATCAATTGGAAAACTTAGTCGCTGTTGTCGAACGTTTGATTATTTCTCCGTAAACAATTGATAATTGTTAACTTTTTTTCCAACATCCCTGACAAAAGTAAGAATTTTATTTTGTCGAGTTCCAACAGCAGATAAAGAAAACAGTAAAGAATTAGCAACTTGCTTGAGTATTAATTCCGTATATTGCGTCTGGATTCGGGAAGAAGGTCGAAAACCGAATCACTATATCTTGATGTATTGCATCAATTGGAAATCTGTCACCGTAGTCGAACCTTTGATTTTTTCACTACAATTAATTGTTAACTAGACTCTTTCGAATTTCGAACATCCCTGACAAAAAGTAAGGACTTTATTCTATCGAGTTCCAGAAGACGAAGATGAAAATAAAGAATTAGCAGCTCGATTGAGTCATCAGCGTCGAGAGTAAGGTCGAAAACTAAGTTATCAGCGTGTCGACGCCGTCTGTGTGCGTGATTAATGGTCCATTACGGTGTAGATATTAATTCTACTAATTTTGAAGCCGTGCACCAAACTTTAGTCTAATGTGTGATGTGTTAGGACACAATTAATGTGTATGATTTGTAAGACTGTATCTTCAAAATACTTACACTCAACATTAGTTTGGAAAATGTACATCATTTTTGAATGATAATTTACGCTCAACAGCAAGGTCATTAAAGATCATATTTTACTTAGCGAAATCTAGTTTTACCATTGAGGATGCCGAAGATTTGGCGAAATGGAGAAGAATTAGCCGAAGGGAGACCCTGGCAAAGGCCGGGATAACGCCAGATAGAAGAAGAAGTAGACACTATAATATAGACTCTGCACAGCACTTCACTTGTATAGCATGAAAAAATGACACTGAAATCACGATCATGATTTTGAGAAAATGATGATTGTATATTAACCAATATGTACAGTAGAGACATTAACATTTTTATTATTCAACGCTCTATTTCTTTGTATCCCTGTGTCAGCCCATAACGTCACACTGCATGGTACGTGACTCCCCTACAACGGAGATTACGATTGAGAGTGGTTAGGCCATATATACACCCACGCTGCAGAGGCCACACGGGGCCGCCTTCCCTATCCTGGCGGCCCCCGAGACGTAGCGCTACAAGCGTCAAAAAGCCGCGTCGCTGTAAGCGGCAGTGCACGTGGAGGCGGTCCTGGCGCGTCTGTTGAGCGGTATCCCGGGGCCGTCTCCAAAGTGCACCGATGGTGGCCAACGCGGGGTTTTTAGTCGGTATTTCGGTGCGCAGACTACGGGTAGGGACCCGACCCAGCATCACGTCTCGCTGGGCCGGAAGGCGCACCGGTGAGTCCGACACACCCTCGCCCCTTCGGGGGCGGGATGGACCGTAAAGGGATTTTCCCCGCAAGAAAAAAAAAATATACACCCACGCTGGCCTAATGCAGCTTGGCGGACTTTACATGCCATAGAAATCTACGCACTATTTAAAAAAAAATATTTTTTCATTAAATATATTTTTGAATGTACGGAGTTATTTTCGCTCCCGTTCATATATTCTAACACGTTTGTTTACATAAAAATGTCCGAAAAACCTGGCTGACAATGATGCATGTGCTTTGAAAAAATATGACGCGTAGGGTTTTGGAAACGCCATATGCGTTGCGAATGCGATGCATGATGAATGCTGAAATTGTGTTGTCATACAGGGTATATCAAGACTGCTACCGAAACGAAGTCGGGAGGTAGTTTTCGTGACTTCAAACACAACTAAAATTTTTGCTAATACCTACAGCAACGATTTTGTTGTAACTTTTTTGTTGTATTCTTATTTGGGTATTAAATACAACGTTTTTCCTGAAGGAATAATGCACACCCTTTTATTTTTAAGGACGCTATGGTACGCAAGGGCTTAAATTATAATTTTAGCAAAAAGTATGGTTTTTCAGCCGAATGGGATGATATTTAAAACCACAATATGTTTGTACTCACTAACACTACCATTCGGTTTAGTTTTCAGTTACAGTCTTATTTGTTATAAAATCATAAGAATAACTAAGAGAGTTGGTAAAAATTACACAGTTCCTTAATTTCTATTCGAACCAATGTGTAGCGAGTTTGTTGCTAAAAGTGAAAATAAAATTTAGTCCTTGCACTTCCTTTGAGACTGATACTGAGACTGATCTTTTTTGACACAATCTTTGGGCTACTCTTTAGTGAGTGAAAAAATTGAAATACGGTTTTTGTTTTTCTGCCTTTATTTATTTGACCGCAAACTCAACAGATATTAAGATTAAAAACCGATTGAATGGCTTCAAAGAAGAAAATGTAAAAACAAACGAGATTAAGTGATTGGATTTATTCTAAATATACTGATCTCATCTACAACTCTAATGTTCAATCACATTAATATGATGTTCTTTTTATAAAAGCAGCTAAAAATAATAATTTATTCCGCCTCCGTCAGAGGTTTTATCACAATAAATAATTGCAAAATAAGGACGAAAAGTTTTTAGTCGTTTGTATTACATTTCAAAGATTTTTTATCATTATATTCGACTTTTCAAACTGTTTGAATCGAATAAAACGAGCGTTGTATCAAAGAGAGTGATGATGAAATAAACAACACTCTCAGTGATTAGGAACATATGAAAAGATACGCGAGGAACGAGAGAAAAGTAAATATTTTCCTTTTCTTTTCTTTCGTACCATACAACGGAGTGCTGGTTGGACGTAGCGCTTGACGTAGTATAAAAATGCATTCTAAAAAATAAGGAACTTAGCTGCTTAATTTTGCTAATTGAAATGAGTAATTTTTTGGAGTTGTATAATAAACTCATTTGCAAAAAAAAACGGGCACCTAAGCAATGAACCATTTCAAATGTTACTATCGGTTTGTTTGATAATTATAAGTAGTTTTACTTTCACAATTTTGTAAATTAAATAAGCAAATAATCGTTTTCGTCAGTATTATCAATTAAATTTTGATAAAATTTATGGGTTTTAATGCTAAAGTTCACTAGTAGTGTATGCACGCTAGTAGTGCATATGCTCGTGAAGTAAAAGTTAACAAAGATTTTTGTTTGTTTTTTCTTTAATAAAGTAAAAGCAGATAAATGTTTAGTATCGAGTGTGACCCCCTCTAGCTGAAATCACAGCTTGAATTCGTCTGGGTATGCTAGCGAGGATATCCCGGATACTTGCTTGCGGAATACGTTCCCACTCCGCGGCAATCACATTCTTCAGCTCTCTGATGGTCTGCGGAGCCGGTTGTACTGATCTCACGCGTCGTTTCAGAACGTCCCAGACATGCTCTATAGGATTGAGCTTGGTTCTGGAAGAAAACCATGTACCCAACCACGGGATGATCGTTTTCTTGTGAGTCGCGCATTGAGAAATCGCAAGTCTTCAAAACAAGCCTCTGCAAAGCGTTCTCCTCGTCTTCGTAGCACTCGCCGACGTCGATCATCACCGTATTGCTCACCAGGCGAATGGCATACTCGTGTTGTTATTAATTGCTTTAATAAACTATATAGCTTATGCATAAGAAAAACCGTCGTCTCAATAAATAACCAACAAAAACAAGCTCAGTAAATAATCTTTAATAAAATACCAATTTCATAAATAATATTATCTTGTAACGGAAAACCTCACCGATTGCCACTGATAAATTATAATGCAGCTCACATTATCATAGCAGCCTACAATCAACTTGAAATTTAAGGTAGGAAGCGACTTAGTTGTGCTGGTCCCCTGGCACTGCAGAGGTCCATGAGCAGTGGTTGCCACTTACCATCAGGCGGGCCGCTAGGTCATCTGATTAAAAGGCAATAAAAAAATCTACCAAAAGACCAACCCACAAAGACAAACACACGGTCCATCATTTACATGTACACGGACCTCTGTGGACAAATGAGGTCGCCGACCTGATAATGAGATCCATTTAAATCCTGCCCAATCTCGTCAAAGCTAAATTGACACTGGCGAGCGCTGATTTCGGCAATGTTTGTTTGCTCCGCGTTAATTTTATATGCACATATTATTGTGTTGCATAATTATGCGCCGCATTGTCGATTAATGCGATCGGTGGGCTCTTCTGTTATCATTTGTCCGTGATAAACGATTCGGGCCTCGCCAAAGGCATGTGTGTTTTGTGTCAACTGTATTTGCAGGACGTAAAATCAAATATACTGAGCATTCGTATCAAGGTTTAAACTACCAATGGTGGAAATCATTCTGGGTATTTAAAGGTTTTGTGTATAGTACATATTTAGGATTAAAGATCCGGGTTGGGCAATTTAATTTTGTTTTCATTTTGAAAAACTGGTTAGATCGATGATACTACATTTTATAAAATGGCTGACTTTAAAAAGACGGTTGATCATAAAATATTTAAAAAAAAACAATAATTAGCCATAAGAACTCCTCAAATTAAAGACCCATATCCAGCGAACATCTATAGTGACATTGATGTCTATAAAACTCATTATAAAATATTGTCAAATATTCACAAGATTAAAAAACGAGGAAAACCAAATAAATGTGAATAAAATGGCCACCGAAAACACTTTTACTGAAATAGCAGACTTTACAACCAAGCGCTTTATTCCACTTTTTATTCTCAATCTTTTTCAACGGCGCACTTTTGTACTGAGAAATCTCGAGGTGAGTTTCCAAGAATATTGCCACTGCATCTTTGGGGCGGGCTTTTATTATGAAAAACAATTTTGACGATGGAATAGAATTGAATATTATACAATTTATTTCGAATCAAAATTTAATGATATAGTATTCAATTCTGTTTAGACTTTTGGACAGCAAGATTTTCGGGAAACATAAACTTGAAACTATAATATAAAGTTTATGAAGGAAATTATTTGTGAGTTTGCCTAGCAGAAAAATTATACATCTAAAACGATAATAAAGTGACAAAATGATTCTCAAAGAAAATACTAACAAACCTAGACCAGATTACAATTCCAATTACGCTTGTAATTATAGTCCGAACATTGTTAAAGTAGACGTTCTAGCCATCCGTAATAAGCTAATTTTTACACGAACGTTTTTAAACCCAAACAGTGCAATATCTTCACACTTTTTTCGTCCATATACCCAACTATATCTCAGGTGTGCCTGCTCATCTGAACCGGGCTATAAAAATTAATAAAAAAAAGTTCCCCGTGATCTAACTCCACGAAAACCAATCTACAGTTATCACCAGGCGTACTGTTTGGGGCGAATTTTAATCCAAAACAAACACGAAACCCATCGCCCGCCTGCGCGGCTATTTGCGAGCTAAGCTTCGCTAGCTTTGATTTCACTTACTGATTTTTGTTTGCCAAAATATATTTTACTGGCCCGGTTTGCCTCCCCGGGTGCAGACACTTTTGTTGACTGTAGTTCACATCGTAACAATATACCAATAGCTTTCCCCCTATTAGTTATAGCGTGATGTTATGTAGACTATAGCGTTCCTCGATAAATTAGCTATCCATCAAAAAAATATTTATTTAATTCAAACCAGTAATTTCTGCGATTAGGGGAACATATAAAGTAATCAGAGAGAGATATATATATATCGCGTCCATTTTTAATGTGTTTTTTTCCTATGGCCATATTTGGGAGGTAAATACATTTTTTTCCTAAAATAATAGTGTATACCCTTTTATTTATAAATACTGTAAGGTATAAAACAGTTTAAATTATTATTTTATCAAAAACTATGGATTTATCACCCAAAAATGAGGACATTTAAAAAATCATAAAAAATTAATGAAGCGTTTCTTTGCGAAGTTTTTAGTTGCATTGTATTTGTAGTCACTAAAACTACCACCCGGCTTCGTTTTCGGTAGTAACACAATGCAACCAAAAATTTCGAAAAGAAACGCGAAAATTGTTTTTTATGATTTTTTAAATATCTTCATTTTTGGGTGGTAAATCCATAGTTTTTTGCTAAAATAATAATTTAAACACTTTTATACCTTAGATTATTTATAAATAAAAGGGTATACACTATTATTTTAGGAAAAAATTTATTTACCACCCAAATATGGCCATAAGAAAAAAATTACAAAAAAAAATTGTCGCTATTTTTTGCAACTTTTTCTGTTGCATTGTGTTTGAAGTCGCCTAAACTACCACCCGGCTTTGTTTTCGGTAGCAGTCTTGATATACCCTGTATATATACCGCTACCGAAAACGAAGCCGGGTGGTAGTTTAAGGGACTTTAGACACAATGCAACAGAAAAAGTTGCAAAAAAAGCGACAATTTTTTTTTGTTATTTTTTCCTATGACCATATTTGGGTGTTAAATACATTTTTTCCTAAAATAATAGTGTATACCCTTTGAATCATAAATAATCTAAGGTTTAAAAGCGTTTAGCGCGCAAAAACTATGGATTTACCACCCAAAAATGACGATATTTAAAAAATCATAAAAAATAATTGTCGCGTTTCTTTGCGAAATTTTTGTTGCATTGTGTTTTTAGTCACTAAAACTACCACCCGGCTTTGTTTTCGGTAGCAGTCTTGAGATACCCAGTATATACGAGTATAGACTTTAAACTTTTTATACATTTTGTATGAAAATGGACTTAATGCCTAAGGTATTCTCTACCGGTCAACCCATGGATGATGCAGTACAGTATAAGGTAGGTGTTGATAGTTTTCCGAAGTGATAAAGAACGATTCTATAATTTGAGGCTTAAAGATAACAGTGTTAATAAGAAGTTCGTTGAGCGTTGAAGTTCGACGTCAATTTTTTTGAGACCTCTCGATGCTGATTGACAGGACTGGCACTTAATCTAATGACGTGGACTAAGGGCTTCCCGGTAGGTCAGGCAATATTTTTTTTTCAAATTTTCTGTGCGGTAATTAAATTGCTACTGTCAACGACTATTCTATTAAGACAGCTAAAATATTGACGTCTGACAAGTGATTGGATAGTGGAATCATTATTAGTATCATCATGCTGTATTTCATATGATGAGGAGCGAATGGAATTAGAGGATATCTACTTTCTCAGTCTTCGAATATAAATTTTGTTTCATAATTATAAATCCATTTATGCATTCTTGTCAGTTAAGCACACTTATAACTGAATCATAAAGATCTAAGTAATTTGAAAGGCTACAATAAAATTATGAAATTCCTTCGGAAAAACGATAGTATTATAAAAAAATATTTGTATTTTGTATTCATTTAAAAAGCTCCTTAGTATCTACCAAATTATTATTTTGTAAAACCTTTGAACCAAATCTTGACACGCGATTCAAATTCTCGTAAATAGAGAAATAATAATCACTGTCGCATACGTATATATTGAATGTAACAGGAAATCAATTACCCTTTTGAGATGTGAAATCCGATTTGATATAAATTGAAACCGTATAATTCAAGGCACGTAAATCCCATTAAATCCGGTGTGATACTAAATACAGAAATCTGGTTTGTTACTAAATACAGACATCTGGCGTAATACTAAAAAAATAACTCTTATGAGAATCGTGGAATGATTAAACGGTAGAACAGATACAGTGTAAATATTATTTTAATGAGAAACTTTCATACTTACGCGTACAAGGACAAAAAATATACTAAAAGACAATTGAGGAGCTTCTATTAAAAATATTTCATCATTTTCAGCCACAGGAAAAGCCTACAGCTTTCACTAAGATTTCCAAATTGACCCCTGGTACATGAAACATGAAACTGCTTTTATTTTTTAATAATTTGCCCTAGTATATTTTATACCTTAAAAAAAAGGAGGTTCTAAATTTGGCTGTATGATTTTTATGTTTGTTAACACTCATAAGTCTGTACTGAGCCGATTTTTCGCAACAGTCTAGCTTTTTCAAGATAGATTTCAGAAAACACAATATAACTTTTCAAGACCCGATAAATAGGGTAAAAGTTGTACCTAGCTCAATTTATATATGTAGGCATTGGCAATTTACCACAAATAAAATCGGAAATATATTAAAACTTTAACCAAAATATGGTTTCATACGTAAAAGCCAATGTTGGAAATAAAATCAAAAAGAAAAAAAGAACAAATTTATCTGGATATCTAGAATATAATATTTTCATATATTGTATCGTAGAATATAACCACAATTAACAAAAAAAAAACTCCATAAAACGCAATCCCGTAAATATAATATCCTCAAAATACGTGAACACAAATTCCAAATTAATCTGAATAATAACATGAAAGAACGCTACCTCGGCCTAGCAACAAATAATTTGAATTTTTGTCTTATTAATAAATGTCTAAGTATTATCAAACTTTGTGAGGAAGTATAAAATTCCACATTAAAATACAATTTTTAATTCTATTTTTTAGATCATGACATCAATTTAGTTATGGGAAAATGACAAATGAAATATAATCAAATGGTGTTATCAGAATTATTTTTTAAATAAAAATATAGCTGTAATTGACATATTTATACTACATAGCATATCTTCAACAAATTGGAATTAATAAGCGACGGGCACGGGAATGAAAAAGGAAAAACAACACAAAAAAAGGTCATGCTCATGATATTCGCGCTTCCACCCTGATTGCGATTATTGTATCAAATGATAGAAAATCCATCAATACAGTCCAAGTAAGTGCGTCGCATTTCAGGTTCAGCCTGTATGCATTCACATTCAAATCAATGTATAATGTGCCTACCGGCGACGGACACTGTACATTTACCTTTAGCTGTAGTTTAGCAGTGCTAGATTGTAAATACCCAGAGGAAGACAAACACATCCAACGTAATTACCAATCAAAATTGCCGGTAATCATAACAAACAAAAATGCCACGAGAAAATCTCCAATCTCGTTTATAAGGCATAATACTATCCAACTAAATCCACGAGCCAGTCGATGCAGCACGAATCAGCCGCGATTGAGCTTCATTTTTATTTCGCTGTGTAATTACCGCGGTTTCTGTACGTGATACATTGCGCGTTGCGAGATATTAAGAACCGGGCTTGCTCGCAAAAAGCGTGCAGTGCAATCAATGTGCAATTTTCATTTGAGAAAAATGCTGTTAATCATCTCTCTGGCGTTTAATGACGTAGATTGATTACGATGTACAAAAACATTCGATTATTTTGAAACGGTGATGTGAAATGTAGGAATGTTTGTAATGAAAACAATTGATCGAGTGAATGTTGCTTTCCTACCGTATTATTATCTTCAATAACGTTTATATGCTTCAACTGAAAATACCAGGAATCAAAAATATTCTGTGAAAAATCTTTCACGTTCACAAACGTCACAACGGTCAAATTAAATTTGAATAAAAAAGAATAGTATTAAACGGCCAGTGATAGTCAATATTTGTGGCACCTTTTTTCTAATTAAGTCGATAAAGAAGTTTGAATGGAAGGAGTAAATATTTCAAAGGATATTAACCTTCTTGATAGGACGAAAGAGGTTTCATATCTTTGAATAACAACCGTTTTTGGAATGGAACTGAACATAACTTTTTATGTTAAATACTTAAATACGTTAACAATAATACAGACAGCCTAGCTGAGTAATAAGTTTTTTTTAAACTTTATCATGAGAATCGTTTTAAACATTTTATGCAAAGCTTGTAAATCTGAAATTGGATTAGGGTGTTTGTAATTCAATAGCTACGTGCAAAAAGTTTCTAGTTCATTGCTTATTTTTAATTGAGACTTTTTATTGCCTCTTTTTGATACTTCTTTTAAAACAAATATTTAGAGTTTTTGATTAATAAAGGTTATGGCAAGATCATTTTATTGGTTAAGCGGCAGCGGGTAAAAGCTGTGAACTGTGAGGTCGTTGGTTCGATTCCTGGGTTTAACAATCCACTAATTTATTTATCCAGTGGTGGTAACATTGCCTTTATATTTTGGGATAGTAATTAGCTCCGCAAAATATAAGTACCACTATATGTGGCTTCTATTTTGGGTATTAAAGACAAGCGTAATTTTATGAATTAACTAATCACTGATACTTAGAAACACAAAGTGTACTGTAGTAGTTGTAGAATGTTTTCAATCGCTCTTACAGATACCAATATATCCGGAATATCCACCGTAACGTCTAGGCTGTTACGTTATAGGTTCACTCTGTGTATTTCCAGTTTGGATATTATGGTATTGATAGTCAATCACCACGCACTAAAACGGTGAAGGAAAACATCGCGAGGAAACCTGCATACCATAGCGATTTATAAAAAAAAACTATGGTATGTAAGTTCGCCAACCCGCACTCGGCCAGCGTGGTGGACTATATGGCCTAACCACTCTCAATCGTACTGTCGATTGTAGATAGGCCCGTGCCCTGCAGTGGGACGTATATGGGCTGATACAGACAGACAGATTTCCAGTTTGCACCAGTTCTGTACTATTTGATTCAATAGACCATCAGGTGGTAATTTCCAAAAAAGAACACATCCTTAATAGCCCCAGTCACAAACCAAAAGTAACAGAATTGCAACTCAAATTTGACGACACAAAAACAGAAAACTCAAAGAACGATGGGCACGACCCACCTTATTGGATCGTCAAATAAAGGGAATTGCAAATGGGACTATTTATGCAAAGTACGGTGAGCGGGCACCTTTTCGCCCCCATATCGGGGGGACGGTACCTGTGTGATCGTAAATCCACCGACATTATTACCCCGCTGATTTACGATACGTTGTCCTGGGCCGCACTCAGGGACCATACTCATACTTGCACATGTTTTGCAGTTTTAGAATGCTGGTAGTGTGTAAGTTTAACGTAAATAAGCGGTGGAATGCATATTTTAAAAGTATTTTATGAAGTAGTCAAAATGCAGATTCCTTTTAAAAAAAATATTTATGCTAACATTATAGCAGTATGTTTACAATTTCTCTTTATTTTAGATCTTTTTTACATTTTTATATACATATATATAAATATATATATTATATTAAAAAACAAAATAGATATAAAAATATAAAAAGGTATCCAACGATGGCGAGGCTCGAGACCCAAGCCACCGGTGGTTAGGAGCCCAAAGTGAGGAACCGCCTCACAATACGTGGCGTGTCAAGCAATACTGCCTTCTGAATCTGACTCCTGACCCAACAGCCGATTGAGAGCCTCTGTAGATGTTGGTCGAGGCTCTTTGGTATCAACCCATGGGCAGAAACGACAATCGGGACAATAATTGTTGAGTCGACATCCCACATGTCGGTAACCTCGTGTGCCAAATCTAAATATTTAGACATTTTGTCTTTTTCAGCTTTGACAAGGTTATCGTCATGCGGGATGGTGACGTCAACAAGTATAGCCTGGCGCGCCAATCGATCTATTATCACAATGTCAGGCTTATTGGCTAGAATAGTCCTGTCTGTGATAATAGATCGATCCCAATACAGCGTTGCATGACCATTTTCGAGAACTGGTTGGGGCACATACTGGTAATATGGCACTTCAGGAGTCACAAGTCCATATCGAAGGGCAATTTGCTGGTGTATGATCTTGGCTACTAGGTTATGTCTATGCAAATACTCGCCGTTAGCAAGATACGAACAACCGGAAATAACATGCCTGATAGACTCGCCAGGACGGTGGCATGCCCGACAGATGTCGACCGTACCGTCCTTCAGGATTTATTTCCTATAGTTGTTCGTTTTAATAACTTCGTCCATAATTGCAAAGACAAAACCTTCGGTTTCCGCAAAGAGGTTACCGAAGCGTAGCCAAGACACAGACGCTAGTCGGTCCACATCAGGCCCATGAAGGGCTCGATAGAACCGACCGTGCAGCTCTTTGCTCTTCCATATGTCCTCGCGATCCTTAATGCCTACCACCAGAGGTTTCCGCTAGTTCTCAATCGCCAAAGAGAGCGGGGTAAATCCTTTATCTACCATAACTACAACCCTATGCATATCCACATCACTGTGAAGGAAATAATCCCTGAGATTGCACACCTCGCGATTATGCAAGTCCTTAGCATTAAGAATGCCTCGGCCCCCACATCTCCGCGGGATGTACAATCTCATCACTGATGATCGTGGATGATGCATACGATGTGCAGTCAGGAGAGTTCGGACTTTACGATCCAGGGCGTCCAATTCGGTCTGAGTCCATTTGAGTATGCCAAAAGAGTATATGAGTACAGGCATAACCCAACCGTTAAAAGCGCGAATCTTGTTTCCACCTGACAAAAAACTGTTAAGTACTTTTGTCAGGCGGCTAAAAAAACGCTCTTTCAACGATCGTTTTACATCTGCACCCATGATACCTAGAGCCTCAGGCATACCCAAATATTTGTAGGTTTCCGTCACAGAGAGGGATCTGAGCCTTACAGTCTCTGAGACTAGTATTTCATCAGAGACCGCAACCTCCCCTCGCTTCACATGGATAACCGCACATTTATCTACACCAAAATCCATATTGATTGGATTGCTAAATCTTTCCGTTATGTTTAACAACTCAATCAATTCGGTTTGTTTCGATGCAAATAACTTGAGGTCATCCATATAGAGCAAGTGAGATATAGGCTCAGAGCCTCTCCGTAGACGGTAGCCTAACCCTGAATCAAACAACAGAGTGCTGAGGGGATTCAGGGCCATGCAAAACCACAGTGGACTCAGACTGTCGCCCTGGAATATACCCCGCTTGATTCTAATCGGCTCGTCACAATCAGGAGGAACTGTACCACCTGGATATCTCAGGACAGTGGTCCACCGCCCCATACAAGACCCAAGGAAGTTGCATAAATTTGTATTAATTTTATACAAATTTAACACCCTCATGAGCCATGTATGGGGTACCGAATCATAGGCCTTTTTATAATCTATCCAGGCAGCCGATAAATTCCTTCGGTTGTGACGAGCCTGTTGGCAAATGGTCATGTTAATGAGAAGGAGCTCCTTAGTACCACGGGACCCATTCATGCAACCTGTTTGGCCGGAAAAAAGAATTTGGTTACAATTTATATGGTCTGTAATTTTAGATCTAATTATGGAGGTCAAAACCTTATAAATAGTGGGAAGGCATGTGATGTGTCTATAATTTTTTGGTTCCGTGGTACAACCGGACTTAAAGAGAAGGTGAGTGACACCTGTTGTCATAAATGTTGGAAGGGATCCCCGCTCAAGCGCATCCTGGAATTGCGCTGCCAATCGAGCATGCGAACTTGGAAACCATTTTAACCAGAAGTTGTGCAGACCGTCCGGGCCCGGTGACTTCCAGTTTTGCGTCTGTCTAATTGCAGTTAGAACATCTTCTGGACTGATTAAAATGGTTTCCATAGCCGGTATTGCCTCGCAAGCTCGATCTACAACACTAAACCAGGAGGCTTCAGTGTGAGAGACAGGCGACGACCAGATATTCGTCCAGTACTCACGCATTTCGTGAGAACTAGGAAGCCGCCCATCCACCACACCTTGTGGAGGATTCTCCCAACATCTATAAACACTCTTTTGGTCAGTTTGGGATTTGCGATTTTGTTGGAAACGATCCCATCGCCTCCTGTAGCGACGAATGCGGTTCGCCCACGCATAGACTTTTTGTTTGAAGAAGTCTATGCGTTCTGTGACGCAAAGCCTATAATTTCGAGGACTTGTGTTGGTCCCCGAAAAAGCCTGCGTCACAAAACGCATAATCTTCGGCCTGCTGTTTCCTTCTTTAAAAGAAATTAGTTTGCCGATGAGAGTTCGGGCCCTGTTGATACGATCCTCGATCCTATGCTGCCAGGCAGGCACAATCACAACACCTCGAGTGGCTTTATACTCATTTGGAAATTTTATATTAGCCACTCGACATGCTGCGACGGCCGCGCAGTAAAGGATCGAATGCGTATCAACAAGATCCCGACTGGACTCCAAGTATGTAGTTAACATGGAGTCCAAAGCTCCCATCAGCGCCAAATTTCTTCTATGCGTTGGCAAACGTGGCAGACGCGGTCTACAAGACGCCGATAAAGACGCAAACTCCAAAATCGCACGCTCCAAAGCTCCTCTCAGTTGCTGTTTAACTTGGGGACTTACGTTGTCATCCAAATTGTCCGTCAGCTCGAAATCAGCAACAGGTGTTGGTGTTGGGCCTGCCGCTTGATCTCCACTGACGGGCGACACATGGTCATCCTGGACAAAACACAAGTCTGTGCGCAACCGCTCAAGTGTGTCATCATCCAACAACTTATACCGCTGAATAAATCGCACTTGATCCGACAGTCGTTGGGACGATACATCAACCGTTGGATCCAAAGCCTGAAACAGAGACAGCATTTTAGCGCGATACGCAGTGAGGTTAATTCCTCCCTTTGTTGCCCCAAAGTAGGCCCGCATGACATTCTCATTGATTTCTCGAGTCCATCTCATGCGGCGCACTACCCCACCGGTAGCGGGGACCGTAGGCGGGACACTCGGCCCCACAGGTCCCAAGCCCACCGCTGGAGGGGGTCGTCCTCTTCGGCGGGGACGACTGCAACTCGCCGTGTTGGCTCGACGCGTCGTTGTCCGGCGTCACTTCGAATACGTCCGAAGCCGACGCCCACGACGCAGAGCTCGACGAGCTGGGAGATGTTAAATGTGCGTTCCGTTTCTTTCTGGCTTTATTATTGATAATCGTTTTGGTTTTTATTTATCATATTTTGTAAAATCCTTTGACATTGTCACACACTGTCATTCTATTATTTTTTATTATGATGAATTGTTGCTTATTTACTCTATTTATTCGATAAAACATTATGTGATTGTAGAAAGGAATCATTTTGGTTACTATTTAGACATAAATTGTGAATATTGTGTATATATTTGATATTAAACAAAAAATAAACTCATTTGCAAAAAAAAACGGGCACCTAAGCAATGAACCATTTCAAATGTTACTATCGGTTTGTTTGATAATTATAAGTAGTTTTACTTTCACAATTTTGTAAATTAATAAGCAAATAATCGTTTTCGTCAGTATTATCATAAAATTTTGATAAAATTTATGGGTTTTAATGCTAAAGTTCACTAGTAGTGTATGCTCGCTAGTAGTGCATATGCTCGTGAAGTAAAAGTTAACAAAGATTTTTGTTTGTTTTTTCTTTAATAAAGTAAAAGCAGATAAATGTTTAGTATCGAGTGTGACCCCCTCTAGCTGAAATCACAGCTTGAATTCGTCTGGGTATGCTAGCGAGGATATCCCGGATACTTGCTTGCGGAATACGTTCCCACTCCGCGGCAATCACATTCTTCAGCTCTCTGATGGTCTGCGGAGCCGGTTGTACTGATCTCACGCGTCGTTTCAGAACGTCCCAGACATGTCTGCTCTATAGGATTGAGGTCGGGACTTTGAGCTGGCCAATCCAAACGTCGAATGCCGACCTCTTGCACATACGCTTCCACATCCCCAGACCGGTGGGCGCGAGCATTGTCGTCCATAAAAATTGAGTGTTCGCCTAAAGCGGCCAATGCGGGTTGTGCATGAGGAATTAGAACTTCCGTTATGTATCGATGTCCAGTCAGTGAGCCGTTTTCAATGAAGACTAACTCCGTACGATCCATTGAATTTATTCCTGCCCAAAACATAACAGAGCCCCCACCATAAGGTGTGATTTCTTCAAAACAAGCCTCTGCAAAGCGTTCTCCTCGTCTTCGTAGCACTCGCCGACGTCGATCTTCACCGAACAGAGATATCCTGGCTTCATCGGAGAACAATACCCTATTCCAGTCTTCTTGAGTCCATGACTCATAATTTCGAGCAAACCTAAGCCTGGCAACCTGGCAACTCTGTGCTCACGGAGTAACTTAGGGCCGCGGGCCGGGCGATGACTGCGTATATTGGCCGCGAGAAGCCTCCTTCCTGACCGTCCATAGACTAATATGCACATTTCTTACTTCTTCGAGGTTGTTCTTAAGGTCCACATACGAAGACTTGCGATTTCTCAATGCGCGACTCACAAGAAATCGATCATCCCGTGGTTGGGTACATGGTTTTCTTCCAGAACCAGGCTCAATCCTATAGAGCATGTCTGGGACGTTCTGAAACGACGCGTGATATCAGTACAACCGGCTCCGCAGACCATCAGAGAGCTGAAGAATGTGATTACCGCGGAGTGGGAACGTATTCCGCAAGCAAGTATCCGGGATATCCTCGCTAGCATACCCAGACAAATTCAAGCTGTGATTTCAGCTAGAGGGGGTCACACTCGATACTAAACATTTATCTGCTTTTACTTTATTAAAGAAAAAACAAACAAAAATCTTTGTAAACTTTTACTTCACGAGCATATGCACTACTAGCGAGCATACACTACTTGTGAACTTTAGCATTAAAACCCATAAATTTTATCAAAATTTTATGATAATACTGACGAAAACATTTATTTGCTTATTAATTTACAAAATTGTGAAAGTAAAACTACCTATAATTATCAAACAAACCAATAGTAACATTTGAAATGGTTCATTGCTTAGGTGCCCGTTTTTTTTTGCAAATGAGTTTATATATATTTTTCAAATTGATGAAATGCAGTATGTTTGTTATTGTACTACTACTAAGAAGATGTATTTATAAAATCAAAAAATAAACAAGTAACACGTTCAAAAATCCAGATACCATTTTAGAAACTGTATAGACATTAATGAAACTCTATGAAAGCATCCTTTTGATCTACACTATATTATAAAACCAAATGAAATATTCTCATTACTTTTGAGTCGATATTATTCAGAACAACAAACCCAAACATCTATCCAGCGTCCTAAAATCCATTGAGAATACTTGGGTCTCTGTACCCCTATTGGAACATTCAAATCCATCCCTGCAATGGATTAGAAGAGTTCGTTAGAGTCTACAAATTCGGTTCCCTTTCAGCAGGTGGGGTCTTTAATTTGCTGATTTGTGTTCTGTGAATTATTTGGGCGGCGTCATAAAACAGTAGCGAGACTTTTACGGGTTACCTTTGAGAATTTAATCTAGCAGAATATGTTTGTAACATTATCGGGTAGACAAAAGATTCTGTAACTGTCTGTATCAGTGTACAGGGTATATCAAGACTGCTACCGAAAACGAAGCCGGGTGGTAGTTTAAGCGACTTCAGACACAATGCAACAGAAAAAGAGGCAATAAAAAGCGACAATTTTTTTTTTGTTATTTTTTTTCTATGGCCATATTTGGGTGGTAAATACGTTTTTTCCTAAAATAATAGTGTATACCCTTTTATTTATAAATACTCTAAGGTATCAAAGAGTTTAAATTATTATTTTAGCAAAAACTAAGGATTTACCACCCAAAAATGACGATATTTAAAAAATCATAAAAAATAATTGTCGCGTTTCTATGCGAAATTTTTAATTGCATTGTGTTTGTAGCCACTAAAACTACCACCCGGCTTCGTTTTCGGTAGCAGTCTTGAGATACCCGGTATATACGTCCTAAGTCCCACTACAGGGCATGGACTTCCTACAAACGAGATTATGATTAAGAGGGGTCAGGCCATATAGTCCAGCCTAGTCTGGACTTAATGAACTTGGAAAATAGGTAATTTTTTTAATTTTGCGAGCATGATGAATATATTAAAATGAACCTAATGGTTACAATCAAAATAAATTGTGTAGTGGCGAGATATGAGTTAACAGTCAGTGAGATGGAAAGCAACCAGACGAAACGTAACAAACCATGGCTCCATCACATCCGTTAATATGGCTTTATTATATTATTATTATTACATACCTAAACTCACGCCTTTTTCCCAGAAGTCATAGGCAAACATTACACCCATGTTTCACCTTGTGCGTTTCATCCTACGATGTGATAGGGGTCGAGCCTACTGCCATATCGGGCTCAAATTCCTGACTCCGGGCTAGTAATAAATGGAAAAATCCACGACTACTTCGCCCGACCCCGCATTCGAACCGGACACCTTAGGTTTTTTATCATACCTACGGTATGATTACTCTCGTTTCACAGCTAACGTCTAAACAACTACGCCACCGACGCAGTCCTGATTTATTTGTATTTTATTTAGCATTATTTAATTGATGAAGATTCAGCTAACATTATCTACTTCCTCCATCAATCATAACTTTCAAAGATATATGAGAAATCGAAATGCGTGTGAAGATTAAAATATAAGTTTTTAGCTTCCACCACTCTTAGTTTGAACACAAACCCCTCCGATATAGTACTAGCTGTATAAATAAATATACTTAATCCCCCCCTGACCCTGACCCCACACTAAGACCGAGTCTTGTGTCGTGGGTATCAGGAACTACGAGAGACTTTTCGGTCTCACAAACACCCAGACGCGAAAGAAATATCTGTAGTTCACACAAATATGTGTCTCGGTGCGGAGATTTAACCCGCGGCTCCTCGTTTCATAGCCGGTGTCTAACCAGCTGGGCCACGGAGGGTGTCAAATAAAAAGCGCCTACTATTTCACTCTCTGCACCATCCAAAGGGCAACTGATAGAGAATGCCTCGGGCATTAAGTCCGCCTGTATACAACCAAGTATATAAAGCATAAATAAATAAAGCATTTCATTACAGAGTTACTGAAGAATCAATGATCCGCAGTCTTTTGCTCTTGTCTTGTAGATGTTGCAATAAAATAAGAGGATGCAATAAAAATGTCGCGTAACATTTATAGATACGAAGCAGATATTTTTTATAAGCAACGGCATCGGTACGAATTTTAATATTTTTGCTGCTTTTCTTACCATTTACTGTTCACTTTTCTTTAGTTAAAGCAGGTTGTAAATAAACTATTAACATTGAATTATGTATGTATAATAATTTTATAATAAGGTACAATTGATGTCCGATAAGTCCTGCTACATGCTTATAAAACGACGATGTATAATAAAATTAATTTCTTCTTGTAATAAAATTAAATCACCGCCAACTAAATAAGAAGAAATAATTTTAAAACAATTTTTACTTTACAAGAAACAGATGTTTTACGAACTCTTTTCTTAGAAATGCTTTTAGTAAATATATAAAAACGAGATCAACTTCGTGGAAATTAGTGAAATACAAACCTCCATTAAAGTTTATACATTAGCGGTATGGTAATATGTTGTTAAACTAAAATGTTCGCGTCCACTCATTGTGTATTTTAACCTACATTTCTGCTTATGTATAAATTCTCATGAGCTTCAATGATCAAAACCGTCAGTGTATATCGTACATTGTGAAAATTCCAGAAGCTTACCGTTCCAATTTTCCTCCGTTTTCAGGCAAGAACATCAGTGTGGCTCGGGCATCCGATCTGGGCAGTCGTGTGCATGAACCAGGCGATTTTTTCGCCTAAACTTTCGTGAATTCGCGACTGAAAATTGTCTTTCGTTCAGTGTTATTTATTGTGACTGTGTTGTATTGACTGGTGTTTAAATTGTTTTGTAACATTAAAATGAAGTGATGGTTTTTTATATTTTTTTTCTCTGGAGGCACGGAAGGAGGCAAGACGTTTCCTGGTTTAGGTAAATATTTTTAAGTTTATTTATTTTTATATTACGAGTAAATTTTTTCCTATTATTGGTTGTAAATTATATTTAATTAGTCGTAATATATGTACAATTTTACCAACATGCAGCGACATAAAATCGAAATATTAGTCACGTCTTTTTACCAATTCGATTTATTTACAGTCTTTTATGTTTATAATTAAATGCGTGTTGAATTTACCTTAATTATTTTAGACTGAATATACTTATATATAAAATTACTGGTGGTAGGTCTCTCATATGTGAGAGGCCATCTGGGTAGGTACCACCGCAATGTCTATTTCTCCCGTGAAACAACACTGCTTAAATGCACTGTTGTGTTTCGGATTGAAGGACATTGTAGCCAGAGCAACTACTGGACATATTGAGACTTAACATCTTATGTCTCAGGATGGCGAACGCAGTGGAATGTTGCTACTGTATATGAGCGGTCGTATCGCTTACCATCAGGCGAACGGCTTGCTCGTCTCGCCATTCACTGCAATAAAAAAAAAAAAAAAAATTAGTCTCAACTAATATTTCTTGGAATAAATTAAGGTGTTTTGATAAGTAATGTAACCCCATAGCCGCCACGTGCCTTAATTAAGCTTAGGAATAAAATATCCTTGTCTTGACGCTCTTATAGATATTTTTATACAATGTAATAGTTCGCATTACATAATTAATCAATTGCATCATTTTTATTTATTTCCTTAAACCTTTATTGTACTCAAACTTAAACCACCATACAAGAACAATTATTATCGCTCTACAGTTAATTTTTATATTATGTTTGTGTTCCAAGTAATGAAGCATTTTATTACTTATCAGAAACTACGCGAGAATTTTCAGTCGCACAGGCTCTAGTACAGAAATTAATGTATGATGTGGTGATACATTTACCTCAATGAAGTTTCATATCCGCGGCTTGTCATTCTAATATTATCATCAATCTTTAGAGGCTTTACCGAAACTACGAGAGACTTTCAAAGAAACAAGTATTTATTGATTGCACAAAAATTTGTCTCGATTTTGATGTGGGTATATGCAAGAGAGTACTTTTCGTAGCAAAATAATAATTTTATCAAATGTGTAAAATATCATATTATAGACACCGATTTCATATCATATCTCATTCCTAAGTGCTTCATCTTTTTTTATTTACCTGATGGTAAGCATTATCACCACTCACGGACAGTAGCAAAACCCAACAACACCATAAATCATGTAGCAATGCTTGAAGTTCCATTGCGCTCATCCTGAGACATAAGATATTAAGTCTCAATATGGCCAGTATTACTCAGGCTACAATGTCCCTCAAACCCGAATGCAACAGTGCATTTACACTGCTGTTTGGCGGGAGAAATAGACATTGCAGTGGTATCTACCCAGACGGCCTCTCACATGATATGTCTGCTACCAGCACTCATACTATGAAGACTTCAATAGTCAAAGGAAGTGTATATACAGGGTATATAAAGACTGCTACCGAAAACGAAGACGGGTGGTAGTTTTAATGAGTACAAACACAATGCAACTAAAATTTTCGCAAAAAAACGCGACAATATTTTTTTTATGATTTTTTAAATATCGTAATTTTCAGGTTGTAAATCCATACTTTTTGCTAAAATAATAATTTAAACTCTTATATACCTTAGAGTCCTTATAAATAAAAGGGTATACACTATTATTTTAGGAAAAAAAAAGAATTTACCATCCAAATACGACCATAGGAAAAAAATAACAAAATAAAAATCGTCGCTTTATTTTCAACATTTTCTGTTGCAATGTGTCTGAAGTCACTAAAACTACCACCCGGCTTCGTTTTCGGTAGCAGTCTTGAGATACCCTGTATAAATATCGAAAACCCTAGTGGCGAGAAACTAAAGCCCGTTAAGGTTGTTGCCAAATGGATACAGTGGTCGTTAAACCATCTTGGTACTTCCACGGATTGCGGTTTAGAGACCACTGTAGAACGGAAGTTTAGAACTAGTTGAAACTTGGATCTATTAAGAGGTTTTTAAAGTGTTTGTATGGTTAGCAAAATAGAAGTTCAACCACATGATGCTGACCATCGCGTAGTATTGAATACGTAACACAATTTATGTTGAATACGTACCACACTTACATACGTATATTTAATAAATAACAAGATAATCTATCTGCGGTAGCTCGTAATTGACTATTTTTTGTAATGAATTTGTAACAATATATATCGGTTCTACTGATACATGTGATCCAGGCAAATAAAATAAATAAAATTAAATAAGATGTGTAACAGATAAGGTAGAATTCTAATTGTTCACTGGAGGGCGTTATCGAAAAATATTTAAATTATTACACATTCCGAGCCAAAAACATAAGTAGCTTAGAATTGTATATAACGGTCGCCATCCCTGTACGAATAATATACAGTGGTAAGGAATTGCATCCGTCCATGATCATCAGCAACAATAGGACATGGCAACGCATCTGCTTTACCGGCTTTTAAGGTGGGAATACGCGAGTTCTTTGAAGGTCGCAAGGTCTTAATTTTTCTCATTCATTCTTCACTGCACTATTCTAACAGAGAAATTAGTGATAAGTGTCTTATTCCCAAGTTATTTAACTGACAAGTACAATATCCTTCAAACCATTAAGCAACAGTATTTTAACGCTGTCTCTGTTCAGCTAAAGGAAGTCCACTACTGAATATAGGCCTCTCCAATGATCTCCATATCGACCTGTTGGAAGCGGCCTGCATGCAGCGACTTCCTCCAACTTTAATCAGGTCGTCCATCCGCCTTGTAGGCGTCAGACACTTGTATTTACAGACTGCTAGCAAATAATTTTAAAAAATAAGCCTCGTAATTACACGAAAAATAATAAATGGTTTATCTCTCACAACTAGTTACAAATATACAAAAATGTTACATACAAGGGAGAGCAAAAATTATTTAAATTCTACATTACACTAAGACAATTATATGCTCCTATAATATGTGGTTGTAAAAGGGTTTTGACAATATCTCCTGAAGTGAGTTGGTATCTCTGGAGATCGTACGCGACCATGAATTTTGAAATTTTTTGTTGCATTATGTTTGTAGTTAGTAAAACTACCACACGGCTTCGATTTCGGTAGCAGTCCTGATATACCCGGTAAATCACGTGCCAATGTAACATCTCATTCTCTGTTGTTGTAATCACGTAATATAACTACTTATTTATTATAATATTTTTATTTTTATTTCATAGTTTATTACTTTATGTACAGGGTATATCAAGAGTGCTACCGAAAACGAAGCCGAGTGGTAGTTTTAGTGATTTCAGATACAATGCAACTAAATTTTGCACAAAAAATCTTGACGATTTATTTTGTTATTTTTTTTCTTTCGTCTAATTAGGGTGGTAAAAACATAGTTTTCGCTTTAATAATAGTGTACACCCTTTTATTTTTAAAGACGCTATGGTACACGAGGCTTTAAATTATTATTTTAGCGATAACTATGGATTTACTACCCAAAAATGACGATATTTAAAAATTTATAAAAAAAAATTGTCACGTTTCTTAGCGAAATTTTTAGTCACATTATGTTTGTAACCACTAAACTACCACCCGGCTTCGTTTTCGGTAGCACTCTTGATATACCCGGTATATGCGCGTGTGATTTTTTTATCAATGAATAGCGAATGAATGAGCATGACGTTCGCCTGATGGCTGATGACCGCTCGGTCGTATCGCTTATCATGTTAGTGTTTGGTTTTACTGTTTATGCTCATAAACCTTGAATTACAAAGCAATGCTAGGCAGTCCACTGCGCTCGCTCTCCTAACATATACGATGTGAAGTTTCAATATGTCCAGTAGTTACTCTGGCTATCCTTCACTCCGAAACACAACAGTGCATTTACAATGCGGTTTGGCGAAAAAGCCTACCCACGCGGCCTCTCATATATGAGAGACTTACCATCAATAAAATAATAATATATGTGTATGTTTGTGAGAATATGTGAGTGCGTGTGTATGTGTATGCGAAATACGAAAGTGTGAAAATGACTTAATAAATAGTATCAATTAGTCGCAATGCTGATGACGGATAAAAGCTTTTTACCGGGCGTAGACTTTCGTCCATTATTAAAAATTAATGAAATTACCGCAGTCGACATTTCGCGGTGTTCACCTCTTTCGGCGGTATATTACGTCAAGTACCTTCGGGTTGACGTGTTATTACGGCCAAGTTTGTAGTGAGAATGCTCCGTTCACGAATGCATGCATAAAATAATACACATCAAAACTTAGTTTATTATAAAATGAAAATGTTGAAGAAAATTCATATTATCTACATTAAAGTTTCAACTTTAATTATTGACAAGGAAGGGATATTTAGTTGTATTTTTACTTTGCACTATATTTGATTCTCTTGAATAATGTTCTTATAAAAATAACACTTTGGCGTACCAACATGTTTTTCTTTACATTTGAGATTTCAAATGAATAACGATGACATTGCCAAATTTAAAGATATAGTTCAAATTAGTTTATGCAACTAATATGATTTCGATCAGAACACAGAACTATTTTGTCATTTTACACGCCTGACGCCTTTCAATAAAATAAATCTACAATCTACTATGCGAACCACATGCCAACAATTGAAAATTACACGTAAATTGCCTTGATTTTTTCCAGAACCAAGTGAGCCGTATTCTTGGCTCACAATATATCTTCAGGAATACAAAAACATATGAACGTAACTTGGCGAGCTAATTTACAAGTCAAATCGTATGGAGATATTCGTTTGCCCTATTTCCCTATCCCGCTGCGGTATCATGGGGAGGAGCATTCATTTGTCATGCCGAGCAAATTATCCTGTCTCGTTTCATTATCGAATATTTCGTGTTCTTCTGATTTTCTTTGGGGTTTTTCCGTATTAATTTTCGAGGCTTTTTCACGTTAAGAAAGTCAGATTGTATATAAGCTCGATACACGAGTTTACGATTATATTCTAAGGTAGGCAGAGGTGTCACTTTTGCTATCCATATTTTGTCTATACCTACATTTTGGTTAAAACATAATATGACAGGGGCAATGCCAGCTCCAATCTATACTACTGTTGTGTGCTGTAGGTCGTATTCCAGGGTACCACAGGTTTATAAAATATATAACATAAAATGATACAACTGTGCAAAGATTTACCGTGTCTTGTTCCTTAGACACATTTTTCATAAAATTAAGTCTGCATAGACTTCATGAATGTTAGATCTATTTATATTCTAAGACAAATATCTGATTATATTCTGTCTATTTCTCCCTCCAAACAGCAGTGAAAATGCACTGATATCTTATGTCTCAGGATGGTGAGTGCAGTGGGATATCTAGCATCGCTTTGTCATTCATGGTGTTGTTTGGTTTTGCTACTGTCTATGAGCGGTCTCACCATCGGGCAAATGGGTTGATCGGCTCGCCATTCAACGCAATAAAAACATACGTAGCATAAGTAGCATTAACTAGACTATTAACAGTATACTGTATTGTGTTCTTATTCTTCTTAATGTGGGCCGATAATATTATTTCTTTCTTTCTTTCTCTTACATAATAAAATACAAATCCATTTTCCATAAAATTTTATATCTGAATTATTTATTTATATTTTGAATACCTTCATTCTTCTGTGGCAGTCTTTCTTTTTATGCCTTCCTGTATGGCCTGCGCCAAGACGCATTACCATAAAATGAATGTTGTGTGTGCCTTTACTTGGCATATAATAGTAATTAAGCCTACACTGCAATATTAATTACATGAGCTGTAAGTAAAAAATGGTTTCTTATACTAACTCTTGATACATGACTGTTTTTTAATTCTTCCATGGCAAAAGTAGCTAATGTGGATGTATTTTTTTATTTCATATGACTCGAAAACGAGCAAACAGGTTACATGATAGTAAGTGATCACTGCCACCCATGAACTTCCATAAATTTTGGATCACAGATGTGTTGCCGGCCCATCCAATTAGGAGGAGAGCGGGAGGGAAGAAGGAGAGAAGAAGAAAGAGCTAATGCTTTGTCGTTTTCTTTAATCTGCCTTTAGACCAGTTGGTGTAAAGGCAGATTAAAGAGAACGATGAAACCAGTCGAACCAGTCAACTTCGCTAAATTATAATGCTACAAGAATAAGCAATACCTTCGAGATTAGTCTAAAAGGCAAGAGCCTTAGGCACAAGAGTCCCTATGCGTACCCCGTGCCCGCGGCTTCTCGTTTCATAGCCGGCTTTTAACCATGCTATTGCGCCATGGAAGCCTATACTAATATATTCAAATATATTGTAAATATTTACAAGTCTCTGTATCAGCCCATTTGCGTCAATGCAGGGCACGGGCCTCCTCTACGAGCGAGAGTACGATTAAGAGTGGTTTAGTCCACAACGCTGGCCTAGTGCGGTTTGGTGGAATTTACAAGTCTATTGACCATAAAGTTATTACCTACAAGATAAAGGCAACAAATTGCAAAAAATCCCAAAAAAACTTGATGTAGGCTTACACCGCATTTTCATTCTTCGCATTAATTGGAATCGCTTTACCAAGCTCAGTGTTGGATTGTCACTTTCGTAATTGAATTTTGCTGGATAAAAAAACATTGAAATGTTGGTAGCATGTTGCGTGGACCTTAATTGGATACAACGGTCTATAGCTGAATTGGTTAAATCAATTATGATGTTAGATTCTTCGAACATTTGTTTTTAAATGTGGTTAGTTATTGTTTTGACAAAATCTTGTACTTCTTTTTTTGTTATTATTAGCGAGACTAGCGGGCCATTCGCTTGATGGTAAACGATATGACCAGTCATGGACAGTAGCAAAACAAAACAACACTTTGAATTACAAGCTTGGTATTCCACTGTGCTCGCCATCATAAGAGATAAGATGTTGAGTCTCAATATATCCAGTAGTTAGGTATTCTGGCTACAACTTCCTTCAATCCGAAACACAACAGCGCATTTACACTGTTGATTTGTGATAGAAATAGCCATTGCGGTGATACCTACCCAGGCGGCCTCTCACATATGAGACACCTACCGGTAGTCTTCTTATCGAAATAACAATAGCCTTAAAATGCGTTATAAACCTCTATCGCCACAACCTTAAAATAATAAAGAACATTTCGGTTCCAAAACACCACACCCGGCCCGAAACTAATATTTCAATTCTCGCAATTTTGTCATGTGAAAATATAAGTTAATTAAAATCTAGTTTATACGGATGAAGTATGATGATGATGTGAAGACGACGGATTTTTAAAAAATAAAGTAATTATCATCACATTTTACATTTTGTTCACAGACCCGAAGAGAAAAAAATAATGTTTATTGGACTTCAAGTCCAATAACATTAGAATATTATTGGTGGTAGGTCTCTCATATGTGAGAGACCATCTGGGTAGGTACCACCGCAATGTCTATTTCTCCCGTGAAACAACATTGCTTAAATGCACTGTTGTGTTTCGGATTGAAGGACATTGTAGCCAGAGCAACTACTGGACATATTGAGACTTAACATCTTATGTCTCAGGATGGCGAGCGCAGTGGAATGTTGCTACTGTTCATGAGCGGTCGTATCGCTTACCATCAGGCGAACGGCTTCCTCGTCTCGCCATTCAATGAAATAAAAAGAAAAAGAAAAACAAAGTTGATTTCTCAAAGAATTCCGGGCCTGGGTCGTAATTATGTTTATAATTAAATAAATACTGTTGGGTGTTATTTTTATTTAACATACATAGTGATGATATGGCTGATAAACTCCAGAAATTCCGCTTGAGATGGTATGGTCACGTCCTAAGGAAACCGCAGGAGTACGTCGGTAATGTGTGCCTGAGCCTTAATATTCCCGGACCTCGACTGCGGGGTAGACCAAAGAAGCGCTGGCTCGATGTCGTCAAGGAAGATATGAGGGTCAATGGCCTTACTATTGAGGATGCCGAAGATCGGGTGAAATGGAGGAGATATTGCCAGAAGGCGGACCCTGGCACCGGCCGGGATAACGCCAGGTAGAAGAAGAAGAAGAAGATACGTAGTCCTGTCCCCACACTAAGATCTAGTCGTGTGTCGTGGGTATCAAGAAACCCGAAAGAAATTTTTGGGGGCTCACAAACATTTCTCTCGGTGCGGGGATCGAACCCGCGGCCTCCCGTTTCACAGGCGGCGTCTAACTGCCTATGCCACGGAAGCTGTTAAATCAAATGAATTATTGAAAATATATCTTTTTCCCTTTTTTTCCCTTTAATGGAACTGGGCGGGCCATGTGACTCGAATGCATCCAGATCGCTGGGCAAATATCGTCACCCAATGGATACCTGATGGTCGACGACGCCGCGGCAGACGTAAAAACGCTGGAGAGACGACCTGGATGCTTTCGAGCCTATGTGGCATGAAGAGCGCGAATTGTGGAGAGACATGGGGGGACCTGTGCCCAGCAGTGGGATGATATAGGTTAAAAAAAAACCCTACACAAAAAGTAGGTTTCATCGAGGCATAAAAATCTTCGCATCGATACTAAGTTTCATGGTAAAATGAGTATTCTTCTTTAGGTTTTAACCTACAATGCTAGCCTACTGGGGTAATAATGCATATATAACTTGAAAAGTCAGAGATGAGTGCCTGTGAGTCGAATTTCTGACTTCCTAACTTATCACTGCAGTCGTTGCCAAGTTCTAAACTTTCACTGACTTCTCACACATGACGTAATATACTCAAGATTTGCCGAATTGAAAATATGAAATGGATATAAAATATCTCTGAATTCATGGCAAATACAGCAGGCGGTGTCAACGTATTTTGTAAATTATTATTATCTTCTACTTTGTTTTTGTTCTGTATTGTATCAAAGAGTCTATTTGATTGACGTCTCATTGTATTGCATTACCTATAATAATGTATTAATCTTAGACACACTTGTATGCCAAAAAGTAATCATAGAGCGTTTTATAACTTTACTCATCTATAATTTAGAACCTGTGTCACATTTTTTATTTTTTTATTGCAGTGAATGGCGCGACGAGTATGCCGTTCGCCTGATGGTAAGCGATACGACCGCTCATGAACAGTAGTATAACCAAACAACACCTTGAGTTACAAAGCAATGCTTGGCATTCCACTGCGCTCGCCATCCTGAGACATAAGATGTTAAGTCTCAATATGTCCAGTAGTTACTCTGGCTACAATGTCCTTCAATCCGAAACACAACAGTGCATTTAAACTGCTGTTTGACGGGAGAAATAGACATTGCGTTGGTACCCACCCAGGCAGCCTTTCACATATGAGAGACCTACCACCAGTAAGCAAATGCCCATGCAAATAAATGATTGATTGATTGACTTTATTCGTTCCGAAATAATTAAATGTCATGAAAATTTGTTCTATGAACTACCAGTAACCTCGGGGGTTACCCTACGCTTCGACACCATGTTGAAATGTTAGAACGTTCTCTACAATCTCGAATCCTTCATACGTCATAACCATAGACTAAGTTCCAAGTGAATGATATGTATCATACGGCTGTTTGCTATATCCTATCTATCTTTAACAAGGGGTAAAAATAACTACCATGACTATTTCGGTAAAATTCTACACTTCATTAAACAGAAATAGACATATTATAAATATTTGTCTAATCTAACTGTCTGTAAATATATGCACCATATCTACACCACTCTATCTTTGTTAACTGAAACATAAATTACATCGAAATGTCGAATAAAATCTTCTTGTTAAAATATTATACGTCTACATATTTTAACTTTAAGAATACAAATGTAATTTCTCATATACTCGTAAGTGAATTTGTAATTCTTTTGAGAAATAAACTATTTTAACCATAAAGATAGATAGATAATCTAGATAGACAAAATTATTGATTTTCAGAATGGGAAAACTTATAACTTACAGGTGGACGTCGAACGTTCAAACATTCGAAATTCGTGTCGGAGTATAGACTAACCCCTCGGCAGCCGAAATATGCGAGTGTCCGCAACAAATAGATCGTGAACTTTTCCGTTATAAATGGCGGTGTCAAACCGTACAGATACTTCCTCTACCTGAGATTGGATCGTGGCTCCGCACTTATTTGTTTGCCCAACTGTTTATTGTTCGAATTAACTTTCTGACTCAACGTTAAAAAGGAATACTTTTTTAAGGTCAAAATAACTTGGCAAAAAAGAGTAGGATACAGTCACAATTGGCATTGAAACTAATTATGACAATACTACTAAAAACCTTTGTTGAATAATTTTATACTTGGGTATGCACTTGGATACATTTTGGTACTTTTTTTGATAGATTTGTGATATGAAATAAACAAAGAGCCTTTTAATAATAATCAATAAAAATAGCAAGTATCTAAACATTTTCCGTCTTAGTATCGGGTGCCATATTAATATTAAATGAGATCTTAGTGCCCCCATTAAAGACTCTTTTATGCCAAGCTATACTTTCCGTTTTATGATTTGTTTTGTTGGGTTAATAACTCCTCCCACTAATCAGCAGTGTAAAGGCACTGTTGTGTTCCAGTTTGGCGGACATTGTAACCAGAGTAACTACTGGATGTAATAAAACTTAACATCTTATGTCTTAGGATGGCGAGCGCAGTGGAATGCCAAGGATTGCTTTGTAATTTATGGTATTGTTTGGTTTTGCTATTGTCCATGAGCGGTCATATCGCTTACCATCAGACGATTGGCATGCTCGTCTCAACATTCAATGCAATAAAAAAAAAATATTTTTTTGTTTAAATGGAATTATTTCAGTCTTACACCCTTCAAATTTGTAGTGTGTAATTACTTAACAAATTGCCAAGTTAAGTTGCCCAATTCTGTTGGCTACAAAATTAATTTGCTAGCTCGGCAGTTCTATCTTGATGTTATAATTTCGTGACGCCACTATCTAACTGACAACTATCTTAAAATAACAGCTCCGTTGACACGTTATTATACAGCCGTCCAAAGAATAAATTAAATATAGTATAAGAGTACTTATACAGGGTATATCAAGACTGCTACCGAAAACGAAGCCGGGTGGTAGTTTAAGCGACTTCTGACACTATGCAATAGAAAAAGTTGCAAAAAAAAGCGACAATTTTTTTTTTAATATTTTTTTCCTATGACCATATTTGGGTGGTAAATACATTTTTCCCTAAAATAATAGTGTATACCCTTTTATTTTTAAATAATCTAAGGTATAAAAGAGTTTAAATTATTATTTTAGCAAAAACTATGGATTTACCACCTAAAATGACGATATTTAAAAAATCATAAAAAATAATTGTCGCGTTTCTTTGCGAAATTTTTAGCTGCATTGTGTTTGTAGTCACTAAAACTACCACCCGGCTTCGTTTTCGGTAGCAGTCTTGAGATACCCGGTATACAGGGTATCTCAAGACTGCTACCGAAAACGAAGCCGGGTGGTAGTTTTAGTGTCTTCAGACACATTGCAACAGAAAATGTTAAAAAAAAGCGACGATTTTTTTTTTGTTATTTTTTTCCTATGGCCGTATTTAGATGGTAAATTCATTTTTTTCCCTAAAATAATAGTGTATACCCTTTTATTTATAAGGACTCTAAGGTATAAAAGAGTTTAAATTATTATTTTAGCAAAAACTATGGATTTACCGCCCAAAAATTACGATATTTAAAAAATCATAAAAAAAATATTGTCCCGTTTTCTTGAGAAAATTTTAGTTGCATTGTGTTTGTACTCACTAAAACTACCACCCGGCTTCGTTTTCGGTAGCAGTCTTGATATACCCAGTACGTAATATGTTTGTAATTTTCTTTAATGGTGCACATAACTTTTTAATACCTAATATGTAATATCGATAGAATTTTCACATCATGATATATGATCCTGAGTATACTTGTTTCGTTTTTCATGGGCTTAGGACTGAATTTTAACCTCAGAGTGCGGAAAATCATATAACTCTCAATAATTTATCTTATATTCCAACCTAATAATGTTATAAAGAGGAAAGATTTGATTGTTTGTCTGTATTGAATAGGCTTTGGAAATACTGGACCGATTTGGAAAATTCTTTCACCATTAACAATTCTACATAATCCTGATAAGCATAGTCGATAGAATATTTTCATAAAAGTGCATCTGCACCCTGGTGGACCCGCTCGAGGCTGCTAGTTTTAATGTAAAATACAAAGACCAACAATACACAAATGCTCCTCAAGCGCTGTGGGAATTCCTGAGCAGCGCTGAACAATAAACATCAAGATGTCCGCTTATTTTTTGGTGAAGCACATTCTATTAAAAGTATGCCTATGCCTGTCTAGCAGTTCATACGGTTTCTGATACAAGCTCAAAACTTCTCCTTTTCGCTATTGTCAAGGATTTCCAGATTCTATAACGATTTAATAATGTATGTAGAATATGTGTACTAGGAGAAATTTCCATTCCTAACACGAAGTTTGACGGATACGGTCGTTATAAAACCCAAAAACATGTTTCCCAACTACGCAGGGGAATTTCAATTTTTCGACAGCCGCGTTTCGCTTAAAAATACAGTTTCACTGCGGGTGAAAAAACTAACACTTGTATGGCGTGGGTACGGCCGACCATTATAAATCTTGTTGGGACGGGAACGAATTTTCACAAACGCCCATTGGATTGAGTTGTTACCAGGCTGAATCACAGGCTGTGATGTATTGATCACGCGTAAGAGTTTTCGATGAAATAAATTTGTAAGTTATGATAATTACATTTTATAAGTGCTGCAAGCTGCGTACAATCAGTTTTGGTGAGAAAATGGCTTAGTTTAAGTGAGGTTTCACAGACTGATGTTAATTGGAAAGAACATCGATTTATAATTTTGTTGACATATTAAATTTATTAATTACTTGAAATTCAAAATACTAGCACTGCGATCCAAAGAAGTTGGGTCCTTCCGCCGTGGTGTGAAGAGGCACCTTAGCAGGCCGGCATAATTGTTTCCATTGGCATGGGACTGCCGTCCAATGGATACTCTGCCTGGGCGGTATTGGCACTTACAATGGTGCAATGCCGCCACTATGCCAGGCCATTATGAAAAAAAAAGCTAAAATTTAATATGCGTCTTCTTTATTAAAATTAAATAAGTTCTATTGACTGTTTAAGAAATCAGTATTAAAGTGGCTTAGAGATAATTTATGTTAAACCATTTGCGACTCAACTGCACTCATTAGATTCATATGGTTTGCACCGAACGTACCTCTTATATGTTGAATCTGACATCCTAAATAAGGTACCACTACTGAATTGACAAGAATGCGTACAAATTTCAATAAAAAGTATTAAATAATCGTTCAACCTTTCAACACCTACAACCACACAAACCACCACACTGTGTTACTTACTTATAAAACAAAGTCAAACTTTGTATAAATAATACGCAGTTGATATTTTTTAACCCCATTGTTCAAAACGGTAACAAGCAACTTGTCTGATTAATAAACTAGTCACGATAGTATAAAAAGCGTGGCAAAAACATTTTCACATAAAATCGTCGCAAGCTTTAACCCCAAACCGGCAAATAAACAATGTTATCTCAGTCACGGGTCTTCTGTACCCAACACGTTTGTGGCCGTAGACATCCAATAACAAGTGTGCTGTTACGCGACAGCTTCGTGTGAAAACTACTTGATAACGTCAGATTGCTTGCATGGAATACTTGGCTTTTATATTTTACCATTTTAGGGTTGGTATTTTATTTGTTCGTGAGTGTTGCTTTGTTGGTGGAATGTATTTTGGCAATACCGCTGTTGTGGAATGTTTTTGGCTGGGATGGAGAGCGCCTAGGTTTGCTGGAAAATATTTTGAATTTGTCCTGGTCTGTGTGACCCTGACAGGTTATAATTATCAAAGGGTGGTTGTAAAATAATATCATTATGTAGCCTATTTTTGATCTGTCATCAGTTAAATAGTAATAACAAACATTCAAATTTAGAAATAATTATACCGGGTATCTCAAGACTGCTACCGAAAACGAAGCCGGGTGGTAGTTTTAGTGACTACAAACACAATGAAATTAAAAATTTCGCCTAGAAACGCGACAATTTTTTTTATGATTTTTTAAATATCGTCATTTTTGGGTGGTAAATCCATAGTTTTTGCTAAAATAATAATTTAAACTCTTTTATACCTTAGAGTATTTATAAATAAAAGGGTATATACTATTATTTTAGGAAAAAATGTATTTACCACCCAAAAATGGCAATAGGAAAAAAATAACAAAAAAAAAATTGACGCTTTTTTTTGCAACTTTTTCTGTTGCATTGTGTCTGAAGTCGCTTAAACTACCACCCGGCTTCGTTTTCGGTAGCAGTCTTGATATACCCTGTATATGTAGATATTATTATTAAGCTATCGTCAAATGAAATATTGAACTGTTGAATTGGTCAGTTTTGATTATGAATTCCTGTGTTGGTCTTGATTTGTTCACATGCGATATTGACTTTAAACATGAGACTTGATACTGACCCGATTTACTTCCAAATGTAATTTCGGCTTTGGCCGAATTATCGGCTGGATGGCAAACCATGCAATTTTTTTTTGTCGCAAGTATGCCGATGCCTGTACATCGTTCGAGCACAAAATCAAGTTAAGTAGGTCGCTATTACCTAATACGTCTTCAAGGTTTTACTAATAAATCAACCTGAAATTGAAATAACTACTTTTAATACTACCACATACAATGTGAGTTAACAAAAAGCTAGGAAGCCATAATTAAAATCTATAATTTAATAACACTCAACTTTCAGTCTATCCAGGCGTTGTTTCAAAACTGCCTCTAAACTCAACCTAGCATAGTTTAATTAGCAACATAAACCTAACCCAAGCTACGATAAACAATATTTAACCAAAATTCTACTAACTTCCCTGATTAAGTTCTCCACTGAATTTAATTAGAAATTTTGCAAAATATTTATTTATTTATTTTCAACATTTTAAACAAACATTAAAACAATTTACCTTTTTGCCTGAGGCATTCTACGAGTAATCTAGGGTGATGAAGAGATGAAAAGAGATAGGTACGTAAACTATAAAAAAAACTGTTATTGAATTTCATTATGATGAAAATGACTAATGATGTTGTTCAAGGCAGTAGACTTCTTCTAAGGGTGCTGATATTTCAAGCAACAAAACCGCACAAACTTCTTAATCATGCCATAAAGACGGCCATTTCAGAAACCCCTCCGAAGCAATAAAATATAATTCAATATATCGATATGTCATTCGGCACAGACAGAGCAATAAGACGCAGCTCTGTTAAAGTCAACAATAATTTTACAGCAGCATGCTACAATTCTATTTTCTATATTTTTTCAATTGCTTTATTATAAATCGGTGAAACAACGAATTCTTTTTATTACGTCTATGAAGTGTTTTGTTTCGTGATTTTGAATTTCATAATGGCGCTTTGTTGTGACTGCATTTTCTTTTTTTGTTTGGCCTTTAAATACTGGTTGTGTAAATAGCATACAAATTGTGTTAGTTCGTTTCATGCCGAGTTCAGAAAGTCTATTTATTTATTGCAATGAATGGGGAGCAAGCATGCCATTAAAAGCAATACAACCGCAAGACCAAACAACACTATAAATTGGAAATCAATGCTTGGCATAAATATATCCAGTAGTTACTCTGTCTTTCAAACCACAGTGCATTGACACTTATTTACTATGTTTTTGGACTCGTCAATTTAAAATTATAATTGCACAAGTCTGGACGGTCACTTGATGGACGATCTCAAACACAGAACCAGCAGCAAAATTATATCAATCTATCAACTAAATTGCAACTTGAATAACAATTGCGTTGACCTCACCTAAGTTAGGAACAATGGCAGATAGAGGATCAGTTCCACTAAGATTGGGGTACTTTGCATTCTACCATGCTATCTTATGGTTTAGTGTTTCTTCATTGACAAAAGAAACTTTTTGTGCTAGATGCCTCAATAATAGAATTGTTTTGGTACTTCTATGCCATCAAAATAAATGAATTCCCAAGGCTAGTTCGAACCTCTTCTATCGAACGAAAGTTTTAAATCAAGCAGTTCTAAAAACGAAATATTTGTTATTCCACGGCAAACTCACACATCCAAATTTTGATAGAGCTACGATGTTATTTGCAATACTGTCAAATCAAATATTCCCGGGTGAGCGCAACGCGGAATAGATTATAACCGAAACGCGCGTTTGTTTATTGCATTTGCTTGTTTGTTCTTTAGTTTATTAATGAATTAACGATATTCGACATGTAGTGATAAACATCGGACGGCTTTGTTTTTCTAATTCATTATGTTTTTTGTTTATTGCAATATTATGAGACGAGCAAGCCGTTCGCCTGATGGTAAGCGATACGACCGCTCATAAACAGTAGCAACATTCCACTGCGCTCGCCATCCTAAGACATAAGATATTAAGTCTCAATTTGTCCAGTAGTTACTCTGGCTACAATGTCCATCAATCCGAAACACAACAGTGCATTTACGCAGTGTTGTTTCACGGGAGAAATAGACATTGCGGTGGTACCTACCCAGATGGACTCTCACATATGAGAGACCTACCACCAGTGATGTGTTTAAAAAGTGATTATAAGGGTTAAAGGGTTAATGATTATAAGGGTCTCCAATTAACATTGATCGGGTCTAGTATACATAGATTGTTTGATCGTGGTCATTTTTATTATATACAGGGTATATCAAGACTGCTACCGAAAACGAAGCCGGGTGGTAGTTTTAGTGGCTACAAACACAATGCAATTAAAAATTTCACCTAGAAACGCGACAATTTTTTTTTATGATTTTTTAAATATCGTCATTTTTGGGTGGTAAATCCATAGTTTTTGCTAAAATAATAATTTAAACTCTTTTATACCTTAGAGTATTTATAAATAAAAGGGTATATACTATTATTTTAGGAAAAAAATGTATTTACCACCCAAATATTGCCATAGGAAAAAAATAACAAAAAAAAAATTATAAATAATTGTCGCGTTTCTTTGCGAAATTTTTAGTTGCATTGTGTTTGTAGTCACTAAAACTACCACCCGGCTTCGTTTTCGGTAGCAGTCTTGAGATACCCAGTATTTTATTTATTGTAATGAATGGCAAGACGAGCTTGCCGGTCACCTGATGGTCAGCGATACGACCGCTCATAGATAGCAGCAAAACCAAACATCACCATGAATTGCAAAGCAGTTCTTGGCATTCCACTGCGCTCAAAATATACAGGAGTTATTTTGAATACAATTCCTTAAAACCATAACAACAACAGAAAAAGCCATCACGGGGGTACCTACCGGGGCGGCCTCTCACATATGAGAGACCTACCATTTTAGATATTTCTGTTAAGAATAATAACAATTTACGAAACAATTGGCCAGAATCTAAAATAAGACTATGTTTTATTACCAAATAATTTCCGCATATACAATATTTTTACTTCCAATTCCACAACCATGTGAAGTTAAGGAAAATAAATCAAAATATTTTTAATATCGCCTTTGCATTCTTTGCTTACTTTGTTATCATCCATTATTTCCCTATTTATAATGAGTAGTAAATTGCCTTATTACATAGCTTCCACATCTCAGGAGTCTTTTGACCCTAGTAAATACTCTGGATGCCACAGGCGACTATTATAAGCACGCCCGGCGCGGACTATTCATCGACATTCCTAGCACACCTTGGACAGTAAATGCAGGTATATTCGTTTCGTACCTTAGGGTATATGCACAAGGCGCATTTTTAAATCGTGCAAACAAAATAAAACCTTGAATTATCAATGCTTGGTATTCCACTGCGCTCGTTATCCTGAAATATAACATGTTACGTCTTTATAAGTTCAGTAGTTACTCTAGATACAATGTCCTTCAATCCGAAACACAACAGTGCATTTACACTGTTGTTTAGAGGGAGAAATAAACATTGCGGTGGTACCTACTCAGGCGGCCTCTTACATATAAGAGACCTACCACCAGTAAAGATTGACGCGTTTGTATCGATCCAAACCCGCTGTATCGCTCTTGTATACGTAATTTCCTAAAATTAACGGTATCTGATTCGTGCCTATGAGTTGACAGTTACTGTGAAGCTACCTAATTACCTGTTTAGAAAATATTTAAATAATAATAGTGGTTTTGAAACATCCAAGAGTGGACCGGTATCAGCACCATTGAACAACTGTTTCACCTGGCTAATGATAAAGAAGAATACAAGAAGCTGACGGCCAACCTTAAACACTGAAGAGGCTCTCAGAGAAGAAGAATCAAGTCTTGGTAAAAATGAGCGTTTACGACGCAAAGGTTTATTTCTGCGTCTGAAATACATGTAAAGCAAGTGTAGTCTCCACGTCTTCGATGCGTTAAAATATGCCGTGTGCATAGATCCTTAGGCATGCGGCACTTTTACAAGACCTCTTTGCACTTTACAAATCGTTTGATTCCCATACATGACAGAGTTCATGTAGAACTGGACATCGTCTGTCATCAAAGAACGTATTGAGTCCATACAAAATCTGTAAGGAATCAAAAAAATATTATTTGCAAGCGGAAGATACGAACTCGTAGTGTAAGGCAATTTGGAAATTTGATTCGTATGCATTTCCTTATAAAAGTGAGTGATAAAATAGTTATTTTAAATATAGCTCATTTTCAACCATTCCATAAATATGAAATTCTATTAAGACATTCTAATACATTCTGCTGAATTCCTTAGTTCCACCTGATATGACCATTTCTACTTTGATATAGGTACTTTATTCTCGTATCCAATACTTCATTTTAATTCCGGGTAGAACTCATTACCTTTTAGGGTTCTTCAAACAGTCGCTTCTGCAAATAAAATTACCAAGACATCGGAATCCTTAAACCGTTGGCATTTTATGATTATTTTTATTAAAGACACGATTACAACATTACGACTGGCCGTTACGTGTTTTATATATTTTTTATTCGTGCAATACCAACTCAATGTAACAAGATACAATAAAGTGTTATTGTGCCATAAAAATAATGTTTCCAATGCTACGGTGAAGATAAGTGCGCACCTAACGCTGGCAGTTACGCTCTGTGACTTCAAACTTATGTTTTACGAAAGAGTTTCGGAAAGGTATTTTTGTTATGTTTTTTCTTTGTGTAAAATATTTATTTATGAATAAAATCTTGTGTAAAAAACCAAAAATCCACGGAAGTTATAGCACGAAGCGCTTAAATTGACTGAGTCTTGCGTTGTGGGTATCAGGAATTACGAGAGACTTTTCGGTCTCACAAACACCCAGACCTGAAACAAATCCTGGCAGTTCACACGAGCATTACAGTAGTACCTACCCAGTCCCAGTGCAGAGATCGAACACGCAGCCTCTCATTTCACAGCCGACGTCTAACCAACTGCGCCAAGGGGTCAAATGAATGAACAACAAAAATCCATGCAAAGTGCAGAAATAAAAAGAATCACATTTAAATACTGTAAATTGTAGAAAAATCTTCCGCTCTATTACAATTTCAAGCAAATGCGCTAACGAGGTGACACCGAGTTGGAAACCTTGCGGTGAAAAAGATATTATCGTTGAAACACCTATTTGTACGTCGGAATGCTTTTAATATAATTCCCATGTTTTGTACAACGCATTTATTACTGTGGAATCTTTTAGTCTTTTTGTTAGATGTTAACGTTCTGTGTTTTAATGTTATTAGCCGACTCGACAAATATTTTGAAATCGAATGACGATAATAGAAGATGGGGTCAATCTGAGTTCATCCGTTTTTGATAAAGATAACAATACAGCCAAATCATACAGACTTATATGATATTTTTCCTTTTCATAACTTTTCTACATTCGCCAGCGGAAATGGAATCGGTTGGGCTATATTTACCGTAGAATAGAATATTGCTGAAACCGACATGATCGGACGCTGAGGATATGGTACAATACCTTACGATGGTTGAGAGGGCGTTCGGTGGCTATAAATTGAAGGGAAATTCCCAATAACCATTTGCCTATGATAACGTTAAAATTAGTTAAAAGACATACGGCCTTATTCTTAAACAGTTTATAAACCTAGTTTGCTATCGATTGTTTTGACTTCTTCGCTCAAATTGAACTCAAAACGCGTTCAAAGCGACAAGACATTCGATAGCTAAAATAGGTCTTTAATCTGTCTTTGATTAAAGCATACTATCCATAAGAGAGATATTCATCAATCGTCGAATCCAACTCGGTTGGGCAGCGTTCGGGAAACTACGCGACGTCTTCTCGTCCAAAATACCTCAGTGCCTTAAATCGAAGTCTTCGATAGTTGTGTGTTGCCAGTGATGACTTACGGCACCGAGACGTGGCCTCTCACTATGGGCCTTATTAGGAAGCTCAAAGTCACTCAACGAGCTATGGAGAGGGCTATGCTCGGGGTTTCCCTACGAGATCGAATCAGAAATGAGGAGATCCGTAGGAGAACTAAAATAACCGACATAGCCCACCGGATTAGCAAGTTGAAGTGGCAATGGGCAGGGCACATAGCGCGGAGATCTGATGACCGATGGGGTCGGAAAGTGCTCGAATGGAGGCCACGTAGCGGAAAGCGCAGCGTAGGACGTCCACCCACAAGATGGTCCGACGACCTGGTAAAGGTCGCGGGACGTCGCTGGATGCAGGCTGCCTCCAACAGGTCTCTGTGGAAATCATTGGGGGAGGCCTATGTTCAGCAGTGGACTTCCTTTGGCTGATGGATGGGATGGATCCATAAGAGAGATATCCTATAAATAATCTTATAGCTTTAAGTTTACACTTCTGAACTTGAAGCGTATCAAGATCTCTTGTCTTCATTGCGTATTAACCTTGTTTATTATTAAACGACTTACTGCGTGATGTGTGCTTTAACTTCCGTAACAGGCTTTTTATTCCATCACGCTGTACACAGATCTGACGGATTAAAGGTACTTCAACTTTAAACGTGGCCTCTCACTATGGGTTTCATACGAAGGCTCAAGGCCACTCAACGTGCTATGGAAAGGACTATATTCTGTATTTCTCTACAAGATTGAATTAGGAGTAATGAGACTCTTAGGAGAACAAGAGTAACTGACATAGCCCACAGGATTAGTAATTGGAAGAGGCAGTGGGCTGGACACGTAGATCTTATGGCCATGAGGACTGAAAAGTTCTGGAGTAGAGGCCACGTACAAGCAAGCGAAGGTCGAAGTGTCGGACCCCCGCGTAGAATGTGGATGGACGACCTGACTAAGGTTGCAGGAAGTCTCTGGATACAGGTCACTTCCATCAGGACGATGTGGAGATCCTTGGTGAGGCCTATGTTCAGCAGTTGACTACCTATGCCTGAAGAGAGAGGAGATAGATACACCTATGAAATAATCTATAAATAGGACGTTAATCAAGCCATTTTTCTTTTGTACCAATATATTACATAAAAAACAAACGTGGATGTATTTTAAAAAGCCATTAATTCTGTGAAACCCATTGGGAGCGCAGCGTTTTCTGGCGCTAAGGGAGTCAAAAGTGTGCCAGAAAAAACTACTTACGTGTGTACTTCCGAATTTTCGAGTATGCAATTAGCAAATACACGTTGTTTTAAAATAACTGGAGTTTAGGTGGAGCAGGGCGTGGTTCTATCGTACATCGCCACGCAACACAAAATAGAATTATATGGAACTGTGTCATGACAATTTCACTTGTTGACACGGTAGTTTTTGGAATTCGATAATTGGTTGAGTATTTGCTCGTCAAAGTCATAATTGTAATCAACAAGCTTGCATTCAAATTTACTCTAATGGAATTTGAAGTAGCGATAGTGTGAGCACTTCGTGGGGAGTGGTTTATACAAAAATTGTCCCAAATATAGCAGTAACCGTAAATTAACATAGATAATGTCTTGTGGGTACTAGAAATTAGGCGGCTATTTTCGAAAATAAATCGCCTGGATCATAAACAATTCTTGTAAATAAAAATAATTGTCTTTTAATTTTCTCAAGGTCGCCATTACCCTGTTCGGTCTTACTACTATTACCATTAGGTGGAGTGTGGTCACTTTGCTTCACTATTATAAAAAATATAATAAAGAAGAACACCAAAGTGCTGTCAACTATTCATGGTGCTCGCGGGTTCGAATTCTAGGGCACATCTGTGACTTTTCGAACATGTTTGTATTAATAATCAATCACAATGCATTAACGGTGAAGGAAAACATCGCGAGGAAACCTGCATACAATAGCAATTTGGTGAATGTCTAGGGTATGTAAAGTCCACCTACCCGCTCTAGGCTGGCCTGGTGGACTGTATGGCCTGTCCACCCTTAATCATACTCTCAATTGTAGAGGAGGCCCGTACCATATATTGGAATGTATATAATGGGATGATACAGATAAAGAAATATAATCACCACAGTGAAAATAATACTTTGTTGGCAAAATTAACAGGCAATAAATTTATTTCCGTTCGATCCAGTGACAGATCGGACCAAAAGCTCCAATAGAAATAAAGCTAAATGCTAGCGACCTTAATCAGGTTACATTTCCGCCAACCGATTCCGGATAAGACCTAAATTGGTTAATAAAACATTAGCACGAAAAAATATTCAAGAACTGTTCTATTTGCTATTATTTATTTATATAGACAAAACCACTAATACTAAGCTGCTTCTATTTCACTACTTTTATAAATCATTCAGCGGGCGAAGAACAATAAAAACTCCTAAGCGTGAATAATAAAAAATAATGGACTATTTAACAATCTTTCTTACAGTTTTTATTAATATTGCTCATCCTAGGGCAACACCACATTTTTCGGTGTAAAAGCCTTTGTGTTCATCCAGTATGTCAGCTACCTCCATTTAAATTTCAGCGAATTCGGTTCAGCCGTTTCTGAGATTAGCGAGCACAAAGGCACAGACAAAGAGACAAAAATTTGAAATGTTGTTGTTTTGGATCCTGTTACGTAATTATAGTCCCCAAAATATTTTCTTCTCATCAAATTTATTATATGCTATGATTCCATACAATAGTCGTTATAAAAGGGGATATTAAAGTCTTACCAACAAATAAAACACAGTTTAGCATGCAGATCTTTTGCTCACAAATAGAAAATATAAATAAACAAACAAATATATACAAAAATTATAACTTAGTTGAGAGCCCAGGATTCGGTTTGTGAATAACAAAAGACAATTTAGAATATTTTGTTGCAAAATAATAATAAGAGACGTTGCGGTTGTTTCGAACGCGAAATAAATCAAAGTGTTGACTTGTTAAAAATAAAATGGCCGCTTGATTGATGTGTGAAGGATTACGTTATTTTGATGATAGATGTCAACTTCTTTTTTTTTCAAACGGATTAATCAAACAAATTCGCGTAGAGTCGAAAAAAAAAAATATTTACACTTTTTAAACTTTTAAACGTTAGGCGTATTATGAACACTGGCTACGAAACGTCCTAAGTGCACATAAAGCACACCGGAATATGAATCTTACAGCGCATTTCACAGAAGCCCAAATGATTTGCAATTATCGAAATGAGAACTTACCGCAGTCCATAAATCAGCCGCATATTCACCGCTTGCAAAAAAAAACTCCCCCAACAGTACTTTTTACCAAATTGAAGTTTTAAAAAATTCCACCGCTCTGCCGTCCAAGAGTAATCGACTTGAAAATCGTTTAGATGGAGTCACTTTATTTACCTGATTTGTGGTCGTCGTCGAGAGTAAGGCAGTTATGTCTATTGTGGACGAAATGGAACCGCTACAGGACCTACAGCTAATGCCTTTTTCAAGTACTTAAGGACTAAATAAGCAATAATTTTCTTAACTTTATTGGCATTCCATTTTCAATTTCAATACCCTCAATCAGTAAAATACAGCCAATATAAGGTTTGCATTTTTTATTCCATTTTGACTCGCCGAAGCGTACAAAATGGCGTCAATTTTAATGGAATAGCGAAATTGTCTAACATTGCTTTTCGTAGAGATGTAGCTTCGCTCTGCATTCTCTATCGCATTTACCACGGGGAGTGTTCTCAAGAATTGTTCGGACTTATCCCTGCTGCAGAGTTCCGCCACCGTACAACACGACAAACCTCCAAATACCACTCACATCATCTTGGAGGTTGGAAATCTACTACGGTACGATTTTCCCGGCACTTTCTCCCACGTACTACAAATCTGTGGAACCAGTTGCCAGCGGCATCATTCCCGGACAGATACGACCTGGCGACCTTCAAAAAACGAGCGTATTCCCACCTCAAAGGCCGGCAACGCATCTCCATGCCCTATGGTGTTGCAGGTGTCCATGGGCGGCGGTGTTCACTTACCATCAGGTGAACCGCAAGCTCGTTTGCCCCCTATAATATAAAAAAAAAAACAGCAGAGGAAAATAAATTAGTACCACATGTAGTCCCTAGTAATAATACTAAAACCGAAGGTACAATGCCGAAAATGCATGCCATCATGACTGAAATATCCATATCGTCATGCCGTCCCATCCAGTGCTGGGTTTTACCTGACCCAAATATCTGCGTTGCAAAGTCATCCTTCTGATTAGTAAATTGTTCGCTTTCTTGACATTCTTAGTAGACGTTTAATCGCAGTGAATAATTTCATGGCATATACTGCTGTGTCATCTACTGTTACTTAATTAATGTCACGATTTCTAAGGTACAATTTCAAAAAATATTTCTTGCTCGTGTAATGAATGATTGAAGGTTATATAATTGAAACTGCTTTTCATGCAAAGCAGGTTTTTGTAATTTTTTTAATGATTAAGGATTTACTTTACGTTAAGCATATATTTTATAATCGAACTAATAGAACATCTGATCATAAATGTTCACAGTTGCTTGTACATTGCACAATACAAATAGATGCAGAATTAAAATAAAGCAAAAACATAAAGGAAGGAAAAAGCAGAAGAAAGATTGTCGTGTCTCCATCAGTTCTACTGGCTTACCAAATTGCGTCAGCAGAGTTGTCACCATTATCAGTTGTTTTGTTACATAGAATCACTTACAACCAGTTAGCACACACATAATCTACATACAGTTTTCAACGATATTTTTAACCTAGAATACCAATAATCTCCAGAAACTTATGAAATTGTCTGTCCATCGCGTTCTATGGAAGGCAGATATTCTTCTTTACAAAAGAACTTGTTGCTCAATCATACTTAGTAATAAAGTCGTCCACCTGGTGATTTATTGACGTAGTCCTACCCACCACGTCAACTAAGGAATAGCAGCCTTATCGCCAGCTTTTGATTATGGAAAATAGTTGACAGGAGATTAGGGGAAGGGTTGAAGGTTGAAAAGGTTGTTTAGCCTTTACAGTCTACAAATTCTGCGTTTTCATAAAAGAATAAACTTGATTTTCAACGTGCTTTAAAGTTCCGGGAATAAGTAAGCAATTTCCGCCACACGCCGTACCGAGTAATATAAATCACAAACGAAATTTTGTAAAATTATAAATGTTTTTCGAGGAAAAATAACAACTATTCTTTCTGGTAATATTATGCATAAACCTTCCAGTACAACAAGTCACTGATGCTGGAATTTCGGTTTAAGTCACTTCAGATCAAGATAACTTAGTTATTTTGTTTCTAATTATGTGCCAGAATTTTCAACCAATCTACGTACCTTTTCGACACTTTTCATTCCACGTAAAAAGTTTTCATAATAATTATCCTAATTAAAAAGTTTATTTCATTTCATAGAATTTAATTTGATTAAAATTATAATATGGTGAAAATAATGTTATTGTACATATTTTAAAACTATGGTTGGAATGATAACGTAACGCAAATCATTAGTGCTGTGGATGCATAGTTTTCCAGTTAGTTACGATAATCGAATAATCGGATGACAAAATCACGGTAAAATTCTACGAAAGTGACAACGTTGTGGTCATTAAATTAATTTTAATGCTTAAATTAAAAATTCCTAATAATATTCGACAGCAAGAGTATTTAAAATATGTAGTTTTTGGAGTGTCATTATTATAAATTATACATTTTGGTGGTCTTTCACGTAGCAACCACGCATTTTTGTAACACGAATTTTGGACTAAAACTATCTCGTTTTGATTAACTAGTTATTTTAATGGAGAAATATTTGCTCCTTACGTAAATCGATTATGAAAAAAAAATGCTTTTAATAAAAACCTACAATTCTTGAGCCATATTTTTTCTAGTTTGAATAACCGTTACTCATTGAACATAAGATAACAATTCTAGAGTAAGTACAGTCAGCGACGTACCTAAGGCAATTTCTAATTGCTTTGATTTGTGAAATACAACAACTGACCTTTAAAATTTAGTACTTTTTCCCTGAAAATTCTGTCTGATTGAAAAAGTCTGATTGAACATTATTGGCATTACTTTTGGCAAGCCTGTGTTTGAGCTATATAGTTACTTCCAATGGTTTTAAATACTTCCGTTCTATTAAGCAGTGTTCGTAAAAAGTGTAGTTAATTTTAACAAACAATACTTCTACTACCATACTGAGACATATATTTAATAATAAATACACCCAACAGTCACATAGGTACATAGTCCTGGCCCCATACTAATATCGAGTCCTGTGTCGTGGGAATCAGAAACTACGACAGACTTTTCGGTCACACAAACTCCTAGACCCGTAACAAATACCTGTGGAACATACAAATATTAATATTTTTCGATGCGGGGATCAAACCTGCGGCCTCACGTTTCACAGCCGGTGTCCAACCAACTGCGTCAGGTAGGCTATCAAACTGTCAAACAGTCAACTGTCAAATTTAATCAATGAATATTTGCTTCAGGTTCAAACGTTGAAGGATCAAGGACTCCCTCGTGGTTTTTGAAAATAATTATTACGTATTTTATATTTCATTAGAATGGTTTGGGCCTTTGACTGGCGTAATTATTTATACATACTGAGTGACAGGTCCATTAAATATAGACAGTAACTTTCAAAATATTTACTAATAAGATTTGTGATGCAAATAATTCTGTACTTGAAGAAGGTTTCGCTGTTAAAATATTATTAAACAACATTTTTAGAAAAGAACAAACATATTTCGTCTTTTTTTTAACTTTGAAGCGTCTGAACAAGGGCATGAAAAATGTAAAAACGACTGCGATATTCACGGATTGTTGGAGAATTTACTTAAAGTTAGATCTCAAATGTACCAAGTTCGTGATATGTATTATAATCATTATTTCACTGCAGTTTATTTTGTAAAGCCAGGCTGAGTATTAGCATTTGAATTTTTTATCCCGTCTTCTACTTCATGCTGTAAACGATCAGAAGTCACATAACATCTAATGGAATTATTATTCATATTTTAGTTATAAAATGTTTTGTTTTATTCAAAAGACTTTTGAATTCAGTTTGACCCAAGAAGACAAAAAAATCGATACTTAAAATAAGTTTTACAACTGTCTATGAATAAGACCGTAACAATATTAAAACAATAAGAACAAGTAATAATACTTAATAGTCTCCTAGATTACCTAAGAAAGTAGAAGGTCGATCGCTCAGGCCGGAATATTTAAATCCTTGCTAATATTATAATTGTGAAAGTTTGACTGTATGGTGGAGCTATGGATGTATGTGGAGGTTTTTGGTTAACCTTTTACGCAAAAACGGCTTGATCGATTTTAATGAAATTTAGCATAGGGAAAGCTGGCGCCCTATATTATTACGTGGCTCTTTTTATCCCGAAAAAATGCAATACTCTTGAGCGATGAGTCACCAATCATTCAAATACGCATATTTGCTACTCTTTCCAATTCGAATTGATGGCATGAGACAAGGGAGGACAGGATTTCATGCTTTTCGTCACGTACAAGTAATCCTATCTCTCTCTGCCTCTCTAAATGTTCCCTCCATGCTGAGGGTTATGATCCTGTCACTTGGTCGGGTCTTAGATAGATGATCGCCAGGCTTGACGATCCTCCGCCAGATGCGGTGCCTCTGGGCTAGTCATGGCTAGCGTCCTGCTTATTTCATCAGCCCTACGAGTTGGTCTGCTCCCTTAAATCTAGTAAGTAAACCTATACACTATACACACCACAGTTTTCTCTACATAAGGCAAAGTGTATTCACCTACAAACTTTCAAGCGCAGACGGTAATATAACAATAACATATCAGGTTAAAACAACAGGGTGGATGGAAATTCCCTCAGTCTGAAATGAACGGGATCAGGATAGTAGGTCAATTTATGTTTTAGCATACGTAAACACAAGGCTTGGTTTGTCGGCGATGCAGTCAAGGGAAAGCCGTTGTTTTCAACGCCATGTGCAAACTGATTCGAATAGCATTGAGAAATGGCAATTGAAATTGTGCATTTGTTAGTTCTGGTGGGTTTGTTGCGTCGATTGGCTCAGGTTAATTGTTTAATTACAAATTATTATTTTTTACACTGGCCCGGCATAATGGCAACTCTGCGCCTGAAGGTAAGCGCAAATGCCAGATAGAGAATCGAATGGCATCAGACGACAGTTCCAAGATATTCGATACAATTATGCCGGCCTGCTGGGATGCCTCTTCTCACTACGGCGGTAGGACCCCTGATCATAGGAAGGAGATAACATGCGTGACGGCAAACAAGTTTCCAAATATAAGTGGTTATTGAAATATGAATAAATAATCAAAAATACCATGTGAATACTGTTTCAGAGCCTTGTAGTAGCTCCTTAAAGGTAGAATACAAAAGAATCAGTTCGATGTGGTTATACAACTGCCTTACAAATAACCAAAGTAAAATCTGACAAGTGAATCCTAATCCCCAGAAAAAGTCATCGGTCAGACCCTACCAATTATCGTGTGGTAAATTACCGGGGATCTTATTGCTTGAGATATTCATATTTCTCGTAAAGCGATCCGCACACGATGGTGAACAAGTAACAGCAGTTTATGGCATCATATTTACTGTTCAGCTACTGTGTGATCCGAAACGAAACTCAAATATTCGGATGTTTGGCGTCCGAAGTAGAATCAATACTTTTTTCTTTGATACTTATTATTCATTCCGTCTATGGATGGTATGATAGAGGATTCGAACATTTTGTAGAGTACAGTCAGCAACATAAGTCCCTACAAATTCACAAGATTTGGAATTGTCTTATCATACAAAATAATAATTATTTTCAATATCGTATGGCACTTCTCGGCATAGATGACTTTACTTGGTTATATTACGACTACAGAGTAGTACGTACAAATTTTAATTCATAAAAAGGTTATCAAAAAATGTGAAGTGTTCAGCGACTTATGTTGCTGACTGTACCTAGGCTCATTTGTACAATTTTACGTACAAAGTTCGAACATTCGAGTTCCGTTTCGGATCGTAGAGTAAACCCCCTGTATCCAGTTTCGCACAGACCGGTATAAATTGAGGCATAAATGTACAAATCAAACGGGAAGTGCACTATAGTAATTTTGTTATTGCGTTATTGAAACATCCATTATAGTAGGGGAGCCCAAGAGGGGATTTGAAAAGTTACTCGAGCGCGTCAGAAAACTATATGAGGAGAAACCTTATTCCTTGTTATGTACTCCTATCATATATAAACCCTTTATATAAGGGCGTGCTCCGAGGCCAGCCCGTCAGATTTGCAAAAAAAATCAATCCTCAGAAAAACTCGAGCGCGTCAGATTAATGGCAGGTATGTTAAATACATACAGAACAGAATATATTTCAATAATCTGATTATTTTAGCGTGGCATAAGGAAATGGGTGAGTGGCAAAATTGTAAGAAAAAAACGTCACTATGAAATACGCGAGCGCGATTAATTTTTTTATTTTTATTTTGTAGGAAATCCTGTAAGAATTACAGAATAAAAATAATCTGACGGTTTTCATGAGGCGTATAGCTTAAACCATAAATAAAGTGTGGCGCGTATAATACGCGCCACGAAAGATGAGACTTGACACACCACGTGGTTTGACTTGCGCAGAAGACGATTTATGGGTCTCTTTAGCGGTATGAAGTGCGACGCGGGAAGGGATAGGGCGTCATCGGGGCGGCGGAACGAGCGCGGGAGGCGCGGTACGGCGTTGCGCATGCGCGTTAGTCGCATCCCGATCTCCTCACCCCGCGTACGCGCCGCTTAACTCCAGAGTACAGACAAGTGCAGCCGTTTTTTATAACTTTCGTTGTTGCGTTTATACGAGTGCAATTTTGTAGAACTGCATTATGCCTCGAGGTAAACGATGATCTTCCTGCTGGTGTATCGTTTATTGATAGTGACAGTGACTAGGATAATGTTATTTTTATTTTTAACTTTATTATATAGTAATAAATATTGTTAAAGAATTTGAGCTTTTATTGGCAATGCTTGACATCTCAATATATCTAGTAATTACTCTGGCTACAATGTCCTTCAAACCGGATCACAACAGTGCATATACACTGCTGTCTGGCGGGAGAAATAGACATTGCGGTGGTACCTACCCAGGCTTGCATACTTACATCTTCTACTTACTTACACTTCCGTGTACACTTACATGTGGTCGAAAAATCAGGTATACAAATACATTCTGGGTAACAGTTTGGTACACGACTGTACATACGCAGTTCTCCCACTACTAACATGCTTCAAGTCTCATCTTTCGTGGCGCGTATTATACAGCTGCTGAGAACTGAATTGAAACTCCGCGCCTCTGTTTCCTTCTCACTCTTTCTTTATATTTCACTCTCTCGCACTATCCCCACACTACTATCTGCCACCATACTGATTTAACAGCTGATCATAATAACTTGTTTCTATTTCGTAGATGTATGGTGTTTTGATTTATTTGTTGTGTTTTACAATAATTGTATTAATTCAAATGTATTAATTTTATATGCATTGCAATAATGAGCAATGTAAAAGTGAAATGTGTACTTTGTGAGAAAGAAACATGTGAAAAAAATAAAAAGTTCACACCAGATATTTTAAAAAAATGTTTCACTACTTTGGAGTATCGTAAAGTAAAACCAGTTCAAATAAAATCTAGTAACGCTTATGCTACAGTTAAAATTTCTAATGAAACATTTTTGAACGATGGATATCATGTGCAGTGCTACAAACTTTTTACAGCTATAAAAATACCGTCCGATTTTCAAAAAAGTGATGAAATAACACCAGAAAGTGCTCAGCAACTTGATGATACTCCAGAAATTGCTGGAGAGAGTTCAGAATTATTTATTTCTAGCACAACGCAAACTACTGGAAAAATATCTGATGAGTAAGTTTTAATGTAATACATTATTCATTGTGTGATTATATCATAAGTAAAAACCATAGCATTCATTTTTTAAAATCAAATTTTGATAAGCTTTTATTATATTTTTTTTGACTAATAGCTTCACCACAATAGCAAATATTTTTTTTTACATAATGAATTATTATGAAAATTAAGTTAGCTGACGTCTGAAAATTTTCAGAATGTTTTTTTTTAAATATTTTTACAAAAAATAATAAAAATAAAATCCATTTGTAATAAACTTGAAAAACTGTAAGTGCAATTTTTTAAATATATTTTTTTGTTCTAATTTAATTAATGAAGAAAAATCAAAATATTTAAAACGTCGGCTAACTTTAGTATTATTGAGTTATTTTTATTTTGAAAATATCGAAAAAATTCTGATTCTAGTTATGGGTCAAATAATTTCAGAGCGGGTCCATCAAACAATCCTGAATCAAACTCAAAAGATAGTGATGATGCATTGGATGCTAATGATGAGCAGGTGGGTGCTGATAAGCTGGTTATTAATCAAGATTTGGAATGTTTTATTTGCAAAAAGTCAAGGAAAAGACGTCATGGCCGTGTAGTGCCATTAGCACTCAAAAAATCGCGAACAATAGAATCGTTGAAAAGTGCAGCTACCGAACACAATGATGTTGAAATGTTGGAAAAAGTCAGTTCCTTTACTGATAGCTCTTCAATTCCCTATCATAAATGCTGTAAAGACCAATACTTGCGTGAAATCAGTACAAAAGAAGAAAGTGATTTTGTCAAAAAACGAAAGGCTTTTAGTACAGCTTATGATTTATTATGTGAAATTTTGGAAGAATACGTTGTCAGAAAAAATGAATGCCTGTTTTTTGATCATGTAAAAAAGGAATACCATAGATAATTAATTGAACAGTACAAATTATTATCGGAAACCATAAACAGCACCTCATTTTCAGACCGTCATTTAGAAAATAAGATAATGGAGACTTTTGCAAAGAAAATAAAAATTATTTATGCTAATAGAAAAAAGTTTCTTGCTCCGTTCTCAGCCAATATTGTTGATTATGATAATATTTTTAAAGTCATGTCAATGACGGAAAAAAATCGTGCAGTTGCAATACAACTTCGAAACGAAATTTTAGATTCTACGATAGCAAAATTGCCTGAAGATTGCACTGCTGGAGACTTAATTAAAGGTGAATGTGATTATGTGCCAGAACTTTTAACGTGTTTTTTGGAAACATTTATTTCGGGGTATGTTTCACATTTATCACGAAAAAGACGTCAAGTAAAAGAAAACAAAAACGATCTAACAATTTATTCCATTGGGCAAGATTTGGTATATGCTGTTTTCCAGCCATAAAATTAAAACTTCCAAACATATTACACTTGGTCTGGCCGTGAAAAGCTTATGTAACAGCAAGAAAATAATCAACTTGCTGTCTAAATATGGACATTGCTGTTCATATACTGTTTTAGAAGAATTGGAGACTGAATTAAATTTTTCTACAGCAAACAGCGCTTACACATGTCCTGAAGATATTTTACGTCTGCCAGATTTAAATACAGCCGTTGCCTTTGACAACTTCGATCGCTTTGTTGAAACGCTAAACGGCAAAGACACTTTCCATGACAGAGTGGGAATAATTTTTCAAAAAAATATTCAAAATGAAGATCCTACCTTGCCTATCATACCTTCAACCTCCAGTGAAATTTCTAGTCAAACTCTACCCAGTAATATTTCTAAATCAACGCCTTCGACAACGAGAAACCGAAAACGTCGAGCCTTCCAAGAAATAACTTTTGAAATGCGCCCATTCACTAAAAAATTAAAAATAGCCACTTGGAATCAGTTTGAAATTTCCGCACTCAACAAAGAACCTACAAATTTGACTACAACTTAACAATTAGATGCTATGTGGATGTTATCGCATAAATTCAGTATACCTGATACTCCAATGTGGGTTGGATACCACAGTAAAATTATAATTGATAATTCATCAGTTCAGAAAATTTCGTATCTAACTCCCATTAATGAATCTCCTACCAATCATTCTACGGTGTTAAAAACTTTAGAATTAAGCCAAGTGATTGCAAAAGAATGTAATGCTCCATACATTCAAATTACATATGATTTAGCTATAGCTCGAACAAGTTATTGCATTCAAACCCAAGAATCACCAAAATTTGATAATATTTTCATTCCATGTCGAAATGGCTTTTATTAAAGCAGTTGATAGCTTTATAGAAGAATGCGGACTCACCAATATTATGGTTGAATCTGATCTGATTGCTGAAGGCTCAGTTTCGGGTATCATTAGTGGAAAAAATTATAATAGGTTTAAAATTCTATTATTGCGTTATCACTACAACAATTCCACTTTCATTCTTTTTTGGAAAAAGAAAATTTATCTGTGATTGAATATCTCACCGCATTCTTGCAACTTCAAGATCACTCGCCTCAAGTACGACATTCAGAAACACAAAATCTACTCCAATTATATGAGCACTATACAGCAGAGACTTTAGAAGGTAAACACGGTAAAACGCCACAATTTTATGCCATGTAGATTGATTTTATAAATCTATACCATCTATTTATTCGAAGTACAGGGTATCTCAAGACCGCTACCGAAAACGAAGCCGGGTGGTAGTTTTAGTGACTACAAACACTATGCAACTAAAAATTTCGCATAGAAACGCGACAATTATTTTTTATGATTTTTTAAATATCGTCATTTTTGGGTGGTAAATCCATAGTTTTTGCTAAAATAATGATTTAAACACTCTTATACCTTAGATTATTTATAAATAAAAGGGTATACACTATTATTTTAGAAAAAAATGTATTTACCACCCAAATATGGTCATAGGAAAAAAAATAACAAAAAAAATTGGCCACTTTTTTTTGCAACTTTTTTTGTTGCATTGTGTCTGAAGTCGCTTATACTACCACCCGGCTTCGTTTTCGGTAGCAGTCTTGATATACCCTGTATAAGAGATGGAGATTTTGATCTGTACTCCCTCGGAAAAAATGTGAGTTTATTCTTCTACTTTAATCAGCAAAATTACAGTCGGTGGCTTGCGTTTTACTTAAATCAGCTACAACACATTAATGAGACACATCCAGGCCTCCAAGCAGAAATTTCAAAAGGATCGTTTGGTATCAGGAGAACCAATAAACCATTCTCGCGGATCTCGGTTGACTTAACATTGGAGCAAACCATTAATGGTGAAGCAGTACGTCGGCTCACAGGAATCGTAAATCTAACGTCCTCTATTTTTGCCAGACAACGTTGGGCGCGAAATCACGGAGTTCGAACTCGAATAATTTCATATGTTTTGAATCGTGCAGGCATGAGTAACAGTAATGAAGACGTCGCAGCAGACCTACACCCAGATAGAATCAAAAAGCATCAGAAGCAAATTAAAGCTTTCATGCATAGCATTGAACAGACCACTAATCCGTTCTCTTCCATAGATAAAGATCAACTCTATAATATCTCTACTGGACAGGCTGCAAGCCCAGAAGTAGCTAATTGCTTGTTAAAAACGGTTTCGTCTGGGATGTTTCTTCGCGATCAGTTCATAACGGAGTGTAATATGGATTCGGATAGATTTCACAAATCACTAAAGAAAAATCCGATTTTGTCTTTTGCAAGCCTACAGAAGAAAAAGTCGATGAAGATTGGACAAAAAATACATGAAGTTAAACTGCAGCGAGATTTATTTGGTAGATTATTAGCTTTATCTCAGGATACTAACCTAAATTTGGAAAAAGTACTGTGTTTTCCAATAACGTCAGTTCCGCTATCACTATGCCATATAGATGGTTCCTTAATTAAAACTATAAAATCGATACTAATAGAAGAACTAGAAAAAAAAGTTGAACAAATTGAACAACCGCCAGAGAAGTTAGATTGTCTTATTGTAGATGGTTTCTTCTTTCTACATAATTTTAAACAAATGCCGCGCAGATTTGGTGATTTATCAAAAAAGATTTTGCAATCTCTTATAAATACTTCAGCTGATAGTGTAGCAATTATATTTGATCGTTACTTCACACCTTCAATTAAAGATTGTGAACATACTCTTCGAGGCAATACGGATGATACAGATTTTCATATTGCAGGTCCTCAACAAATTAGAGCTTCTGACTTTTCCAAGGATTTAAAAAACATTAAGTATAAAGAATCTTTGGTTAAATTTCTCATTGAACATTGGGCTGATCAGGAAATGAAACCGATAATTGGTAACAAAACTATATTTCTGAACCATGATTCGTGTTACGTATATAGTGTTATCGATAAAAGAGTTTCGCGAATTATTGATCATGACCTATCATGCCCCGATCATGAAGAAGCAGATACAAAGATTGTATTTTTTGCGTGTTAAATGAAAGAAAAATCCACAGTTACCATCAGAGCTCCTGATACAGATATCGTTATAATTATGTTAGCAAATATGGAACACATACAAACATCGGTAAAAATCTGGATTGATTTTGGAGTCGGTAATGCACGAAGATATATCGACTTGTCCGCTCTTTTTGCTAAATTAGGCCTACTTGTTTCGCAAGCACTGCCAGCTCTACATGCGCTAACGGGATGTGATTACAACCCAGCTTTTAACAGACGAGGCAAAAAAAAGCCTATGAAATTTTTTATGGAATCTATAAATTTTCAAAAAGCTTTTGCTAATTTAGGAACTGAAGCTTTTGATATTGAAGAATTATTTCCTACGATGGAATATTTTATCTGCCAGCTATATGGTTTAAAAAACTAAATGATGTCGATTATGCTAGGATGGAAATATTCAATAAAACATATAAAGTATCAGACACGTCTCAGCCCTTCTCGCTAAATGTCCGTAACTGTATCTCCTGTATCAGCCCATATTCGTCCCACTGCAGGGCACGGGCCTACTCTACAATCGTGAATACGATTGAGAGTGGTTAGGCCATATAGTCCACCACGCTGGCCTAGTGCGGGTTGGCGGACTTACATACCATAGATTTTTTTATAAATCGCTATGGTATGCAGGTTTCCTCACGATGTTTTCCTTCACCGTTTTAGTGCGTGGTGATTGATTATCAATACACACATGACTCCGAAAAGTCAGAGGTGTGCCCTGGGATTCGAACCCGCGACCACCGTGAACATGAAGGCAGCCGCGTCTAGTCCGTTAACCAACAGGCCACCACGCACTTAATGTGCTAAATGTCCGTAACTACGACGGTTGTAACTTGCCACCTTGCCAATCAGAGCTACGGCAACATTTATTAAGATCTAAATACATTGCTTGTGGAGGAATGCTCATTGTCGAATCGTAACTGAGATGCAACCAATTAACTGTGGATGGACAAATGTTGATGGAAAATTAGAGCCGACTTGGTTTCTTGGTAGCCAACTTCCTGAAGCATACGAAGATATTGTCATAACACCTGACATATTAGGAGATACTTTTGATTCAGGTACGTTTTTTTAAATACTATAATACAAAAGAGAAAGAAAATTTAAAAGTTTATAACCCTTCCTTTTTACAGAAACACAAAATGAAGAAGAAATTGACCAAGGAGGAATCAATTTTGAAGATGAATCCAGTGAGGATGAAAATAAAAAAATTGATTTTATATTTTTTAATCTATTTCGTATTAATAAATAATAATAAAATTAATAATTTATTCCACTCAAAAATTGGAAAAAAAAAATTTTCTTTGAAATTAACAGATTAAGAATATTCCTTCATATACACATATTTGACAGATTATCATTTGAGACGACTAGAACATCAAGTTAAACAGTTTGTGTAAAAATCTGATGTGCTCGAGTATTTCAAGGTCAATTTTTTTTACATTTTCAAAAATCTGCTATGACTTTTGATCACACCCAAATCGTCAGATATTTTAATATCTGACACGCTCGAATAACTTTTTTTTTACCCTTTTCTACAGCCATCCTCCCCTAATTACTCGTCAGAATAATATTTCTCGGTTGTTAGAAAAACAAAGCGGGTAAGCACCGTGAATGTCTGAGGCGCTCGAGTATTTTTATGTAAGTGATTTTTTTTTTACATTTTTGAAAATTAACACACGCTCTCCTCCCCACTAAAATGGCAAAGTGAACATAAAAGTTATGACAAGATTGAATTTGACCCGGTAATTATTGTAATTGAACTGCGTCTTAGAGAATTTGACTTAAAATGCATATAGTGGCCCGCTCTTTATACAGAATGAAAAATATAAAGATGTAAACAATTTATGTAAAGCTGGAATTATTCCAGTGCAATATCATAACTTTTTAACAGTAATCGGTTTTCTTTAATTAATATTTTAGGTTATATATATATATATTTTAGGTATATATATATATATATATATATATATATATATATATATATATATATATATATATATATATATATGTATAGAGATAAATCATTTACAAAAGCAGGGATATTACAGTTTAAATATATATATATATATATATATATATTTAAACTGTAATATCCCTGCTTTTGTAAATGATTTATCTCTATACCAATAACGTACCTAAGTAGCAGAACCAACAAATTAAATATATTTTTCCCGCCAAAAACGTCTTATCTGCCATATCCGACCTATAAATAAGATTTTTATACAATTAAAAATGTTGGTTCTACCACATCCGACATATGATAGTAAAATATATCCGCCTAAAATAGCTACAAGTGCAATTTTTCCTAGTTTTCCAATAAATTTGGTAAATCTATATCATTAGTTGGATGGACAATAGGATACTTACTACTTACTTACTACATGACACTGATGTCAAAGTTCATAATCTTATCCCTTGAGATAACCTTTTTTTTGCACTTTTAAACTTTAAACTGCTCTACTGAAAAGTTGCGTATTTGCAGATCCTACATTCTTGACAGGGCGTGTCGATATAAAATAACAAAACATACCTCTGGCTAAATGTATTTTTAAGTATTGATTTTTATTATTTATTTGTTTATTACAATCATTTACAAAAATAAAAACAGTACAATTAAATACATTGCCCCACAACACTGCTGCTGCAATTTGCCTGTGGGATCCCCGTGAATCTTATAACTAATAGTACAGAATAAAATCTTGTAACTAACAGTGTAAAAGCACAAAAATCAAGATTTTCCATGATTACTTTGCAAATAAACTTTTGTACTTGAAGGCGATGATCCCAGAGCTAGTCAACCCCGGACTTGACATGAAGGAACGGGGTGGGACACAAGGGGAACGGGTAGGGACTTAAGGGGACGGGAAGGTACGTGATAGGACGGGAAGGGACGGGGGGAGAGGGTGGGACGGGAAGGTATGGGAAGTGAATGGATGGTAGGTGACGGGAAGGAGGGGAGGGGGGGGATTGGATAGGAAGGAACAGGAAGGGACGGGAATGGATAGGTGGGGGGGAAGGGACGGGAAGGGATGGGAAAGGATGGAAAGGGACTGGGAGAGATCGGAAGGGACGGGAAGGGACAGGAGGGGACGAGAAGGGACGGTACATGACATGAGGATATGCGCGGATCCATCGAGTCACAGGGTATCCAGTAAATATGCCTTCAGTAGTGATTTAAATTTACTTAGTTTAACTTCAGTTTTGATATTAGCAGGTAACATATTAAGAAGGAAAGGGATTCGCTTTCCTAAAGTTCTATCCCCGTGTTGGTTGTTAACTTTGGGTACATCTAATTTACCTGCAGATATCGCTCTTGTATTATATTTATGTGAAATGAATTCCTGATGTTCTGAGCTGCCATGATTATTTTTTAACACTAAATATCTATGTTTCAAACTTAAGGGAATGATTGCAACCCGTTTTATCGAGAACGATACTTCAATTAAAATAACATCGTATATGTATTTCGATAAATAAATTATACTTTTTCATTAATCTAAACATGAATCACGCATAGTCTTTCTTACATTTTTAAATCTTAGAATCATGTTTTCATGCATTACGAGTATTGGCAACGTAATATTTTACTGAAAATTCTTTATCCCTAGGGCCCTTAAGGAACGTATTCAATTTTCCTAGAAATTGTTGATATTTCGTCGAAGATATATTTCATTACTGGATAAAGTTATCATAGTTTTAGTATGGTAGTATCGAAGGTCGTCATAATAACATTGCATCTTAATATAGTTACTGAATCCGCCACATGTGGTCACTATAACTGGTCCATAACCGTTGGGTACGATGGGCGGTGTCCAGGAAGATTCAAAAATATTCTATCACCAGAAATATAGTAGTAGGTAGATATCTAAGAGTAAGGAAGTAAAAGTGCAGTTTGAAACAAGTAAAATGGTAGTACCATTTTACTAGCTGAGTGGAAAATGAAAGCCAAAAAGGTTTGCAAGGATGCAGATGAATAAGAAGAATGAAGCAATATTAGTAAACATGGTCATAGTTTAGCGAATTTTACAAGAAATACAAATTTGAAAGTAGATAATAGTATAAAGATATCTCGAACTAATTTATCTAAACTCAAATGAGCGCTAAATGTTTTAGTTCATTTCATTGCTGAACGCAAACACTCCTAAGTACACGAAGGAGTACAAACGGCTTCAATAAAATCCCGAAACTTGTTTGACCTTAAAAAGGCGAAGACATTATCGAAACAAACTCCGTCGAAATATTTCAATTCCACGATGTTTCTTTAGGAACTCTCCACCGAAATGAGCAAAGTACACATCGTAACACTTGGAATGGTAACTCGTAGTTTCCGTTCGAGAACGTCGAAAAAACGGGAGTGTCATGCAAAACGAACTTGTCCCGTGGGGGCGCGTTCCATTTCTGATAAATAAAGTTAAAAGGGTTGGGGTGTTTCCCTAGGGAGCTTCGAGTTGGTCTCAAACATCGAACTTGCGGGTCGAAAGGCTTTTTCGAATGGCCGCAGAATGTTATCTAAATTAAAATTTAGATGGGGCTAGGAAGATTTGACTGACAATCGGAGCTCCGTCAAATATTTACGAGGGTATTTCGAATTCCAACTGGAAATTGTTGGAATTAATTTTTTATTACTTCGTGCTGACTGTTGCAATTGAGATTTTCACTAGCTAGCTGCGTGTTTTAAAATATTGAATATCTATTCCAAAAAATATCAGAATATTAGAAAGTACAATGCTAGCCTCTAAAACATTACTAATTTTTAGCACAAATAGTTACTTGATGACTAAATCGGGACTAAAATATCTGATTTCTAAATGGACAAATTACCTAATATTAACAGCCTTTTTTCTTTGATACTAAGTTATTGAGCAATATCAATCATTTCTGTATAACAAGGACAAAAGGGCACAAAATTCCCGTGTCTTTTTCTGTATCTCTTTCTTCAAATCCCACATCCATATTGATTGATGAGGCAGGCCTTAGGTTAGGCAGGACGGACGATAGATAAATATTCCTCGTTTTTTACTTATCCAGACTTTTCCAAGAAACTTGAATTTACAAATATATTTCATAACTCCGTTCTGGAATTAAATTGTGTTTCGAAGAAATGCTGGTTGTGTTTTTAAATTGTTTTGCTGCTGCCTTGTTCTAGGTTTAAGTCTGGACTTTTGTTATTCGTATTATTTAAATATTTTTGAATAAGACGGCTTCTGTTGGTTACAATGTTTTTCGTTTCATATTTTTTAACAACCAATTTTTCAACTTGTTTAGTAGGTATATTAGACCTAATCTAACAAATATGATAAAACTGCGTTCTTTATCTGTAAAGGCTTACTTTTTAATTCTGTAATTCAATTGTTAATTTTATGTTTTTGCAGTAATCCGTTTAAGATATCTAGTTTTCTTACCGTAATATTTCACTCTTGTTTATTCGTTCTAGCCGGTGTTACCTTGCCTTCAGCATCTGCGCTTTTTTTCATCTCTCGAATACTTAAAACTCCTATATCCAAATATTTTATTTATTTAACAGCTTAATTTTGTTATTATAGACAATATAATAATTGAAGACAAGTTGAAGAGATTTTAGAATCAAGCTGCACTTTAACATTCGGTTTCAAAAACATGCTTAAAAGAGTAGTAGTGATGGCCTGTTGGTGGTGCCTGAAGTCGCGGATTTAAATCTCAGGCCACACCTCTAATATATAGATAGCCAATCACCGGTCCCTATAACGGTGCCGGAAAACATCGTGCAAACCTACATACCACAGCGATTAGTAAACAAATCTGTGGTATATAAATGAGTGGACTGTATAGGCTGATCTGTCTTAAACACACTCTCGATTGTAGAGGAAGCCATGCTTCGCAATGAGGCGTTTTTGGGCCGATAAAACGTATTCTCTTATTTTTCGAATACTCTACCTCAATGGTAGCCTTTTAATCTTCCATTCCTTCTTCCATCTTAAACTAAGTGATCCATTCAGGATGATTTATTATAATAATGCAAATTTCCTACTGATTGTTGCATTATTAAATTGATCGCACGACCGATTTGCGTCCTATTATTCCAGGCTTTACTAAATTTCCTCTAAAGTTATATTTTTACCTAATTACCTTAGAACGGAGATTCGAAGCGAGTGCTAAATAAAGAATAATGCAGCCCATAAATAAAACGTTTAAAGCTCTTAATTTATAGAGTTCGTGTAGACTGTAAGTAGCACTCCGCAGTCTTTTGCGAGTTTCTTCATAGTAATAGGTTGGTAATCTAGTTGGTGACATGATTTACAGTTTATGTACATTAATATTTCGTTGCTTTATTATTTAAATTGGTGCTATATCGCAATAATGGTGAAAATAATCAAATTAAAATGTTATTTTTAAAATATACCCAATAATTTTATTGTTTTATAGATAATGATTATGTGTTGAAAACACAGATAACAAACCTTTTTAGAGGTACTGTACTGTATCAGCCCAAATACGCCCTACTTCAGGGCACGGGCCACCTCTACAATCGATAGTACTATTGGGAGTATTACGATTGTTGGAGTTTTAGAGGTACTTAAGGATAAAAATGAAATGATTAAAACACACAGGGTCTTAATAATAAACCCAGATGAGCAAGGGATTAACTGAAAGCGCCAGCCTAAGTCCAAGTTTAGAATTGAGTCAACTACTTTGAATAGCAAGGTATTCACGAATACAGAAGTACTTTAGCCTAACATGAGGATCCTGTTATAGAAACCCACTGATTATACAAAGAAAAAAAAAGATAACAAAACAATTAAGTCAATTCGAAAGCCTTGGGCTAAAGTTTATAAATAAGCTCATGATGTTTAACAGTTTCCATATTAAACGGTTGTCTATGATATAGTTAAATAATTTTCATTAATAGTTTTTTTTTACTGCATTGAATGGCGAGACGAGCATGCCGTACGCCTGATAGTAAGCGATGCGACCGCTCATGAACAGTAGCAAAACCAAACAACACCTTGATTTACAAAGCAATGCTTGGCATTCCACTGCGCTCGCCATCCTGAGACACCAGATGTTAAGTCTCAATATGTCCAGTGGTTACTCTGGCTACAATATCCTTCAATCCGAAACACAACAGTGTATTTAAACTGCTGTTTGACGGGAGAAATAGACATTGCGGTGGTACCCACCCAGGCAGCCTCTCACATATGAGAGACCTACCACTAGTAGAGTTTTTAGTAGGGTTTACTAGCACGGCAATCAAAACACCTTGGTGGCAAGTATTGTGGAGTCCAAATAGAATTTATGCAAAATGCATCAATGCAAGATGGCTATTTCTCATCAGTCGACACAATTATGCTTGCCTTTTGTATCCAAAATTATTAATCTATCGCCAAGAGTCATTCAACAGCAAGCAAAATTTTGTTTTGTACGCAAAGTCATTTTGAATACAATTCTAAATAATTCAGAATTCGTATCCGGCATGAGCCCGCATAATTCATTTCTGTTATTACTTCCTCGCAAAGTTTGTGAGCGCCGTAATGAATTTTCTTTAATGCGGTCAGATTGATTTTGTTTTAATTAGAAATCCGAAGGAACCACGGCCATCTGTATGTTTGAAAATGATATTAAAAATTAAGATTTTAATATATTTTCAACAACTTCCCATAGATATATTCCTAATGACTCATCTAAAAAAGGATTCATATTTTTGAGACCATTTTTTAGAGTCAAATATCAAAAAATATTTTTCTATATCGAGTGTGTTTCGATGTTGTTTATTTATTTTTTGAATATTAGCAGAGCTGTTAAGCTCCATTTTCAGCAAATCGGAAAGGCAAAAATGACTTGTCGCTATGAAAATAAAGGTTCCGATGTTGTGGCGAAGCAGGTTCTTTTTATTGCAATGAATGGTGAGACGAGCATGCCGTTCGCTTGATGGTAAGCGATATAACCGCTCATGAACAGTAGCAAAACCAAACAACACCTTGAATTACAAAGCAATGCTTGGCTTTCCACTGCGCTCGCCATCCTGAGACATACGATGTTAAGTCTCAATTTGTCCAGTAGTTACTCCGGCTACAATGTCACAATGTTCAATCCGAAACACAACATTGCATTTCTACTGGTGTTCGGCGGGAGAAATAGACATTGCGGTGGTACCCACCCAGGCGGCTTCTCACATATGAGAAACCTACTACCAGTCACATATGAGAGACCTACCACAAGGATTGCTTATTTTAATTAGTTTTATAAGATTATAACAAATATCAATACAATGTACTATATTTAATTGTTATTGTAAGATAGAAATAATGAGGTTAACTTGTTTCTACAACTTTGTTACATCATCCATCATCCTTCCATCAGCCAAAGGAAGTCCACTGCTGAACATAGGCCTCCCCCAATGATTTCCACAGAGACCTGTTGGAAGCAGCCTTGGAAGAAGCCTGCATCCAGCGACGTCCCGCGACCTTTACCAGGTCGTCTGACCACCTTGTGGGTGGACGTCCTACGCTGCGCTTTCCGCTACGTGGCCTCCATTCGAGCACTTTCCGACCCCATCGGTCATCAGATCTCCGCGCTATGTGCCCTGCCCATTGCCACTTCAACTTGCTAATCCGGCGGGCTATGTCGGTTTTTGTAGTTCTCCTACGGATCTCCTCATTTCTGATTCGATCTCGTAGGGAATAGGAATCGTCGTTGTTACATAGTTATAATTATTACATAATTACAACGGTCATCTTTGTACACTAATAATTCGACAACCACTAATCTGATTTATAATATTACTATTTTTGTATGATGATATTTTATTTCATCATGATATTCCTCATATTTTTACCGATTTGTCACATAGAACATCGTCGGTAATCATTTCCACAAATGAAAAAAAAACAGAACCAAATTGTAAAGTAAATACGATAAAATAAATTCCAAGTAAAACATGTCTCGAGAATGAGACAAAAGGAATTTTAAGAAATAAAATAAAAATGTAGATAGCCGATACTGAATAATATAATCAAAATAATTAAAAATATAATCAATGGAAAAGTTTTTTCATAACAAAATAATACTACGCCTAAAATATAATCAAAGTAAGACCATCAATCTAACTCAGGAAACGCAGTCAACTGTTTACAACCAAATGGATTTAATTACCAGGCTTCTAAGAAAATTGTTAGCGGACTACAAAACAATTACTATGATTAAACTGCGTGTTATTTAGACAATTACTGTCCATTTGTTTTGGCAGTTTGGATAACTGTTGTCAGAAAATGAAGTTAATTGATGAAACTTATTGTACCTAATTGAATTATCATTTTCAACAAATATTGATTGGTAGTGCATGAAATTCTATATCTGTATCAGCCCATACACGTCCCACTGTAGAGCACGAGTCTCCTCTACAATCGAGAGTACGACTGAAAATGTTTAGGCCATATAGACCACTACGCTGTCCTAATGCGGGTTGGCGGACTTTACATACCATAGACATTCTTACAAATTGCTATGGTATGCAGGTTTCCTCACGATGTTTTCCTTCAACGTTATAGTGCGTTCTGATTGATTATAATCAATACACACTTGACTCCGAAAAGTCAGAGGTGTGCCCTAAGTATCGTACCCCCTACCACCGTAAATTGTTGGCAGCCGCGTCTGATCCGTTTACCAACAGACCACTACTCACACGCATGAAATTGAAAAAGTTATAATATTGTACAGGACAATGAGAATGAAATATGATCTTTTTTATATGTTTATGAAATCAGAAGTAAACGAGCGAGCAAATGGGTCTCCATATGGTTTGTAATCTATGACACTTGGTCTCAGTTCAATTAGACGACGCAAATGTTTTAAGAGACTTTGGTGGTTATAAGTGTAGGTATTAGAATAAGCACTCACTTCCAGGAACTAACTATTGTATATTTTGTAAATTAACACTTAATACATTCACAGACAGAAGTAAAATTATAATTATGCGACTCGGAGCGAGATGTGCTCGTGACGAGAGATGGCAGACTGTCTTCCTTCATCCAAATAAACCGACCCTTTTATAGGACTACCCGAATGAGGATCGGTGGGGATAAATCTTCCAGAAAATATATTTAAGCCATAAAATAGGGTCTATCCTTTCAACTAAAAATTAAGGTCGGCCCAAACATCTGGGCTATTGTCCAAACAGAAAGGTTTACCCAAACATGTGTACTATTGTCTAAAAAACATAAATTTGTTGCAAAGGATTACCGCCACTAAAGAACTTAACTATAATAATACAGTTTTATTGCCCCGGCATGAACGGGCCATTACAATTAGGAAACAATAATTTAGAACAGCATCTTTTTAACTAATATTATATAATAGGGTACACAAAAATTCTTATTTTAGTAAAACGACTCGCAGATGTTTTATGGTTAAACATCTGCAGTCATATCTTAAAATGAAATGCGTGTTTAAATAATGTTCAAATTACAAATAATAAGCGTGTTATTTTATAAGCTAAATCTAAGTTGGCGTATTGCAACCGCTTTAAAGGCTGTATCTAAGTTGGCGTATTGCAACCGCCACAAGACGAGTATATTCTTTGTTAATATATAATCGTGCGACCAAGGAAAGAAAACTTTCGTATTTAACATAGTCTATGAACTCCCCAAAACGATAATATCAAATTTGTGACCCCAAGCACGGCTATGGTATTTTTTTTACCATCAAGCGAACTATCAGCATTTTGGCAAAAAAACCGGAGGATACGTTCAGAAGTTATCAACTACAAACCACGGGCCGCGATTATTAATTAAATCAATTACGCAAATTAATTACTATCCACTAACCACAAATTACATCACTATATAATGGGAATCAGGGATCAATTAAAAGATTATCTTGGTGCATTGACAATTGAAATTGCAAGATAGTTTGGAAGCTAAATTGTTGCAACGTCACAATTGTGTTACTGGGAATATATGCATTAAGTTTCTGGACGTGCTATTCTTGTTGAATGGGTTAGAGTTGCTCGTATGTCTATGTGATTTAGACAGTGTTAAGGTTTTAGATTGAATTGGATTGACGAGGGTCAACCTGGATACATACAGTTTTGTCCAGGCAAGCATAATACTGTCGATTTTAAACAAATTATTTTTAAAACTTAATACTGCACTAAATAGCGAGACGAGTATGACATTTGCTGGTAACCCATTAACATTTTGTAAAAAGCATTCAATGCTGTAGTCACTTGATATTTTTACTAAGTACGTATACATTACATATTAACATCATCATAATTATTATTTTCTGTCACATTATTCTTTGCGAGTCAACTACTGAGGTCAATTTCCACAGCCACCAGTTAAAGTCGGGGTGCATTCAGACATTTTGTAATTTTTATGTGGTCATCTCTATAGTTTAATTAAAAATATACTAGCAAGTATACCGAATAAATGAATACTCGTAATTTCAACTTCCTAGAAATAACAAAAACATGTAACTAAAAACATAAATAAATTTTAAAAGTTTAATTAAACTCCGCAAAATATCATGCATATAAATTAAAATCCACAGTAACACCAAATTGCCAACATTGGAACACGATAAAAGCGGCCAAACATACGTTACAAACCGCATCGACCATTAAAATAAGCTGCAATCAAAACATTTTAGTTGAACAGATCCACTTGTCAGTGCTTACCGAAAATTCTGCATTTAACCCAAATTTATGGCGCCATTTTATATGGGAAAACTTTGTGTAGCCAACTAGTTGAGGCTTTTAGCGTGTTCTCTCATTTAGGATTCACTTAATGTTAGTCCAAGTGCAATGTTTGCTCTATGGACTAATATTTGCGCTTTGCTGGCCTTGTGGAATGAGTAACTCATATTTGGGCAGCATTTATAAAAGGGTTACTGGAAGGTGACTAGGCTACTGTAGAAATAACATCTCTCACTTGCGTTAAGTAACCTTATTTTTTATTTTTATTTGGTGATGCGCCTAGCTTTGTTTCTCTGCACCACCCAAAGATTAGAATTTAGAGATTAGAGATTCTAGCCAGATGGCGGGATGACTTGCACAAGAGGGCCGGCAGCGACTGGATGCATAAAGCAGCAGACCGGGCTCTGTGGTGTACTTTGGGAGAGGCCTATGTCCAGCAGTGGACTGCAACGGGCTGATGATGTTGATAATGACCCAAAGGTTGACTGGGAGAGTGCCTCAGGCAATAAGTCCGCACTTATACGGTGTATAAAAATTATTAATAAATAGATAAATAATATCCTATATATTTCTAGTTCTGGAATCAGCTACTATTTTACTCTCGACATCAATTGAAGTAGCAACTAGTTGTTCTGGGCTTGTTATTAGCTTATTGATTACAAGATTGTCCACAATAGTACACCGAAAATCGAAATCAACCAGTAAAAATTGAATTTCGAGCAGTTAAGCATATTTTCAAAGTCTAAAGATATCCTATTTATTTATTAATTAATTATTGTTCACAAACATAACAATATACAGAGATAATATGACAGCAAAAATAATGGCATAAAAATACTAATGGCGGTCTTATTACACTAAGGCAATCTCCATCAACCAACCATTGCGTATAATAAAAAAAAAAAAAACAAAAGCTCAAATAAATATTACTATTTATGCCTATCGTTAATACCTAACATACACAAACATTAAACTAAATTCGCGATAAAATCCGTAAATAATAGTTTTATTTCAATACATAAACATCCCTCCATTAGTCCTAAAGAGTACTGGTACGCAAAATATAAATAAGACACGAAAGACATCTCAATATCATCCAAAAACTCATTCCAAATATTTTACTCTCACTAAATTCTCTGATAACATTCATAAGCTTGCAAATAAATACACAAGTCTACCCAGCGGCTAACATTCATCTGCCAACTTTATTGATGTTGATTCTCTGACGCGGGGATAAAGAGCAAGCCTATCAGTGTATATTGTTGTTTCCGCTGGATTTATTCCTTGTTCAGCTAATATAATAAATGGAATGGAATAGAGGCTATATTGTAATACGGTATTTGACTACGATAGATTTTGTATAACTTTACGTATAAACACTAATAACATTAAAATAAAATATGGGTGTTAAAAGAGTATTAAAGTAGTTTGTAACATGAGGCAACTATTAACAGATTTCAAATTATAGAATGCGAGAGTAATGGGGATATCTTACCGTCTCTTTCACAGGCGGACCATATAATGCATGTTAAGCCTAGTGACGTCAGTAATTTTGATTTGTATAGCTTCTCTTTCACTCCCACTACCAGATTTAAAAAGTTTATTATCCATTTTTTCAATTTGCCATTCAAATGGTTTTCAAAGACCTAATTGTTTTAGAACTTTCCAGAATTTCATAATTCTGCAGTAAGCCCTTTTTAACATACTTATTTGTTTAAATAACAGTAGTTGATTCCAGTCACAAGCATTGAGAGCTATTTTGAATTCAGTGGAAACGGGTAATATCAATGTTATTTGCTTTCAAGTCTAGACTGTGCCAACCAGACAGACTTAAATAGCGATTACGAAATTGTATTTTATAGCCAAAAAATAACAAACTAAATAATAAGTTCATATTTTGGAACGATATCGCCGTCAACCACAATCATCTCTTTAATGTATATATCTATCTGTTTGAACCCATATTCGTGCTACTGAAGGGCACGGGCCTACTCTTCAATCGACAGTACGATTGAGAAGCATTAGGCTATACAGCCTAGACTATACAGCCCACCACGCTGGCTTTGAATTTGAACAATTGTAAAAACCTCTTTCAATCGTTTTCTGATTTTAGAGAAGGAAGAACTTAAGAGAAGGCGCGTGACCGCGTGTACTGGACTGAAACATTAAACTATGGATGAGGTTGAGAAAATAATTTGAAGTCCTAGAAATATACATACATTATCTACTACAAAAACTAGTCTTAAAGTTAATGTTTAAGGTGATAGATAATTCATAAACAGGTCTTTGAGGTGAAATTAGGATTTGTATATACAAAAATTTGGTGTATATAAAAAGACCTTGTACAAAAATATATTTGTATTTTTGCAAATTGCTATATTAAGTATATTGCTATATACAGGGTATATCAGGGTATTCGTTTTCGGCGTTTAAGCGACTTCAGATACAATGCAACAGAAAAAGTTGCAAAAAAAAGCTACAATTTTATTTTTGTTTTTTTTTTTCCTATGGCCCTATTTCGGTGGTAAATACACTTTTCTCCTAAATAATAGTGTGTAACCTTTTATTTATAAATACTCTAAGGTATAAAAGAGTTTAAATTGTTATTTTAGCAAAAACTATGGATTTACCACCCAAAAATGACAATATTTAAAAAATCATAAAAAATAATTGTTGCGTTTTTGTGCGAAATTTTTAGTTGCCTTGTGTTTGTAGTCACTAAAACTACCACGCGGCTTCGTTTTCGGTAGCAGTCTTGAGATACCCAGTATATAGTATTTTTGAAAATCATTGGATATCCTTAAATCACTTTAAATAAATGGTAGGCTATAGAAAATCCGTCATTTCTGGTTCTATTTCTATAAAGTACAGTTTCGCACACACACCCATTCATTATATCCATACCGGAAACAGCGCTACTAATTATATTAGTTGTTGTAGTAATTATAACCGATCGATACAATTACTTACACGTCCTTGGCAATAATTAACGTAACCGTGACAGCTAAAGAGCATTTATAAAAGTTGTGCTGAAAAATACATGCTTTTATTTTTTGTCAAAATATCTTCTGAATTTCGAGAGATAATACAAATAATACATAATAATACAGATAATACATAGGTTTATTTCAATGTTGTTATTGAAAAAATTGCTGTAGTTTAAATGTATTAATTAGTTCTGATAAAAAAAAATATTTCTCAAAGGAATATTTCAAGTTAAAACAAAAATGTAATTTATTGAATCTTTAAGTTATTTCTGAATGTATTTTTAAGATGCATTAATTTTTGCATATTTTTGCAATACCAATTTAAACGTAATATTTTATTAGTGTCTCGGGCTTTCAATTATCTACTATTGTTAAAAATATCTTTCTTTTTGCCAATACCCTGTATAACCGTAACTTTTAGCAAATACACAGGGCGTGTACGAATTTTTCAAATGAATTAAACAGCGTTAATTACCATCGAAATGTCTCGTACAAGCTTCATTAGCAATGTTGTGTTGTCACGTAATGTAAGGCCGATCCCTAATGCTATTAGTGTAATGTGTTTTCAGTAACATTTTAAAAGGTCCTTGTGTTTAATTTGGAAACATTATAATACGTGCTTTTGCAAATTACGTATCGAGTTTGTTTTGGAATTTTTGAGGCCTGTATAAAGGATTTTAGATAATATAAATGTTGGGATTTTAGCTTTGTATGTCTGTAATTTTTGTAACTTAATACTTAATTAGTAGCTTTAATTATATGAAATAGATTTTATCTAAGACTTCATATATTATTGAGTTAAACTAAACCATTACATAATTGAAGTGCGTGGTGGCCTGTTGGTAAACGGACTAGACGCGACTGCCAACATGTTCACGGTGGTCGCGGGTTCGAATCCCAGGGCACACCTCTGACTTTTCGGAGTCATGTGTGTATTGATAGTCAATCACCACGCACTAAAACGGTGAAGGAAAACATCGTGAGGAAACCTGCATACCATAGCGATTTATAAAAATTTCTATGGTATGTAATTCCGCCAACCCGCACTAGACCAGCGTGGTGGACTATATGGCCTAACCACTCTCAATCGTACTCTCGATTGTGGAGGAGGCCCGTGCCCTGCAGTGGGACGTATATGGGCTGATACAGATTACGTAATTGTTTTTATGACAATATACATAGATTTAACTCTTTGAAGCGGCCATACTGTAATTTCACTATTCAATTTCCACAAATACTGTAACAAGCTATCTAAAAGAAATTGGAATTTTTATGTGATTTAGATCATACACTGAAATATCTAATACTGAAATAAATATTTCATAACGCATAATAAGAAATAAAATACAGACGCAACGAAGTAATAATATGAAATTTCGCACCATATGTAAAAAGATATAAATGTATGTTATGTATGTTAAAAGATGTTACGACCGCGATGAATTGAACTTTAGGGAGCAATTGAGTTATTCAATGATACCTTGTATGCGCAAAAGGGAAACTTCGCGAAAGGTGTATTAAATATATTTTACCATTAACACGATTGCCCATCGTAATCGTGATGGTTTGGAATCGATTCTTAAACATGTTTTTAATAATTTTGGGAATCCTGGTTTAAAAGTATAGATACATTTTTGAATAACTAACGTTTCGATTGATTATAGTTAAAAATATATTTAGAATATGTATATGGTAAAAGTGCGTGGTGGCCTGTTGGTAAACGGATTAGACGCGACTGCCAACATGTTCACGGTGGTCGCGGGTTCGAATCCCAGGGCACACCTCTGACTTTTCGGAGTCATGTGTGTATTGATAGTCAATCACCACGCACTAAAACGGTGAAGGAAAACATCGTGAGGAAACCTGCATACCATAGCCGATTTTATAAAAATTTCTATGGTATGTAAGTCCGCCAACCCGCACTAGGCCAGCGTGGTGGACTATATGGCCTAACCACTCTCAATCGTACTGTCGATTGTAGAGGAGGCCCGTGCCCTGCAGTGGGACGTATATAGGCTGATACAGATGTATATGGTATAAACGACGTTATTGAGGTCAGTGTGTGCATCTTTTTTTTTATTTATTACCTTCTTACAATAAAATTGTACAGGCGGACTTAATGCCATGGAGATGTCGCATTTCTTATATTAAAACAGAAATATTTCACTTACTTATTTTCTGTGAAGCACGTTCAAATACACTTAACCATTATTTATGTGTATAAACTTGTGAAAGTTTTATGACCAAATAATTAATCAAACAATTCTTTATCTAATTAATTTGTCATAGTAAAAATTCCTTCACATATTTCATATTTATTCCACGTACACATCTGTATATGTAGATAACAATATTTACATTAATAACACACAATTATTATAACAGAGGATAACACAATTTGTTCAGCATACAGTGGTAACAATATCCAACTACAAATAATTAGACTCCGCACTGATCCTTGTAAGTTTGCAAAGCTAGTGGCGACGTGATACATTGAATACTACGCGAGATGGTTATCTGATAAAGGTAATAGGAAACTGGTTGCAAACGACTTCAACCGAAAAGGTATGGAAATTCTTGGAACAGGTAATGTTAGAGAAAAAGGTAAGAAAATATTTCTCAAATTTAACTAAGCCTTAGAAATTTGCATCAATGCTATGGTTTATTCAAACTCTATAAGGAAGTCGAATAATTTTAAAAACAATATCACGCTCATATTATGAAACAAATTAGTTTTTGTCAGTAATATTATTTATCATTTATTCACCGGCTTCAGTTACAAAAATTAGTCGAAAAAAAAGTCCTCCTATAGGATTCCTATTTCCAGAATGCAAGAAGCCACTGGAAATAACCCCTTTTAAGATATCGCTATGTAAAATTTGAAGCAGAATAAAAATCTTAAGAATAAAGTAGAAATAACTAAATGTACTTTAAAAATCCGTTTTACTGTACAGTGTTATAATACAGCTGTGTTACCACTCTAACTTTCTCGGTCTAATCCCGGGGGAACATTGTCTGATCACGCCTGCCTGGCAAATGTTGTTTAATTAAAGTTTTATGTAATTATGTGGCTTCTTCTCGAACATCTTGTAACAGTTTGTATCCGGGGAGCAGGGATCTTTGTTTATAACAACAGAAATATGGAGTGTTTGATCTGAAAATTAGTTGGCAACTTTACCATCCACGCAATTTGTTGGCTTGTCTTTGATCCGACTTATCGATGCCTGAGGGCAATTTCAATTTAACAGCTCTTATGGCGAATCTAGCTTGCTATTAATTTGCTTGTGTCCATAAATGCGTAATAAATTAAATCGTGATGTTTAATATTACAGAATTATTTTTTACTAGAGTGGGTCTCTCATAAGTGAAGCCGCCAGGGAGATACCACCGCAATATCTATTTTTCCCGCCAAACAGAAATTTAACATATTGTTGTGCTCCGTATTGAAGGGCATTGTAGCCAGATTAACTACTGGACATATTGAGACTTATGTCTTAGGATGGTGGTGAGCGCAGTGGAATGCCAAGCTTTGCTTTATTATTCAAGACGTTGTTTTGTTTTGATACTGTTTATGAGTGGTCCTATCGCTTACTATCAGGTGAACGGCATGCACGTCTCGCTATTCATTGAAACAAAAAAAAAATACAGCTTAGCATTATGTAACATTGCTAAAATACAAGCAAATTCTTACTGCAGGTACATGAGCGGTCGTATCACATACCATTTATAGCAATAAAAAAGGGAAAACAGTCTATGGTCTATATATCTATCTATCTGGTATATATATCTATCTATAGGTTATCGAGAATCCAACAACTCTTACCAAATCTGATCATTTTCTCCAATATATATTTTAATGAAAAACTCCTTACTTTGATCTTTAGCTTCAAGAGTGTCTTTATTATTTACAAAGATTGTATTCAAGAAATCTTATAAATGAATGAATTTTGGTACGGATATTATTTACCAATATTGCGTTTGCTCTTAGTACAGATTAGAGACCGAAGCTCAGATGTCTTAGTCGAGATTTTCTGACATTCAGTTAACAGGGTTCCAACTGGAAATGCAATATCAGATAGTTGCTACACCGATATTATAATCTTGTCTTACCACAGAGAATCATAATTTAAGCAAATGTGATATACCTTATGACAATTAAAAGATGCAGTGATTAGAATATTTAACATACATACATGCATACGCCTTTTTCCTAGAAAGGAATAGGTAAAGGTGCCAGGACACCCACATATTGCTTTGTATATTCAGTCCCAGCATATGATAGGTGGCGAGCCTATCGCCATATTGGACCCAAATTCCTGACTCTGGGCTGATAATTAATACAGAAATATCAATATCACTTTCCCCAACCCGGGATTTGAACCCGAAACCTCAGCTTTGTAACCGTACTCTACTACAAATAAGCTACCGAAGTAGTATATTTAAATCTGTTCGTAAAGCTAGTATGCGTGATATGTCAGAATATTGAAAAACTTTTTATTATTCAGGGGTCCTCCCAATGATTTCCTTCATCGTTTAAGGTGTGGCAATTGGTTATGTGTATTAATAACCAATTAACTGCGAAAAGTCGAAGATGCACTCTGGGATTTGTACCCGCAACCATCGTAAACATGTTGGCTACTCACGTTTGCGGCTTTATCAGTCGTTTCACATTTTAAACACCTATAAGAGCATAATTAAATAATCCAGATAGTAAAACATGTGCGTATCATCTGTATGCCGATGACTTGAAGATCTACTCGCAGGCGGGGATTGACTCTGTTACTGAAGCCATAGACAAAGTTAACGAAGACTTAGCCCGTATGAAACAGTGGGCCGACAGTTTTGGTTTGGCGGTCAACCCAAGTAAATGTCAGGCAATAATTGTAGGTAGTCCAAGGATGTTGAGTAGGTTGGACACTTCACTTATCCCTCCTCTTACTTATAATGGCACAGTTATTGAATGGAGCTCTGCAGTAAAAGACCTAGGCATACTGATCGATTCCTCTCTGAACTGGCGTGCTCAAGTTAATGCAGTTTGCCAGAAGGTTACGGGTACTCTACGTGTTCTTTATCGCTTGAAGAACTTCCTTCCTGTGAAAACCAAGACAATGCTTGTGCAAACCTTGATATTTCCTTTAATCGACTATGGTGATGTGTGCTATTTTGATCTGGATGCAGAACACCTCAATAAACTCGACCGGCTTCTTAATAACTGCATTCGATTCATTTTTAATCTCCGAAAATATGATCATATTTCTTCTTTCCGCTCACAGTTAAAATGGTTACCAATACGTCAACGTCGTTCTTTACACGCCCTTACAACTCTTTTTTCCATTCTTATGTCCCCTGCTTCTCCTTCTTATTTGTCGTCTCAATTTAATTACTTAGGGAGTAACCATAATAGGAATCTTCGCTCACTTAATCATCTCCTTCTGCAGTGTCCTTCCCACACCTCTAATTTCATACATTCTTCTTTCTTCATTCAGTCAATTCTTCTGTGGAATGCACTCCCCCTCGAAATCAGGTCGTCTAGTACTCGTATGACATTTAAAGCGAAAGTCCGACAACATTTAATTGATAAATTGGCAGAATAATCTTAGTATGTTTTATGTAGTATATGTATCTATAAGTATAAAATATATGTAATTTTGTATATTTATGTATGTATTTTTATTTATTTATATAATATACAGACTATAATCATATTCATTTATGTATATATAATATATTCTTCTGATATTAGTTTACACCGGAATTTTTATTTTATTATTATTTAGAGATGCGCCTACTTTGATTTCTCTGCACCACCCAAAGGTTGACTGGGAGAGAATGCCTCAGGCATTAAGTCCGCCTTTATACTTTGTATATAAAGCATTTAAATAAAAAAAATAAAAAATAAAACATAGTTCATTCCAAAATCAGTACCTCAATATTCCACTCCTCACAAATACAGCAATTCCCAAGTACTAATATATAAGTACTAATACAACACATAATGCAATATTAGCAGAATAAAATATACAAGAGATTCCATATTGTACGCGAAATGAAAAAACATATTCAGTGTACAAATATTAGCATGCGAGAACATTTCATCTCGCCACTGCTCGTATTTCATTTGTAACAACGTGAAAAAATCTGTCTACTGTTCCACACTGTTTTGTCTGTTCATATTTTTAAAAGAATTAGGTTTATATTTACTTGTTAAATCTTCGTACGGTTCACTTTATAGTAAGTGATCTTTGCTCATAAATAGAATTAAAATCTGGAAGCCGCAGGCGCTTTATTGGACTTTTAAAATATATAAAAAATTTGGAGTAGGAAGAGTGTAGTAGTGAGAGAAAAGAATATAGAGGTGTACCCTTCATCATTAATACTCATGAAAATACCATCCCAGATGCCTCTTACATATTATGAGAGACCTACCACCAGTAAATATATGGTTACAATATCCGGCCTTCAGCAACTGAACTCTAAGTTGGCTAAAGCGAGGCAGGTGAAGCCATATCATCTGATTGAAGTAATCTTCGTAACCTATATATCCTTCGATCCTATCCATCCATGCTTACGGTATAAGATAAGGTATCAGCGTAAACAATGCATCTGCCCATCAACCCGCATGTCACAGACATCATGATGAACAAAGCCTCCTCGGTATTGTCTAGTGACCTAACTGATATGCACCTGGATAGGGTAATCTTATAATGGCATCGAAACTTATAACCTAAACTTATAACCGCAAAAAAATCGCCTTTCGTCGTATCACCTCAGTTTCAAGACACTCCTCTAAATGCCACAGCCAGTATCGGAATTCTTGGTGTCGAGATATCGAGTGACGTTCAGTTCCGCGGTCACCTTGAAAGTAAGGCCAAATTGGCCTCAAAGAAGCTTGGTGCGCTCAACAGATCGAGGCGATATTTCACGTCGGGTCAACGTATGCAACTTTACAAGGCGCAAGTCCGGCCCCACGTGGAATACTGTTCCCATCTTTGGGCAGGGGCACCCCAGTACCAGCTTCTTCCTTTCGATCGCATTTAACGTCGGGCTGCTCGAATCATTGACGATCAGGTTCTCTCCGACCGGCTTGATCCTTTGGCTTTGCGTAGAGATGTAGCTTCGCTCTGCATTCTCTATCGCATTAACCACGGGGAGTGTTCTCAAGAATTGTTCGACTTATCCCTGCTGCTGAGTTCCGCCACCGTACAACATGACAAACCTCCAAATACCACCCACATCACCTTGGAGGTTGGAAATCTACTACAGTAAGTTTTTCCCGGCACTTTCTCCCACGTACTACAAATCTGTGGAACCAGTTGCCAGCGGCATCATTCCCGGAGAGATACGACCTGGCGAGCTTCAAAACACGAGCGTATTCCCACCTCAAAGGCCGGCAACGCATCTCCATGCCAACACCATAGTGTTGCAGATGTCCATGGGCAGCGGTGTTCACTTCCCATCAGGTGAACCGCATGCTCGTTAGCCCCTATAAAAAAAAAAACATTAAAGAGCCTACTAATAAATATTATGTTAGTAATAGCTTGATTATACATACATTTATTTATTTATTTATTTATTTATATATGCTTTATTGTACACCAAAATGTAAGACACATACAAGTACTTAAAAACTAAAGGCATGGTTACAATAGGCGGCCTTATCGCTAGCTGCGATCTCTTCCAGGCAACCTTTGGATGGACTGGATTATTGTGAAATTGAAATAAAGGGTAGTGCAAATAGCGAGAGAATAATAATAATAAACAATAATAATTGATGTACATGCTATATTATATTAATTTACATAATATAAATAAATACAAACATACATACTAATATATATCGAGCTAACTATAATGATGATTTAAGTAGAGGAGCAAAATATATATATACTAGCTTTTGCCCGCGACTTGGTCTGCGTGTACACAATGATATAAACGTGAATCTTAAATTGTATCCTTTTGGCTGTGCGTTGATTCGACAGTTCAGTGCTACAAAATTGTAACCCTTATCTTAAACCATTTAGGGTTAATTTTAGAAAAATAAAGTACGCAGTTATTCTTGTTTCTAGATGGGTAACGAAAATGCAAAGTTTGATAATTCTAGCTTTAACAGTTTCCATTTTCCATACAACAGTTTTTTACCCTTTTCACTCCCTTAGGGGTTGAATTTCCAAAAAATCTTTCTTAGTGCTACTCTACATCATAATAGGAACCCTTGTGCAAAATTTCATCTTTTTAACTCCAGTAGTTCCGGCTGTGCGTTGATCCGATAGTTCGGTTCTACAAAAATTCAACCCTTATTTATATTCATTTAAGGTTAATTTTAGAATAATTAAGTATGCAGTTATATTTGTTTTTGATAGGCTAACTAAATTGCAAAGTTTGATAATTCTAGCTTTATCGGTTTAGATTTTCCATACAACCGTTTTTTACCCTTTTCACCCCCTTAGGGGTTGAATTTCCAAAAATCCCTTCTTAGTGCTACCCTACGTCATAATAGGAACTCCTGTGTAAAATTTCACATTTGTAGCTCCAGTAGTTTCGGCTGTGCGTTGATTAGATAGTCATAAAATCACCCTACTCTCGCAACACTTCAACCCTTATTTTAACCCCTTTAGGGTTAATTTTAGAAAAACTAAGTATGCAGTTATATTTGTCTTTGATTGGCTAACGAAACTGCAAAATTTGACAATTGTAACTCTAACGGTTTCGATTTTCCATACAACAGTTTTTAACCCTTTTCACCCCCTTAGGGATTGAATTTCCATAAATCCCTTCTTAGTGCTACCCTACGTCATAATAGGAACCTCTGTGCAAAATTTCACGTTCCTAGCTCCAGTAGTTTCGGCTGTGCGTTGATACGTCAGTCAGTCAATCAGTCAGTCAGTCAGTCAGTCAGGTTCCTCTTTTATATATACAGATAACAGGATAATACGTTACTGCAGTGAGAGATAATGTATCTTAACAAGTCTCTTAAAACTTGGTAATGTCTTAGCTTGTCTGACAGACAATGGTAATTCGTTCCACAAGCGAGCAGCATGAACTGTAAAGGACTTGCTTAGAAATGATGTGCTGTGTTTGGGAATCTCTAGGATCAAATTCTCTGTTGATCTAAGAGTTCGCGCATGAGTTTGACCGAGGAATTTAAAACGGTTTTTAAGATAGTGGGGGCTGGAGGGATTGTACAAGATACCGTATAAAAGGGAAAGAATTCGAGTATTACGGCGAAAACGTATTGGTAGCCACTTGAGTTTGATACGATATTCGGAAACATGGTCATATTTGCGAAGACCAAATATGAATCTAATGAATAATATAATTAGTTAGTTAATAAAATAATTAGTTATTGTTTACGCCTACCAGTGTTCATAATCACCAATTAGGGGCAGTAGTGGTTGCAGGCATACATCAGGGGGCTGCGTACTGCCCATTAAAAGCGACTACGTGATGTTAATGCGTAGGGTACGTTGGAACCCACCAGCATAGCGGTGTTGCCTTAGGATCCCGGAGCGCTGAAGTGGACCACCGAGGATAAAAGACTCGACCGTAATTTCTAGGACAGTGATGGCCATTGTGGGTAACCGGCACAGGATCATTATGAACCTTTCCCAAATTACAGACCGATCCCAGTTAGATCGTCAAGCGGTCAAACTGGAAGGTGCCTTTGGCATACGCCTTCCAGCCTTGGTGAACTTAGCATTCGTCTTGTAAAAAAACAACTTCGTGAAGCTGAAACATACCTCTTAATTTTTCAGACTGAGGACACAAACCATACAATTTAGTATTGGTATTCAGTACTTTCTGTGACTGTTAGGATTATGATTTTTAAATTAGTTAATTGAATATACATATTGACAGCCTCCGTGGCGCAGTTAGTTAGACGCCGCCTGTAAAACGAGAGGCCGCGGGTTCGATCCCCGCACCGAGACAAATATTTGTGCAGCCCACAAATATTTCTTCCGGGTCTGGGTGTTTGTGAGACCGAAAAGTCTCTCGTAGTTCCTGATACCCACGACACAAGATTCGTTCTTAGTCTGGGATCAGGACTATGTATGTGACTGTTGGGTGTTATTTATTATTTATATTCGTTTTGTTTCAGAGAGCCTGCTGGGCGGGTAGGATGCGGCGGCATGCACCGCATAGTGCTGCTTATGGCGGTGCTCACACGGGCCATCGCCCCCCAAACCAACGACAACGACACCGGTAATTATACTTAATCACCATCATCATCATCTCAGCCACAGGAAGTCCACTGCTGAACATAGGCCTCCCCCAAGGATCTCCACACCAATCTGTTGGAAGCGGCCTGCATCCAGCGACTTCCTGCAATAATTATACTAAATACTATTAAAACCAAAAAATAAATGTATATATTTATTTTTATTCCTGTGTTTTATAACTTGGCAAAAAAGACAACGATGCGGTGATAATTGGCATTAAAAAAAACTATTATGGTAATACTATAAAAATGACATTTTGTTCGTGGAATAATTTTGTACGTAGATATTTCAGTTTATTTTCGTACGGTTTTTGATTGTTTTGTAATTTATTTGTTTAAAAACAATAAATAAAAATAAGTATCTAAACATTTTACGTCGTAGTATATCGGGTTGCCATACTAATATAAAATTTGATCTTAGCGGCCTCATTAAAAACACTCTTTTTAAGCAAGCCATATGTGGAAGTTAGACTGTATCGCTGTTCGATTTGTGTGCGATCAGGTCGGGTGATAACCAGCGAAAGGGCAGGGAGGGGGGTTGTCGGGAAGATAAATAAAATACAATTGAAAATATTATGTCTTATGAGTAAAGAAAATAAATTCTGTAAAGACCGATTTCTTTGTGAAACCAAAATGTTCCAAAGAAGCAGGTTATATTCTATACCCATGAACTCGCTTCTTGTAATACTTTATATAATACGTTGTAAATCACTTTAGCTATAGCTTTTAACATCAGAACAATTAGTACGTAAACAAAATGTAAAACTGTTAGTCAAGATGGAAACTATAAAAGTTAGCAGTCCTAAACTTCTTACTTTAACCCTCCATTGTCGAGTCATTGGCGCTCTTGTTCTCGATGCTGAAGCTTTTAGGGTTAATGTACTGTTTGACTGATTAGCATTTGTGCCAGTTTGGGGTTAGATTGCTTGGTTAAGCAGTTTGTGATTGCAAATATCATAGCGGAGATATTGGGAATCATATATAGGCATAGGTATTTGACGAGGTTTGTTAATTAAGAGTTTTCGGATATGCCTCATTATTTGTACAGACGAGTTGCAAAATAATAAAATAATAATAAAAATTCTGGAAAATTTTAACGTCGTATTTTTTCATACAATTATGAGGAGATGCTCATTGAAATAATAAAAAGGGAATCTAATTGTTGTCTTCTGTATTTAAGTCCTTATGACTCTGAAATACGCTACAGTCTAATCCTTTTTTCTAGTAACACAAGGCACTGAACCTACAAAGCCAGCAACAAGCAGTATGACGCCTCCACCGACGGTGTTCCGCAACCTACGCGTGACTGCCAAGCCGCGTCGGCCCGGGATGCGACAGAAAGGAGACTCGCCTATGCTAAACTACATCTTCGATAGCTACGCTACCAGTAACAAGCATTTTCATGACAAGTAAGTTCGAATTGCACTTGGAAATAGTCCTTAAATCCTCAATACTAAATCAGAAAATCCTAATATGTATTATAAATATCACTACTCACTAGTATTACTTCCCAGCCTCCGTGATGCTAACCTAACCTACTCTGTCCGCTGGAGTGAATATGTATAATATTGTTTGTGCCTTTTCGAAACTTTTAGGTTCTCGAGAGAATTATGTACACGTGAAGTTTGATCCAAGTTATTCGTAGTTGAAATGAAAATGAAAATGAAAAAATGAAAATTATTTATTGAATCCATTAAAATGTTCAACATCATTTAGATTCAGTCTTTTTTTTATCTATCACCCGGTTCGGAAAGCTGTTTTCACTAGAGAAGAACGGGCAAGAAACTCTAGTGTTGCTCTTTTCAAAACCAGTTTACAATGTAGTGAATTTTTACAAAATTTACAAGTTGGTTTAAATCAGAGCAGTTTAATAATAATATGTTGCTTTACAATAAATATTTTTGATATGAATATTATTATATTATAATTACTATGGCTGAGTGAAGTCGCCCAGAACGAAGAATCAGTATACTCTTTTTCGCCAAAGCAGTGAATAATTGCGAAAGCCTTATGTAATCCATCAATCAATCCATTACAATGTAAGCAAATCGGATAGACCAGTTTACGCAAGCAGCACCCGTTCACGAGTATGACGCATGTGCCAGCCATCGGCCTCCTCAACCATGTTGCAGGGAAGTGACCGACCTGGCACACGACGCCACCGCAAGCACAGACCTTTAAGCGAGCATGACATACCCAATCACTTACACAGGAAAATAATGGCAAATTTGACAAGTTACTTGATTTAAATGATATATTATAGAGCACACCAAAACTTACGCTCCGAGATACTACACATTCATTTAATTTTATTCTATTCCCAAACCTTGTTATCGTCTAAATATTCCGAAATTTTATAATATGTTAAAATATGTCTCATTAGATTTATTTATAACAGCCTCTATGGCGCAGTTGGTTAAACGTCAGCTGTGAAACGAGACGCCAGGGGTTCGATCCCCGCACCGGGATAAAAAATTCAGTAATCCACAGGTATTTCGGTTCTGGGTGTTTGTTGGACCGAAAAGTCGCTCTTGGTTTCTGATACCCACGACAAGACTCCGTAGTTCCTGTTACCCACGACACAACATTCAATCTTAGTGTGGGATCAGGACTATGTATGTGACTGTTAGGTGTATGTAAGTATTTATGTTAAATCTGAAAATGAATTTGTTTGTTATGCTTTTATCACTACATAGTATAAAACGAAGTCGCTTTCTTTGTCCCTATGCCCTTTTGTATGCTTAAATCTTTAAAACTACGCAACGGATTTTGATGCGGTTTTTTTAATAGATAGAGTACTTCAAGAGGAAGACTTATATGTATAATACGTACATATTATTGTACAAAAATCTATTTGTACCCGGGCGAAGCTGGGCCGGGCCGCTAGTTAATAATAATTTACAAAAGAGTGTGGATGGAAGAGTCGGTAGGGGTGGACCTCACAGAATTTACACCATCCAAATTAGTGATACACTCAACCAAAACCTTTTAAAAATGTACCCTGAACCGACGAGAATGCATGAAGAGGTTGATGAAAGTGGATAAAGCGAAAGTAATATGTCAGGACCGAGCAAAGTTGCGGTCTCTACCAACAGCTATGGGATACAAGCTTGACGATTATGTATGTATGAATGTACGATAATAATCGACCATCGTGAAATTTTTGCGTAAATGTTAGAGAGATAGAAAAATAATGATTAATCAGTTTATGTTTTTAATAAAGTATGGTAGTTCTCCATAGAAACTCGAGCCAAAGATATGAATAATGTAAGTCAACCCAAAATCCACATACATAGTTCTGATTCCAAACTAACATACTCACCCTATGTCGTGGGTATTAGAACCTATGAGGCACTTTTCGGTATCACATTAGGCAAATGCTTATCAGACAAACTTTTCTCTTAGCGCGAGGACCAAACTCGTAAATTAACCGGAAAAGTACATAATGCAATCTCTAAATATAGTCGGCACAAGATGACTATCGCACACTAGAATGATGGGAAGCTTCACATGTAAAAATATCTAGCTATTTTTATGATTGTTTTTATTTCTCTTTGGATTGTTTAATTTTATAACAATATTTAACTGTTTTGTTTTACTTTGTTACCTTTGAAATAAAAAGCCAAATATTTTGGTTTTTAGCAACACAAACGCATTGATGAAACTGTTAGTTTGTGCCGGAAATATAAATAAATAAATATTGTTGTAGATAACTGTAACGTATGGAAGATTCTTTGCCGTTCCTCGCACTGCTTCCATTCGTTTAAAGTGAAAGATCATTATTCAGTAAATACACACGGAATTTCGTAGCGAAACGTAATATGCATCAACTCAATCCTTTTTTCTCAGTAGAGGTAGGCAGAGGTGTAAAGCACCACATTTCGCCTTGTATGTTCCATCTCACGTTGAGATAGGGAGCAAGCCTATCGCCATATCGGGCACAAATTCCTGACTCCAGCCTGATAATGAATAGAATAATCATTCTATTCGCTATCACTTTGCCCGACCCCGAAGCCGAGACCTCAGCTTTGTAACCGTACCGTAGTAATACGCCACTAAGGCAATTGTAATACAGATCATATATATTCTATTGGCGTGAGGCGAAATTTGGAACTACGAATACAATTTAAGAAATATATATTTAAGTCATTGTTTGAGATACGTTTATATAATTAAAACAATGAGTATTTATACTTGTAATCTAATATTATTAACATTGTCTTATGTATTAAAATGTGAAGAGATAAACTTTTCATTTATTTTTACTATTACGCATTGGGCGCCAAAAGATCTCGTAGCTATATAATATTGTTTTCTGCGGAGGAGATGTTGAATGTCCTGCCAGTTGCCAACAAGACTACGGTAAAAAATACTAGCTTTTCGGATAGCCGGTTCTAATTTAAAACGGAATAATTTGTCCAGCAATTAAGTAGAATTTAGACTAAATAAAAAAATAATAGTATAAACACATTCGAAAAAAATGTATGTACTGAATGTAAATAGATGTATTTAATTACAGTTCGAATAAAATTTACCGAAACAAGAATCTGTTTTGGGTGTTAATCGTTGATACTTGACAAAAAATACCTGTGTTTGACAATCACGTGTTAGCTGGAAATTTCATTATAACTATAAACTATTTATTTAGATAGCCACCGTGGCGCAGTTGGTTACACGCCGGCTGTGAAATGAGAGGCCCCGGGTTCGATCCCTGCACCGAGATAAGTGTTTGTGAGGCCCACAAATATTTGTCTCCGGTATGGTTGTAATTCAAACCGAAAGATATCTCATAGTTTCTGATACCCACGACACAAGACTTAATTCTTGTTAATGTGGGATCAGGGCTATGTATGTGATTGTTAGGTGTATTTGTTTATTGGCATCCAACTTAGATAGCCAGTGTCTATTCTCACAGCTACCAATGCTAAAATATCGGTTTTTAAATAGACACACAACGCCGATATTTACGCTATAAGAGTTAGTGGGTAAACCTGATACATTATAGAAACATAGGTCGATAGCGCAGTATCAATTTCTCGCAGAAAATCGACTTGAAATAACAGCGTTGCTTATGTTTATCGTTCGAGAAATGAAGTTGTAGAACGCTCTTTAGTTTAGATACAAAATTTACCTTCTAGTTTAGATAGCAAAAAATAATATACATACATACATAATCTCACGCCTTTTTCCAGAAGGGTAAGCAGAGGTGCTTACCAAAACACCCACTTTTCGCCTTGTATGTTACAATGATTCGATAGATGGCAAGCCTATCGCTATATCGGGCACATTCTGACTCCGGGCTGATAATGAATAGGAAAATGTAATATCACTTTGGCCGACCCGGGATTCGAACCTGATACCTCAGCCTTTTATCAGTACCGTAGTACAATTACGCCACCAGGGCATTCGGAAGGAATGAAAAAAAAGGAATAAATAAGAAATAAAGTTGCTTCAACAATTACACAGCCACTTGTAACAATGACTGAATGGTGCGTTGAAAATAACTATAATTTTTTTTAACACATAAATATTCACATTTCGTATTCACAAATGTACCAACATCACGAAACAGTGAGTCATAACAAAGTAGGTACTAAAATTTATATAGGGCTTGTGGTAATCTAGTGTTTATATTTAGAACTTTAGTACTCATAAATTGTGCCTACGTAATGTAAAGTCTGTAAAGTACTTCCAAATATTAATGAGTTGATGGAGGTTTGCTGTAGGATGTTAAATAAATACCAATAGGTTAGTTGGACTTAGGTAGCGAGTACCAATAAATAAATAGATCGACAAACGCGTTTATTTTGAGAATAATAAACACAAAGTAATTTTAAAAAATAACACCAGAACAGGTAATTAATATGGTACAATTGGCGACCATATCGCATTGAGCGATTTCTTCTCAGGAACCTTGACTTGACTTGCGTGACGTGCAATAAGAACAAAGTAAAGAAACAAACAAAATGTATTAAAAAATCCATATAATCCCAATTATGTGGGATATGTAGTCGCAATCAGACACATCAATTGCGTGTTGGCCTTTTGGCAACGGACCAGACGTGCTGCCAACATTTTCTGCGGTCGCGAGTTCAAATCCCTGGGCATACTTCTGGCTTTTCAAAGTCATGTGGGTGTTGATAGTCAATCACTACGCAATACAGGGTACATCAAGACTTCTACCGAAAACGAAGCTGGGTGGTAGTTTTAGTGACTTCAGACTCGATTTTGCGCAAAAAATGTGACGATTTTTTTGTTCTTTTTTTCTTTCGTAGTGTTAGGGTGGTAAATACATAGTTTTTTCTTTAATAACAGTGTACACCCTTTTATTTTTAAAGACGCTATAGTACGCAACGCCTAAAATTATTATTTTAGCAAAACTATGGATTTACCACCCAAACACGATATTTAAAAAAAATATTTTAAAAAATTGTCGCCTTTCTTTGCGAAATTTTTAGTTGCATTGTATTTGTAGTCACTAAAACTACCACCCGGGTTCATTTTCATAACGATGTTAAAAGAAGGAAAGCTTTGGTAATTCTGCTTCTATCTGGTACACAGCACTAAGTACCTTTGGTTGGGTGATCTTTTATACTGCAATTTTAACAATGAGTTGAGATTTCTTATAACCACTGGTACAGAATTATAACCCGTAGATATCCACGTATATGTGTCGCATTTTAAACTCAGTAAGGGTATTCGTAACAAGCTTATCAATAAACTTAGAAACGAGAGGGGTTGTTTGAAAATTGGACTTCGATGGTACAAGTGTACTTTTACTTTACAAAATACTCAAAACCTCTATCGTATGTCGGAACCATGGGCTTAGTTCAGGAATAATGATCGATAAAGTGTCGTGGAGTGAATAGTATTGATTTTTAAAAGTGGGCCAACTTATACTCCAACTTATACCAGGGGCCCTACTATATAAATCCGAAATTCGAATCTTCGTGACGTTTTTCGTTTCGACAACTACTCTGTAGCCCGAAATTCGAATCGTCTCGGATCGAAGAATGAATGATTCGAATATAAACACAAACTTCGTTCGTCCGAAGTTTCGAACTTCGTTTCGGATGAATATAGTAGGGCCCCTGGACTTCGAATGTTCGAACTTCGTGTCGCAATAGAGCAACCCTCTTTCACTTGGATTTTAATGACCATTAAGTGCGTTATCACTATTTTTCGGGGCAGTATAATTAAAAAACTATTAGGCTATGAATTCGGTTTGGACCAGCTTAATGGATTAAGTCCAAATCGCTCTCACAATAAAAGCCTTGCATAATAAAAGCTGGTAATTGTTAAACTATACGAAATAACGCAGTTTTCTTTTATAACTTTTTGCCCGCAACTTCATCTTGATTAACTCTATTGACAATTTATTTTACATATTTATAAAAATCGATAAACACTCATCTATACCTTATTTCTCCCCTTAAAATGAGAAAATCCAAAAACCAAAAATAACTTTATTATAATATATTTGTGATTATCCCTAGTTAAATAGCGTATTAGTTAAATAAATAAATTCGCCCAACAGTCACATAAAGGGTATATCAAGAGTGCTACCGAAAACGAAGTCGGGTGGTAGTTTAAGCGACTTTAGACACAATGCAACAGAAAAAGTTGCAAAAAAAAGCGACATTTTTTTTGTTCTTTTTTTCCTATGACCATATTTGGGTGGTAAATACATTTTTTCCTAAAATAATAGTGTATTATACCCTTTTCTTTATAAATAATCTAAGGTATAAAAGAGTTTAAATTATTATTTTAGCAAAAACTATGGATTTTGTACCCAAAAATGACGATATTTAAAAAATCATAAAATATAATTATCGCGTTTCTTTGCGAAATTTTTAGTTGCATTATGTTTGTAGTCACTAAAACTACCACTCGGCTTTGTTTTCGGTAGCAGTCTTGATATACCCAGTATATAGTCCTGACCCTCCACTGTTGTAGGTATAAGGAACTATGAAAGACTTCTCGGTCTCGCAAACACCCAGACCGTATTCTATATCTTTATCAATAACGAATTTTCCTTTTATCCACTCTTAAAACATACAAAAATCCTCATTATTTATCTAAGATACGATTAAATTAATTATGTTCCTTCTTTCCTTCTTCGTCTTACAATAAAAACTTGACAACCCTTACGAAATGTGACCCCTTCCCGACTGTCCCACATATAAAATTATTAAGCCTATTATAGTGTCCCATGGCGGGGAAAACGACTTTATCATTTATTTCCATGTCTCCTCCTCTCAAGCATTTTTTCATCTTTAATATTTACTCAAATAACCTACTTACTGAATTTCTTAATTTGTTTGTACAAAATAATACAATCAAATCCCCCGTGTATTTCTGTCCAAATAACGCCAAAATTAATGTCGGTCTCATTTCGCACAAATGATTTGCGGCCTGTGGCTTTTCAAATGTTGTAATTAAAATGGTAACAACTAAATCACCCTCAATCATATAATTTATTTTGGCGTGGTACACGTACATTTTAACAGCAGAACTAATTTTGCCGAGTACAGCTTACTAATTTGCCGGTTTAATATAGATATTTCTAGACTCTGAGAAATACACCGAAGCGAATTTTTACTTGCCTAAATAATATACCTATAGATTTCTTTATTTATTTCGTCCGGCACACGGGCAAACAGGTCAAATTATGGTAAGTGATCACTGCAGCCCACGAATTTCTATAAATTTGGACCATAGAAGTGTCGTGGTTGAGAGGGAATCGGGAAGGAATAAGGATAGGAAGAGAAAAGGGGTATAGAAAAATTATCATTATTAAGCAAGACATTAGGCTCACTATCCCATCTCTAGGTTCAAGTATCTTAATGACCACTAATCGCTGACTACAATGTATTTGTAACCGGAGCACATTACACAGTAATGTTTCCACAATGTAACTTGGCAGAAAATAGACAAAGCGGTGGTATATGTCTACTTACTACAGTGTCTTAGGGTTTTAGAAAATGTGTGAAATGCTTTTAGATAATCCTTCGTGACGAGCCGAGGAAAAATAAATTCTGTACCTTTCAGTAGGCTGAAATGTACGTTGCTGATCACATAATTCACATATTGTTGTTATTAATATAGGATGATGTTTTGTATAAGTGCGTGGTGGCCTGTTGGTAAACGGACTAGACGCGGCTGCCAACATGTTCACGGTGGTCGCGGGTTCGAATCCCAGGGCACACCTCTGACTTTTCGGAGTCATGTGTGTATTGATAGTCAATCACCATGCACTAAAACGGTGAAGGAAAACATCGTGAGGAAACCTGCATACCAAAGCGATTTATAAGAATTTCTATGGTATGTAAGTCCGCCAACCCGCATTGGGCCAGCGTTGTGGAGTAGGCCCGTGCCCTGCAGTGGGACGTATATGGGCTGATACAGTACAGTACAGTTTTGTTTTATTATTACTGCGAATTAGGCCGAAAACATATTATTGAAACGCTACGCGATTCGACTCGATGTGACACGTGTTTAATCAAATCAAATCGTATTATTTTTTATAACTGGAACCACACTACGAACACGCGATGCTACGTGGTGTGGCGTGTTTCTAGTGTGGTTTTGTTTTTATTTAAATCATACAAAAATTACATCAGACGAACGGCATGCTCGTCTCGCCATTCAATGCAATAAAAAAAAAAAGAAATAAAAAAACAATGAGTTCAGAAACTAATTTAAGTGAGGAAATTAATACAAATACATACAGGGTATATCAAGACTGCTACCGAAAATGAAGCCGGGTGGTAGTTTAAGCTACTTCAGACACAATGCAACCGAAAATGTTGCAAAAAAAAAGCGACAATTTTTTTTGTTATTTTTTTCCTATGACCATATTTGGGTGGTAAATACATTTTTTCCTAAAATAATAGTGTATACCCTTTTATTTATAAATAATCTAAGGTATAAAAGAGTTTAAATTATTATTTTAGCAAAAACTATGAATTTATCACCCAAAAATGACGATATTTAAAAAATCATAAAAAATAATTGTCGCGTTTCTTTGCGAAATTTTTAGTTGCATTGTGTTTGTATTTACTAAAACTACCACCCGGCTTCGTTTTCGGTTGCACTCTTGATATACCCAGTATATCGATAAATGCCAAAACATTAATTATTTAATTAGAAAATCGCACCTCACGCACATGTGTTTTTTTTTTAATATGTAAGTAAACTTAATCTAACTTGTCTATAAATTAATCGTGTGCCGAAAACACATGTCTCATTTGTGCTTGAGTTGTTTATTGTTTGGAAAGTTGGTAAATTATTTCGTCACGCACGTGTAGTCTATGTTTATGAAACGTAAACTTAGTACAAGTGTTTCGGTAATCATGTTACTCTTATATATATAGACACGCGATAAATTAAGTAATAAATAAAATACAATTCTTGGAACCGTAGTCATGCTTTCATACTAATGAAGGTTACGTCAAAAGTACGTAGTAGTAAGTAAGATGTTGGTAAAAATAGATGAAACGAAAGTAATATATCAGGATTGAGCAAAGTGCCAACCAATGGGATGGGATACAGGTCTATTGCCTCATAGAAGACTTTAGTCAAGTAAATCTTTTGTTGCCTTCCAGTCAGTGAGTGAGATATCTAGAGAACCAGCGATAGGATATTCAAGTCAGCCTGGGGGTTACTTTATCTTACCAAACGAATCAACCTCCTAAGTAAATTATAAGTTTGTCACTTTTAAAAATTAATAGATACTATTCTCTATGATATCTTATTTACTCCGAACTTAGTCTATGGTAACAACGTACGATAGTGGATTCGATCATTTTGTGGTGGACCTAGGCACATTTGTACAGTTTTCCGAGTAGCTTAGTGATTTAGAACTCATTAAGATTGGTAGAATTATTTCGAACAAACTTTAGTCCAGCATAATTTTACTCTACGTGTTTTTTATCGCTTGAAGAACTTCCTTCCTGTGAAAACCAAGACAATGCTTGTGCAAACCTTGATATTTCCTTTATTCGACTATGGTGAAGTGTGCTATTTTGATCTGGATGCAGAACACCTCAATAAACTCGACCGGCTTCTTAATAACTGCATTCGATTCATTTTTAATCTCCGAAAATATGATCATATTTCTTCGTTCCGCTTACAGTTAAAATAGTTACCAATACGTCAACGTCGTTCTTTACACGCGCTTACACTCTTTTTTCCATTCTTATGTCCCCTACTCCACGTTCTTATTTGTCGTGTCAATTTAATTACTTAGGGAGTAACCATAATAGGAATCTTCGCTCACTTAATAATCTCCTGCAGTGTCCTTCCCACACCTCTAATTTCATACATTCTTCTTTCTTTGTTCAGTCTATTCTTCTGTGGAAAGCACCCCCCCCCCCCCCCTCGGAATCAGGTCGTCTAGTACTCGTTTGACATTTAAAGCGAAAGATAACATTTACTTAATAAATTGGCAGAATAATATTAGTATGTTTTATGTAGTACCTATATGTATGTATAAGTATAAAATATGTGCAATTTTGTATATTTATATATTTATCTATATAATATACAGCCTATAATCATATACATTTATGTATAATATATTCTTCTGATATTTAGTAGTTTACACCTGAATTTTTATTTTATTATTATTTAGTGATGCGCCTACTTTGATTTCTCTGCACCACCCAAAGGTTGACTGGGAGAGAATGCTTCAGGCATTAAGTCCGCCTTTATCTACACTAATATTATAAAGAGGAAAGATTTGTAATTTTGTATGTAACGAAAAAACTCAAAAAGTACTGGACCAATTTTAATAATTCTTTTTTCATTAGAAAGCTACATTATCACTAAGTAACATAGGCTAATTAAGTACTAGATTACTATAGAAATCTTTAGAAATTCCTATTAAAACCAACCGAACGTGTAAAAAAATTAGCCATAAAATGTATTTCATCGCATACGCTGCGAAGAGTATTAATGATAATATTATAAATATTAATGATTCAAGAGGAAGGTTTATGTGTATAATAAGTGCATATTATTGTAGAGAAATCTACATGCACCCGGGCGAAGCTGGGCCGGGCCGCTAGTACTTTGTATATAAAGCATTTAAATAAATAAATTTTATCAATCGCTGAAAGTATAAACTTATAACATTAAACGACTGCATAAATCATGTAGGCAATGTAAAAAATTACACTACGGTGTGATACATTACCGTGCGTTTCATAACCATGACAAGACAATTCAAGAGTTTCTTCTTTGAAATTTTTTTTCGTGAGTTATTTATCTTATAATTTCAGTACTTTCAAGACTTTAAGACGTCTAACTTGGTTTTCTAGAAGCATTCAGGACTGTCTGATATGCCTTTAATAATGCAGACTTGATATCGTATAAAAAAACTATTTTCTCAATGGATAGCTATGATCTTTTTTCACCTGCCATGTTATAACCAATTGCGTGGTGGCCTGTTGGTAAACGGACTAGACGCGACTGCCAACATGTTCACGGTGGTCGCGAGTGCGAATCCCAGGGCACACCTCTGACTTTTCGGAGTCATGTGTGTATTGATAGTCAATCACCACGCACTAAAACGGTGAAGGAAAACATCGTGAGGAAACCTGCATACCATAGCGAGTTATAAGAATTTATGTGGTATGTAAGTCCGTCAACCCGCACTAGGCCAGCGTGGTGGACTATATGGCCTAACCACTCTTAATCGTACTCTCGATTGTAGAGTAGGCCCGTGCCCTGCAGTGGAACGAATATGGGCTGATACTGATACAAGTTATAACCACGTCTATCTACAAAAACCCAGTAATCGTGATTAAGTTTTACAAATGAGAAAAAGATTTTATCATCTCATACAGAGGCACATTTTGTGTTAATAGGAGAGGGTTCTTTATAAGGCGGCGTAGAATGCCTTTACAGCCTTTATCGTGTAAGTAGATAATAAGTCTGCTGTCTGAGGCTTTTTCACGTTTATCTCTCGTATTAACTCGGCAAAGCGACTGTCCTCGGGTTGATAAATTCTACTTGATATACAGGGTATCTCAAGACTGCTACCGAAAACGAAGCCGGGTGGTAGTTTTAGTGACTTCAGATACATTTCAACTGAAAAAGTTTGAAAAAAAAAGCGACGATTTTTTTTTCCTATGGTCGTATTTCGATGATAAATTCATTTTTTTCCTAAAATAATAGTGTATACCTTTTTATTTATAAGGGATCTAAGGCATAAAAGAATTAAAATTATTATTTGAGCAAAAGCTATGGATTTACCAACCAAAATATACGATATTTAAAAAATCATAAAAAAAATTGTCGCATTTTTTGCGAAAATTTTAGTTGCATTGTGTTTGTACTCACTAAAACTACCACCCGGCTTCGTATTCGGTAGCAGTCTTGATATACCCTGTATGTACAAGATTGGATGGGAAGGATCTCGTGATTCTTCTTTTTTATTGCAATGGCGAGACGATCTTACATTTCACCTGATGGTAAGCAATACAAAGATAAAAAATGCGAAAAAGATGCGCGTCTTTGGTGCGCAGAATTCGACTCAGTTCAAACACTGTCCTGAAAATGATAGCCGGATTGCTCTTATGTACGGCACTGTGGTGACAAACATATCACATATGATGTCGGATAGAGGCAAAAAAATGTTTGTATTTTCCTGTAGATGTGTGTGTGTGTGTTATGTAAATATTATTTTGCTATGGGTCGTTGGTTACCTGAAATAAATAAAATAAAATAAAAAAATAAAGATATGACCGCTCATGGACAGTAAAAAAGTCAAACAGCACCATAAATTACAAAGCAATGCTTAGAATTCTACTGCACTCGCCATCCTGAGACATACGATGTTAAGTCTCAATGACATACATAGGTGGCAGGCGTTATTTCATAGAGATTAAGTAATTTAAAGAAAATATTGCTTAGTTCAGAGTACAAATTAAAACCACAACTGTGAGATGGATAAGGCATTGGCTTTGACATAATATCTTTGTAAATTATTTCTCCGTTGAGCTGTGATTACACGTCAATTTTTTGCACGGTTGATCAACCTAAGTATATTATTATGCGAGTAGTATACACTTTTTTCTATTTTTACCGTTAACAAATATATTTTTTAGTAACGCAATAGTCAAATTACACCTGTATTATTACACAAGCAATCAGGGTACATCTACAGGGTGAAAAAAATATATGTCCAATCGATGTAGGTTTTATTACGCATTATAAATGTGTTCTGTTTGAAAAAAATAAAAAAATATTACGATCAAAATTATTCTTAATAAAATAAATAAAAATATTGGGAAACTCACTGCTAACTAACGCATTAGTAATCAACGTGCGACGCCACGATCAAAAATTTACTGGTGGTGGTAGGTCTTTCATATGTGAGAGGCCACCTGGGTGGGTACTACCGCAATGTCTATTTCACCCGCCAAACAGCAGTTCAAATACACTGTTGTGTTTCGGTTTGAAGAAAATTGTAGCCAAAGTAACTACTGAACATATTGAGACTTTACATCTTATATCTCACCTATGGAACTTATATGCTAGATTTTAGTGCAATAATGATACAAAAATGTGTGATACATTTTTTTTTTCGTATTTTTTTAATACTGCACTGTTGTAGATACGTAGGGGGTTTATTTGCCATATTGCATTAATTTGATACATCTAAGTATGTATTGCTATTTCAAAACAAATACATCTAATGATAAGTAATATGCAAAGCATGATCAGACTCAAGATTAAGCCATTCAAAAGGATTCTTCGCCAAATTCTCATCACGTACGTTTTTATTGACTCCGTATCAGACCACTTCGCGGCTCGTTTTCAATATTTTATCAAGCACCTCGTTTCCCTGAATTCTGTTCCATAATTAAACACAAAGAACTAAGAGAGCTGGTAAAATAACTGCCCAGATAGTAACCGCTGTAAATAAAGTCGTATTTTCTTTCTTACAATTTATTTTCAAATTCCCATAATTTGGTTTTTCTTGGCCATTAGAAGTACTATTTTAAACATGGGAAGCCCATGAAGTATTTCTATGCGTACTAATTATTACTATTTTTATTGCATACTAATGGCCTGACCCGGTTTTGCCCGGGTGCAGATACTTTTTTGACTCTAGTCCACATGGGACACATTATTCGCGTACTAACTGTTTCACCTTTCAACTATATGTGATTGCCGTCTATTATACTGCTTGCTCATTCCAACTAGTTTAAAAGAGAAGTATACACGTATTAGAACTCCTTGCTCATCCGATAGGAACACAACATGTTCCGGGATAAAAAAGTAACATATGTGTTAATCCAAGGGATCAGATACTTCCACACTAAATTTCATCAAAATTGATCCTGCCGTTTGATCGCGAAGAAGTAACAAACACACGAACTTTCGCATTTATAATATTAGTAGGATATAAATAAATAAATAACACCCAACATTCACATACATAGTCCTGACCCCACACTAAGATCGAGTCTTGTGTCATGGGTATCAGGAACTACGAGAGACTTTTCGGTCTCACAAACATCCAGACCCGGAAGAAATATTTGTGGGCCGTACAACCATTTCTCTCGGTGCGATCGAACCCGCGGCTTCTCGTTTCACAGGCGGAGTCTAACTAACTGCGCCACGGAGGCTGGCTGATATACGGGAAATGGGCAAACAGGTCACCTGGTGATAAGTGATCACTACTGCCCACTAACATCCGTAAGGCTTAGATCATGGATCTGTTACTAGTCCATCAAATCGGGAGGGGAGATAAAGGAAAAAGGATGGGAAGAGTTAAGGGGTATTGGGCATCCGATAATAATCTCACTCATCGAACGAAACGCGGCAACAAAGCTATCGCTTCACTTCATTTTAGCCATGTAGGGTAATAAAACGATTGCCTCGGTGGCGTAATTGTGCTAGGATACGATTATAAAGCTGAGATCTCGGGTTCGAGTCCCGGGTTGGGCAAAGTGATACTGGATTTTTCTATTCATTATCAGCCCAAAGTCAGGAATTTTTGCCTGATATGGCGATAGGCTCGCCACCTATCACATCACATTTGGGTGTCCTGGCACCTCTGCCTACCCCTTCGGGGAAAAAAGCGTATATATGTATGTACTAATCTAACAATACATCCGCACTGTATTATAGCCACTTTGTCCTGCAAAAATATCAATAAGGCAATAGGTAAAGTTAATAAGTTCCTGGGACATAATTACGAAGGCGTGTGTAACTTGTGCGTGTCATATCGGCAAGTTGTTTTCGAGCCCAAAACGTAGCTTAATGAAACAAGCGTGATATTTGCTGAAACTTACTTGTGGGTCGTTTGCCACAACTGTCGGGAAAAGTGTTGACTGCCACTGATCTGTCCCATAAGCGACCAGTTTTGTATCGTTGTTGTGTACTCTGTGGTTCGTGGTTTATGCTTGCCATCTATTATTGTGTTTTTTCTAGTCTTTCTCTACACTATTTATTTTAAATTACGTTGACAACAAAATTATGTATTATTTTTTTGGATTTTTTGTGCATAATAGTATGTCATCGTTCACAATTCGCATATTTTAAAAACCTTAAAACTAGGAGATTACCTAATTTTTAATTAAAACATCTGCCAAACCAAACGTTACTTTGACGACAAAATTATATTTTATTTAATATATTTTCAGAATTTTATATCATAATTTTACATTATGGTATCGCTAATGATTTTAATATTCAATGTCTCTAAATAGGAGATAAACAGTATTTTTCAAATTAAAAATACCTGAAAATTAAACTCATGATCTTATAATTTACTACTTTTATTTATTTGCGTTAAATAAGCAACCAATGTTCCCAAACTTTCGCATCAACTAATTAAACTCAAAACAGAAACGATGTCTGTTTAAGATGCTTGATTATTTATTGCGCCAATTAACTCTTCGCTAAGATTATCATAATTTTCAAAAAGCCAAAGACAAATTTCGTTTAACCCGATTAAGAGGCGGCCTTCGCAAAGTTTAGCCGTGTTAAGGCCTGGTCTGTCGAAGGATACGCGCGGCACTGCGGTAAGCAGCAACGTCATGACGTCATGCAACGTAGTTCAAATAACAACAAAAAAGGTGGTTCACATATAGGTTTTACTCTGTGCGTAAAACCGTTGACCAATGGGAGAACCGTTCATTGACAACAAACGTTACTATGGCAATTTCGCATTGAAGTTTACTTGAATTTCCATGACAACAAATAACAATCATTTATGTTCGAAAATATATATAATTTCTTAAAAAAAAGTTTGTGCGTCATTTTAAATAAACTGGGTATTTATGTTTACGAGACAATTTTCGCAATATTAATACGTGATAAAAGTGGTTCGTATCATTCTAATGAAATACGCATCTGCTGAATACATCTTTTTTCGCTTAATCAATTTATTGTCAGATCAAATTAAATTTCACTGGATTTATGTAGATATCCTTTCTTAAATTATCGTTATCGATCGTACCGTAATTGGGTAAAAGCTAAATTCCATAACGATTAAATTATTTTCCTATAAAATTATCACGAGCAAAACCTGGAACAATACTGATGGGCACTTTTTACAATAATAATTTTATTTTAGTATTTAACAGAATTTATAACACAGAGCTAAAAATATATATGCGTAGGTGCAAGTAGCACAAATTATAATATATATAGAGGGGGTTTTAATGGAATGGGAATGGAAAAAAAGGGAAAACACAGAACTTGATACTACGTTGAGGAACTACATATTTAAGATTGCTCCATGTTATCACATGCTGATGCACTCCAGGTGCTAGGAGAGTGGTGCTAATTGTGTCGAACAGCGATAGTTTATTATATCTTGCAGGTGGATTTTGTAAATAACTACGACGATAATATACAACCATTATACAACGAATGTATGTATATGGGCTGATACAAAACTCATAATAAGATTCTTTGTAGCTACTTTTTCGGGCTCATATAAAAAGTGCATGCACTTAAACGATTGATGTTCTTATTAGGTTTATTGTTTGTATTTCTTTCTATGCATATATACTATATAAAGGGATAAGGTCAGCTAGCGTGGTGGACTGTAATATGGCCTAACCACTCTCAATCGTATTCTCGATTGTAAAGGAGACCAGTGCTCTGCAATGATAGCTGATAAAGTGCCCTGTGAATAGGAATAAAGACTGAATGTATATAGATACCCACTAATAAATCGTCTCCAATTGTACCCTGATCAGTTGCGAACTAATTCAGTTGCTATATTTGGTTTAAAAGCATGGGGTACTAGGTACTTAGAACAATGAACATACAATTCCGTTCTCCATTTTTATAACAATAAAATAAATGTAATTGACTCCAGTTTATAATCTTGTACTTATTAAATATCAATTATTTTTACTTTTTAATTGTATCTTTTACCAAACCAAGGCTTTAAAATGTTATTCCTACGTGGTGTAATATTATACCATTGTCATTGGGAACGTACGTGAACAGTATTGAACGTAATGTGCGGCAGCACATAGTCGATATACGCGCCACAGCCTAAACAAAAGTTTAAACCAAACGAAAATTGATAAAAATATTGTCCTCAAATAAATACATTGCGCAAATACGCTTACCGCGACGAAATGACGAGAATGACGGCACGTTGTGCGGTGTATCCGCCCCGCGCTTCACCGCACTTTCCGCTCTACACTGACGCATACTGTGACAGCACAAAAGACCAGTCTACCCGTCACTCGGTTGACCCCTCACCGCAGACGCGGGCTGACGCATACTGCGGCGAAACGTCATGTCAATGTCAATGTTTTTCATACAAAACCGAGTTTGACACCGCATTCCGCGCAACGCAACGTTGTGCGTAGCTTCGACAGACCAGGGCTTTATACGGCTGGCGTGAACATTTAGACTGAATTGTGAGGGTTGGGACCTAATTACGCGAGACACTGAGGTTGTTTACGAATATGCTGGCACAGCAACTTGTTATGATTACGGGACTGCTGGTACATAAAAATGGGTAGGTTATATAAGTAAAGCGACATCTGGGTATGAGAATTAGATTATGCCCATCCGAAAGTGGACTGCAAATGGATCTGCACTAACAATGGTTTCATTCGTAATGTTACATATGGCGTGTGATTTATAAGATGGTGGTTAGATTCAGTACAAACATAAAGACATCATAATGTGAAAAAATATAACGCAGCTCTCAAGGATGAAAAAAAAGACCTCAATCCAATTGAAGGTAAAGATGTGCAAGAGGTTTCAGTTTGTTTTTTTAGGAGTTAATATAAGACTGATGGTAGGTTTATGTGAGAGACTGCCTGGGGAAGTACTTTGATGCGTATTTCTCCCACCAAACAGCAATTCGAATGCACCGTTGTGTTTCGGTTTGAGGAACATTGTAGCCAGAGTAACTACTGGAAATATTGAGACTTAACATCTCATGACATATATATAAACTTTAACGCTAATGAAGCAACCAACTTGGCAAAATGTAGCTTTAGCAATAGACGGCGAGACAATCTTCGCAAGTGGAGTAGCCAAATCAAAGGCTGATGACAAGTAACAGCGTCTTTCCAACAGTTTTCTCGTCCACTTGCTTCACAAGATTGTTTAACCGGAGAAGAACGGACAAGTAACTCTAGTGTTGCTGTTTCCAACACAATTTTGCATATTGATTAAACAGGAGTCAAAGTTTTGTTGAATTCAAAGTAGTTCATATATGATTTAAAAAATGCGTATAATAATAATAAGTTGAAAGTGAATTTGTTTGCTAGTTTCATATGAAACCACCGTGAAACTAGCAACAAAATTAATATCATTCACTCAGGTAACAAACTATTCAGAAATAAAATAAAATTTGATCAAAAGAGTTGTGAAGTGAAATTGCTTTCTTAGAAATCTGAACTTGTTTAAATAATTTTTATGTTTTCAAAGAAACAAACAGTGGCTGAACATGAATTCACAAGAGTCTTGCGAGTAGCGCCAAAGAAATATAGTGTTCTAGTCTCTTTTTATAATTGAAACGAAACTTAACCATTACCCACTAAGCTTCTGAAAATGTGGAATTTTTTAGTTTCTTCTTTGAAAAATAATAGCTTCTCAACAGTAACTCAATTATCTACATAAACAAATTACTTACTTTTTTGCAATGCTTGAACACTCTTAGAAATTGCTTGCGAATAGAAGGTAAGTCACGTTCTGTTTTAAAATGATAGAGAAACGTTGCAGTTTCATACAAATTCTTTACTCAACAGAAGCGACTGCATTGTCTCACAGAAAACCTATTACTGCTGTCGAGTCTATTTTAACCTATTAAATTGCCAGACATCCAGTCCTTGGTTTCCTTTCTTACCCACCCACTTAAGGTCCAAAGACTAAAAAAGACACTACGAATTTCAGATCTCACGCTTATTGTTTCCTTGCTTGATGCCCGTTTGCTCATGCCCAATTATGAAAAATAAAATATTCGTTTTTGAGGATTTTTTTTTTCATTTCCCTAGTCAGCAGTAGATTGATCAAAAGATTATGAAAAAAATATCACCATATTAGATAGATACTATCACTATACATCAGTTTGATTTTACCCTAATTTCGTCCAACAAAATCCTCCCCACTAATCTGCCACACCTTCATTTAACCCGGCCTTTCCACGATAAGATCCCTTCCCAATCTTTTTCCCCTGCGCAATTTAATGTACAATAAATAAGTTTTCTTATAGACCTAATTTCGTAATACTTACAAAGGAATTCAAATTTTCATTAGCAAACTTAGGAACCTCAAACTCTTTCTGGAAAAGCCAATTGGCTATTAGTTACCCGGGTCTAATGTTTTCAAGTTCAGCGCAAACTCGGCACTTATTGAGTTTGTTGCTGCTTTGCTTAATATAAACACAGTTAGGTGTCGCTTTAATGTTATACTGTTGGTGAGTTTTACAGGTTTTAGCTATTACTTGGGTGTTACGGTAAACACGCAATTTAGTTATATTGGTATCATGTTTGGTCTGAGATTAATCTTTGCTGATTGGTCTGTAAGCTTTAGATGCGTACCGACTTCGATTAGTTGGGTTCTGTCGTCCCCTTTTATAGTCTATCCATCTAGATTGGAAAGGCATGAACGGGAACTTTGTATTATGAATATATTATTATACATTTTTTTCTAACCAAGTACTATAATTTATAGGGTAATTTATTTATGTCAAGATATGCATGCAATTCAAAATCAAATATTATTATAAAAAAACTCATTTTTTTAAATTTCATTGTTACCTTAATTTTTTTTTTAATCAAATTTAAAGATAAATAAATAAATAAATAACACCCAACAGTAGTCAGTCACATCTATACATCTATACATATAAATAAAATTGAAGTGTCTGTTTTAAAAGTGAAAATAAAAAAAAATGACCAACTACATATCGTTATATATACGATACCTGTGCCGAAAATGATATTTAATTTTTTTTATCTGTCTGTTTGTTCCGGCTGATCTCTGAAATGGCTCGACCGATTTTGACGAGAATTTTTTTGTCAGGTAGCTGATATAACAAGGAGTAACTTAGGCTACATTTATTTTAGAAAAAATCTTTTATTTTAGTAAATTAAATAATGTTGCAATGCCCGCGCGCAGCTCACGCGCATGCCACCACTGGTCTGTTACGTCGGGCGCCTCCCACCACTTCTTCACCAACGAATAAATATCACATTTACAAAATATTGTATACAAAGAAAATTTTCAATAAAGCTAATACAAAAACTGAAAATAAATGTGTAATGGGAGTTTACCGCCGCTCGTTAAGAGATGGCGCCACCGTAGAATTAGATCGCGGTATGGTTTCGTTACAACGGTAGATAATTAAAATAATAATGCAAAAACAAAAAAAAAAACTAATTAACTTTTTTGTTAAATTCCACGCGGACGAAGTCGCGGGCACAGCTAGTAAACACTAAGATCGAGCCTGTTTTGTGCCGTGGGTATCAGGAAGACTTTTCGGTGTCACGAACACCCATACCCGAAAGAAATATTTATGGCTCGCACAAACATTTCTCTCGCTGCGAGCATCAGACCCGCGGCTTCACGTTTCACAGGTGGCGTCTAACCAATTGCGCCACGGAGGCTGTCAGATATAGTAAAAGATGAAAGTATATCTAAACCTTATAATAAACCAGCAAAACTTTTACATGAAATACTAATATTGTACAATTTGAATTTAATTACTAGAGGTCGGCTTGTCTACCAGGTAAAAAGCTCAAAAATGCATACAAATAAGCATGAAAATCGCGTAATATATGCATAAAATCCAGGAAAACTGGTAGAATATGTAACCTAAATGTTAAGTTTTTGCAAGGTATAAGACAAAAAAAGGAACTATACCGGGTATCTCAAGACTGCTACCGAAAACGAAGCCGGGTGGTAGTTTTAGTGACTACAAACACAATGCAATTAAAAATTTCGCCTAGAAACGCGACAATTTTTTTTTATGATTTTTTAAATATCGTCATTTTTGGGTGGTAAATCCATAGTTTTTGCTAAAATAATAATTTAAACTCTTTTATACCTTAGAGTATTTATAAATAAAAGGGTATATAGTATTATTTTAGGAAAAAATGTATTTACCACCCAAAAATGGCCATAGGAAAAAAATAACAAAAAAAAATTGACGCTTTTTTTTGCAACTTTTTCTGTTGCATTGTGTCTGAAGTCGCTTAAACTACCACCCGGCTTTGTTTTCGGTAGCAGTCTTGATATACCCTGTATAATTTTTATTAATAAATTAGTAAATTATATATTCATTCAAATATTTATAATATAAACCATTATCAATAAGGTTCAGTCTAAAATTTTATATTTCGGACAAAAACCTTTGGTTAACGGATATGGTTAAGTTATATATATATATATATATATATATATATATATATTTTGTAAATATACTGACAATATACATACATGATCACAAAATTTAAGGCAAAATATGCACGATAATTGAAAATGGGGGAAACATACGTCATATAATCCTGTCTCTAATAATATTACACTGTTCAAATTCAAATTCAAATTCAAAATGTTTTATTGTGGTACATAGGTAAATACATAGGTGTTACATTGGTATCTGCTTCGAATTGGTATCTGTTAATTAAATAAACTTCATTCCAGTCTATCACAGTGTGTTCACATACCACTAATGCCGATATTAAATTTACCGCAAACAAATAATTATCCTAGTCAGCGAAAATTATTTAGTTTGCCATTGAATGGAATTTACTAATTACAGTATCTTGTATTCTCTAAAGTTCACTATACAGTTAGTAATTTGGCAACAAAATTGATTGATGATATAACTTGTTACCGCAAATTAGTTTGATCTTTAAGTTCAATGCTAAGTACAGTTTATACTGGGTATCTCAAGACTGCTACCGAAAACGAAGCCGGGTGGTAGTTTTAGTGACTACAAACACAATGCAATCAAAAATTTCGCATAGAAACGCGACAATTATTTTTTATGATTTTTTAAATATCGTCATTTTTGGGTGGTAAATCCATAGTTTTTGCTAAAATAATAATTTAAACTCTTTTATACCTTAGAGTATTTATAAATAAAAGGGTATACACTATTATTTTGGGAAAAATATATTTACCACCCAAATATAGCCATAGGAAAAAAATAACAGAAAAAAATTGTCGCTTTTTTTTTTCAACTTTTTCTGTTGCATTGTGTCTGAAGTCGCTTAAACTGCCACCCGGCTTCGTTTTCGGTAGCAGTCTTGATATACCCTGTATAGAGACGTATTTTACTTTATTGTATAGATTAGAGCCGGCAAATGACAGTGATTAAGATAATTAATTTATCCTTTCCTGTTACAATTGAAAACTATGTATAACTTATCTAACATAATATACTGATGTGTATCGAAATTTGGAAATTCAAATAAAATTTAAAATTATATATCTAATGCATTGCTTGGGAGATAGGTTTATTATATAAATAAGAAGCATGCATTATCTAACAATATTATCATGTCCATTATAAAATAAAATGTGAACAGAGAAAAACTGTATCTAATATTTTGACAACTGCATGACAACGCATTCGGACGCCAAAAGATTGTAGACGATCGATACTCGTACGAAAAAAAGACAAATGACAGTATGATATTGTAATATTTTGTAGGCACCGATGAAATAAAATGAGAGAGATAAAGAGCGAAGTGAATTACATAAGATCAATAAATAAAATGTGGAAAGTAAAAAAGCTGTTGCTGAGCCTTTCTTGTATGACCGGAGTTGCGTTCAAGACCTTGGATATGAATGACGGAATGGGAAGTTGAAAATATTGGATATGTTTTGTTAGTTCCGAAATATTTCATTAGCCGAAACAAACATAAAAGTGGGACTGTTAACTTTTTGCTTTTGTTAATAGTTATCTACAAATATAAGTCGGCCATTCAGTTTTCCATTATATAAACATAGACACCATGTTACCAACATGATATGATAAATATAAAAAAAATATTAAAAAAATATGATTTAGTGTTATTCATACGTGTATCGATTTGGATATTTTTGTATTTCAACAAATAATACATCGAGCCTAAGATTTAATAAAATCTTCATGCAATATTTTTACTTGTATATCTTTAACAATTAATTCTGTCTCTTACTAACTATTTGTACTAACAAGACACACTTAGACTTAACAAATTGGGTCAATCTAACTACACAACATCTTAGACCTATAAAGCGGCCGAGTAATCTTTTAGTTCTTTGATGAATGTCCATAGGAGTAATACCTAGAGCCATCTGAAGAACATACTTACGTCCTAAGCAAATTCAGGTTCAAGATTCAGAAAGCCTCCTTGACACTGAAAGTGAGGAGGTACGGCCATTTTGTGTGCGAGTTAAGATACTCTCGACTACTTTGTTATAATACATTATTTTGAACGGTTTTTAAAGAATTTGTATGATAGACAATTCCAGATGCGCACATACAATCAATGTAATTACAAATAAAACAAAATCCAGCTGCAGGGGAAAATACGTCAAGCTAACTCACCAGTTCCCGTTCCCGAAGCAGGGTGTTCAGTGCTGACGACACTAAACACCAATGACACTAACTCAAGAAACACCAACCACTTCACACCAAAATCTAACACTTACACTTACACCAAACATTAGACCAAATAGTCCACGACACGCGAATGAATTACGCGAATATCCAGCTCGGTGGCGGAACACGCCATGCGTCGCGAAGCGGACACGAGACTCGATACAAAATGACGTAACCAGCGAGACGAAACTATGACAAACTACCCTCCACTGCATTTTATTTACGATAAAATAAAAGTGAATTCTGAAATTGATGAAAAATATAGTGTTATGATACTGTTGCTATACGAATATTTTTTATATTATTTTTAACTTTTTTTTTAATTTACTGGACAAATTAGCATACAGCTCACCTGCAATACCTTAAGGCACAGAAATGCGTCGCCAGCCTATAAGGTAAGAATACGCTCTTTTTTATAAAGTAAAGGTGGCTTATATCAATTTTAAGTATGAATAAAATACATACTTAATACACCCAACAGTAACCAATATAATTTTGATCCCATACTAAGAGTCCAAGTCTTGTACTGGAGTTATAAGACATTATGAATGAATTTTTAGCCTCACAACATTCAGGCACGAAACTATAATTTGTAGGCCCTACAAATGTTATCTCGGAGTAGTCATCGAACGCGCAGCTTGTACACCATGGAGGCTGAATAGAGGCTGAATCAATGATGTGAGGAATGTGTTATTTTTCTAATTCTCAATCAAGACTTAATATGTCTTGTTGTCAGCCTGGCTTCAATGTCTTTAAAACCGAAACAACAGTGCATTTACACTGTTTTTGGGCGGGAAAAATGGACATTGCGGTGGTACCTACCCAAGCGGCGTCTCACATATGAGAGGCCTACTACCAGAGGATATTAGTAACAATATTTTCTAGCGGCTCTGAATTTCACCTACACGTAGGTCGGAGCAATATATTGCTCATACAAATTGTCTTACATTTACTTTTTCGATCCTGACTAGTGATAACTCTTTTGGGAGTATATTTAGACCTTAGTATATTAAGTTATAGTCCTGGGTTCACGTGTCTTTGAAATTATTTTTGCATAGTTTACGATTTACATTCTCTGCAATCTGTATCAGCCCATACACGTAAATACCACTGCAGGCCACGGGCCTCATCCACAATCGAGATTACGATTGAGAGTGGTTAAGTCATACAGTCCACCACGCTGGCCTCTTTATTTTTTTCTATGACCATGATCTACTACTTCTTTAATTTTAATAAATAATAGTTTTTTATTGTAAGCTTGAAAAGAAACAATCATATTTGAATGCACAAACAGCATATAATTGTTTATGAAACTAATTCCAACAGCAAGTTCCAGAAGCTTGGAAACCCAATGCCTAATCGAAGATTAATATTCAATCAATAAGTTGCGAACTGCTTCATACAATACGCAAGAAGTTACAAACGTTGCAAATACAACGTACAAGTAACTTGGCGCTATGTCTGGTTACCTTATAAGAAGTTTATCTGCATTTTGTTAGTATGCTTAAAACAGACAGGACCAACTGATATAAAGTGGTCACCGCCTTTAAATATTTGCATACATATGTATATATGTATATGTATATGTTATGGGCCAAGTGATTAATGCGGGCAGTATTCATAATGCCCGGGCAGTATGAATATTGCCGAGCCATATCAGGCCAAGTGATTAGTTACAATCTAAACGCACCTATTTATCACATTGCCCGGGCATTTTGAATATGGCTACATGATGATCGGGCAATGTGATTAATAGGTGATTTTTTACGTGGTGGGCTGCCTCATTGTCGCATCTGCGATAGACCCATAAATCAGAAAGGTTAAATTGATCTGCTTATGTTTAGTTGTTTTTTAACGTTTTAGAAGAAAAGTGTACCCACTTTATGGATCAGTTAGGTTGACTGTGCCCCAAAACCGACTCGGAACACCCCGACTTCACGTAGTCTTTTGGCTACCGACCCTAGAGTGTATATAAAAAGCCGGAGGCGCGGAGGGAAAGGAGTCCCCGCCCGCTGTAACTGTGCTGTGTGTGCGGAGGTGAGCATAGGTGCCTATCTTTTTTTTATGCAAGGGCGAAGGGGCTGAACTTCCCGTAGCGCCGGAGACGATGCAGAAGCTAATTTGTATTGACAACAAGTGGTACCCGGGGAGATGCGCCACTCCCCCTCCTCCTCCACTCCTCCCAACCCACTCCCTCGTGCTGCCCTATTCTAAATTCTCCACTTTGGCTCATTGTTTTGATTTTGATTCGCTTTACATCACTCTGCCCAATAGGCATTTGGCATTATTCATAATGCCCGGGCCATGTGATAAATTGATTGGTTATAATCACATTGCCCGCTCTTATCGGGCATTATGAATAATGCCCGATTAATCACTTGGCCCATAACATATACATAGCCTGCATAATACAGCATTTTATTAGAATTTCTATGGAACGTAAATTGCGCCAACCCGCAATAGTCCAGCGTGGTGGATTATATGGCCTAACCACCGTCAATCGTACTCTAGATTGTAGAGTAGGTCAGTACCATACAGTTGACCGTATATGGGCTAATACAGATACAGATACAAAGATACATTCATAAACTCAAGACAGCTTCTACGAGACCCCACGTTTCGCTTTTTGTATTCCGTCCCTCAATGTGATAGGGGGCGAGCCTATCGCCATATTAGGAATAAATTTATGACTACGGACAGATAGAATACCTTACATCACTTTGTCCTACCTAAGATTCGAATCCGAAACCTTAGCGTCCCAATCGAATCGTAGTAAACTGTGTCAATGAAGCAGCCAAGACATAAATAGTGGCTAAAGAAATATTTGCTTATTACAATATTAGAAGTATTTGTATCATCACCAGTACCATCGAAAGCTTCCCTGACGCAGTTGGTTAAACGACAAATGAGAAACGAGAAGCCGCAGGATCCAAACAGCAACAAATGTTTGTGTGAGCCGCAAGTATTTATTTTGTGTCTGGGTATTTGTGAGACCGAAAAATCTCCTAGTTTGATACTCACGATCCAAGCCTCATTCCTAGGATAAGGACCATATACTGGGTATCTCAAGACTGCTACCGAAAACGAAGCCGGGTGGTAGTTTTAGTGACTACAAACACAATGCAACTAAAAAATTGCAAAAAAACGCGACGATTATTTTTTATGATTTTTTAAATATCGTCATTTTTGGGTGGTAAATCCATAGTTTTTGCCAAAATAATAATTTAAACTCTTTTATACCTTAGAGTATTTATAAATAAAAGGGTACACACTATTATTTTTGGAAAAAAATTATTTACCACCCAAATATGGCCATAGGAAAAAAATAACAAAAAAAAGTTGTCGCTTTTTTTTGCAAAATTTTCTATTGCATTGTGTCTGAAGTCGCTTAAACAACCACCCGGCTTCGTTTTCGGTAGCAGTCTTGATATACCCTGTATGTATCTATTGTGGGTATTTATTTATCATCAGCCATTAAATAAATAAATAAATAACACCTAACAGTCACATAGTCCTGACCCCACACAATGATCGAGACTTGTGTCGTAGGTATCAGGAATTACGAGAAACTTTTCGGTCTTACAAACACCCAGACCCGAAAGAAATATTTGTGGGCCGCACAAACATTTCTCACGTTGCAGAGATCGAACCCGCGGCAACTCGTTTCACAGGCGGCGTCTAACCAACTGCGCCACGGAGGCTGTCGAAAGATTTGAACACAAGTCAACAAATTTCGTGGCGCAGTTGGCTAAGAAGTCGAGTGTAAATGGAGAGGCCAAGACAATTGTTTGCGAAATCCACAAAGATCTGTTTCGAGTGTTGCGACAATACAAAGTTCCTGATAGTTTGTTATAAGTAAAACACAAGACTTATCTTAGTTTAACATCAAGGATGTGTTTGCGTCTGTTGTCTGTATTTATTGTTTTATTTCTATTGTATTTAGAAAGCAAACAGTACAACAACCACATATATATAACAAACAATATAGCTTAACTGATACATAGACCAGTAAAGTTGTTGTTTTAAGGATAGTTTTTGTTTCGGTTACCTCTTCCTCCTCTTCGCATCGTTTCCCTCATTGCTGAGGGTGGTAATCCCCTCAATACGGAGCAATCTATGATCTGACTATGCTGCGCCACCTTTTCCTATCCTTGGCATGGTGGAGTGCAGCGTGAAGTTTGATGTTAATGGTCGAACTGATTTGTTCCGACCATGACTGAACATGACCATGAACCGACGGGACATCGGTCTCTCGGACGTTTGCCCTCGACTTTACCAGACTAACCATTACTTGTACGAGGTTATCTGCGTTCTTTCTGGCAAAAAATCGAGTACTTGGTGCAAGCAGACTATAGAAACTGTCGTTTTCACTTGGAGATCACGTAGAATGGACAACTGCGGAATGAAGCATACGGAGTCTCAAGTATTCTTCTCCAGCACTACATTTCGAAAGCATCTCGATATGATCTCGATCCGCCTTCTTCAAGGTTCAAGTTTTCAACCCATAGTTGACTATGGAGAAGACTAGGAAGATAATAAATTTTACTTTCGTTTTCCTGCATGGGGTACATTAAACAAGAATAACAATATTATTACGTTTTAGAACAAAAAATACACCAATACTTGTGTCGTTAGCAAATCTGAGTAGAGATAATTATGACAAACGACAAGTTGAGGCTATTTAACACCCTGCCATTCATCATTATTATAAAATCATCAACATTGAACAGATCTAAAAGCATTTCCAACATTTGTCAATAGATTATAATGAGGAAATAGATTGATGATAAGAAAAGTAATTTGAATTAGATATGGACGGAACACATTACACTAAAATTGAAATTAATGAAATTATTAACTATTTATATACTTCAATTATATTTGCCGTAGGATAAATCCCAGGCAAATTTGTAAAAACAATAAGAACTCGCCAACAAGAAAATATTGACAATAAGTCTTAAATAATTCAATTATCTTACGCAATAACGAGCTTGAAATATATGGCATATTGGAAAAATAAACGTAATTGAAAACACGTAATTCGATTTCTCAGAAATCCATTACTTATTTACATAAGCAATATTATAGAAATGGGTGTTTTCAATTTCGGGGATGGTTATGTATGAAGTTTATGTAATTCGATTAAAATGAAAAACAAAGTCTGGATTTACTCAAATATTAGTCTTGTGGCATATAATCGTTACACAATACACAGGGTAAATTTTCAAACAGCCGTATCCGAAACTGTGGGGTATTGGTAAAAACGCTCAATGGAATCACGATCGCGATTTTGACGAAAACTTAAATAGGTAACATACTCAGATTATAGAAATTCTATTCTAGCCACGAATCGAAACCGATGATTATGAAAAAATATGCTTAATCATTACACCGTTTAATGATGTTGCTAATAAATATCAAATTCTGGGAAGATTAATTATATAAATAAATTAAACTTATTAATATATTACAAACTACAGACTAGTATAGCTCGTGGTTTCACCGCGTAAATAAATCCGGGATAAAAAGTATTCTATCACCTTCAACAATAAATTGTTTGTCCAACACTTATTCAAATATATCTGTATCAGCCCTTATATGTCCCAATGCAGGGCACGGGCCTACTCTACAATCAAGAATTCGATTGAGAGTGTTTAGATCATATATTCAAATATAAATATTCAATTTTTTTCAATTAGAATCAATAGTTTTAATGAAATTAGTCAAGATCATGAAGGCTAAAGGCCTTAAGGAGAACTCTTCATTATGTAAGGTTTTGTTTCTATTACGTTCCGTTAGCTACACTGGAGTTAACTTGGGCAGTTGTACGGTGCCGTATAAACGAGAATAAGGGGGTTAATAAAAACAAAACGTTCGTACTCTTACTTCTGGATACTTTTTGCTCTTTGGATCCAGCAAATAACGAGTAGCAACTGCTGGAGCTTATGTACTTTAGGGCTATACCGTGCGGAGAGCACTTGTATACAACCTATTTTTGGCACAGCTGAGCCTATATATCTTTGTCTCTATGACGTAATATTATTTATTCACTTTTAATTTATTTCTATCATTTATGTTTAAATAAAATATTATGTTACGGTATGAGAAGTGGGTCTTAAAATAGCAACAAAAATCCTGCAAAATGAAAAAATCCCGATTACCGCTGTTACCGATTACGGCTTAAGGCCTGGTCTGTCGAAGGATACGCGCGGCACTGCGGTAAGCAGCAACGTCATGACGTCATGCAACGTAGTTCAAATAACAACAAAAAAGGTGGTTCACATATAGGTTTTACTCTGTGCGTAAAACCGTTGACCAATGGGAGAACCGTTCATTGACAACAAACGTTACTATGGCAATTTCGCATTGAAGTTTACTTGAATTTCCATGACAACAAATAACAATCATTTATGTTCGAAAATATATATAATTTCTTAAAAAAAAGTTTGTGCGTCATTTTAAATAAACTGGGTATTTATGTTTACGAGACAATTTTCGCAATATTAATACGTGATAAAAGTGGTTCGTATCATTCTAATGAAATACGCATCTGCTGAATACATCTTTTTTCGCTTAATCAATTTATTGTCAGATCAAATTAAATTTCACTGGATTTATGTAGATATCCTTTCTTAAATTATCGTTATCGATCGTACCGTAATTGGGTAAAAGCTAAATTCCATAACGATTAAATTATTTTCCTATAAAATTATCACGAGCAAAACCTGGAACAATACTGATGGGCACTTTTTACAATAATAATTTTATTTTAGTATTTAACAGAATTTATAACACAGAGCTAAAAATATATATGCGTAGGTGCAAGTAGCACAAATTACAATATATATAGAGGGGGTTTTAATGGAATGGGAATGGAAAAAAAGGGAAAACACAGAACTTGATACTACGTTGAGGAACTACATATTTAAGATTGCTCCATGTTATCACATGCTGATGCACTCCAGGTGCTAGGAGAGTGGTGCTAATTGTGTCGAACAGCGATAGTTTATTATATCTTGCAGGTGGATTTTGTAAATAACTACGACGATAATATACAACCATTATACAACGAATGTATGTATATGGGCTGATACAAAACTCATAATAAGATTCTTTGTAGCTACTTTTTCGGGCTCATATAAAAAGTGCATGCACTTAAACGATTGATGTTCTTATTAGGTTTATTGTTTGTATTTCTTTCTATGCATATATACTATATAAAGGGATAAGGTCAGCTAGCGTGGTGGACTGTAATATGGCCTAACCACTCTCAATCGTATTCTCGATTGTAAAGGAGACCAGTGCTCTGCAATGATAGCTCATAAAGTGCCCTGTGAATAGGAATAAAGACTGAATGTATATAGATACCCACTAATAAATCGTCTCCAATTGTACCCTGATCAGTTGCTATATTTTGTTTAAAAGCATGGGGTACTAGGTACTTAGAACAATGAACATACAATTCCGTTCTCCATTTTTATAACAATAAAATAAATGTAATTGACTCCAGTTTATAATCTTGTACTTATTAAATATCAATTATTTTTACTTTTTAATTGTATCTTTTACCAAACCAAGGCTTTAAAATGTTATTCCTACGTGGTGTAATATTATACCATTGTCATTGGGAACGTACGTGAACAGTATTGAACGTAATGTGCGGCAGCACATAGTCGATATACGCGCCACAGCCTAAACAAAAGTTTAAACCAAACGAAAATTGATAAAAATATTGTCCTCAAATAAATACATTGCGCAAATACGCTTACCGCGACGAAATGACGAGAATGACGGCACGTTGTGCGGTGTATCCGCCCCGCGCTTCACCGCACTTTCCGCTCTACACTGACGCATACTGTGACAGCACAAAAGACCAGTCTACCCGTCACTCGGTTGACCCCTCACCGCAGACGCGGGCTGACGCATACTGCGGCGAAACGTCATGTCAATGTCAATGTTTTTCATACAAAACCGAGTTTGACACCGCATTCCGCGCAACGCAACGTTGTGCGTAGCTTCGACAGACCAGGGCTTTACTCCGTGTTGGCGCAACGTGGTTGACATTAGAATTGACGTGTCGCGTCACCCATATTTACTGAATAATTGGTTGAAAAACTATTTCATTATTAATTTAATGAAAAACAGCATGTTTGTTTTAAGTTATTTTAATTGTATTGGCGTGGATATAAGGATATACTAATAAAATATATATATATTTAATGCATTGCTTAAGATACGTTTTCATAATATAAACAGCAAGAAGATATGTTCATAATCTAAAACTAATGTAAAGAGGAGACTGTCCCGCCCTCACACCCGCCACTGCAACTCCTGTAAGCCAGGATCAACAGTGGCACGCAATGTAATGACACCAAGCATTGAAGCTCGGCGAGTCTCCGAGAATGTCTAACTTGTCTTTAACCCGCAACGAAATTAATCAGAAAGTTAAATTAATAGGAGGAGTTGGAAATAAATAATGTCCACTTCCCTCCGTGCAAAGCGGGTGACAAAATATTGAACTAAAGAGGTAAATAACCTCACAAAAAGACATTTACAGCCGGAGAAGCCAGCTGTAAAGCACCACGGAATTCATTATTACATTTAAATGGGACCTATTGTGTGAGCTGTTATACTTGATTCCAGTAATAGGTATGGCAAAAACGCCGGAAAGCACGGAAATTCGTCCTAGTCTCCACTAGGTCCATGTAGTATACGACTCCGGATGATATCTGCATATTATCAAACATGATTTTACGCTCATTTTGCCAAATACTACACTCCCAAAGTATATGATGCGCGGACTGTTCATACTCGCAATTAGGTGTTGAACATGGGCATGCAGGCGAATCAACGAGCTTAAAAGAGTACAGTTTAGACTTAAAGTTACCATGGCCCGTAAGGAACTGTGATACGCAATAATCGACATCTAGCCAAGTCTTTGTCAAACGATCACGCACACAAGGAAAATATTGATATAAATGATGTCCCTTCAAAGATACCTCCCATCTATTTTGCCATTCATCTAATAGTTCGCTATATACTACTGAAAGCGGTTTAAATAATCTGTCAACTTTTAAAAGTTCACGTGGAGTTAAAAATCTTTTATCCATATTCTCCCTAGTAGAGTAATACATGGCGGCGCGACGTTGCACCTCCAGATCGACTGGAAGTACACCCGCCAGGACAGGCAATGCTTCGGTACTAACAGTTCTATATGCCTTACACAAGAATATCAACGCCAAACGTTGGCTCTGGAGCAGTTTTCTTCGCACAGCACCGATAGTAGCCCTATCAGCCCATACGGGGGATCCATAACATATACACCCTAAGTAAGTTGCTCCATAGATGATTTTTAATGTATTAAAAGATAATCCCCACGTTGATGTCGATATTCTTGTCAAAGCGAAAAAGTTCCTTTTCGATTTTTCCCCGACGTTCTTAATATGCTCAAGAAAAGAAAAGTTCCTTTCCAAAAATAAGCCAAGATAGCAAAAAGATTCCCTTCGCTTGACAGTTGTATTATTAAACTTGATACGTGGTGGCGATTTTAAGATCCCTTTAAGAAGTAATTGGAACGTTTTTTGTGGTGCAACCTTTAAGCGATTTCGGTCACCCCATTCAGATATTAATTTTAAACACGTCTCAGCCATACTTTCTAGTCCCGACCTACTATTAGACTGTATAAGTAAGAGGCCATCGTCAGCATAGCCCGTTAGTGAGCATCCTAATGGTAAGGGAATAGACAAGAAGTCGTCAAAGCCAAAATTCCACAAATATGGACCTAGAACCGAGCCCTGTGGGCAGCCCATTGTAAGTGGCTTCGACACGGCATGGTGGCCAAGTTTTAATTTAGTTGTTCCATGCAAGAAATACGAGTAAATAAGCGAATAAATATTCCTAAAGCAACCTCGTATTTTCAATTTAAGAAGCAGCATTGGCCACCAGGCATTATCGAATGCACCGGAAATGTCAAGAAAGATACCAAGTACATACTTGTGTTCAGATGTGCTCACCGCCCTACGGACCGATATCGCCGCGTCTACGGTCGATTTACCGATAGTAAACCCGAACTGCTTCTCGTGGAAAGTTGGACCTCCCGGTAACAGTCGAGGAACAATAAGGCGTTCGAGGAGTTTTCCTAATGACGGCAAGAGCGTAATGGGTCTGTATGATTTAGGATCTTGAGGGGATTTATCCCCTCCTTTAGGTATTATTCGTATAAAACCAAAACGCCATACGCGCGGAAATACACCCTCAACAATACATCGATTAAAAACGGCTAATACGGCATCACCGGCAGATTTACACGCTTCTTTAATCATTCTATTAGATATTTTTTCCTCGCCGGAGGCTTTATTAATAGGCAATGATCTAACAATGTTAATAAATTCGTCAAACGTTGGAAGACTCGAAATTGGAGAATTTGGCAATTCAGCTGCCCACGACCTAATGTGATTATGATATACTGTGTCATTTTCAACCGAATCGTCAGGTATTAACGAGTTTAACAGAGCTTCCGTTGTCTCCTCAATACCAGTTGTATAACTATTGTTGATTTTTAAGTTATCTATGTAGGCTAAGTCGATTGACTTATTTGCTTTAAATTCATGGTATAGGGGAGACCACGGACCCTCTTTTTCCAACCGGGCTACAATTTTTCGCAATAAGTTACCCTTAGATTTTTGGACGGCGGCTCTATAATGTGACCTGGCAACTCTTAGTGCATTAAAAGCAGATGTAAATGCTTCATCAGTAACGCAGCGTTTTTTAAGTCTGTTAAACCGCCTACGCGCCCTACGAAATGTTCTACGCAGATGGACTAGGGACACACTCCACCAATCACATCTACGAGTACTCACAATGGGACCCCGACCGATGGTGACGTCAGCACAATACGTAAACGTGTCCGACATAATCTCAGCACAAGATTCAGCTGATAAATCATCGCGAGCGAAGTCTTTGGCATGCTGAGCAAATAACGTGCTAAACCAATTCCAGTCAGCACCCTTTGATTTATACCTAAAATTTGAATTATTGTAGACAGGACCCTGTGTCAATCTAGGCACGAACTCGTACACAATCAGGCGATGATCACTACATGACGCGTCCGGCAGGACGCGCCACCTATCAATACGAACGTCCCCACTAGAAAGTGTGACGTCAATAGAAGATTCGCCCGTAGGGCTACTGTAAGTAGGTGGTGCATCGGGGGTGTTGTGTATTTCTAGATTCATCTCTGCAATGAAATCTTCTACAGCGCAACGTCGCTCGGTATCGGTGGAGCGATATTTGCCATACCAAAGAACAGATGACGCATTAACGTCAGCACCTATAATAATTCTATGTCCAACGAGGGACCGCAAGACATAGCGGAGATGGTGTAGGTGCGGACCCACAGGATCTGAATATTGAAAGTAACAGCTCACAACATAAACCTTACAAATCGGACTAGACACCTCAGCGAGAGCACAGTGTGACGTCATTAGATTACGCACAGAGGTTACGGTAAGATTTGAACCCGACACAAAAATACCTGCTCGTGAGTTGCTATCAAGTTGTACGACCTTACTAGATATACGCGCATGACTAATGTAAAGCAAACTAATGTAAAGTAAGTATTAGCATGTAATAAAATGTCAACAGAGAAAACTATTTTCATTTTCTTGACAACAACATAGGATCGTGGACAATATTTACCGGAACTCGTAATACACGGCTTACATTAATATGTGGTTGATACAACATGATTTCTCATCTATGCCGCAAACATAACAGAAGCCTTTACCTGTAAATTACGAAGTACTGGGTTTCATTTCCAAGCATGGTACTTTAAAGAATTTAGCAGTTAGACAAATTTCAGGATTCAAATTTAGTCATCTGTATCATACTATGGAGTCTTAAATATAGTCAAAAATAGTTTTATTTTTGTTTACCCCTCGTTGATACGTGTTTAAGTATATTAACCATAGAAATACCATACCATAAATAAATAGTAAATAAGGTTTGGGTCAATCTAAGGTCAACAATCGGGGTCTAATAAACATCAGAGCGAAATGATGCTGAAACTGGAATTTCTGATATAACACAATATTGCAGACGAAACAAAGGGAGAATAAAATCTTTTTTGAACCTTGAGAATATTTCTCGACGAAACTTGTGTTCCATAAATATTTTGTTGGATGAAAATACGTTTAAGATTAAATTTTACTTTGCTGTCATCGCTAGTTGTATGTTTGTTTTCATTATAAGTTGACTTTGCATTAGAATTTATTACCGGCGACCCTGGGAGGATCAGTAAAATGGATATTTTATATTTTAAAACTTTTTTTTTTTTTAATTTAGGCATTGTACCGCTATCACTTGGGTGTCATTTCGTACTATTCTTTGTTAATTTTAAGAGTTCAAATATTTTTAATGCCTCACGCGTTAGTTTGTCTGTGGTACCAAAACTAATCTGACCAGATAACGTATCTGTTTAATGTTACTTACATAATTATTGTAATTATGTAATAGTTCTCGAGATATGACCGCTCATACAAAATATTTATAATATGAACAAAGAGACTGAGTTTTCAATATACAATTTTATTATTTAATCTTTATTTATAATATTTAAACGTGGTAAAGCCACGCTGTTCTCCAGTCATGACTCAGCATGAATGGTCAGGCTCGTCGGGGGCGGTACCACTGTCTCACGGGGGATCGTTGTGAAGCGAAAGCTTTGTTGCCGCGTTTCGGTCAGTGAGTGAGATTTCCGGATGCCCAATACCCTTTCCATCGTCCCATCTTTTTCCTTCATAGGCGGCAGTGATCACTAACCATCAGATGACCTGTTTGCTCATTTGCTAGACCAAGACAATAAAAACCCTCTGCGAGTAGTTTATTAGCATACCATGTTCAGCTACAGGGAAGGAACCTGATATTTTTTATAGGAAGATATTGACACATTTTTATTGTAAGGCTATAGTCGTACTCTTTAATAAAATGTAGCTCGAAAACTATTATTGATGTGAATTCGTAAAAAAACCCGATTTGTTGCTAGAAGAAAGAATGAAATAAGAAAGAAAACCGATTCATTTATCACAGAAACACAAAAAAAAACATACAAGAGAAATTAGGTTATAATTAACAATGGTCCTGGTTTACTACGTTATGGACAGTATTAGACAGAGACCATCTGAAATTTGTAGCCAATTATGACAAAATAAAAATAAATTGTGTATCATATCCATCTCAAAGTTGCCTGGAAGAGATTTCCCAGTGCGATAAGGCCGCCTTTTGTACTTTTTGATGTTATTTCTTTTATGTAACTAGTTCTGTGTATGGTGTAAATTAAATCTTCTTTTTTCCCTCAGATTCCGGCCTCCATCATTCGAAGGTGAAATGACATCTGAAGATACCATCATTGACGCTGACACAGGGTCTACCGTCATATTCGACTGCAAAGTAACCGCCCTGAGAGATAAAACGGTTTGTGGCTCTTAAACTTTATTTGGACGTAAATGCTTACTCAGATTTGCAATTTCACTACTTAACTGCTTATCAATTGCTCGTAAAGGTGTACTTTCAGCAAGCTTTCATTATAATTAGCTTGAAATTTCCTGTTCGGAAAATAATGCTTTTATTGTATCCAAAAGATTATCATATTAAAGTTTATACACAATATACAGGGTATACCCAAACTGCGATAAAAAATGAAGTCAAGGGCTAGACTTAGTGATTTTAATAATGCGAATAAAACTTTAGTATAATTTGAGACTATTCTTCATCATTTTTTTTAAATTTCATCGTTTTTGGGCGGTAAATACATAGTTGTTTTTTTAAAGTAGTCACTTAGACTTCCACCTGGCTTTGTTTTCCGTCGCAGTCTGCCGAATGTAATTATAATTAAAGTAAAGGGTAATTTGCTATATTTTTTAAATTAGCTACCAATTCAGGTTTCCTTTTATTGAAGCTAAAGCTACTTTAAATTCTTAGAAATCCGATAATTCATTTCTCTATTCAACTGGACTAATACAATTTCTAATTTAAATCTCGAATGCTTTGAACTTACTTCCATTGAATTTAAACACCAACATTTCTAAAGAGTAGCTCCATTTTGTAACATTTTAAAATCTTGGACTAAAACCTTGAAATTACTACAAAAAGACTAAATCGACGTCGACACGAAAAACGAGCTTACTTCAGACAATGCAGGCAAAAAGCGGCTGAATTAAGATCCAAATTAAAACGCAGCTTAAAGAAAATCGCAGAATAAGTTACGATCTCTCTCCCACCTGCGCTGTAAGTATCGATTGTGCAACGCAAAACAACTTGTTCATTGGGAACGTTGTACTTATCGTAGATTGCTGCGGTATGAACAAATTTCTTGATAGTAAAAAGTATACAGAAATATTACTCTATATTCAGAAACGACGACGAATGTTTGAACATCGTAAGTAAAACTGAATGAATATGCCTAATTACTTCAAAAATTATTTATAGAATGTGCAAATAAATTAATTTTGTTGTCCTTTTTCTTACGTCGTAACCATAGACTAAGTTCGGAGTTAATAATAAGTTTTAGAAAGAATAATATTAATTTTCAGAAGTAGAAAACTTTTTCTTTATTGCAGTGGGTTGCTAGACGAGCATGCCGTTCGCTTGATGGTAAGCGATACGACCGCTAATAAACAGTAGCAAAACCAAACAACACCTTGAATTACAAAGCAATGCTTGGCATTCCACTGCGCTCGCCATCCTGAGACATAAGATGTTAAGTCTCAATATATCCAGTAGTTACTCTGGCTACAATACCCTTTAATCCGAAGCACAACAGTGCATTTACATTGCTGTTTCACGGGAGAAATGGACACATCTCACATATGAGAGACCTACCACCAGTAATGTTATACTGGGTATCTCAAGACTGCTACCGAAAACGAAGCCGAGTGGTAGTTTTAGTGACTACAAACACAATACAACTAAAAATTTCGCAAAGAAACGCGACTATTATTTTTTATGATTTTTGAAATGTCGTCATTTTTGGGTGGTAAATCCATAGTTTTTGCTAAAATAATAATTTAAACTCTTTTATACCTTAGATTATTTATAAATAAAAGGGTATACACTATTATTTTAGGAAAAAATATATTTACCACCCAAATATGCTCGTAGAAAAAAAAAATAACAAAAAAAAAATTGTCGCTTTTTTTGCAACTTTTTCTGTTGCATTGTGTCGGAAGTCGCTTAAACTACCACCCGGCTTCGTTTTCGGTAGCAGTCTTGATATACCCTGTATGTGGACGTTGAATGTCCGAACATTCGTAGTTCGTGTCGGAACCCTGATAGCAGATCATACACAGTGGTTAGTGACCCACATCTGTCACGTTCCGAGTTCATCCTGTTTAGTCGGATACAACGAAGTCAACATAATAGGGAATTTGACTATGATGATTTTTTTATATTATTTTACATACAAACACAAATACAATTAGAACACTTCTGTCAAAACAGTATTAAAGTAGCTAGTAACATGAGGCAAATCCTAGTATTTGAAATGAAAAAGTGGGAGCGGAGTAGTGATATCTTACTGTCCCTTTTGCACACGCACACTGTAATGCATAATTATTTCGTCCGATGCCAATGGATACTCTGCCTGGGCGGCATTTGCGCTTACCATCAGGTGCAATGCCGCCACTATGTCGGGCCATTATTAAAAAAAATATTTAATTAGTGACGTCATTAGTTTTGTCTTCCATCACTTTTATTTTACTCCCACTACAAGATTAAAAATATTTCTAATTTGTTTAATTGTGAACGTATTTAAAAAGTGACTGTTGGGTGTTATTTCTCATCGGTCGATTCATCCATGCCTGATTGTACTCAAATGTACCTGTATTGAATATAGGATGAACCTTAACGTGAAACATTTACTATTTTATTCTTAACCACTATTTATGGTTAACAAAAGTGTTAATTACACCCCCTCCCCCTCAAAGTCGTGCCAACTACACAACTGACTAGTTGTGTTGCGCTACAGTGCAGTTTGTTCCAGGTGTCCTGGTTGCGAGTGTACGACAATGAAAACTTAGAACTGCTGACGATAGATCTGGACACGCACACAGCTGACGCGAGGTAAGTTTCTACTGATGCGACATTTTCAAATAGAGAAGTTTTATGCCCTTTTTATAACTGTAACGTTGGTGATGGGAATACTTATCAGTTAGATGTTTTCCCATTATTGCATAGTGAAAGGCATTAGACTGCTTGGTGAAGGTAAAATTATTGTCTGTAATTTACGTTCCGTAATATTTCTGATAGAATGGTAAAAAAATAGGAGAAGGGTTTAAAAAAATAGCTTTTACTAGGGTATTCATTCCAATCTTAGATGTCAAAACTAAAATATCTTCATTCGAAAAACTCAATTTGAATTTTCTGGCCTGGGAATGGACAAGCCCACAGCATTTCAGCCTAGATAACAGTAGCTTAAAACCTAAAGCAATTTCTATGGTATGTAAGTCCGCCAACCCGCACTAGGCGAGCGTGGTGGACTATATGGCCTAACCACTTTTAATTGTACCCTCGATTGTAGAGTAGGCCCGTGCCCTGCCGTAGGACGTATATGGGCTGATACAGACACAGATAAAAAGCCTACAAAACAGTAATCATTACTTTTGCATAACAGGTACAGAGTGGATCTAGCTGGCGAGAACTGGAAACTAGCCCTTTCTGATGCTAAAGTTGGTGATTCTGGGATATATTGCTGTCATGTGTCCACACATCCACCCATGTTGCGGCGGTTTAAACTTACTGTCCATGGTAAGAATATGCCTCTATTTTTTTTAAATAGAAAAGTTAAATACGTGATTGTAAAGTATGGATCTACGGAGCTATTTTTAATGAATTCAAAAAAGGAACAGGTTCTCAATTTATCGGAATCTTTTATTTTTTTAGTACTTTTTTATGTTTGTTCATATTATTGGTATGCTAGCTATTTAATGGCGATGTCTCAGTCATTGGTTACATAAGGAACATTGATTAAGTTTGTTCTTAGATGGCCATAATTCTCTACTCTATATAAATACTTGTGTGTTCACAAATTTGAATCAGATACTTAAAGCTCCATCCTCTAAAATGGAACATATATCGTAGATATTTAAAACAAAATATAGGAATACAGAGAAACACAAATCAATACAATTTCACCCAATAAACACCAAACACTTATTTACATTTCATATTCTAAATTGTAATCAGGACAAAGGTTTATTTTCACCCCGGATCAAATAAAAGTACGGCGTTATTACTATGTCCCGGTTCAAAGCGAGGCTTTTATTAAAAACCTTTTTACAAACCGCAATTTCTTTCAGCGCCGGCAATAAAAATGAGCAAAGAAGCTTTCCTTGAAACAGGCGAGACACTGTCTCTCAAATGCGACGTACTGAATTTGCATCCAGGTGACTCGGTGCCCGAGATGCATTGGTACAGGGGAAATACGACGATGTCTCTCGATGAGATACGTGGTGGAGTGCTTATAGAGACCGATCATTTGACGCTCACTAGTCATTTGCAGGTGAGTTGATTAATATTCGATGTGGGAGCGGTGTAAAATGATGGTTTTCATGCTGAGTGTATGTTTGTTACTCTGTTGAACGAGTAATGTATCATGTTCAAACACTTAAACAAGTGGGTTATTTTGTTTATTTATTTCTTTGTAGCAATAAGATAAAAATTCACAACTGAATGAAATGTCTTGGGATAGTACAAACAGTTTGACTGCAGGATCTTTTACGTTTATGTCGCTAATAGTTGCTGATACTCTCGACACAAGACTCAATGTTAGTCTGAGGTCAGGACTATAATATATTATATGAATGTTGGGTGTATTTATTTTTATATTATATTTATTTATGTCTTGACATTACGCATGATACTATAACAGTAATTACATCGTGTTTTATATATTGTATACCCAGATCGCTATCCTCGCTTATACGAATATGCTAAACACCCAACACACGTATTTAGGATATTATTAGTATTTAGGATAACGGCAGGTTTAAGAAGACAACATTAAAAGCCTTAAAAATACCAACGTTAACAATATGGACCAGTTAGGTGAATGGGCCGTAAAGCCGAGTTTCGGGCCACATAATTATCTCGGCTAACGTTCATACTAAGGAGATAATACCATGATGTTTAGCGCATGATAGCATGAGTTAAGCGGAATTGGGACGCGGTTAATGTTAGAGCTATTAGCGATTTAAAATACGAAACAGCAAAAACGTAAAAAACAGTCTGGAATTTAAACTGGTGTAGGAAAGTAGACTTTTTGAAACCTATTTGCAGTAGTGGTGGTCTCTCATATGTGAGAAGCCGCCGGGATAGGTACCACCGCAATATCTATTTTACCTGACTAACAGCAGTCTAAATGCGCTGGTGTATAATGATGTGTAGGACATTGTGGCCAGAGTAAATTAACATATTCAGACATAAAATATTGTCCCAGGATGGTGAGCGCAGTGAAATGCCAAGCATTGCTTTGCAATTCATGATGTTGTTTGGTTGTATCACTGTCCATGAGTAGTCGTATCGCTTATCATCAGGCGAAAGGCATGCCTATCTCGCCATTCATTGTTATATAAAAAGTATTAAAAAGTATAAAAAAGTAAAAACTTAAATTTATTATTATATAATTTATTTTCATAAACTGATACCCGCTCGCGTTCCCACCGAAGCCTGTGTAACACACTCTAGGTTCTGTAATTCTATCTCGTGGCTCGGTCTAAATTACCCCTATGTTTGCGGGTGCGGTATAAGCGGTGTAAGCTGTAAGCGTGTTAAATATTCCTCAATTTAGTATGGGCGTTGATGTTTACATAATTTTGTATTCTTATAAATTATGTCTCTTCGTGATGAAATCTGCATGCCATAGTGAGTTGTATGAATTTCTATGGTATGTAAAGTCTGCCAACTCGCACTAGGCGTGGTGGACTATATGGCCTAACCATTGTCATCAAACTTTCGATTGTACAGGACGTCCACGCCTTCCGTTGGACGTATATGGGCTGATTCAGATAGGTTACAATAAGATGTTACAATATGTTTAATCGTTCAATTATGACGCGCCACATTGGCAAACCAAAGTCAAGGGTCAGCAGGTAATTTAAAGGATTTTTAGTTAACTTTTCTTTATGAAACTTATACTGCAATATGATATTTTTATAGGAAATTTCAAATCCCAGGGCACACCTCTGACTTTTCGGAGTCATGTGTGTATTGACAGTCAATCACCACGCACTAAACGGTGAAGGAAAACATCGTGAGGAAACCTGCATACCATAGCGATTTATAAGAATTTCTATGGTATGTAAGTCTGCCAACCCGCACTAGGCCAGCGTGGTGGACTATATGGCCTAACCACTCTCAATCGTACTTTCGATTGTAGAGTAGGCCCGTGCCCTGCAGTGGGACGTATATGGGCTGAAACAACAACAATAGGAAATTACTTAGGTATTTTTGAATAAATTTATTTGAACAATTAAAGGCGATCTCAACAACTAATTATAACTTTTGTCTCACTCCGATCCGATATTCACGGTCACTTTTTGTATCCAAATATAACATATCTACAACTGTTTTTTTTGCTAAAATTTAAAGCTATTTTACGTCCTGTTTTCCATCACATTTTTTCTATTAAAACTATATATCTCCTGTTTTTCCAACAGGTGGCTCGTCTCAAAGTAGAGGACGCGGGGAACTACACCTGCGCTCTGGAAGCACCTCTACATATGAGAGCCGTTGCACGAGTTCATGTTTTACAAGGTTTGTCACCAGTCTCTTGAGTTGCTGAGATTCCTTTGTGAGCCTTGAGATAAATAGGTGGATCTTGTAACGTTGCCGTGTCAGTCATTGAAAGGATATTTGTTGTAATTAGATGCTTGTATGATACTTATTTAAAAGTGCGTGGTGGCCTGTTGGAAAACGGACCAGACGCGGCTGCCAACATGTTGACGGTGGTCGCGGGTTCGAATCCCAGGGCACACCTCTGACATTTCGAAGTCATGTGTGTATTGATAGTCAATCACCACGCACTAAAACGGTGAAGGAAAACATCGTGAGGATACCTGCATACCGTAGCGATTCATAAGAATTTCTATGGTATGTAAGTCTACCAACCCGCATTAGGCCAGCGTGGTGGACTATATGGCCTAACCACTCTCAATGGTATTCTCAATTGTAGAAAAGGCCCGTGCCCTGCAGTGGGACGTATATGGGCTGATAAAGAAGAATGATGCTTATTTTAAATTTGTATTTATTAATTTGTGTATATATGTTTAAGTTTTTATATAAGGATTTATTGGTATAGGCATTATCAATCACTATAAATATTGTGTTTTAATAATTAAAAATATAGTTTATACTTTGTCATTATAAATAAAATGTGATGATATCTTCTTTCTCACAAATATTATTTTTAGTGGAAGAAATGTTTATAACATCTTGTATTATTTAAATTTTTCTTTAATAAGACTATTTATTAACGGAAAATAACAGAAAATATGGTAAAGGAAACAACAATTCAAAGCATCCATTATGCAGCATAAAAAATCACATAAAAGATCGTAGTTTTTTGTCAATTTAGCACATGACCCGCCAATTACACTCGCTTTCTGGACCCGCCTTTCTCAATAAATGTTATCCCGGAAAAATCTTGTTCTAGCACAAAAAATACAGAGGCTTTTGCTTAAACCTGCTAAATTGACGCTATTGACCCGGCTTTAACATGCAATGATAAGGCATTAATAAAAGCGTAAAAATAAAAATTGATTTCAGTTACGTATAATGGTTTTTTAGATTTACGCGAAAACTTACACTTAGAAATAAAACTATTATTTACGGATTTTATCGCGGATTTGGTTGAATTTGTTTCATTTTTGACTTCCCGACGTTTCGATTACTTTACAGCTTTTGTGGTCACGGGGTGGACTGAGGTATTAGTCATCCGCTCTGTGACTTTTGTTCCACTTTGAAGGATATTGTAGCCAAAATAAATACTGGAAATATTGAGATTTAACATCTTATATCTCAGGACGCAATGGAATGCCAAGTATTGCTTTATGATTCATGGTGCTATTTGGATTTTCTTTTATTCGTGAACGCTCGTATCGCTTACCATCAGGCGAACGGCAGGCTCGTCTCGCCATTCATTTAACTTTTTTATTTTTTATTGCAGTGAATGGCGAGACGAGCATGCCGTTCGCCTTATGGTAAGCGATGCGACCGCTCATGAACAGTAGCAAAACCAAACAAAGCAATGCTTGGCACTCCACTGCGCTCGCCATCCTGAGACACAAGATGTTAAGTCTCAATATGTCCAGTAGTTACTCTGGCTACAATGTCCTTCAATACAAAACACATCAGTGCATTTAAACTGCTGTTTGACGGGAGAAATAGACACTGCGGTGGTACCCACCCAGGCAGCCTCTCACATATGAGAGACCTACCACCAGTAGTTAAAAAAAAACGCATACATTTATTAAGTTTCCTACAAAAACTGTCGTTGTTCGCTTTCATCGTAAATTGGCTTGTTCACACGTAATTTACATAACGTGGTCTTGTTTAGCACTCACTGACACGCGCGTTACGTCTTCATACATTACTCATGTTATTTGATATTGTACCTTGTTTTTATGTTTCATGTTAATTGACAACATAGATCCTTCAATTTGAAAATGATATCTTTTGTCTCGATTTCTTTTTCACTATTTACTTTAGGCAAAGTAGGTATTATTAAGTGGGCAGAATCACATCTTGACACACACAATTATTTCATTGAGTGTAGCGTTCTAAAATGCATGTGGAATTTCATTTTCATTATACTGTAACTATAATATTGCTAGAATTCAACTTTTTTCGTATCATACCGGGTATATCAAGACTGCTACCGAAAATGAAGCCGGGTGGTAGTTTTAGTGACTGCAAACACAATGCAACTAAAAATTTCGCAAGGAAACGCGACATTAATTTTTGATGATTTTTTTAAATATCATCATTTTTGGGTGGTAAATCCATAGTTTTTGCTAAAATAATAATTTAAACTGTTTTATACCTTAGAGTATTTATAAATAAAAGCGTATACACTATTGTTTTAGGAAAAAAATGAATTTACCACCCAAATATGGCCATAAGAAAAAAACTACAAAAAAAATTGTCGCTTTTTTTTTTGCAAAATGTTCTATTGCATTGTGTCTGAAGTCGTTTAAACAACCACCTGGCTTCGTTTTCGGTAGCAGTCTTGATATACCCTGTATATCCGTATTTATTTTGATCAAAAAAGTAAGTTTCTTGCACTTCATATACAGCTCCACTAGTAAGAAAAAACAATATTTTAAAAAAAAAATGTTCAGTTGAAAATTTACTGAAATTGCTATCCCATATCCATATATATATACGCATTAGAATTTTTCAAAAATTTCATTTTCCTTAAATTAATGATATTTTAAGACGAAAATATAAATAACATTTTAGCAGGTTGTTTACGATTTAAACAATGCTTAGCCTTCGGCAGAACGTCCAAGGCAAATTACTATAGAATCTAGATAAGAACACGTACTTAGTTCACCTACCTTAGGGACAAGTTAGTCTACAAGATCGAGTTCAGGTAGTAACGAAACGAAGTGAGACAAAGCTCGCCTGAGATGCACAAAGCAGTCTTCATTCTTGTTACGCCAAGTGTTACGAGCACATACTTTGCTATTTGATGTGCGCCAAACAGTAGTATTACATGTAAAAAGTGATCTTCTGGCTCTTATCGTTTTATCACTACATACTATAAAACAAAGTCGCTTTCTCTGTCCCTATGCCTCTTTGTATGCTTAAATCTTTAAAACTACGCAACGGATTTTGATGCGGTTTTTTAAAAGATAGTGATTCAAGAGGATGGTCTATGTGTATAATACGTGCATATTATTGTAGATAAATCTATATACACCCGGGCGAAGCTGGGCCGGGCCGCTAGTTATGCCATAAAATATATCGCAGGACGGCAATGCTTAAATCTGGGCAGGCAGAACTTGACTTCATTCAGATCGCAGGGCAAATATTGTCCCCCATTGGATATCTGATGGTCGACGACGCCGCGACAGACCTAAGAAACGCCAGAGAGACGACCTGGATTCTTTCGAGCCCATGTGGCCTGGAATCTCTTTAGACTACGAACTGTTGAGGGAAATGGGGAGACCTTTGCGCAACTGCGGAGTAAGATAGGTGAATTAAAAAAACAAAAAAAATATGGTGTTGTCATGATTTCGTATGAAGTGGTTATAGCTCAATACTTTCTTCAAGTCTCTTCTTCTCATTGTATCTTCGAGCTTGGTATCGCTTCTGATTTTCCCATACATTATGAACGGGGATTGTTAAACTCTTTCAGAAGAGTCACTTGCTTATTTAACTCTGTTATACCAGAAACATCATTTAGTTTCATGTCTTTTCTAATTGAAAAATATTTATCCGACAGCTTGATTTTTAATATTATTATTGTTATAAAACCTTTAATTCCTACTGTTGGGTAAACGCCTCTAATATTTCCTTCCAATTTCCGCAGTCAGATGCTAATTGGCTTCAGTTCGGAAGATATGACTCGAGTTCGTCCCGCCGTCTTCTTTTTTTTCATATATTTGAAATTAAAATCCATTCATGTAATTCAATCATGTCCTCAATTATGCACGATCATATCGATTCTCTTAATTGAACATCCATTAAAACTCATTCATTCACATACAATGTAATTGTTTTCGAATGGAGATTGCTTTTCTGTAAGCGCAGCAATGAAAATTCTTGCTGGATGATGGATGTATTAAATAAATAAACGAAACAAATTTAGGTAGGTCAGCTACATGCTATCGACTATCGTTTCTAAATTTCTACCAAACTAAAAGAATAAAGCCCACTTCAAATAGATTACTGTAAAATATTTTGATGAACTTAGGCTTTTCTATTGCTAAAATCGACTTCATCAATGTACGTCGTGCAGTTAAAGGTAATATTAAATAAATTTACATTGGAGCAGAAAAAGATTAAGGTTGCAGGAGGACGCTGGATGCAGGTCACTTCTAACAGGGCAAAATAATAAAATGAAAATAATTTATTGAATGCATTAAGATGTTCTACATCAATGATATTCAGTAATTTTTTCTATCTACCACACGGTTCGGAATGTGGTTTTCACTATACAAGAAAGGGCAAGAAACTCTAGTGGTGCTCTTTTCAAAACCAGTGTAGAGATTCTTGTTAGAAGTTTATGTTCAGCAGTGGCCTTCTAGTAGCTGAAGAGAGAGGGAGATAAATAATTTTAAATCTAAAGTGTCCTTTTCTTCCCTAGGTTCGAGTCTTGCTGAACTGCAGAGTGGAGTGAAGACTACGACGAGCTACTTCAATCTACTTCTCACTTCTTTGATCCTAGCGTTTGGTACCATGTACGGTGACATAAGGTGACCAATTTAGATAGCAATTTGTGTGAACAAGGCTGTTGGACGGTGATGATTTTGGAATGATGTCTATTAAAACATTATTTTCTATTTTAGCAGCAAGGAAATTATATATTCAAAATTGCTTTCATGATATACTTTTATGAGTATAAAAAATGTTCAGTTGAAAATTTACTGAAATTGCTATCCCACAGTGATGCATTTAAATTTTACAAAAATGTAATTTTTAATAAAAATAAAAACTTATATTATGATCTGTTTTCGATACTGCTACTACTTCGATATTCGATGCATTTCCCAGTCATAATATCAAAATTGATTCAATTAAAATTGTATGCTGAAATTCATGATTATGTATGGCTTAAAATGCATCCAGCTTTTAATAATTAAGCAGTGTTTTCTCATATTGAATGGAGATTTCCTCGACAGCCGCCGTTGGGCAGTCGGTTAGAAGCCATTTTTAAAACACAAGGCCACGGGTTCGAGTCCCGCACTGAAACTAATATTTTTGTGATCCAAAGGTGTTTGTTCGGGTCTAAATGCTTGTGAGACCGAAAAGTCTTTCGTTGCTTCAAATATCCATGACACGAGACTCGATCTTAGTGTCGGTTTACTGTTGTGTATGTGAGTACACTTTTGGGCTTATTTACTTATTTATTTACAGCCGCAGCAGTTTAATACATTAAATTTATATATTTTTTAAATTCTATTAAATTGATTTTAATGATTATATAGATGATATCATTTCAAAATCTCACTTGTACAGCGGATAGAGCGGTTTTCAGAGATCCTTAAAAGAAGCACAAAAACCGTCCAAGGATCTGTATGGAAATAGGACCATTAGTGAGAATGTACATAACTTGTACAAAATGTATGTAATACATATAAATACTAGAGAATGTTTAGTAACTAACTCACATATCACGATATCTCGTCTTCATATCACTGGAAAAAAAAACGCACTATTCTATAACTATTTTAATATTTTTGTTTAAGTATTCGTTATTGTGAACTGTATACCGTGGTAGTGTAAGTCTTAAATATTAGATATATTGAAATATCACTCATGACTATTCACAACTTGATATGAAAAATTCAAAGACATTTCCATATTTACAGAATTGCAACAAGAAACTCAATGTATCGAAGATAATAATATGTTGTTTTTTTTGTATTTTGTCTATTAATCCAATTGCCGTTTTTAATATGAGAAAATAAATACCGGGTATCTCAAGACTGCTACCGAAAACGAAGCCGGGTGGTAGTTTTAGTGGCTACAAACACAATGCAATTAAAAATTTCGCCTAGAAACGCGACATTTTTTTTTATGATTTTTTAAATATCGTTATTTTTGGGTGGTAAATCCATAGTTTTTGCTTAAATAATAATTTAAACTCTTTTATACCTTAGAGTATTTATAAATAAAAGGGTATATACTATTATTTTAGGAAAAAATGTATTTACCACCCAAATATGGCCGTAGAAAAAAAATAACAAAAAAAATTGTCGCTTTTTTTTGCAACTTTTTCTGTTGCATTGTGTCTGAAGTCGCTTAAACTACCACCCGGCTTCGTTTTCGGTAGCAGTCTTGATATACCCTGTATAATATTAATCAAATAGTAACTACTAGAGAAGGTCTGATTCGACACTCAAACACCTATCAGAAAAACGTTCCTGATACCCACGACACAAGACTCGATCTTAGTGTGAGGTCAGGACTATGTGTGTGACTGTTGGGTGTTATTATTACATTGGGACTTAGCATCTTATGTCACAGGAAGGCGAATGAAAAAATGGCGCTGTGGCATGCCAAGCAATGCTTTGTAATTCAAGGAGTTGTTTTTCTTTCGCTACTGTTTACGAGCGGTCGTATCGCTTACCAATAGGCGAACAGCTTGCTCATCTCGCCATTCATGGCAATAAAAAATAAAAATAGTCTGAACGGCATCATGATACGGTTTAGCATTAAGTAACATTGCTGGAATACAAGCAAATTCTTCCTAGATTCAACGAGCTCCATCTAATATGAACCGCAGATGTTACTTGCATAATGTTCAATATGTTGGGTTCATATTACATACATTACAATCTTAAAAAATGTATGTGCGACTTTAATAGTTGTGAGTGGTAATTTTATACTTAAGATGCTGTTTTTAAAAATGGTAATGCGAAAAAATATAAATTTTTAGTTAAGTTTATATTTATTTTTGAACTTCTTACTTTTATAAAACATGTTTTTTGTTTCAGTTTTGTGATAAAAAGATTTTTCTGTTTTTAATCTTGTACATATCAGAAAATACATAATCATAGCTCGATACTTATTTTTCATTTATACCTTTTCTTTCTTCAAAGTCTATTGCTATAAAACAGTATACTAAATCTAATACATCAGTGTTGTAGAGGAACAATACTTAAATAAATATTGTAATTACATAGTATCGATTGTAAATATTAACAACGATTATTGATAAAATACGCATAATTTTCCAAAAAATATTATGTTTACATAAATTAAATTTAAAATACAATAATATAGTTATTTTGTTATCGATTATAATTAATTGTTACATATCTATTAATAAATTTTGATTTATCGAATAATTTAGAGATTTAAACTTTTCGCCAATATAATTTTGAAATAAGAAGGCAATAATTTTCATATTTATATAGGTAAATAAAAATATTGTGTTAACTGAATTGTTACTTATAAATCAAATAATTGTAAACTGTGCTATAAATATTATACGTTTCATATTGCGTATCGGAAAGTGCAGCGTAGGACGTCCACCCACAAGATGGTCCGACGACCTGGTAAAGGTCGCGGGACGTCGCTGGATGCAGGCTGCCTCCAACAGGTCTCTGTGGAAATCATTGGGGGAGGCCTATGTTCAGCAATGGACTTCCTTTGGCTGATGGATGGATGTTTCATATTATAACGTGCATAATTTTTGTGGCAATATATCAAAATCATACCAGGTTAGAGTTTAATTACCTATCAACTTTGTGTAGATCATATTCTGTTGAACCTGTATTTAACAGGATGTTCTGCGAAAGTTGGATATTTTCAATATTCTGTGATTAATACAAAGTAAGCAAAAATAATGATGAATAATACAGTTGAAACTCTTAACATTGGGGACATAATGTATCCTTAACGTACTTATGTCCCCAACTGGAGATGCACCTTAGAATTTGACAGCCTCCGTGGCGCAGTTGGTTTAAACGCTACGGGTTCGATTCCCACACATGCAACAAATGTTTGTGTGAACAGAAGTAGTCATTTTTTAGATTTTGAGGTGAATGTGAGGCCGAAAAGCCTCTCGTATTTCCTGATACCCACGATACGAGATTATATCTCAGTGTAGGGTCAGGACAACGCGGCTGTTGGAAGTTATTTATTTATTTAGAATATTTCAAGGCCGCTCTTTTTAGTGGTCTGTATCGAGTATTATCTTACGACTTTGAAATTGTAACACTGTATGAAATGTGTAATATTTGGCACAGTCAAGACATATCGGTGCTTCAGTTGACTGTTATTTTAGAGTTTACAATATAAATATAGTACGTGTGCAATATTGTGATAAAGATTAAGATTTTCTAATAAAATACATTTCAAAAATTACTAGTTTTATTTACTGTATTAAAAATTACTAGTTTTTACAAAACCAAAAATACCGTATTACAAAGGATTTTTCTTCGTCAAGATACTATGGCATGAAGGCTGTAATTGGTAAGGCCCTGAGTAAACTCCAACAGGCTTTTTCGATAGCAATAAAAAAATCTATGGACAGCTTATTCATATCTATTTAATTATGTTTTAAAAATCTAAAAACGGAGAAAAATTAACACCTAAATCAAAACATTCTTACGAACCACGAATACCAATCAAATTACTAAATCTTCCATTACTAAGATACTAAATATTGTAAGTAATTAAATGCATAGTATCCGTTGTATTTCAAAAGATTCACGAATTCCGTAGTCTGCATTTCGTACTACAAAATTTGCATTTCGTAAGGAACAAAACAGAAACAACAATACAACAGTGTCTTAGGGTTGCCCATACATCCCAAAAATATTCTAGCAGTCATAAATATAAAGCCACTGTCTTGGTTTACAACTACTGAATCTGTATCGAAAATAATGAATCTTTATGAAACGAAACACGACATCGATTGACTGACGAGTCAGATTTTTAATTATAAGTGACTAGCGGCCCGGCCCAGCTTCGCCCGGGTACAAATAGATTTCTGTACAATAATATGTACGTATCTATACACATAAATAAAATTGAAGTGTCTGTTTGTAACGTGAAAATAAAAAAAATTACCAACTACATATCGTTATATACACGATACCTATATCGAAAATGACCTTAGATTTTATTTGTCTGTCTGTCTGTCTGTCTGTTTGTTCCCACTAATCTCTGAAATGGCTGGACCGATTTTTACGGGACTTTTACTGTCAGGTAGCTGATATAATAAGGAGTAACTTAGGCTACATTTATTTTATGAAAATCTTTTATTTTAGAAAAATAAAGTTTTTGTTAAATTTCACGCGAACGAAGTTGCGGGCACAGCTAGTTACATATAAACCTTCCTCTTGAATCACTCTATCTATGAAAAAAAAATTGCATCAAAATCCGTTGCGTAGTTTTAAAGATTTAAGCATACAAAGGGACATAGAGGCATAGGGACAGATAAAGCGACTTTGTTTTATACTATGTAGTAATACTATACATGCCTGATTCATAAAAGACATAGTATATGTAGGTCACAATGGGTTCTAAAGATATGGATAAATTAACAGCTCCCGTGTCGCAGTTATTAGACGCCGCTTGTGAAACGTGAGGTCGAGGGTTCGATCCCAGACGAGACAAATATTTTTGTGATCCACAGGTATATGTTTTGAATCTGGATATTATTATTATTTTTTGCTCTGGCCCGGCATAGTGGCCACATTGTGCCTGATGGTAAGCGCAAATGCCGCCCAGGTAGGGTATCCATTGGCATCAGACGGCAGTTCCATGCCAAAGGAAACAATTATGCCGGCCTGCTAAGATGCCTCTTCACACTACGGCGGAAGGACCCAGGATTATAGGAAGGAGGGAACACGTGAGACGGCAAACAATTCCACTGCAAGTTCTTGATACCGAAAAGTATCTCGTAGGTTCTGTTACCCACAATACAAAATTCGATCTTAGCGTGACACTATGTATGTCACTGTTGAGTTATTTTTATTATGTCTGAATTCCCGAATTGATAGCCAAAGCTACCATAAGTTACATCTACATTTTACTGAGCCTTTTTTCTTCTCAAATAGTGACAATTTCGATTTTTACACTAGCATTGAATCCCAGCCTCAGGTAGTTCATTCGAGAAAAAGCATTCAAAATGAATGAAATAGCCAAACTCGGAATCAAACCTGAAAATATATGGCTTACTGCTTATACAAACAGCTAATAGATAAATTGCTAATAAATTGCTAATAGAAAAATCTATGGTATGTAAGTCCGCCAACCCGCACTAGGCCTGCGTGGTGGACTATATGGCTAACCACTCTCAATCGTACTGTCGATTGTAGAGGAGGCCCGTGCCCTGCAGTGGGACGTCTATGGGCTGCTACAGAATAGATAAATTGAGTGTTTATAAATATACATTGATAGTCGTGTCGTGGTGTATATTGATAGTCAATCACCACGCACTAAATCGGTGAAGAAAAACATCGTGAGGAAATCTGCATACCATAGCGATTTATAAGAATTTCTATGGTGTGTAAGTCCGCCAACCCGCACTAGGCCAGAGTGGTGGATTATATGGCCTAACCACTCTCAATCGTACTCTCGATTGTAGAGGAGGCCCGTGCCCTGCAGTGGGACGTATATGGGCTGATAAAGAATACAGAAATATACATAACAATATTAGAAGAACCTAGATTTTATGCGATACAAACCATAATACAAAACAAAACTTCGAACCTTTACGCAGCCATTATGATCCCAGGCTCAAAAAGTTTCATTAAAGTATAAAATATAATTTAATTTCAGCATTGTTTTAATTACAATTACTTAATAGACAAAGGACTTTGGTGAAACATTTAAATTAGTTGCGGCGTCGTCCATCTCTCCAGGATCTAATTCTGTTTAGAAACGTTACGGAGTTCTCGACTTTTGATTCGTTCCTATCTTTTGTTTGAATCGTTTGCTCAACTTATTGTCTGATTGTTTCATTTGGTATTTAGCGATATCATGAACATTGATTCAAGTTTTCAATTTTGTGGGTCCATGACTGAAAACATTGCATTGGTTTATCATCATGATCACTTTATTAAAACGGAAAGGAAGTATGTGTGTGGAATGTTAACATTTCTCTCTTTCTCTCTCTCTCTCTCTCGAGCCACACTAAATCCAATGCCGACCGTAGGTCTTCCCCAAGAATATCCACATCAACCTATGGATGCGGCCTGCATCCAGTGTTTTCCCGCAACCTATACTAAGACGCCCGTTCATTTTGTAGGCGGGCGTCTGACACAGCACTTGCATGTACGTGGCGTCAACTCCACTCACTCACTCGTCATTCGGCCCTAAAAAAATGCATCAGAATATTGATGACAGAGAAGAAAAACATTAACAAAAACATGATCAAACAGTATAAAACACGTAATAGAGATAAACGTCAAATGGTTGTAAATGAAAAGACAACCGATCAGAGTAAATTGATATTGTATCAAGAGCAAACAAAACTGTTGCCAGGGGAAAATTGTGATGACAAATATTACTTCCTACGACAGAAGTATCTAAAGCCTGGATTCCACACACATTGAATATACTTAAAAAAATATTTAATCAATTTAAAAGCTTCATAAAATCCTATTTAACAAATCGGTTCTGTATCACTCCGCAATCAGTACCGGATCGTAAATTTCTTTCCAACATAAACGGCACAATCTATTTGAATTTCAAATGAACGGTTTTATTATAACGTTGTCTGTGGCTTAAAGGGTTCGTCTATTTCCTGATTGAAAAGTAAAGGGTTCACAGATGCTTTAATTGTATCCACCCTTTGTTTAGATGGTTTGCGTGTTTTGACTTGGAGTTGTAAGGTATTTTAGGGTCCAGTTGTAGTTTATTGGTTGTACTATGATGATGATTTGCTTGCTATTTTCGACCTTGGCGAATGTTTTGATAACATTGAACAGCTGAATTCTTAAATTAATTAATTACGCCCTCGACAGATGTGCTTTTGTGCGAATTAAGTACCCAAGTGTGTTAAGAGTAAAAGCAAGAGCGCATTTTGGTCACGTTTTCACCCTGCAGATATTACTTAGCCTCTTCCTAATCATCGGTTCTTTTACACTGATAGGACAATATTTACTACCTCTAAGCACGTGCAGTATAGTCTAAATAGATTATAATTCATCGACGTTAGATGGCTATCACTGGTTTGTCTTTGCTATTTTACCAAACGAATTGTATCTTGGTATAAACAGGATGAACCCAAAACATACAACATATAAGTGGGTCTATATGTTACCCACTTAAACGTTCTATGCTTCGGTCAAAATAGAGCAATAGTATATTCGAATCCGAATAGCGACCAACGCATATAAAGACCAAGGGGGTCCTTAGCCTTCGTATTGATTTGTCATCAGCTTTTTGCAGTCCACTGCTGGTCACAGGCCTCTCCAAGGTACGCTACAGAGCCCAGTCTGCTGCTTTATACATCCATTCGATGCCAGTCCTCTCTCCTTTTCTTTTTTTCTCTCTTCCAAGTTATGTATCCCACATGGTGTTGGGATCAGCTTTCATCGTTTTCTTCGCTCTGTCCCTAATGTCGTAATCATCGATGGTTAACTTCAGTGCCAAGTTGTAAGTGCAGTACAAACATAAACATAAGCTCTAGGATTATCATAAGAACAGTCAGAAAACGACAACCAAGTAGCTAATCAGGTTGATGACGTAACGATACCAACTTGATTAAGCCGAATCGTTCTTAATGTAGTCAAGAGAATCAGGCTTAGATCTCACAATTAAGACGAAGAAATTTTAAAGGACACCATTTGAATAATTTATTTTAAATCTTTGTGGAACTTGCTTAGTTAGTAAATCTTATTTTTGTGATAATCATATTATTTAAATTGGATACATTTTCTTTTTTTACCAAAAATGGTAAGACGAGCCATTCACCTGATGAAGTGAACGCTCATAGACAGAAGCAAGACCAAACCTTGAATGAGCCATGAACTAGAAGCTAAGCTTGGTATTCTGCTACGCTTGCCATCCTGAAACACAAGATGTTAAGTCTCAATATGTCCAGTTACTCTGGCTATAATATAATTCAAACCGGAACACAACATAATGAATTGGAGAAAGAAATAGACATTGCGCTGGCACTAAACCAGGCAGCCTCTCACATATTAAGAGAGACTTACCACCATGAGTTAAAAAATGAGCGCGGTAGAAGTTGGCGTCAAAACATGTTATGTGCTGCCTACATTGAATGCTGTCTATATTTTCAAACACAACAATTACAGATCAAAAATAAAAATAAGTAAATAAAATACGCCACACTAAGATCGAGTCTTTTGTCGTGGGTATCAGGAACTACGATAGACTTTTCGATTTCACAAACACCCAGACCCAGCCGGATATTTGTGGGCCTCAAAAACATTTGTCATCATGCGAACCCGCAGCCTCTCGTTTTACAGCCGGCGTCTAACCAACTGCGCCATGCAAAACTATTATCAAGTATAAAAATACATAAACCCTAAACATGATTACAATAAACGTAAGTATAAGTATCATAGCTGAAAAGTTGGTCTAAGCACTACGTAATTTAGAACACCATTATGCTAATATCCCCAAACTCGGTGACAGAAGAGAAATTCTTGGCGAAATATTCACGGTGAGGCACAGCAAAGAGTAAAAGTTTAAAGTAAACTTGTGCATAATTCAAGAGAAAACTCGTCCGCCTGTTGCGATAACAACAAACGCATTTAGAACTGAATGCCATTTGAACGGTGGACGTAGTTAGGTGAATGTTTGTGAGGCATATTTCAGTGTTTGTAGGTGGTGGCAAAAATAATTGAGAAATTTATAATCACGCTCCTAAATAAGTGCTTTGAGCTGGATGCATTCGCTTAAACTAGAAATATTTTTAAATTATTTATAAGGGGCAAAAAAGCAATTGTATATGAATCTGAACTGTCTCAACCCGTATACGTCCCACTGCAGGGTATGGGCGTTCTCTACAATCGTAAGTGCGATTACGAGGAGCAGGGCTATATAATCCACCACATCAGCCTAGTGTGGGTTGGCAGTCTTTACATACCATAGAAATTCAAACAAAATCGCTATGGTGTGCAGGTCTACTCACAAGATTTGACTTCACCGTTTGAGTGTATATGTATGTAGTATTTGTATCTAACGAACTAAAACTTTAGGAATGTAATGCTCAACTTACCAAAATATTAGCATAAGCTGTAAGCATTTTCCTTAAATGTACTTTTGACGTATGATTAAAGGCATGATTAAATTTAGAAGCTAAATTAAAATTTGATTTTTCAAATTCAGTTTATAAATATCAAGTGTTCGACCCCCAATAGATCACCCCAGTACATCCCATATTCGTACAAATGTTTAGAAGTCGGGATTGCAAGCATTCAGCTTCTCTTATCCGGAAACGGTTCTTAACAAAGAAAACAAAACTCATAATGTGCCTTCTTTCAAATTCTTTCGAGTGTTATCCTCTTGTAAGATAAGATGATTAACGTATTCTTAAGATAAAAAGATACTGGGAGTAATTTAGATATTCAAAGTGTCAAAGGAACCAACATAATAAATAGAACAAATAAATTTTAGGTGATTGGGGTCAGAAAGTGCTCGAATGGGGGCCACGTAGCGGAAAGCGCAGCGTAGGACGTCCACCCACAAGATGGTCCGACGACCTGGTAAAGGTCGCGGGTCGTCGCTGGATGCAGGCTGCCTCCAACAGGTCTCTGTGGAAATCATTGGGGGAGGCCTATGTTCAGCAGTGGACTTCCTTTGGCTGATGGATGGATGGATGGAAATTTTAGGTGATTAAGTACAAATATATGGCCTAACCACTCTCAATCGTACTCGATTGTAGAGGAGGCCCGTGCCCTGCAGTGGGACGTATATGGGCTGATACAGATAAGTACAAATAAAACTAATCAAAAAACTTAAATATTAATTTTTGTTATACTCGTATTTACAGGCAGCGCGGTGACTGATGTTCCAATAATATATGTTGTATATTAGCTACTCGTACCCCAAAACATATTTTTTGTAATGTTATGAAGTAATTTTCTTTTACAGGTCACTCATATGTGAGAGGCCGCCTGGGTAGTTATTGTGTTCCGATTTGAAGGACAATGTAGTCAGGGTAACAACTGGACTTATTGGAATTAGCCTCATGAGTCTTAGGATGGCGAGCGCAGTGGAATGCCAAGCATTGCTTTGTAATTCATGGTGTTGTTTGGTATTGCTACGGTCCATGAGCTATCATGTCGCTTACCATCAGGGTAGAAATATGCTAGTCTAGTGAAAGTTTGAAAAAAATAAATGACGATAATTGTAATGTAAGCCTCAATTGAGCTTTTTTATGATGGCATCATCTGAATATTTATAATATATCACAAAATGTAGTAATTAAATACATAAAATTATTAAAGTCGCACACAGACTAATAAAATTAACCATTAACTAACACTACCTTAATCCCCACAAAAGTACAAAAAGACTATAAAAAGTGTAATAAAATAAATCGCATTTGGTCTGCTAAAATCTCTCTCATATGTAAAAATGCTGAAAAAATACCAAATGAGGTCTCACACCGTACATATTTTGGCTAAGACCCAAAGCAACCACGCTGTGCTGTTGAATTTATGTGCCGTTACATAGGAAACTTTATACATTTGAATATTGGAATACTTGGTCAAGATTTATTATTTTTCTAAATTAATTTTTGTGTTGTTTTGTTTAACCCCGTTCTTAATGTAGGATTCGAATTTTATGAAGAAAGATGAGAAGTATGAAATGTTACACGAATGAATGGTATGGAATGTGGTTTGTGTGAAAGAGATGACTAATGAAATTACTTTAGATGGAAAGAGTCAAAGAATTAGTGATTAAGATGTTGAAGTACGGAAGGACGGAATAAGAGAGAAAGGTCTGGAAGACAATGGAAGACGTAAAGGACGACTGAAGACGCTTTAAAACACAAAATAAAAAAGACGATTAAACAGGGTATATCAAGACTGCTACCGAAAACAAAGCCGGGTGGTAGTTTAAGCGACTTCAGACACAATGCAACAGAAAAAGTTGCAAAAAAGCGACAATTTTTTTTTTATTTTTTCCTTGACCATATTTGGGTGTTAAATACATTTTTTCCTAAAATAATAGTGTATACCCTTTTACTTATAAATAATCTAAGGTATAAAAGAGTTTACATTATTATTTTAGCAAGAACTATGGATTTTACCACCCAAAAATGACGATATTTAAAAAATCATAAAAAATAATTGTTGCGTTTCTTTGCGAAATTTTTAGTTGCATTGTATTTGTAGTCACTAAAACTACCACCCGGCTTCGTTTTCGGTAGCAGTCTTGAGATATCCGGTATACTGAAGACTATAGCTGTAGACTAAACAATCTTCACTCATCACTTTTCCCACGTTCATACGAAAATCTCATTAAACACATACATGTAAATGAGTTAAATAATGTTAAGAAGACATAAAACGTTTACAATTCATAAAGGTTTTTTCTACATATTTTAATTAATAATACCACATCATAGAACAAAAAAGTTAATTTATTCATTTAACAGTAATATGAAACGTCTAGCTGACAGATCTGCTATTTTTCAACTTAAATAAATTTGCTTAAACAAGAGAAACCTGCATGCCATAATGATTTGTAAAGTTTTCTGTGGTATGTAAAGTGCGCCAGCCCGAACTAAGCCAAGGCGGTGGAATATACAGCCTCTTCTTCTGTATCAGCCCATATACGTCCCACTGCAGGGCACGGACCTCCTCTACAATCGAGAATACGATTGTGTCGGGTTAGGCCATATAGACCACCACAATGGCCTGGTGGGGGTTGGCGGAGTATATAGCCTAACCACTCATAATCGTATTTTTGATTGTTGAGGATACCCGTGCCCTGCATTGAGAGGTATATCGTATGATATAGTGTTCTAATCTAAGTGCTTGGTGGCCTGTTGGTAAACGGACTAAACGCGGCTGCCAACATATTCACGGTGGTCGCGGGTTCGAATCCCAGGACACACCTCTGACTTTGCGGAGTCATGTGTGTATTGATAGTCATTCACCACGCACTAAAACGGTGAAGGAAAACATCGTGAGGAAACCTGCGTATGATTGCGATTTATAAAAAAATCTATGGTATGTAAGTCCGCCAACCCGCACTAGGCCAGCGTGGTGGACTATATGGCCTAACCACTCTCAATTGTTTTCTCGATTGTAGAGTAGGCCTGTGCCCTGCAGTGGAACGTATATGGGCTGATACAGTGTTCTAATCTGGTTTTAAATAGAGCTAGGAAAATTTTACATTTTTCTCGCGTGATAACTATTTTCCGAATGAAATCAAATCAACTGCTGGACATATACCTTTTCATATGCCTTTAATTCATGCTTCTCTGGTAACTTTTCGAAGTTCTAGATATAACTGGCTTTAAGGCAAGACACTATGTACTACGTATACAAGCAAAATCTTAAAAAAATTTAAACGAAACAGTCGATTTCATTCTGAATTTAAATTTAAGTTACAATGCGCATTTAATTCAAGAAACAGTCGTTAACAGTATTCAATTAATTATAAAAGGAAAGTCTATCAGTCGGTAAGCGACACCTTTGTTGAGTTCTAGCGCGATTTAAAATACTAGTGGCGCCATCTAAATAGCAGGTGAATGTGGTAATTTAATTTGCAAGGTATTGTGACAAACGACGGTTATACCGCGTGATATTGACATATTGTAAATAACTTCGTCCACATGTTCGTAACCACCCCAGGAAACATTGTACCAAGTTAGATAAAAATCCACCTGATAGTTTTGTCAAAAATCACGATTTTGTATTTCGTAATTTTCGATCACTCTGTACATGCACGAGTAGTTTTGCCGCTCAGCTGACAAAGGACTTTGACCCCGCAAACATAAAACTTGGCGAAATAGAGATCCCTCAATATGTTCTACACTACAATAATTATTATTAATGTAGCCTAGAACATGATCGTTATTTTATAAGTAAGTAATAATGATTAACTGGTGTATTTTTTAGTAAGCATTTACTCAAATACATACACTAATTACTAGGCACTCTCAAAATCCAATATACACATTAAAAGGTTTCTTGAATATTGGAAATACATACACGGCATTTTAATTGCACAATACATAAACTTTAATTGTAATCATAATCATAGGCCACCAAAAATAAAATCGGTCACGTGACAATCGGTCCAAATAAGTATACATGAATAAAACTATGCATCAAGAATAAAATTTCTTTCAGCTTTATTTTTACACAGTTTGCAGTCAATTTTTATTGTTTGAATCCAACACGCAATATTTCAATTTAACATTTCCAAAACAATTTTACGTAAACGTATCCTAACGCGCCATGTTCCTTCTGTACTTTGCATTTACTATAATCACTTGTTGCCAGATCATACATCTTGTTGTTATTATGTCATAATATGCAACTGTCCCTTTTTCGCCCTTGGATTGAGTATAATTATAAGAAAGTGACAGCATACGAAACATTGTTGAAGTAGTGTTGTGAAATTATTCGAGGACACTTAATCGATATTTTTTTATCTCAATATTATTTAATATTGAGATAAAATTCATATCCATATTTATCATTATAAATATGGATCTAAATCAAGCTTTACTATAGTGTGAGTTGACTGGAAACTTAATATTATGTCAGAAATATCATGTTAATTCGTTTTTGTCGCTTACGGTTGATTTTAATAATTTGGAACATCTTCAATAATTAAAACCCAACGTAAGGAAAAAAAAAACAAACCGTATTCAATTCTTTTTTAAGAATCCCTGACGTAAAGGGTGGTAGAAAGTTCACCTAACGTCAAGTAATATTGCCATTGACGAAATTATTAAAAATAAGAATTTAAGTAATTCCAGCAAATGAGCAAGCAGATCATTTTATGGTAAATGGTCACTGCCGCCCATGAACAGCCTCGACTCATGTATCATGAATGTGTTACCGGACCATGACATTGCGAAGGGAGCGGGAAGGAAATAGCCGGCAAACTTACTCACCGATCGAAACGCGACAGCGAAGCTGTCGCTTCAAATCATTCGCCTGTGAGACAGCGGTACCTCCCCGGACGAGCCTGTCCATTCATGCTGAGTATCGGGGTGCCCTTCGCTCTAGGATATCCGGTGTCGTCCACAATGCGTGTGACGTTAATTGAGGGGTTTTTAGCATACGGATATTCTGGAGTAGATATTGTTAGGGACCGATCTCGGCCACAATATCCGCTTTTATACCGGGCTGGAAGGCCAGAGACACTGATATACCCCTTTCGACCCCCCGATACCCACCCGAGGTATCGAAAGGGGAGCTTAAAGCTTTTTCTCTTGAACAAAAAAAAGTGCACAAAGTTATCTGACTAATCCCGAAAAATTACAATAAATTGACAATATTTAATGTTTCGAAAGTAAACTTTGTGAAATCTTAATTTTATACAAAATACACCTATGTATTCGCAGCTGTAGATTGTTTTATTAATTAACTACTTACGGGTAAAATTGCTTAGAAAAGTAAAGTTGACACATTCGACTAAACTACAAATAATCGATATCGATTTCGAGATATCTTAATCACGGCCCTTATTTTAAATTACCAATCACATAAAGATTTTTTTACGCCAATCAGAGTATCTCATTTGAAATACTATTATCCAATCCAGTTACGTAATTACTGCATCAAACAATCCATCCAATCAATCCATAGGGATCTTACATTTTTTAGCAAATCCTAATGTATGGTGGCGCGGGCGGCGCGGCGCGGCGGTAAGCTGTGTTCGGTGTACTCGGGTACAATTGGTAATGTAAACAAAGACGCGCGCGCGCAGAACTCGCCATTTTGATAGTATTTAAATTCTGTTGTTATTAGTATTTAGTGTTAAGTAAGTGAATACTTATGAGTGTTCAAGTGATAGAGACACATATTGGAATTAAGTACGTTATCATTAGGTGTTAGTTTTCGTGTTTTAAGTGTTCTTTTTATTATTAAAGTTTTAGTATTAGTGTTTATAAGTACATTTTAGTTAGTATTATTTTGTTTTTTTTTTTATTATTAATTTACTTTACGCGTATTCTTAATACAATGACGAATACTTCTAGTACTGTGGAATACACAGATATGGTGTTATTGTATGGCGAGTGTAATCAAAACGCCGCGCCGCCCTGGCCCTCAGAACATATTGTGAGAGATTTGGTGTAGCTGTACAAAGATTAAGGTTCAGTGGTCAGTACTCAGTTGTTGCCCCAGACGCACGAAGATGTTCCTCCCCGTCGTATTCGAATTAACTTAGAGGAGCGGATTTTGAATTGCTTCCGGGACAACCCAAACATGAGCATAAGTCAGGCTGCACGGCAATTCCGTGTGAGTTATTTTGCTGTGCACGGGATATTAAAAACAATTTAATTTGTTCTGTGATTACTATGAACAATTTGTGACATGGGAAGATAGTTCTCGCGATCGCAGCGCCGCGCCGCGCTGCATGTACTAGCAGGTCGGCTGTTTTCATAAACGCGGGAATATTGCGATGTTGCCGCTCCGCTCCGTGCGGACGCTGTAAATCAGGTAAGTGTAATATTATAGGACGTTCAAATTAAATGCCATTATTTTGACTTATAATTTGTTTGAAAAATCAACTTTTTTGTTTCTTCTTCAACGACAACTCCTATGCGTGCAAATAATATAACTTACTACGCGATGCACATGGTTTAATTTATTGTAGGGGGTGTCAAAATCACGCTGTATAATGAAATAAAAATGTGCAATGTAATTTATTATCGATATTGTTTTTTATAAGTAGATTGATAAGGAAGCATTGTAAATATGTAATAATGAAAAGTCATGCTGATATTGTTTTAAAAAAGTAATTAAAGATAAGACAACAAAAGAGTTAAGACACGAAAAAAAACTCTAGTTGGTGTTGTTTTCAAACTCGTCTTCATCATAATGATATTAATATTTATCTCCGATGTTCGAAAAGTCTTAAAAAGCATTTAGATTGAACATTCATTGTGATGACAAAAAAGAGTTATACGAATACATTATTTAGAATCCCAAAAAAATAGCGATACCCAAGAAATATAATATTTCATGCAATATTTGCGAAGGGAATTTAAACAGCATGACGAAGAAACTTTGGAATAGAAATTTCGGATCTACATGAAAAACAACGCAACTAAATACTTCGGGATACTAAAACCAATAAAAAATCACCCCTGCTGAAATATTGTAAATATTAATAGATTGACAAGATATTTTGAATAAGCGAGTAATGCTAAAATAGGTAAGCGAAGTGCAGGACGCCCACGTACAAAATGGACAAACGACCTGGCTAAGGTTGCAGGAAGTCGCTGGATGCTAGCCGCTTCTATTGGTCGACGTGGAAATCTTTGGGGAAGGCCTATGTTTAGCAGAGAATTTCCTTGGGCTGATGGGAGAGAGAGAGATAATTTATTGTTGTTATTGTACGAAGTTGCGAGAGTGTGCCTAGTCTGCGGTGCGATGACGCGATGACGTCACTCAATATCAGTTGTGTACGGGTGTTTATAAAAATGCGCTCGCGTCTTATAAGTTGTAATGTTAGTTGTAACTGATTGTTTGCATTGATTATATGTCGTTAATAATTTAAACACCGTTTTATTGTTTGTCCCTGAGGTTCCCTGCCAACAGGTTATGGGCCCAGGTGTACGTGCCGGTTAAAGACATTAAAGTGCATAAATAGTGAACATTTCGTAAACAAGCGTAAATAAAACTATCATAATATCTAGTGTTATCGCGTGGACAGATGTTTATTACATTGGAACTTGTATAGTGTGGTGATTAACGTTTTGTTTAACACATTTATTTAACAAAGTAAATCATGGCAGCTACTATTAAGATTGATCAGCTTACGGGTGATAATTATGATACCTGGAAGATACATATGCGAGCTATTCTGAAAAAGAATGACTTGTGGGATTATGTCTCCGGTGAAATACCTCGACCATTACGTACTGACTCGAAATACTCAGATTGAATACGGATGGATGGCAAAGCTGAATCGGATATTTTGTTAGCTGTGAGTCCTACAGAGTTGATAGCATTAGATGGCTTGGAAAGTTCGAAGGCAATATGGGACAAACTTAAGACTTTATACGAATCAAGTGGGCCTGCGCGGAAAGCCTCATTATTGAAGAAACTTGTGTTGACACGCATGCCGGAAGATGGTGACTTGCGTAAACACATCGCGGATTTTTTTGATGCTGTGAAGAAGCTCAAGGAGATCGGTTTAGTGGTTATTGACGAACTACTTGCCATATTATTATTGTACAGTCTGCCGGAATCTTTTTCCATGTTTCGAACGGCTATGGAATCTCGCGATGATTTACCCTCTACTGACGTGTTGAAGGTTAAAATCATTGAAGACTACGAGGGCCGCCAATCGAAAAGCGCAGATTTGCAAGGTGCGATGTATATGAAGAAGAAATCTCAATATGCTCACAAGAAGGAAAATTTCACAAATCAAAATTACAAATTCAGGAAATGTTTTCGATGTGGTCGACAAGGACATATAGCGAAGGTATGTAGAACAAAATTCGAAAAGAATAAGCACGTTCCAGAAAGTAAACAAACCAGCAGCTATACAACCATGTTAAGTGTTACAGAAGATGTGATGCTTAGTAACCAGGATAGAGGTTCTGTATGGTGTATTGATAGTGGGTGCACTGGTCACATGTGTCATGATAAGAACATTATTAAGGATTTTACTCGTACGGAAAGTGAGTTGAACTTGGCAAATAATGAGACCACGCGCATAACGGGCACAGGTCATGTGAGTTTCATGGTGGATACTGGATGCGAAGAGCGCCGAATTAACCTACAAAAGGTACATTATGTATCAGATTTACGTACCAACCTATTATCTGTTGCGAAGATTACTGATCACGGTTTTGAAGTTCACTTCAGCAGCAATGGAGCGGTTGTTACCGATAAAAATAATAAAATCCATATGCGCGCCGATCGTGTCGGAAACCTTTATCATGTTCGACTATGTGAGAATAGCGTGAAGAACGCAGAGATATTAAAAAAGGACATAGATATGTGGCATGAAAGATTAGGCCATTTAAACGAGCAAGATTTAAAAGCCTTAATTAAAAACGATTTGGTGTATGACATGAAGTTTAATATTGATGAAAAATTATCGGAGTGCGAGATATGTATACAGGAGAAACAAACCTGTGAACCTTTCCCCAAAGGATCTGTGGATCGTACCACCGACTTGCTACAAATTGTTCATAGCGATATATGTGGACCTATGAGAACAGAATCATTCGGAGGTAAGAAATACTTCGTGACATTTATTGACGATAGATCAAGGTGGTGTCAAGTCTATTTCATAAAAAATAAAAGTGACGTATTTGAATCTTTCAAGGAATATAAATCTGAAGTGGAAAACTTTACTGGGAAGAGAATAAAAACTTTACAGTCTGACAATGGACGAGAATATATAAATAGACAGTTTGATGATTATTTGAAAAAGGAAGGAATAACTAGAAGATTGACAGTACCCCATACACCACAGCAGAATGGGATTGCTGAGAGGAAAAACAGGACACTCATAGAAATGGCGAGATGTATGATGCGCCAAGCAGGATGCCCGCCCTCATTTTGGGCTGAGGCAGTAAATACTGCGAATTATATTCGGAATAGATGTCCTACAAAAGGATTGAAAGGTGATATACCATTTTCTATATGGAAAGGAAAGAAACCTACAGTCAAATATATGAGAACTTTCGGATCAAAGGTTTACTACAAAGAGAAAGGAACTAATAAAGGGAAATTTGATTCAAGTTCTGAATTGGGAATTTTAATGGGATATGATTTACAATCTGAAGCCTATCGTATTCACAATCCAAGAACCAAAAAGATTATTGTAAGTCGAAACGTAAAATTCGTAAATGATAAAGCATTTGGACGTGAATATAAAGAAATACTGGACGAAGATGAAAGTATAGACACTGAAAAAGTGATCGTAGATTTGAACAAATCAGAGAAATGTGAGAAGGAAGAAGAAGAAAAACCTAAAGTTCCACTTAAAACTACTAATATTCGACGAATAGAAAAGAAACCAATAGAGAAAAATGACAATATAGGCGTAGACAATACACACAGAATGCAGACGAGACGAAAAAGGAATAGGACCATTTCTTGGGAAGAATTAGTGGAGCCATCAAAACGAGGAAGAGGAAAAATAAGGTTGATCCGAGAAGTGCGTAAGAAACCTGTGAATTATAGAGAAGTAATTCCAGAAATAGATAGCACAGATAATGATGACAGTGACAATAAGACAGATGATTCAGATGAAGATTATACTGCAGGTATTGCAAACATTGAGCCTTGCATTTGGGAAGATGTAGAATACTCAGATGATAATAAGGTTTGGAGATCTGCTATTGAAGACGAATTTTTAGCACTAATTAAAAATAGAACCTGGGAAATTGTTACAAGACCAAATGACAGAAAAGTGATAGGAAATCGTTTTGTTTTCACAACTAAAACTACGAGTGGCATACTACGTAAAAAAGCAAGATTAGTAGCCAAAGGATGTTCACAGAGGCCAGGAGAAGACTTTTATGAAACCTATTCTCCCGTTGTACGATTATCTTCAATTAGAATACTGGCTGCTATATCCGCAGAACTCGGACTTGAAATCCATCAGATGGATGTCGTGACTGCTTACTTAAATGGAAAACTTGATGAAGAAGTATTTATGGAAATACCAGAACACTTGAAAACAGTATTGGAGAAAATTATTACTAAACAAAAAATTGGTTCAAAGCGAGAAGCAATTACAGACATTAATATGATTAATACAGCTAATCAATGGTATAAAAGTGTGAGTGAAAGTGATAATGTGTGTTGTGTTTTGAAAAGGTCATTGTATGGTTTACGTCAGTCTGGATTGCAGTGGTATAAGGAATTGGTGAGAAAACTGAATGAAATTGGTTTTGAATGTTTAGAACACGATTCATGTCTATTAATTTCAAAGAAGTATGATAAAATAATTTTGATTGCAGTTTATGTTGACGATATAATTTTAGCTACAAATGATAGTATATGGTTAAAACAAGTTAAGCAACAATTAGAGGATGCCTTTGAAATGAAAGATATGGGTCAAATAAGTAACTGTTTAGGAATTGAGTTTGCACGTGATGAGGATGGTAGAGTATATCTTAATCAGGGAGTTTATATACATAAAATATTAGATCGGTTTGGCATGAGCGACTGCAAGCCTACTTTGACGCCTATGGATCCTAATGTTAAATTAATGAAACCTGATTGTCAAAATCACGAGGTGATGCAAAAGTATCCTTATCAAAGTTTAATAGGTACATTGATGTTTTTAGCTGTCTCAACTAGACCAGATATTTCGTTTGCCATTAATTACCTCAGTCAATTTAATACAAATTATAATGTTGAGCACTGGAAGGCTGCAAAACGTGTGCTGAGATATTTAAAAGGTACAGTTGGATATAGTTTAGTTTATGAATGCACTGGTTTACCGTTGTTTGGTGTAATTGATGCAAACTGGGGTACAAATATGATAGACCGAAAGTCTTATTCAGGATACGCATTTATTTTTGCTGGAGCTCCAATCAGCTGGGAAGCTCGCAAACAGCGAACTGTGGCACTTTCGTCTACTGAGGCCGAATACATGGCATTGTCGGAAGCTACGAAAGAAGCTGTGTATTTGAGAGATGTATTGAACGTTATTGGTTTGTTGTGTGATTGTGTGACTTTATTTAACGACAGTCAGGGCGCGATAAAATTAGCTCAGAACAGAAGTTATCATTCGCGTACCAAACATATAGATATTAGGCACCATTTTATTCGACATATGTGCGAACAAAATGTAATAGATCTTAAGTACTTATGTACGGATATAATGCCAGCTGATGTTCTAACAAAAGGGTTATGTGCCGCAAAGCATTGTGAATGTGTGCGTAACTTAGGCATTATGGATGAGTGTTAGTAATATAAGTATTTGGAATCGCTCTCAACTTCGAGGGGGGGTGTTATTGTACGAAGTTGCGAGAGTGTGCCTAGTCTGCGGTGCGATGACGCGATGACGTCACTCAATATCAGTTGTGTACGGGTGTTTATAAAAATGCGCTCGCGTCTTATAAGTTGTAATGTTAGTTGTAACTGATTGTTTGCATTGATTATATGTCGTTAATAATTTAAACACCGTTTTATTGTTTGTCCCTGAGGTTCCCTGCCAACAATTGTAGCGGTAAAAATTTTTTTCTTCGTTAACTACACGATATTACCGTGGGAGCTGTAAAATATATGTAATAGCTTATAGCATATGGTTTCAATTTGGAATAAAAATAAAACGTCCTTTCTGTAGCAAAACATTTAACATCACAAATAAAATGTTCCGTTTTACCTTTCTTCTTTACAGAATAAAGTTGTCGTTTTATCCAGAGAGTACCGTTTAATAATGTTTGTCGGACCCTCGCGTCGTATCAGACAAATACACAGAGCAAATAAACAAACTCTCAGATCTAGTTATAGATAAATGAATACGTAATTAGTGATTACCTAGTTGGCGGTGGGTTTTAGGTTACATTTGTATTTCTAGGAAAGGAACCATTTCATAATATACATTTTTAGGTTCTTTTTTCAAAGTTTCGTCGATGTTTTGTTCGTGGAGGTGGTTCTAAAGAACTAACAACTTTCTGTGTTAAATTACGCCCCAAGACGTGATAGACCACAATCGTATGTTAGGCTACGCCTGTCCCTAGCAACTTGTATTAGATTTTTTTACACCTGAAAATTGAAACCGAAATTAACATTACACAAATTATAGATGATACCAAAATAATAGCACCAACCAAAACAAATTTTAACACAAATAAATTGTGTTATTAACATCACGTTTCACGACATACAAATTAATTATCTAAAAACAAACAAGTTTTAAACCCTAAAACAACGCGTGTAATAGAAATCTGTTTTGCTAATTCAGAACCCAGGATTCTGTTTTTGTCCGGGACAACGTTGATCATTAGTTTTTGCCCTATTTCATTTAGCAGACATGAGACAGATCTTTTGACAGACATAAATCTAAATAGAAGACGCAAATCCCTTTAATCACATGAAAACTAAGCATTTCAGTTTTTTGCAATCTACTATGGCGTATAGAACACTGGTATAGTGGTGAAATTCGCTGCGGAACTTATTTAGATTGTCAAAATTTGGAAAATCTGATTTAAAATATGTTAGAGCCACGCTGTTGTCAATCATGTCTCAGTGTGAATGGGCAGACTTGTCCAGAGCGGTACCACTGTCTCACAGGAGGTTGACATGAAGCGACAGTTTTGCTGTCACGTTTCGTTCTGGTGAGTAAAATAGCCTGATGACCAATACCCCTTCCCTCTTGTCTCTTATTTTAGCGATAATAATAAACGTCTATAATACAAGTGTTATGAGATTTTCACGTGCCTTCATCAATTTCCATCAGGCGACCTATTTGCTGGTTTGCCAGACCAACGCTTGAAAAAGAATACAGTTAAAAGGTAATACAACGACGGAGTGTGAAATAATTCAAAATTTTTAAGTAAGCCAAAATCCGCCTTCCCAATAAATCTCCTCCATTTCACCTAACCTTCACTAAAATAGCCAAAAAATAGCTTACATGTCCATTTCATAAACCCTATTTTTCCGATACCTTTCCTAGCGCTGTATAAACTAAAAGTCTATTCAAGTTACCTCTCGAATTTTTCACTCAGCCAAGCTTATTTCGAAAACCGCTAAAATTAGCGACAAAGTGGTCTTTAAAATTTTGATGCGAAAATTTAGCGCAGCAATTTTCCCTTCCAACGTTGAATATAAATTACAAACAGGCGGATAATCGCAGCCAGTAGATATTGTGGGTTTTAACAAAATTTCTGTTCGAAACGAGCAGCGGGCGGCAACACCGACGATTTCGCTGAATCTGTTTGATTTGTGGTAACGGACATGTCAGTAAATATCAATTGGGTAAAGTAAATTATCGTTTATATATTGACATTACATACTGTACTGTATTGAAAAATGTATACATGTATTACTTCGTGTCTCCGCTTTTAAGGGGTCGGCAGAAGTGGTAAAAGTGTCTAAGCGAATTGAAGAAGTGACAGCATCAGCATGCTAACCACAAATTCAAATCTCATGAAAATTATGTCAGATCTTGCCAACAATGCATGGTGGGCTTATGGTAAATAGAGCATACGCGGTTTTTAATAATATGTTAACGTCGGTCGCGGGTTGAAATTCCAGGGCACACCATTGATTTTTGGAATCATGTGTGTATTGAAACTCAACCACGCACTTAAACAGTGAAGGAAAACATCGTAAGCAAACCTTGCATACTATAGCTAATTTATAAGAATTTCTATGGTATGTCCGCCAATCCGCACAATGCGCCTAACCACTGTATCAGCCCATATACGTCCCACTGCAGGGCACGGGCCTCCTCTACAATCGAGATTACGATTGAGAGTGGTTAGGCCATATAGTCTACCACGCTGGCCTAGTGCGGGTTGGCGGACTTACATACCATAGAATTTTTTTATAAATCGCTATGGTATGCAGGTTTCCTCACGATGTTTTCCTTCACCGTTTTAGTGCGTGGTGATTGACTATCAATACACACATGACTCCGAAAAGTCAGAGGTGTGCCCTGGGATTCGAACCCGCGACCACCGTGAACATGTTGGCAGTCGCGTCTAGTCCGTTTACCAACAGGCCACCACGCACTCGCGCCTAACCACACTGAACAGTATTTGTATTGGTAGAGGAGTGCCCGTGCCCTGCATAGGACGTATATGGACAGATAAAAAAAACCTTTACATTAATTATTGTTTTTGTTGGTTACGAGTACTTTTGAAAATGTTATTTGTAATGTTATTTTTATTTAGTATACTTGTATGTATGATTGGAATGTTAGACCAGAGCTATGGAGAGCATAATATGACACTACATATTCCACTAGCAACCTAACCTAACCTATGGGCTGATACAGTATAAAACAGTACATAACTGTAGGCACATTTGTGGCCATTGTCCTATAACTGAAGTTTCCAGAACGTGCCACGTTCTGACGAGCAATGTACTATTGATTATTCATGACCCATCTGACGTCTTAATAAGGCCCGAATACGGCCACAGTACGTCGAGCAGAATAGATTTCTCAGAAATTATTTGCATCTTGTATATTTTGTGCAAAATTTATGTACAAAAACATCTCGGGCTCCTTTGTAGAATATAGCAAAAAATCACGACTCGCAGACTCTTGGAAATTCTTTGTTTTAAATTTCAAGTGGAAATTCATTTTATAATAATGATTCCTTACGTTTTGCTTTGCAGTTTAGTACCTTCATGTTTAGAATAGTTTGAAAAATAACTTTGAATAAATTAGTATAGCCAACTGTTGTAAGCTTTGTTAGGTACTCATAATATTATTTATCAATATTTACCAGTGCTAGGTCTCTCAAATATGAGAGGCCGCCTGGGTAGGTAACACCGCAACTTCTTTTTCACAAACAGTAGCTTAAATGCACTAGTATCCTCGGATTGAAGGACATTGTAGCCAGAGTAACTACGGGACAAAAAGAGAGTTATCTCAATCTTAGGTCTCAGGATGACGAGCGTAGCTTTGTAATTCAAGGTCTTATTTGGATTTGCTACTATCCATTAGCGGCCGTACCGTTTACCATCAGGTAAATAGCATGCTCGTCTCGCCAGTTATTGCAATTATTTTTTTTTTATTATAATTTTAGATTAATAATGATAAACTCACATACAAGTATGCTGATACAATCATAATAAAGCAATTTTATTGCACCTGGAACAAAGGAATTCCTCAAAAACGGAATTCAATTAAGGACGTAACAAAATTTTCAACGCAGAATTTAAAAATTCTTTTGATTCAAACGATGCTCCCTATAATTTTGAATTGAAGTATTTGCACTTTGCAGACGTTAAGTACATTTCCAATGAAGTTCCATGAATAAGTAGAATTGCTTTACAAATACTTCAATGTATATTTATAGAATCATTTTTAACTGAAATATTCTTCAGATTAAATGTTAATAACAGTGGCTTGTGGAGTTCGAAATTATTCCTTGCAAAGGAAATAATATGCTTTCACTCTTTAAAAGGAAATCGTAAATGCTGTGACCTGTAATGCTTCAGTAAAAAAAAAATGATAGATTTATTTTTAATATGTATTTTCAACTCCGCTACAGGTCTTTTGGAGTTAGTTTTTTAATTATGTATTATGAAGTCAGTAAAAGTTGAAGTGGCAATGGGCAGGGCACATAGCGCGGAGATCTGATGACCGATGGGGTCGGAAAGTGCTCGAATGGAGGCCACGTAGCGGAAAGCGCAGCGTAGGACGTCCACCCACAAGATGGTCCGACGACCTGGTAAAGGTCGCGGGACGTCGCTGGATGCAGGCTGCCTCCAACAGGTCTCAGTGGAAATCATTGGGGGAGGCCTATGTTCAGCAGTGGACTTCCTTTGGCTGATGGATGGATGGATGGATGAAGTCAGTAAAATGAAAAAAATAATTTCATTGTCACCAAGCTGAAAAATGTTACTGGATTAAATTTCTTTTTATTTTAAATTAATGTTTTTTTAGTTCAATACCTTCTCTACTGATTTTTTGTGGGGGAAAACAGACAGTTATTTGTCTCCCACTTTAAAACTATTATTTGAAATAAAACTATTATATACGGATTTAATTGCGGATTTGATTTGATGTTAACATTTTTTAACTTCCCGACGTTTTGATTACTTTATAGCTTTAACAAACCCGCGATAGAATTCGTAAATAATAGTTTTGTTTCAATCTTTAAATTTTGCGTAAATCTAAGAAACCTTTAGAGTATTATTTGTTATTATTCTGATTAATATTGAGCTGAAAACAAGCTAATATCCCCAAGAGATTCATGGGACATCGATATTTGGTAGCAATTGTTTGCGTGCCATTATTGATTCTGACTTCATAAATTGCACACTTGTATTAATAAAAATAATAGTATGTAAGCGCAATAAGTATCTACTAGTAAATATAAAGTAAATTTTATATAATTTAATGCATCCATCCATCCATCAGCCAAAGGAAGTCCACTGCTGAACATAGGCCTCCCCCAATGATTTCCACAGAGACCTGTTGGAGGCAGCCTGCATCCAGCGACGTCCCGCGACCTTTACCAGGTCGTCGGACCATCTTGTGGGTGGACGTCCTACGCTGCGCTTTCCGCTACGTGGCCTCCATTCGAGCACTTTCCGACCCCATCGGTCATCAGATCTCCGCGCTATGTGCCCTGCCCATTGCCACTTCAACTTGCTAATCCGGTGGGCTATGTCGGTTATTTTAGTTCTCTTACGGATCTCCTCATTTCTGATTCGATCTCGCAGGGAAACCCCGAGCATAGTCCTCTCCATAGCTCGTTGAGTGACTTTAAGCTTATAATTTAATAATACCACTTTTTTCAAAATACACTATAAATGCGATTTATTAACAGCTTTGCAAAAAGAATTTAATTCGTAAACCTAAAGATTATAAAAAGTTCTTCCATTCCCAAAATCCAAAGCAATTAGTCAAAGAAATATGAACTCCAATTATTTATTTTGCGAACTGGACTAATCTTTTTTCTGTAAATGTTTGATTTAATGTTTTTAATCCCACGATGTCGTCGTTTCTGTGTGTAAAAGGAAACTTGTTTTAATCAAGTGTCTTGGATAAGTTCGTGAATGTTGTTTGAGAACGAATAATACTCTAGATGTGCCAATTTCTATGGCGTATCCGTTTTCTGCTAAATCTGAAACCACTTTATGTCATGGGCCTTAGATCAAGGTCTTCCGCCCTCGATTGATAAGACGTCGAAAGAACAATATGCTAACATACAAAGTCATTCATCAGACTTAAGTCTCTCCCTTGTATTACGAACAACATGATAAGCATATTGATATATTAAAATGAACAAAACAAATAGGACCACATGTTTTCATTATCGTAATATCTTCAGCCACAATCCTGTCACGGGGATATTCACAAAAAACCCTTTGGATGCTGCTTTCGGCTAGAGACAAGATACCAATTTTATTAAAGGTTATCTGTCATCTTATACCTAATACTGATTTTGTCCAATCTATTTATAAATTACAAAGAATCTGGTTTACTGGTGCAGAATACATAAATGAAAAAATACGAACGAACACGACTTTAAATATATATATTTTTTCAATATACCCCCCAATATTCAAGCTGACCCTTCCAGTCACAAGTCATCAGTGGCAAGTTAACTCGGCAACGAACTTTGTTGGGGATGTTAAAAGGAATTTTAAGAGGGTTGAACCGTCTTTCAACACTCTCATACAAGTAGGTGTTTAGTGGGTAAATGGAGTTGCTTGTAAAAGATACGAGAATTTGTTTTTAATGTTTAACGCTGAAATTGAAGTGCTGTGTTTTAGAATGCATTCAGATGGAATTGGCGGAGCGGAATGCTTCGTTTTGTTTTGAATCAAGGATGAGCTTACAAATAACGGTCTAGAGGTTGAGGTTTTCAATTGTGCAGGTTTCTTAAATGCTTTATAACATTGCCCATTGCAGATTTTTTCTAAATCTTTTAATTAGTAAAACCTGGGGATGAGGGAATGAATAAGTTGTTCTGTTTCTAATACCACGAAAGAAAGAATAGTGCCAACAAAGAAATAAGTTTTTTTTAATTTATTTATTTGAACCTATGAGGAAGCAATGTTGGGAAGTAGAAATCTTCAGAAGGTGTTTATGATCATACATAAATTTACTTTCATTTTTTTAAAGGAAATATTGTAATATGAATAGAAAGAATAAAATTACCGTAACAAAAAATAACTGTTATTAAAATATTCAGGGTCAATTTCTTTTCGCCTTTACAGACTTTTTACTAACAACAACTTTCGGACTTCTTGTCACAGACTTATAAATAACAGTTACTACTAACAATATAACAGCTAAAAGATCTAGATACAATTTCTGGTACCACGGCGTGGTCAGGGCTGGTGAACGAAGATGGACTGCCCCTTTAGTCTTGGCGACATGCTCGATCCAATGTACCAACTCTTGACCTGGTGTGGCTGGACGATCGTGGTATATTAAAGACAGGTCTTTGACTTTCTGACGGTATCTGGGAGAGAAAGAAATTGATCAATAAATTTTTTTTCTTTACACAGATGTTCAATCTTAAAACCATGAGTCGAAGAGTTCTGCAATATACACGGAACAATCATCAATATATTGCCATCGTTGGGATAGCAATATTAAATCATCTTGGTCATATTTTGGCAGTACAAGTACATAGACCTCTCAAACTCATGTAATTTATTACTATCTTAAAGATTTATTTTCTTTAGAATTATTTATAGTCACGAACATGTAACATTCTGAGAGTATTTTTAATAGAATATATTATAAAAAACTGAAATTATTACGAAGCGACGGGTGCTAGGTATCTCATATTATGTGAGAGGCCGTCTGGATGGGTATCACTGCAATGTCTATTTCTCCCGCCAAACAGCAGTGTAAGTGCACTGTGATGTTCCGGCTTGAAGGTCATTGTATCCAGAACTATTGGCCATAATGAGACTTGACATATTATGTCTCAGAATGGCTAGCGCAGTGTATTGCCAAATATTGCTTTATAATAATTCACGGTATGCGTGCGTGGTGGCCTGTTGGTAAACGGACTAGACGCGGCTGCCAACATGTTCACGGTGGTCGTGGGTTCAAATCCCAGGGCACACCTCTGACTTTTCGGAGTCATGTGTGTATTGACAGTCAATCACCACGCACTAAAACGGTGAAGGAAAACATCGTGAGGAAACCTGCATACCATAGCGATTTATATGAATTTCTATGGTATGTAAGTCCGCCAACCCGCACTAGGCCAGCGTGGTGGACTATATGGCCTAACCACTCTCAATCGTATTTTCGATTGTAGAGTAGGCCCGTGCCCTGCAGTGGGACGTATATGGGCTGATACAATACAATACAAAAAATTCACGGTATTGTTTGGTTTTGCTAGTGTCCCTAAGCAATCGTAACGCTTACCATCAGGCGAAAGGCATGCTCGTCCCTCGTCATCTCAATAAAAACATTACGAAGGCAAAAACTTATAAACGTCAAAATACTTAGTGTAATTGAACTCACTTTGGATTCCCAAGAACTTCTTGAATGGCAGTTTTGAGTTTAGATGGAGTATCGTAACCGATGTTAACTTCAAGAGCGAACCCTTTACCAACAGCTCGTTTTATGTTTATAAACTGATCGGCGAACAACGGAATTCCTATGATAGGAACACCGAAGTGTAAGGTCTCTGTGGTCGATAATAGTCCTCCATGGGTGATGAAGAGGACGCAGTTTGGATGAGCTGAAAACAGGATTTATATATTAACTCTTTATTACTCCTTGTGCTTTGTGTATATTATCTGCAATCAAGGTAATGTAATGCATTTGCAATATAAGCCATGTGAAAGGATTAATTGAATTTTAGATATTCAGTGTTTTATTGATATTATTCATGAAATTTTAAATATCATCGGAATGATTTTTAAATTGGAATAAAGGTTTTATTTTAAACTGTTTATTTAGTCAGTCTCTGGATTTCGTAAAATTTGTACAATTGATATAAGTATACTGTATTATTCGCTTTATTCCATCACTTTTCTACTCCATCCCAACAAGTCTAACAAACCAAAATATTCCAAGCAATTAAACAGCCAGAAAATATAAATTTAAACGTTTCCATTTAAAATTACCAACCAAGTATACTTTGTTGCGGCGCCCACTGTACAATATGAACGTTCTTTGGCAAGTTTGCTAATTTCTCTTCCAACTTCCAAATGACTGTTTGCTTCAAGCCACTGAACGTCGCCAGAAACTCCCTTTTCAGTTCGTCTGGCATTGTTTTACTTTTCATCATGGATCCCATGCTGAAGTAGATCACTCCGTTGGTAGCACCATCCATTATTTTCTTTAAGTCCTGTGGGATTTCATGTTTTAAATACTTATATCTTTAACAATAGGTATCTTAGTTTGTTTGACATTTATACAATAATTGCTCAAGTGACTGTCATAAAGTTAAGTTGGTTTTTATACATTATAGAATATTGCTCCTCATGAGCATAAAATGAATTTTAAATTATTTCCATATTCAAATATTGTGCTGTGCTGTGCTGTGTGTGTTGTGTGTGCTTTAAGTGTCGTCGAACAATCTTGATTAATTGACATGGGTTACTTAAATGCGAAGTCACAGGCAAAATCTAGTTAATAATGGATATTAAAATAATAACTGGGACAACTTTGAAAATGTTTCACGAAATCTTTAATTTTTTTATTACTTTTTATTATCTAACATATATCATAATAAATATCTACATTCAATTTTATCTAACGGTAATTAATATTTTATAGTAGTACATACGATACAAACGACACCATTAAAATGTATAACATGTGCGTGCTAACATATTGATGTGATATGAATATGTAAAAGGATTAATATAGGTACTAAATTGCAGTTTAAATCGCTAGCAACAAATAACAAACACGGTTTTAGAGATAGAACCGTCTTAAAACATACCGATGTTTTTACAAGGTCATGAAATTCCCATAACAGACTGTTAAAGAAATGTTACCTCGGTTGTGGTTGTTTTAATAACACTGTGGAGATTTTTTGTGTTTTAATTTTGTTGTTTTTTTTTTAATTACTTTTCACCTGGATAGTAAGTGATCACTGCCAGCAAAAAACATCTGCAACACCATAGGGCATGGAGATGCGTTGCCAGCCTTAAAGGTGGGAATACGCTCATTTTTCTAAGGTCGCTAGGTAGTATTTGTCCGAAAATGCTGCTGCTGGCAACTGGTTCTACTGGTTTGTAGTACGTGGGAGAAAGTGTCGGAAAAATATTATAATGATGACATTAGAATTTGTTTCTAGCCTGAGTTATTGGACTTCGATTATACAGTCAACATCTTATTACTTCAATATTTATCTACCAAGATTTTAACACTTTTTAAATGTTTTTATTACAAATGAGGCAAGTAGTTGTAGTTTAAATGTTATATTGTTTATGGCAACTTTTAAAATGCATGAAGCGTATTTTTATTTGTACACGTAATTTGGGATAGAACGCAAAATATTTTCCGGTACGCAGATGTTCTTAAATGCGGAAACATATTTTCAACAAGATTCTTTAATCTGGTTTTACATTTTGCATGAATCGTATTTTGCGATATGAATTTATAAAACATGTTTTCTAATTTTATATTTTGTTATTGAAGTTGTATTTGATCATTTGTAATTGTATCTTCATTAAAATGATGATATCATACTTGATTACAATTATTCTGATATCACTTTACTTTTTAACAAAAACAGATATCATATACATACATATCATCACCTCTCTATATTTTTGCCGATATAATTATGTGTACGACATTGAACTCATATTGACAAGGGGTCACACATCATATTATTCATTTCATATTCCAGTATATTCTAGCATATAGCATTACAACTAGCCACTTGCATAGTATCATTTGTTTCGGGAATAGACTGTTTAATTCACTCAGACTTCATAAATGCCTTATTTTTGTGAAGCCTTCTCAGACACGCTCATAAATAGTGATACAGACTTTCATTTACCTTTAGTTTTTATGGACAAGTCTTACGAAGACTTATAATAATAATAAAAACACTTTATTTGTTCTCTTCTAAACAACCATTGGAGCAGGTAAATTGCTAGGAGATTTGATTAAAACTATGCTTACATAAATAACATTTAAACATATATGTGTATTACTTATCACATTATAGCTTTCGTGATCACGAGTCGAACTGAGATATTAGCCATCCACTCATTGACTGTTAAAATTTTACTTGCGTAAAAATTAAATTAAAACAAAATCTAAAAACAATATTTTGCTTCAATGCCTAACATTCTGGTAAATCTAACCAAACAATTTCAGAAATTCCAGCTTACCTCAGGCAAAGCAGGGACATTACGATTGATGTGGTACCCGGCGATAGGGATGTAGTTTTGTGGCAGACGCACAGCCAAACCGGATGACACGTGTGAGTTTCCCAGTACAAACGATCCGTTGTATTTCACTTGCTCGTACGGGGGCAACTGACGACCTCTTTTAGCAACAGCAGGGCCGTAACCTTCTTTGTAGATTGTTTCTTCGTCACTTTCTAAAAGCCTGTTGGGGAAATTATGGATTTTATTTAAATAATGATAAGTTTAGGACGTCCTCTGGCCAGATGGCGGGATGACTTGCAGAAGAGGGCCGGCAAGAACTGGATGCGTAAAGCTACAGACCGGGCTCTGTGGTGTACCTTGGGAGAGGCCTATGTCCAGCTGTGGACTGCAACGGGCTGATGATGATGATGATGATGAAGTTTAGGTACACTGTCATTTGTTTATTCCATGGTATTTGGAAGTAAAATAAAAATAGTGACTTCGTTGGCTTAGAAGTCTATTCGGATTTGATGGGCATCATAAGATTAGATCCTTGATGGGACAATTCAATAATTATATACTTGAAATAAATTACCAGAAGCTGGAATTTATACCCCTCACTGCCATATTCTAATACCAACGGATTTGGGATCAGAAGCGCTCAGCGATAAAACCAGCATTATTAGGACCTTTTCCTACCGTTTCAAAGTAATATACTTTGTACTGTACGCTACCAGCTCATATACGTCCCACTGCAGGGCACGAGCCTCCTCTACAATTGAGAGTACGATGAATATAGGTTCGGCCATATTGACCTCAACGCTGGCCTAAATATACGATACTCATTATTAATGTTGAGACTTACCATCTTTTGTAAGTCAAGTCAAATATTCTCCACAACTCTCCGACTCTTTGCACGAATGTTAGCGGTGGTTCCATAGGAGCCATGTGATCTGGCGTGTATGCCGTATTTGGGATGTCATCAATCAGCCTCAAGATCATAGCATGTGGCTCGATAGAAGAAGACCAAACGAATGGACAGTTAAATACTGTTGCGAAGCTGAAATATGGACGATGAATTCATGTAATGAATTATATTTCAAGACAATTTTTCTATTTTTGGGTGATAATTCAATTATGTTCGAGCTTGGGATAAAAAATCTGTTGCTTCTGAATCCTTTGTCGCAAGATGTACAACTTATGGTCTTTAAGTCTTTGGTTTTGTTTATTTATTCACTAAGTATAACCACTTGAATTTTAAAATTTAACAGTAATTAATGTTACACAAGTAAGTTAGGCGTGATATTATCTAAAAACTCGAAATACTTTTAAAAAATTACAGACAGACATTGGATACAACTAGTATCTCCCTTTGTTCTAAACTTAGCAAACGTGATCATCTATAACCTCACCCACAATATAGGTCTGAGTAAAGCCATTCCACAATAGCCACGTCGAACTGTTCAGTAGTATCCAACATGAGTTTCTGCACGTTCGGATGCGTTATCGAGTTGTTGGCTATATCTTGCATTACAGTGTACATGTAGCCCATATCAGTCAGGTCTACTTCGTTGTTTAGCATTTTTTTGAAGTCTAACGCTGGTTCTGAAATATTTGATTTCGGTTTAAATACGTCATTATTGAAATTAAAAAAAAAACAAATTAAGGGACATTCTTCGGTTGAAAAATTCGTCAACTCAGGTTATTTTCCAAGTGCTTATAACTTTTCATTAATATTGTAGTATAAGCAACCACAATTATGAATTGATACTTATTACGCTATATTTAATTAGATTTTTTTTTATAATAAAACGTTGGGTAAACAAGGAGTAGAGATGAGAACATCGAAAGTAAATGGAATAACATGGACTTATGGAAGTATAGAAGTAATATATTTCCATATTTTGGCCTGGATAGTGATTTATTTACAAATATTTATTAATCATATAATAATGCAGTACTACGAAATGTAAATCAAAATGATGATTTAAGAATAAATTAAAAAATAATACCCAAAGGAAATCCTTCTCTTAATGACGATACATCTATTTGGCGTAGTTTTGGATGCGCTGGCATAGGAAACGGTGTTATGTACGTTACCTGAAACAAAATATTCTTCACTGAAACTCTAACGTATTACCTCATTTTTATTTTAATTACTGGCGAGACGAGCATTCAATTGCCCTTATGGTAAGCGATACGACCGCTCATTGACAGTAGAAAACCAAACGGCACCATGCATTACAAAGTAATGATTGGCATTTAACTGCGATCGCCATCTTGATAGATAAAATGTTAAGTCTCAATATTTCCAGCTAGAGTAACTAAGCAACAATTAAGTAGTATATGTCGCCTATACTCGCCACTGCCACTCATGTAAGCCAGGATGGATCGTCATGCATTTTATTACACATAGAACTGTAGTTTAGCAAGTGTCTTGGAATCTCCAAGTATTCTTTAACCCACAGCAAAATGTATCAAATAGTCACATGCACACAATCTTCTTTACATCTATTTTAAGATTTGAATTTGGTAATGAGCACATTACAAATTCATTGCGTATAGAACCAAAAATTTATCAACTAAAATCTGGGGGCACGGCAGTGCCCCCTCCAAGTCGAGCTAAAAAGCGGCACAGTCGTACCATCCTTTTCTCGAAGCAATTCAGACCATTTTCAACCCCCCATAACTTCGTTGTGGTTAAAGCAAGAAGCTTGAATTTTCAGTTTCTAAGCAGGCATTGTGTAAACACGGTATATTTAAAATTTTATTCAATTTGAACCAGTAGTTTAAGAATTGTAACTAGTCAAACTTTCTTAATTTTGTCACTCACTGACTGACTGACCGATCACCAAAAGTCTAAGGCACTTCTAGTAGACATAGAGCCTTCAAATTTAGAATATAATCAGGGTTTAGTGTCTCAATTAAGGGAAATTTTAAACATTTCATAATTTCTGTCTAGTTTTCTAGATACACCAACTGCGTGAATAACTTTGTAATCCCATGTAAATGTATATTACAAAGTTACATATATATATGAGGCATAACAAGAGAAGGGTATAGAGAGGGAAAGGGTGTATTCAGCCCTTGAAACTGTACAACATTCCTCTAGAAAAACATGACGAAGAAAAACTTGCAAATAAATAGACTAAATAATAATAATAATATAATAATAATAACACCCAACAGTCACATACATAGTCCTGACTCCACATTAAGATCGAGTCTTGTGTCGTGGGTATCAGGAACTACGAGAGACTTTTCGGTCTCACAAACACCCAGACCCGAGAGAAATATTTGTGGGCCGCACAAACATTTCTCTCGGTGCGGGGATCGAACCCGCGGCCTCTCGTTTCACAGGCGGCGTCTAACCGCCTGCGCCACGGAGGCTGTCAAAAATAGCCCGAAAATATCAATTATCGTAAAAGAAAGAACACTAATAATCAAATCCGCTATATTTGTGATAAATTAATACCTACAAAAATAGGAAAAAACCATAAGACAGAGGCTTTAAGAAAAATTGTTCTTGATATTCTAGAAGTAAAAAGTACTAAAAAGGAAAAAAGTAGTACTCTACAAAAAGACGTGAGATCCCATCAAAAACATCCTGTAAAAAAAATCCAAGTGTCGCAGCTCAGTTTTTCTACTGCAAAAAGTTGTGAGATCCATGTAATACCAGCAGCATTATGTATAAATTGTACGATACATTATGTGTTCATGCGATGGCCAAGTCGATCTATTTATTTAAAACATAAAGAATTTTTAATGTTGATATGTTATTAACTTACATAATAACTTTATACGGAGGTCCCTTAAGCAGTGACTTAAATAAATTAATCGACTTGGTATTACATGGATCTCACAATTTTTTGCGGTAGAAAAACTAAGCTGCTAGACTTGGAATTTTTTTACAGGATGTTTTTGATGGGATACATATATCGTCAAGCATAACACAAGGCGTTGGCGTAAACCTGTTACGTGGACAGTCAACATAAGTAAGTGAAATTATTGGAGATAATAGACTGGCACATTATAATAGTGAACACTAAATACTATGTCTTGGTAACTACTTCAAACTAAATAGTGCATTAACATTAATTTACTCCCAATATCACTAAGCGGAAGCATTGAGATAAGGTTGTGGATACAACTGTAAATATGACATAAACATGTTATGATAGCCCGAAATAGATAAGTGGCTTTGTAAATAAAAGATAAATTGGCGGAATATTACCTTGTTAGATGAAAGCATTTTTTCATGCTTCCATGAGTGGTTGGTATGATCAGTTATAACAATATTATAATAGACTAGAATAATAAACTCGTGACAGGGTGCTGCTGGAAAACCACTCGATTTGCTTACAATGATAACTTTTAATTACTCTGAAACTTTGATTGGTATATACATTGCTTTGGCAGATCAGTGTATACCGATCTCGAGTTCTGGGCTACTTCAGTCAACTTTAAAATTAAATTCATTACTTAATTTCAAATTAAGTCTAAATTATTTTTAATATATTTTGTCATTGTATAATTATTTAAATTTGCATGCTGTGGTCTCCTATAATTGAAGATCACGTCGAAATGTAAACCATAACAATGCTATACCATTGTCTTCATTATATGACGTGTATCCTTCGTTGGATGTCCTCAATTTAAAAAATAAAAAATAAAATAAAAACTCAGCAGTACAAAATCACTTAACAAATATTATAATTAATCTATTATTAAATGAACTGAAATCAACTTGGCTACAACTCCTATATACTCGCTATATTGTAAATTTGTTTTAATAAGAGCAACGCTAGAGTTTCTTGCCTGTTCTTCTCTGGCGAAAACCAGCCTTGTGAACCGGGTGTTAAGTAGTGAAAAAAGAAAAAATGAATAAATTTAAACATAATGGTTTCTTAGATCTACGCGAAAGTAAATCGCGTCAGTGGAATGCCAAGCATTGCTTTGTAAATCAAGGTGTTGTTTGGTTTTGCTACTGTTCATGAGCGGTCGTATCGCTTACCATCAGGCGTACGGCATCGTCTCGCCATTCAATGCAATAAAAAAAACGCGAATATTACACATTGAAATAAAACTATTATTTACGGATTTTATCGCGAATTTGGTTTAATTTTTACATTTTTGACTTCCCGACGCGACGTCTCGATTACTTTACAGCTTTCGTGGTCATAGGGCGGACTCGGAAACCAAATTCGCGATAACATCCGTAAATAATAGTTTTATTTCAACAAATTTAAACAACTTGATTAATAATGGCATTTTAAAGGTTTAATAAATATGTTAATGTTAATTTCATTTGCATTTAAAATAAAATCTATGTTCAAAGTTGTGGGTAGCTAATAATACGATTGGAAACTATAATACATGTTTCAACTCATCTTAGCTCTGAGTGTGCCTGTGCTTGTTAAAATGAAGTTTTGATTTTAGTGTTTCATTATCAGCCTGGAGTCTTCGGTCAAATATACACTAGATACAACACGAGCGCTTAGAAAATGGCACCAAAAAAAAATGCTTTAAGCACTCTTTCGCATTCAGTCACGCACCGATCGTTGCTTCTAAAACGTCGCAGAACTTTAGACAATATTATGTAATATGGTGGAATTTGTGTTAATGTATTTGGAATATGTGATCTTTTTGTTTACTTTTTTGTTTCAATGCATCGGTGCCACTTTTTAACAGAACATTTACAGGAAACTGTGTATCAAGTGTATATTTGATCGAAACCTGGAGTTGTGAATTAGTGTCCGATTTGGCGACAGACTCGCCCTATCACATCCCAGTGTTGTGGAGACAGCATTTACTAATCAAGGCTACTATGTCTAGCCACACCACATTAATATATCACTTTTATTGCTTATTCACGTATTATTAAGCCTTGTACGATAATTGCATTCATACTCGATTTATATTATATCCAAGATAAGACAAAATAATTATCGGAATTTTATACATAACACCCGCCTACTATGTTATTATTAATGTTATATTGTATTATGACGGCAAAGAAAACATCGTGAAGAAACCTGTTTACAATAGCGAATTGTAAGTTTCAATGGATGGACTACATGGCCTAACTACTCTCAATCGTTCTTTCAATTGTAAACGAGGCCCTTTCTCTGCAATGGGACGTATATGAGCTGACACATGTATAACCTCTAAAGTATACGGTGTAATTAACTTATTAAAATATTTACTCAAAATAAAGGTAATATTTTTTATTATCGTTATACCGGGTATCTCAAGACTGCTACCGAAAACAAAGCCGGGTGGTAGTTTTAGTGGCTACAAACACAATGCAATTAAAAATTTCGCCTAGAAACGCGACAATTTTTTTTTTATGATTTTTTAAATATCGTCATTTTTGGGTGGTAAATCCATAGTTTTTGCTAAAATAATAATTTAAACTCTTTTATACCTTAGAGTATTTATAAATAAAAGGGTATATACTATTATTTTAGGAAAAAATGTATTTACCACCCAAATATGGCCATAGGAAAAAAAAAAAACAAAAAAAAATTGTCGCTTTTTTTTGCAACTTTTTCTGTTGCATTGTGTCTGAAGTCGCTTAAACTACCACCCGGTTTCGTTTTCGGTAGCAGTCTTGATATACCCTGTATATTTTCTTGTCTTCTATTCATTTCCAACACCAGAGATGATGAACTAAAGACAAAATATTTTAGACAGACCACCACACAACTGTACTTAGAAAAACAAAATCTATTAAATGATTAATGAAAAAAAACTCAAAACAAGAAACCATATTCTCGGCTCGTTTGTTATTGTAGCATATGTCATTTTTCAAAATAATAAGTAAGTCAAAATTATTGGACGGCACGTCTATCACCTCATTAAAAATATCATAAATGTGATATTTTCTGTAAATAAATAAATTGATAACAAAATTCACGTTGACAGACAAAGGTTTACCACCACTGGCCTAGACAAATTGGTCATATTTATATGTATGTCAATGTGTATTTGAGCTACAAAATAACTAACAACTCAGTCAGTCTAGATTCTTTATAAGCTGCTTCCGTTAATTTCAGTGATTCTATAACATCTTATTGCATCGAGACGATGTTTATTCCATTTTTGGTATGGATACCAGATCTTCTCATGTAATGTATTAGGACAAGGGACGAATGTTGTAGTTTTTGTAAATTTTTATTCTGGCCTCGGAATGATTCTTTTTAGTGCCTTGAACGCGGCCAATATGTAACCTTGACTTTTTAGAGTTTAGTCTGTGATCTTCATCCAACAGTTTTAGAATACACAATGTATATTGTTTTCTTTAATAAATGCATGCAAATTGATTATTAATTATAATATAATTTTAGAACACAAAATGTATGTTGATTTCTTTATTAAATAAATGGAAATTGATTATCATTTAATTTTTACCTTGCACTATGGACAATTCAATATATCTTATTATTACGATTACTTTTAGAAACACCAGCTTTGGGTCCTTTGTCAAACAACTTTTGTATGTACAATGAGTTTAGATAAATTTCGACTGAAATCAATATTAACAAAATGATTTCAATTAATTCGACCAAACCAAAAAACCGCAATGACGAGTATACTATTTCAACCTCAATATATCAAAATTAATACGATTGAAATGTGGAATCTATTTAAATTAAATAACACTTCAAATTGCGTTCTATATTAACAGAATTAAAACTTTATTTTATTCTCAATCATATGTTCGATGGTAGAAGAGGCCCATGCGCTGCAGTGGGACGTTTAAGAGCTGATACAAGCAAGCTACAAGATATTTATTCTTTTAAATATTACTTACATCATGTCCAGCTTCCAACAGTAGTCTTACATATCCTTCTCCCAGTATGGAATGACTTTTTCCCGGATAAGGAAACGCCACAAGCACTTTGTAAGCACTCACACACGAACATAATACTGATAATAATATCAATTTATACATTTTAGACGCGCGCGCCGGTCGCCGGTCGATAAACGAGTGAGTAACTACTAACTAAGTACAGAGCGACTGGTTATCTCATATTCATATTGATGTTTACGCTTATGCCACGGAAAAGGAATGATGTATGTATTTAGTATATTTGGGACACCGATAGCATAGTGTATCTACACATATAATATTTTTGGTTTAATCCAATTATACGTGTCCACAGGCAAATTTTTGTTTTAACATTTATACCTACTCTACAAAAATAAATATTATTCTTTAAAAACAGGAAATTTTACGGCAATAGAGAAATAAATGTAAGTACGAGGTGTGAGTGAGGTGAGGTGAGCCTGTTGGTAAACGGACCAATCGTGACTGCCAACATGCTCATGTTGAACGCGGGTTCAAATCCCAAGGCACACCTTTTACTTTTCGAAGTCTACGCAACGAATCACTATGAATTTTAAAGGTGAAGGAAAACATCGTGAGGAAACCTTGCATACTATAGCAAATTTGTGCGAATTATTATGATATATAAAGGCCGCCAACCCGGACTATGCCAGCGTGGTCTTGAAGGCCTAACCATTCTCAATCGTACTCTCGATTGTAGAGGAGGCCCGTGGCCTGCAATGGGCTGTTACAGTAAAAATGTAACAATTGGTCTTAGACTATACGATTAAATAACAGATGAGCATTTGTTCGAACCTTTGTACATACTATAAAAAATAAATACTTTTCTTTAAAATCATGAATTTTATGGGAATAGATAAACAAAAAAATTGAGTGAACTTATTTCATTAGTATTGTTACTGTGCTATAAATATCTGTACAATAACTATGATGATAATAATGATTTCTCAAGCCAAAAGAAACATGTAGATTGTTTATTCAAACCAAGAATTTCACGTGCCACAGTAAATACAGACAGCTACTAAATGAATGAAAATTTTGAAGAACCGCCACAAGTAAATCCAGGGGTAGTTTTGTAAGTTCACCAAACCACTCTAAGTTACCAAAGCTTAAATCGAGGATAATTGACGCCTGTGCTTCGCAGCGAAATGTATGTGGGATTGTTTTATTTGCTAAAATCACTTAAAAAGGATGACAGTAACATATTAACCATATTAGAGATATTTTTTTAAAATGTTGTGTGCTTAAACACTTATTCAATGTGAATGATGACTTCGCACTTTACGTTAGCTCTCTGATTTCCGTCATTCTGTGATCGACCTTCGAATGTATTTTTTCATACGGCCATTAGTATTCTATAGAATCCCGCATTATATATGATGAGGATTCAGCATCACCATATTCATCCATAAGTAGATCACTTTCTCTCCCTCTTTCTTCAGCGATAGGAAGTCCACTGCTGAACATAGGCCTCCCCCAAGGATCTCCACATTGACCTGTTGAAAACGGGCTCGGGCCTACATCCAGTGACTTCTAGCAACCTAAACCAGTTCGTCTGTCCGCCTTCCAAGCAGGCGTCAGCACTTAAAAAGATAAGTACCAAACTTTTTTGGTGATGAAATGAGTATTATTTCACTAATCACTGCCTTAAATTAAAAACTGATAACACGTACTTCTGAATACTTAACAAAGTACCTAATTCAAATTGAAAATATTGTTACGTTGTCCGAGTGGAGCCTCATATGGCGCAATTATTGAAAGTAATCCCAAAAGAATTAATGACTCTGTATTATAGTATAAAAAAATAAAATACAGTAACATAAAATACTGCTTCCGTCTCTCTGCACTATTCTAAGGTGGACTGGGACAAAATGCCCTGTACACAAAATGTACTATATAAATTTGCAGCGGCGTGCACAGGATTATAACACTGGGTATGCGGCGGAGTACTCGGTCACAAAAACATTTTCTTTTATAGTTTTTTAGCATAGCCACAGCCCCGCGACGGATCTCTAAGTCGAAAACCATGCCAACATAACAAGTCTTAGATGTACTATTCATGTCCATCTTCTACGGCAACGCAGACAAAACAGCGATCCACTGGCGGCGTAAAGGGGGGGCGGAGGGGGCGGTCCGCCCCGGGTACCAAGTACCAAGGGGTGACAAAGACACCCACAGAAAGTATACCTTTATCCAGAAATATCTACCAACCCTTGTATCTAGCTATTTGTATACTAATAGTATATTTGGAAGTTTATCGCAATTGTATATCTTCTTTTTTAATATAATGTCTCATGCTCTAACTACAGCTACAGCTAGCTGGGCCTCGCAGTGGATAAATTTTAGATTACCGCTTGCACGAGTCTAGGAGCCATTTGCAGGGGCCCACATAACATTTCATGACGTGGAGGTCTCTATCAGTTCCTGGTGAAGTATGTTAGAGTTGTCTTGTATAGTCGGTGGAATGTTCATGTCCATTTCAAAAGCCTGAGATCGAAACTAGTCAAGGCAGCAGACGCATTATCTAGCCTAGGGCTTGCCAAACAAAGCGTCACGACTCCCTGGGGCGTCGCAGTATTGTCCCAGGGGCGATCGAGTCGAGTGAGCCAAACTGGAGCCCCGTTTTGGGAAGCTATGCTCAGAAAAGCAAGCCCATTCTTCCCATTATCAGCTAACCAAAAGTAAAATAAATATATCTGTTCTTTTTTTCTTTATTTTCTAATTAAAATGATATGTCAAATTAAGAGTTTTTCTGATAATCTGTTATTAGGGGCTGATCTGAGGGAATCGTAAAAAAATCATAATTTCGTATGGGAATGTCTGTCTATGTCTGAACAGTACAAATAACTTCGGGAAGTCCTGGTCTAACCAACTCAACTTCGAAAATTCCGGCACCCCTCACCAGAGGCTGTATGCGGGAGTTGTGCGATCGATGGCTTTTTACGGTTTCTTTTTATACTTATATCATAGGTAGCAGACGACCATACGGTTCCACGTTATGGTAAGTGATCGCCGTCGACCATGAACATTTGTAACACCATGGGGCATAGAGATGCGTTGCGATCTTTAAGACGAGAATACGTTATTTTCTTGAAGGTGGCCAGGTCGTATTTGTTCGGAAATGTTGTTTTTGGCAATTGGATCTCGAGATTTGTTGTACGTACAAGAAAATGTCGGGAGAAAGGTACTAAAGTGGTATTTGGAGGTTTGCCGCTTTGTCCGTTGGTGAAACTCAGCAGCAGAGAAAATTCCGAACATCGGACAGAACTCTATCGTCGATGATCGACCTGCCCGACGTTGAAATCGGCCGAATGGGAAAAGTTGGTAATGGGATGCCCCTGCCCAAAGATGAGTGCAATGTTCCAAGTGGGGCTGAACCTGCCTTATAACATTGCAGACCCAACGCGATATAATGCCTCGTCGAGCATACCAAGCTTCTTTGAGGCTAATTCGAACATATTCTGTTTCGGTTGATTCTCTGAACAGACTGTGCTGTTCTCTCGAGTGGTGGCGTAGCGGATGATCATTTTCAAGGAATATCGTACGATCTCCCAAGGTGCCGCCTGTTTTCTGGCTGGTTTCCTTCCCTGGGACGATGACGCCAAAGCCCTTTCGTCGTCGGTTTATTACTAGCGACTGGAATCGTCATATCAAGGGGAACCACCAGCCTTTAGAGAGATATACATTGGCCGTCTTGGAGGAGTGGTACCCTAGGATAGACAATCATCCCAGTGCTGGTGAGTAGACCAATCTGGCAACGCGTCCTTTTTTTACCAACAGGCCGAATAGGCGCCAAGGCACGTTGCGACCTATCTGATACTTGCTCTATCGGGGCACGGTTGCTTCGTTAGATATATGTGGCGGGTGGTGAGAATGAAACCGATGTGTGTCATCATTGTGAAAATAACACACTCTTTCGGAGTGCCCACTGTGGGGTGACGAGCGCAGAATAGTCTATGCAGCCGCCAGAGTAGACCTCTCGCTCTCGGGTGTGATGCCCTCCATGGTCGAGATTCGCAGGGCTTGGCAAGCAATGCTCTCGTACTGCGAGAACGTAATGTCGAAGAAGAAGAGCACGAAACAGGATCCCGAAGTGAACGAGCCCGCTCGCCGCCACCTGCACAAAAGGGTTGCCTGGCGACAAATGGCTGAACTGCTGCGGCGCCTCTACCCTATCGTAGGGTATAAGAATTTCGCCACGGTATTTCCTAATCGTCATAAGAGGCAACATTATACTGGGCTAGGCATACGGTGCAGGGGGCGGTGCGTCCTTACCTACGTAGACGACCTGAATATCTTTAACCGGCGCGGCGTCCTGAAACAGCACCCTTTAAAAGAAGAACCAGCAATGATTTTCTATAGGACGCTGAGGCAGTCATCGATCATGCGCTTTTCGTCTTGTGATCTCTGCGGCCGCTCATAATGCGTGTGACGGTCATCCAAGGGATTATTTAGTCGGTATGTTAGCGAAGCTTTTATGAGGGACCCGGCTCGGACTAAACATCCGTAACGTGCCAGGCTGGAAGGCCAGTGACACTAGCATACAGTTCCAACCGCCTCCGGGGCACCGAAACGAGAGCATAATAGCTTTCCTCCGATAAAAGTCAGATTTCATATGTGCACGATATGTCCGGTGTAGGCTTGTTTAATATTGGGTGTTATATTTTGTATAGGGGTGCTCAATGCAAAACCGTCCCGGGTGCCAACCTACCTTACGCCGCCACTGCAGCGATCGATCGTCGCGGCGGAAGAAATTCTAAGTAAAATAAAAAAAACTCACCTAGTCAGCTTTCAATTTTCACATACTCAAGGTTCCGGTTAGTTGAGATTACTACACCTATCCCGATGTAAATAAACGCAAGATTTCGGCCACCTCATTAATTCATTTGATAAACATACATTTTTAACACAAACCTCGCAATCAAATAACATTTAAAAAAATAAACAAACACACTAGTAAAAGCAAATGACTACAATTAATATCGAAACTTAGTAATAAACTGTTAAATGTACATACTTTCAAATGTTAAAATGAAAAATCCGTTAAGAAATCTATTTTTTTTTACAAACATACTAGTATAAAATAGTAAACAATGCAAAAACTATGGCAAAAACTCATAAAAAAGCAAACTGGCCCCCGCAAAACACAAAACATTTCTATTTAAACAAATAAAACCTTACTAACCAAAAATGCATAATGTGCATAGGTGATTTATTAGATTCCAGCCTATTAATTTTACTCGTATTATAGGCAACGAACATTTACGATTACTCCCGACAACTGCCGAACTCCCGAGGCCTGCCGCAGGAGTCGCGGCTTTCAATATTCATGGGTGTGTGCGTTTGCGACTGTGCACGGACACCAAAATTACTACACACATGTAAACAAATGTCATGCGGGACGCGGCGGCATGACTTGGTTGATTAGGTACATTATTTTGCTTTGCAGCGCCTCTTGCTTTTCGCGTGGCAACCATAATGTTCGCGTGATTGCAAATAGGTGCTATTTATAAAATATTAGGCGTTTTTAAATTATTATATTTTGTTTATTTATTTATTTACTATAAATTAGTCATCTCAAACGTACGAACGTTATAATAAAATATCTGTGAATGGCAAGTAAAGCACTGCATTTCTGCCTACAAGGAGTGCACGCCCCTGTAAATTTGTACAAAGTGTTAAATAATTAAATTAAATAAACTCCACAGCCAAATGCATAGTCCTGACCCCACACTAAGATCGACTCATGGACCATGGTTATCAGTAAATAACAAAGATTTATCGGTCTCACAAACACCTAAACCCGAATATGAGCTATCTATCTTTTGACCGATTTACTATGCCTTATTATGTATTCAGTCTAGCCTCTTATCATAATTTGCGATAAAGAATAAGTTGTCTTTACAATTACCCACATGAGATAGCGATAGCTGGAATGAGATAGCTGGATCAATTGATAATATTATTTATGACCTTCATGTTTGTGATAGTAAGATATAGTATCTGTATCAGCCCATATACGTCCCACTGCAGGGCACGGGCCTCCTCTACAATCGAGAGTACGATTGAGAGTGGTTAGGCCATATAGTCCACCACGCTGGCCTAGTGCGGGTTGGCGGACTTACATACCATATAAATTTTATAAATCGCTATGGTATGCAGGTTTCCTCACGATGTTTTCCTTCACCGTTTTAGATAAGAAGATATAGTGAACATAATATATTATATCATCGATGGAAGAAATAATCCAAAATTGATAAAATATGTTATGTAATTATGAAGTGTGCATTTTTTTAATGCAATGAATGGCGAGACGAGTATGCCGTTCGCCTGATGGTAAGCGATACGACCGCTCATGAACAGTAGCAAAACCAAACAACACCTTGAATTACAATCTGATGGGGACGAGCCTATTGCCATAACATATTCCTAACACCGGGCTGATATACATCCAACAGTCACATACATAGTTCTGACCCCACATTAAGATCAAATAACTCCATTAATTATACCAACCTGATTGTATTTAGATATACAGACACAGATACAGATACACAACACTTTCTTTATTTTATTTATTAAAGGTCATCCAATGGTAGGTAATTACATTGTTACTTATGTCAAATACACTTACAAGTTGGTAACATGCTAAATGTGCTGCAGCAGCCTGCATGCGTCAAAACATGCATTGAATATCAAATTACTATTGAACAGCACATAACATAAAAAAACAAAAGTACTAGAAAAACCCTAAATAGTGAACATCTGGCGGGTTTATTGGCAAGAGCGATCTCTTCCAGACAACCATATAGCAATAGAGTAGAACATTATAAAAAATTAAAAGTGGGTGTTTCTTGTGTATGCGTAACTTATAATAATACTTATTAGTAGAAAAATATTTAAAAAAGGAAACATGTTCGGGCATCATCATTTTATATGTAGGTAGGCTACAAAACTATGGACTCGGGAGTGGCGTTGCGCTACCCGTCACTTCGGCACTCTGTCGGCCATAACAAACATCTCGGCGTGTGATATTTCTTACTGTACCCCTTGGGTGTGACATCGAGGCTCCATGTGTTAGTGAATCATCCAGCAAACGGCAGTGGATATCCAGGTTAGTGGTCTCCTCATATGACTTGATGTTAAATGTCCGGATAATAGGAATACCGACCGCGAACACAACTTGATTGCGTAAACAATTATACCGGGTATATCAAGACTGCTACCGAAAACGAAGCCGGGTGATAGTTTAAGCGACTTCAGACACAATGCAACAAAAAAAGTTGTAAAAAAAAGCGACAATTTTTTTTTGTTATTTTTTTCCTATGTCCATATTTGGGTGGTAAATACATTTTTTCCTAAAATAATAGTGTATATCCTTTTATTTATAAACACTCTAAGGTATAAAAGAGTTTAAATTATTATTTTAGCAAAAACTATGAATTTACCACCAAAAATTGACGATATTTAAAAAATCGTAAAAAATAATTGTCGCGTTTCTATGCGAAATTTTAATTGCATTGTGTTTGTAGCCACTAAAACTGCCACCCGGCTTCGTTTTCGGTAGTAGTCTTGAGATACCCTGTATGTTTTGTATACACATATGTATATACAAATATTAAACTAATACATATGTAATAGTATTTCATACATAACAAGATCAATAAAATATAATCCAGACAAAGAACTACGTATGAGATAATTTGGAATGAAAATTATTTTATATGTTATTTCTGAAGACGTTCAGCGAAGGCACCTGTCGAATTATCAATGGTAACGTGTTCCACAAACGAACAGCCGGAACGGTAAAAGATTCATATGACATATGCATAATAAGAGTTCAAAACGCACTACATATTAGGTACGTCAACAACTGAATCAATTTACCTATCGACTTATTATTTAAAGGTTCTAAAAACTAGGGACATCAACAAAAAAGATTATAATTGTACGCAGATCTACCCTAGACTTTTCGTAAAATAATATTTTTACAGGAACCACGCAACATACACTTAATGTGGATCAGCTGAGCGTGTGTTTACGACACAATAAAGAGGATGTGTCAACTTATACATTTTCTTTAGCGAGCGAGAGTAATTTTCTAAGGTAGATAACTTTTCATATATTAAACATTTTAAATTATGTAGTAGGTGAAACAAGAAGGCATGTTTTATACGAAATTACTTATGTGGTCTTGAGATATTTATTTTACAATTTCTTGGAAAATAGAATCTAAAGAGATTAAGGAATTATTGTTGAAGCATGACTTATATTATGATTGTTATCTTTTTATTCCTAAATTAGTTAACCAATATTTTGTGATATTTTGTTTACACGTTATCAGAGCTTCAAAAGACGACATAGATTATCTGTGACGTCGAAAAAAATCTGTATCCGAATAAAAAAAATGATTTATAATTTGAATTGCTTTGTATGCCGCCAACAACATAAAATAATTAGCAAAACGTAAGCTAGGGTTACACAGAAACATATACCTGACAGTTTTGCCTGTTCAGTTGAATGTTACACGTATACTGGAGCGTGGATTTTCATAACTGTTCAGGTTTCTACCCCTGTCAGTCCCCTAAAAGATAATAATAATTATTATTAATTATTATTATTTAGCATACCTAGGCCGAAAATGTATAGGCAAACTTTTCAGGTATATCCTAGTATATTAGGATAGTTTTACATCAATAAGAACACGGATAAAATCTAGTAAATCATAAGCTCTTTCAAGCACTCATTCAAGTATCGAAATCTTCTTATAATTACTAATCGCCGTCTAGACAAGAGAAGTGAGCAATACCAATAATAATATATTTGTTGATATAATTTGAAAATATAACTCCAGGGGCTTTAAATTTTCAATAATGAAAATATATCCCGTGTATAAAAGATTATAAATAATAAATAATAATAATAATAAATAACACCCAACAGTCACATACATAGTCCTGACCCCACACTAAGATCGAGTCTTGTGTCGTGGGTATCAGGAACTACGAGAGACTTTTCGGTCTCACAAACACCCAGACCCGGAAGAAATATTTGTGGGCCACACAAACAAAAGATTATGTAATTTCAATAACTTATTTTAATTCATCTGCCATTTGAAGAAAAAAAAATTAACTAGGTTATCATGAATTTAATCATCACAATTTAATCATAAATTTTGACAGCCTCCGTGGCGCAGATGGTTAGACGTCGGTTCGGAACGACATTCCGCAGGTTCGATTCACGAAGTGAAACAAACATTTCGGTGAACCACAGGTATTTGTTTCGGGTCTGGGTGTTTGTGAGACCGAAAAGTCTTTCGTAGTTCCTGATACCCACGACACAAGACTTGATCTTAGTGCGGGATCAGGACTATATATATCTACATGGACTATGTATGTATGTAAATGTTGGGGGTATTAATTTTTTTATTATTTTTATAATATAGTACCTAATCTAAGGGATAAAATAAATCCTCCCAGCTAAGCATAAAGCGAAAGACCAACTGCGAATCTATTAATTGTACACAAATTTCTAAAGAGTATAGGTATGAAGAAGTCACTATCCATGGCGATTTCACACAAATCCAATGTCTATAAGCCGAGTAACTCTTTGAACATAAGTCCATATCAGATGAATAGTTTTTCACGAACGATTAAGTATCAATGACTGAAGGCCTTTGTGTTGGAACTCTTATAAAACAAAGGGATAGTATATTAAAAGGATTGGAATATACCTTTAAATGTACAAAAATATATACATAGCAAGGTTTTTGTGTAGGCTCATAATTAAAAGCCAACAATTATACACTCTTCGCTTAATTTGTTCCTTTTATTTCTTTTTGTGTGACCTTATTCCATACATAAACGCGGTTATGGCAACATGACTCGTAGTTTGTTGCAGACTTATAATTTTACGATCACTCTTTTTCTGGGCATAATTATTGTAGGGAATAACCTTCTTATATGTATAGCTAACTTAAGAAAAAAATATATACTTACCTTCAAAGTTCCTGAAAAGCTCTCATTGCTACGTTCTCACCGTGTTTTTCTTCACTATACTGGGTATCTCAAGACTGCTACCGAAAACAAAGCCGGGTGGTAGTTTCTGTGACTTCAGACACAATGCAACAGAAAAAAAATCCGAAAAGAAGCGAATATTTTTTTTGGTTATTTTTTTGACTATATTTGGGTGGTAAATACATTTTTTCCTAAAATAATAGTGTATACCCTTTTATTTATAAATTAATCTGAGGTATAAAAGATTTTAACCACCCAAAGATATTTAAAAAATCATAAAAAATAATTATCGCATTACTTTGCGAAATTTTTAATTGCATTGTGTTTGTAGTCACTAAAACTACCAGCCGGCTTCGTTTTAGGTAGCAGTTTTGAGATACCCAGTATGTGTAAATGATAACTAATATTATTCCTCTGAATACCAACGGAAATCCAAAAATTCAGTACAGTTTGTCACTTTAACCTTAGACTGCCGATTTTACTCATTTTCGAGTTCGATCTTTTTGCAACCGAGCTACATATCACCTATTTTATTTTAATCTAGGACTACAGAAAATTGAAATTGAAGCTGTGATATTTTATATATAGAAGTTCTAAATTATCAAGATACTCATGTTACTTTATACCATCGCACAAACGGATTACTTTTTATACTGTTGTATTTGACAGGTTAAGTTCGACACAAAGATAAATTTAAATAGCTTCTGTCATTTTGTAAGTAAGCAATTTAAAACGTATAATTATGTTCAAAACAGCTTGCGTTTTATATCTAATACTTAGATAACAATTTATTTTTAAATGATTAATTTGAGTCAAAGTAGTTTGTTCATCGAGCATGTTTAAGACATTTGTGCATAGTTTTGAGAATTTTTACTAATTATACGAGTACATACATACATAAACTCACGCCTTGTTCCCAGAAGGGGTAGACAGAGGTGCCAGGGCACCCACATTTCGCCTTGTATGTTCCGTCCCACAATGTGATAGGTGGCGAGCCTATCGCCATATCGGGCACAAATACCTGACTCTGAGCTGATACTGAATAGAAAAATCCAATATCACTTGGGCCAACCCGGGATTCGAACCCGAGACCTCAGCTTTGTAACCGTACCGTAGTACAACTACGCCATCGAGACAGTCTTTACTAATTATTATCGTGTAAATTAAAATAAATTTAAACATTAAGCATTAAGAATTAATTAATTATGCCTATAAATTTAGTACTTTGTAACTATTTAAATATTCAAACATGCATGTTTTTTATCCAAGAGTGTAAAAAATAAAAAAAATATGTTGATTTGTGTAGATTATAGAAAAGTATAACATTTACAGATATTGTAATACGATCATTGTGATACAAACCTAATTAATGCAAAGAAGAAGTCCAGTACTGATCATAGGCTTTCCGGCAGAAAATAAACAAGCAGTCTAGACAGAGATGTAGGTGGATGTAGTTAAAAATTAAATGACATCATTACGAAGCCCATCAAAACTCACGTAAAAGAGAGGGAAATACACCCGTCTCGCTCCACCGTCATAACATGTTGCGGGAGTAATGTGAGGTCTCTCATATTGCCTTTTATGTCTCAAATGAGCGGTGACTGAATATGAATGAACGGCGCCAACTTGTTAGCAGTGATAGGGTTGCTATTTGCATTCAATTTTCATTCATATAATGATTTCATCGTCATATTTGCGAGCAGTGAAGCCTATTTAGTAATTACGGTATTTTGAGTATGTATCTCGAATACGTGCCGAGCATAACGCCATCAAAAGCGAACATTTCACACAAATTGTATTGCCCTTAGAACCGTTACAAACTAGGATCGCATCACATGTCCATAAAATTATCAAAAGGTATTAAAGGAAACTAAAATTTCACACAAAACACATAATATGATGTTTACTGGTCCGTTCCCACTCGATAAGTCCTGTAGCAAAAATTACATATAACAGCTATCTCTAATACAGTATCACTTATCTGGGGGCGCGGCCGAGCCCCCTCCAAGTCGAGCTATAGGCCGTAACATCCTTTTCTCGAAGCAATTCAGACCATTTTCAACCCCCTATAACTTCGTTGTGGCTAAAGCATGAAGCCTGAATTTTCAGTTACTAAGCAGGCATTGTGTAAACACGGTATATTTAAAATTTCATTTAATTTGAACCAGTAGTTTAAGAATTATAACTTGTCAAACTTTCGTAATTTTGTCACTCACTGACTGACTGACCGATCATCAAAAGTCTAAGGCACTTCTAGCAGACATAGAACCTTCAAATTTAGAATATAATTAGTGTTTAGTGTCTAAAGTAAGGGAAAATTCAAACATTTCATAATTTGTGTCTAGTTTTCTAGATAGACCAACTGCGTGAATAACTTTGTAATCCCATATAAATGTATTGGATTACAAAGTTACATTTGCAGTTAATGAATCATTGTACCCGTATATAATGGAATAATAGTTGTAGATAGATATCTATATACATGAGGCATAACATGAGGGGATATAGAGAGGGAAATGGTGTATTCAGCCCATGAAACTGTACAACATTCCTCTAGAAAAACATGACGAAGAAAAACTTGCAAATAAATAGATTAAATAACTCGAAAATATCAATCAATTACAATGAAAGAAAGAACATTAATAATCAAATCCGCTATATTTGTGATAATTTGATACCTACAAAAATAAGAAAAATCCATAAGACAGAGGCTTTAAGAAAAATCGTTAGTGATATTCTAGAAGTAAGAAGTACCGAAAAGGAAAAAAGTAGGACTCTACAAAAAGACGTGAGATCCCATCAAAAACATCCTGTAAAAAAATTCCAAGTCTCGCAGCTCAAGGTTTCTACCGCAAAAAGTTGTGAGATGCATGTAATACCAAGTCGATTAATTTATTTAGTCCTTAAGGGACCTTCTATATAAAGTTATTACGTTAGTTATTACCATATCAATATTAAAAATTCTTTACGTTTTAAATAAATAGATCGACTTGGCCAGCAGCATTATGTATAAATTGTACGATTCATTATGTTTTCATGCGATGGCCAAGTCGATCCATTTATTTAAAACGTAAAGAATTTTTAATATTGATATGGTAATAACTAACGTAATAACTTTATATAGAAGGTCCCTTAAGGACTAAATAAATTAATCGACTTGGTATTACATGCATCTCACAACTTTTTGCGGTAGAAACCTTGAGCTGCGAGACTTGGAATTTTTTTACAGGATGTTTTTGATGGGATTTATAAATCCACATTAAAGATAAATTTAAATAATACGAAGCTAAAAAAGTTAAGTTCTATGAAATAATTATTCATGCCGCGCCGAGCATTCTAGGCACGTGCTATATTCGGCAAGAAATAATATGTGACCTACGTGAATTCACAAAAATCAGACAAAACGGTACAAAATTACGCAAATTTTGAATACGAAAAAACTTGCTTTCTTTTTTAGTGTATAGAGAAACGGAACGGGAAAATTTTATTTTTATCCCGTGTTTCTGAGAATATTTCGGTGAGGTGTTTCTGAAATAAATAATAACACGATATGTCTGGAGGCCGCATTTGCATGGTACAGAATTGGAAGGGATGTTTTTCATACATATATTTCTTATCGCTTGTATTTCTGATAGTATGGCTGAGATGGTACTAATGCCAACCATAGTTCTTCGCTTGATTCCCCTCCCAAGATGTTTTATGGGATTCTATTCGAATCATCATCACTATCGTCAATTTGTATAAACATTGGATTGTATCATGTATGTGTTTCTCAGTAAGTGCTTTTGTGTGATCTTATGAGAAATAAATTACTCTTAAAATTTATCATTCTCATTCCAGCCACGCGTAGTCCACTAAGACTTCCCCTAAGAATCGCCACATCGACCTGTTGGAAGCCATCTGCATCCAGCGACTTCCTGCAACCTTAGCCAGGTCATTCGTCTACCTTGTTTGTTCGGATAGCCGACATTTATTTTCGGGCATGTTCGCCTGATAGATACCGCCGCTCATGGATGTGACAACCCTGATGTCTGACCACCTGTAAATATAACATGAGTTCAAAAGTTGGATTTGGCCACTGCACTGCATTCGTGCGGTGAAAATGATTAGTCAGAGGTTGACACTTTAGTATCAAAGTTTGGAAGTGTTTGTATCTATGAATTCCCTGATGGATGGCGAAATAACTGACTTCAGTCATCAAAGTGGTCATTGCACTATTCGAGGACGCTACTAAATTGTAATGCACTGGATGTTTTTGAAAATAGCTATTGAGACTGTTGTAGACAACATAATAATGCTGTTTCATAATGTTTACTACACTGGAATTGGTGTTTAATTTTTTTCAACACACACTGATAGCAGTTTGAAAATTTCAATACTCCGAAAAGTCGGAGGTGTGCCGTGTGATTTTTTTTTTGTGTGTCAATCCACGCACTAAAACGGCGAAGAAAAACATAGTGAGGAAACCTGCATACCATAATATGAAATCCTATGGTATGTAAAGTCCGCCAACCCGCACTAGGCCAGTGGTGGGACTATATGGCCTAAACCCTCTCAATCGTAGTCTCGATTGTGGAGGCCCGTTCCCTACAGTGGGATGTATATGTATCTGTATCAGCCCATATACGGCCCACTGCAGGGCACGGGCCTCCTCTACAATCGACAGTACGATTGAGAGTGGTTAGGCCATATGGTCCACGACGCTGGACTAGTGCGGGTTGGCGGACTTACATACCATAGAATTTTTTATAAATCGCTATGGTATGCAGGTTTCCTCACGATGTTTTCCTTCACCGTTTTAGTGCGTGAAGATTGACTATCAATACTTACATGACTCCGAAAAGTCAGAGGTGTGCCCTGGGATTCGAACCCGCGACCACCGTGAATATGTTGGCAGTCGCGTCTATTCCGTTTACCAACAGGCCACCACGCACTTACTTACTTGGGATGTATATGTGCTGATACAGACAAGGGTAGTATGTATGCATTGAACACACACATACATACATCACTTAACACCGTTAATCACCTATGCTTTTGAGCAGATTCGGATAAATTTATCGAAATAATATTTCTATCGAATGATAACACCCACTCGACAAGATTTTGATTGCGCTGCATGTATCAGACTCACTTATCATGCTCATAATAGAAATATTTTTTAGCCGGCGAGGAATATAAAATCATGAGTCGGTATAGTTATTCTATCAAATAGTACATAATCGCCTGTTACATTTAATACGTTTTTTTATTCTTCCTTTCAAATGTAGTTTGGCTCCACCGTTTCATCAGTGATTTTTTCAACGTCATGTAGTATGCTGACGGTAACAGTCAAAGGTAGGTAGATATTGTTTAGTTGCTAGATGTAGGTCTCTCATATATTGTGTGAGGCTGCTTGGGTAGCAACCACCGTAATGTCTATTTCTCTCGTCAATCAGTAATGTAAATATACTATTTCAGTTCCAGTTTGAAGGCCATTGCAGCCAGAGTAACTACTGAACATATTGAGAGCTAAGTTCTTATCTCTCACAATGGCGAGCACAGTGGAATGCTAAGCATTGCTTTGTAATTCAGGGTATTGGTTGGTTTTGCTTCTGTTCAGGAGGAGTCATATCGCTTACTATCTGTGAACGGAATGTTCGTCTCACTATTCATAGCAATAAATACTTTTTTCTAAGCGGCAGGTTTCTGTCTGGTGTTTTGGAGAACGATACAGAAATTTAATATTCGTTTGAACAATAGTTTTCTTGCCACAGGTGCAGGCACCTCGTAGTATCAGTATAAGTCAAAAGACGTCATGGTCCTTCCGACTGGATATTGCACGGTTAAAATGGCTTCTGGAATCCCTTTAAGCGAGACTCCGTGGCATTTACACTTCACTTTGAACGGACATTTCTAAAAGCTGAAATATTACGCTAAACGTTTAATTCTTGTAAGCATGGCTTTTATGAAAAACGATGTTGATCTTTGTAATATTCCTATATTATAAAAATTTTCAAATTTGTAATAAATCATGAATATTTGATGTACTATAAAAATATTGATATTTATTTAATAACAAAAAATCTTTGTCAACAAACTTCAAAGAAAGAGGAGGTTCTCAATTCGTTGCTTTTGACGTGACAACGTCTTAAATTAGGTTGCGGCTGGGAGTCACTTATGAAAAAGTGTAACGCCCGGTAACGTAACGGTGCGCGCGCAGCACTAGAGAATTATTTTTCAGTTTCACCCACTTTTTCCAAAATTGTCCCATAGCCCCCCCCTGCCTTCCCCCACCCTTATTCCGAAATAGTGCCTATTATTTTAAATATATATTCATTTTAACAATGAATTACTAAATCAAAAAATATTCCACATTTAACTTCATACGTTTCCAAGTTTAATATACAGTCGCCACTCGATCTTACTTGGCTGTGTCAAGCTGTCGCTTCAAGCCACCACGGGGCATTATCCTACACAATTACGTAGACGTAGGCTAGAGCCTAGGTTGTTAAGTGGCTCTAAAAACCGTCCTTAATGTTGTAATGCGAAAATGAGCTTGTTGTTCTTCTTTCAAGTGGCAATGGAGGGATGGTTGGACATGATTTTTTGGATGGTATCTAAACCGTATCCGTACCGTATCTGCCAATATACGTCCCAATGCAGGGCACGGGCCTACTCCCCAATGAAGAATACGATAGAGAGTGATTAGGCCATATAGTCCACCACGCTGTGCGGGTTGGCAAACGTTTACATACCAGAGAAATTCATGCAAATCGCTAGGACCTGCAAGATTCTTCAGGATGTTCCCTTTACAGTATACGTGGGCATCAATACTAATCAGGCTCGAGATTGAGCAGGCTCAGAAATTACTGGACCGATTTGATAAATTATTTCACCATTAGAATCCAAGATTATCCATGATGAACAGACGCGATAGAACATTTTGAAAAAGTGTATATCTGCACCCAAACTGGGCCGCTAGTAAGTTATATGCTTAAAATTATTGTGTTATATTAAATTAGTTATCAAATTATATTACCTACCTCAATTTTGAGCTTAAGCCTGCTTTGAGCTTAAACGATTGAAACAGATTGATATGTTGGTCTACTAAGCTAACTTAGTGAGCAATGATAGGTATTACATAATTTAAAAATTTTGGTATGATAGATTTTAAAATTCTAACCTACAAGTATGCTATTGAAAAAAAAATGTAATATACGACATTAATAAATAATAGCGATGTCATTAAACAAAGTTAGTTGTAAATAATTTTAATCGAAAACCCTGCTATAAATTATTACACAAAAGCAACGGTTGTGTGATCTATGTATGGAATTTTTTGCCAGTCTAGAACGCGGTCTCTCATAAATTTGGGCAATTTGCGAGGTTGTGTCAAATGTATGCATTGGACCCTTTAGAAGTTTATCAGCCCATACGTTAGGTTAATGGGCAGCTGTCCTACAAAACGACATTTAGTAGTAATGTATGTATCTAATAAAGAATCGGGCTCATCAAGTGATGGGGCGAAAAGTAATTCTAATATATTATTCTATGTACATACACATACATACATAAACTCACGCCTTTTTCTCAGAAGTAGTGGGCAAAAATGCCACACCTACAATTTGCCATGTATGTTCTGTCCTATTATGTGATAGAGGGCGATACCTATCGCCATATCGGGCACAAATTTCTAACTCAGGGCTGATAATGAATAGAAAAGTCTAATAACACTTTGCCTGACCCAGGATTCGAAACCGAAACCTCAGCTTTGTAACCGTACCGTAGCACAATTACGCCACCGAGGCAGCAGAAATTAGTCTCAGTAATATAGCAGTTAAGGTTGCGGTAAGTAACTGGATGCAGAAAATTGCCATCAAATCTTTAGGTGAGGACTATGTCCAGCAGTAGACTTCCTGCGGCTGCAGAGTGGGAGACAGATGGTATGTAATTTTTTTTAATACTTTAAGATTCAGCAATTACATAAAGTGTATTAATGATTTTGTGGCAGCTTGGGCTACAAATTATGACTTTGATGACTTGGATTCCAAATAGAATTCAGCTTATAATGCGGTGTATGATTAAGACCTTGCATATGACAGCCTCCAAGGCGCATTTGCTAAGACGCCGTCTGTGAAACGAGAGGCCACGGAATTCATTCCCGCACCGATACAAATATTTGTGTGAAATACAGGTATTTGTTTCGGGTCTGGATGTTGGATCTGAAAAGTCCCCGAAGTTCCTGATACCCACGACACAAAACTTGATCTTAGGGTAGAGTCAGGACCATGTATGTGACTGCTGAGTGTTAAGGTACAATTAATAATCAGATGATTTTCCGACAGTCTAAACTTAATCAGTAATTTTATATCCGCCATAATCTTTCGCGCAGGGAGTTACACAAATGTATTAGCCAAAGTAATTCCATCAACAGTGAACTATTTAAAACTCTGGTTTTATTAATTTAAAATCTTGTTGCGTTATGGATGAGTATAGTTTTAGATTCAGTTGTTGAACTAAATATACGAAAATTAACACATACTTTCTAGATAGACACTGTTTTGATACATCTGAACCAACCTAAGGAATTTAGCACCAAAAAACTATATTTTTTTTAATTCAATGCATGACACCTTTTTTTTGTTGGACTGTGTAATGAAAAAAAAACGGATTAGAAAAGGATAGGAACAATTACTCGTCACATGTATTCTTAGCTGCAGTAAGTAGCAATTATTCTGTATTTAACAGCATGAATAATGCGCATTTCGATATCTCAATTGAAGTATTAAAAAAAGGACCAACAAATTTATACGAAAACATAATTATCATTAATTATACTACCCACTTCAGTGTCAACATTACAATTTAATCTAGCAAAATTTTAATTCTGACAATTTTAAAATGTCGCGCTGCACGTTTGCCCGTTGCTTGTTTCAAATGTTATTAGCGATGTGATGTGAGTTTTACTATTATTCAATTTGTATTATTTATACTTATAATTTGACACTGTTTTTTTAAAAAGCACATTAAAATAATTATGCTTAATAACACCTTTATTGAACGAACTGAGTTTGAATGTCACCTGTATACGGTGGATGTAGTAGTGCCAGTAAAAAATTAAATGATATTATTACGAAACCCATCAAAACTCATGTAAAAGAGAGGGATATACACTTGTCTCGCTCCTCCGTCATAACACTTTGCGGGAGTAATGTGAAGTCTCTTACTTTGCCTTTTATGTTTCATAACTAACTAACTACTGCATTTGTAAAGTAATATAGAAACCAAACTTCACGTGAATCTACCACGCATAAAATACGGCCCAAGCCAAGCCAAACATCCCACCATTGTAAACATAGGCTCACAAACTAATAAACATAAAACTAAATAGGAAAAACATGTGAAGGCGCCAATTAATTAGGTACTCGCTCCCCGGGCATAAGTTTGCCGCGGCGGTACAAACTTTGTTTGCTCCCCGTAATGAATGCGACCGCGGCACTTGTTTTGCGTCCGTACGTACACAGATTCGGGTGACCATATTTACTGGTGGTGGTAGGATATTCGTCTCCACACGAATTATACAGATACGACCTGGCAACCTTCAAAAAACGAGCGTATTCCCACCTCAAAGGCCGGTAACGCATCTCCATGCCCTATGGTGTTGCAGATGTCCATGGGCGGCGGTGTTCACTTACCATCAGGTGAACCGCATGCTCGTTTGCCCCCTATAATATAATAATAACAAAAAAAATGAATTCAGTAATGCAAAGGTGTAATTGTGAAACATTTTGTTATATGTCTCTCTGTAGAACAAACAGTAGAAATATCATGTATAGAGTCAGAGCAGTTTATCATTGTCAGTGTATACAGACCTCCTTTGGCATCATATGACAGTTTTGAATGTATAATTGAAGATGCATTGAGGAAATTAACTAAATCAAATAAGAGATTGCTGGTGTGTGGAGACTTTAATATTAATTTATTAGAAAATACATCAATGACTGTAAAGTTGAAGAATCTATTTTTGTCATTTGACTTGGTAAACCTTTTTTCAGAACCAACTAGGATAACTAATATCAGTGCTACCTGCATAGATAATGTGTTCACTGATATAGTGCCTATAAATAGTTCTATTATTAATAAATTACACTCTGATCACTGTGGACAACTTGTCACATTTAGCAGTCAGTTCCAAACACAATACATTGAAAAACTTACTGTTGTTCCGGTAACTAAGGCCCGGTTAGAAAAGTTAAGAAAAAATATATCTAATAAATTTACTACAATTGTAAAGGGTAATGACCCTAATAAGTTATACAACTTTGTATTCAATACATTTTGTGAAGAATTCAAGTCAATTTTTGCTTCCAGGTCCGTTTCCAGTGACAAAAAAACATGTTTTGACAGTTGGGCTACTATCGGTATACATCGAAGTAGGGAAAAACTATATAATCTTTACCATGAAAGAACTTATAACCATAGTCAGGATTTTAAAACATATGTAAAAAATTATTCAAAAATATTTAAACAAGTTTGTCTTTAAAGCGAAATCAATGTATGTAAGTAACAAAATAAAAAGCTCCAAAAATAAAATAAAAATGACTTGGAGTGTGATTAATAAAGAAACTGGTAGGGCTAAACCTCGGAACACAGAGTTTAGCTTAAATATTAATAATCAAAATATTACATCTAATGTAGAAGTAGCTAGGATTTTTGAGAATTTCTTCTCAGATGTACCAGTTTCTATAACAAAAAGTTTAAACTCATCCCCTGCCATAGCAGAAAAGTTACTACAAGAAAATGTGACTGGAGGCAGAGATTCATTTGAATTCCATTGCGTTGACAGTATGGATGTAATAAAAATATTTAAATGCATTAATATTAAAAACACTTGTGACCTCTGGAGAATTTCAACAAAAATACTAAACTCTGTAATACCAGTCTTGGCTCCCCAGTTAGCTGTAATTTTTAATGCTTGTATAAACAGTGGTCTATTTCCTGATAATATGAAGTTGAGTAAAGTTATACCTCTTTTAAAATCTGGTAGTTCAGAGGACCCCTCTAATTATAGACCTATTTCAGTACTACCTTCATTTAGCAAAATTTTTGAAAAACTTATGCTTTCACAACTTCAAACTTATTTTTCAAAAAATAAAATACTTCATGGTAAACAATTTGGTTTCACGCGGGGTCGCTCCACAACAGACGCTGGTGTGGAGCTCATAAGTAACATATTTGATGCTTGGGAGAACTCACAGGATGCCTTAAGTGTATTCTGTGATCTATCCAAAGCGTTTGATTGTGTTCACCATGATATACTTATCAGGAAATTGAGCCACTACGGAATTAATGGTATTGCTCTTGAATTATGCAAATCATATTTGAGTAATAGGGTCCAAAGTGTAGATGTCAACGGAATAAGATCTCCTGGGTCTGCCGTTACTATGGGAGTTCCGCAGGGCTCGATTCTTGGACCCTTTCTCTTTTTAATTTATATTAATGGCTTACCTTTTTTTATAAGGGACAACTGTGAGGTAGTGTTGTTTGCTGACGATACTTCATTAATATTTAAAGTAAATCGACGTAATCCTGATATTGACGACGTAAACAACACCCTCTCAAAAATAATACATTGGTTTAGCATTAACAATTTGTTATTAAATAGCCAAAAAACGAAATGTATAAGGTTTGTGACACCTAATGTCAAAAAAGTTAATGCTAACATTAATTTGAATGGGGATGAGTTGAGCCTTGTATACTATGGATACAACAAAGTTTTTAGGAATTACATTAGATCCCAAACTTCAATGGGGTTCTCACATAGTAGCTCTAGCTAAAAAGCTGAGCGCCGCAGTCTTTGCGGTGGGTAAGATTCGCCAATTGACTGATGTTGATACAGCTCGATTGGTATATTTTGCCTACTTTCATAGTCTGATGAGTTATGGAATTTTACTGTGGGGTGGTGCTGCTGACATTAATACCATCTTTGTTCTCCAAAAGCGAGCTATAAGGTCAATTTATTCGCTGGGGTCCAGATATTCTCTTAGAGAAAAGTTTAAAGATATAAATATAATGACAGTAGCATCACAGTACATTTTTGAAAATTTAATTTATGTCCATAGAAATAAAGAAACTTTTCTTAAGATTAGCGATATTCACAACAAAAATACTACGAATAAGAATAATCTAGCTACTCTTAAGACCAGACTCCACAAGATCAGCAAATCTTTTAAGGGTTACTGTATACACTTTTATAACAAAGTTCCCAGTCATATTAAAGCCTTATCTATTACAAAATTCAAAGCTACTATCAAGCAAAAATTATGCAATATATCAAAAATATTTATTGTAAATTTACAACATATTATTATTAAACTGCTCTCATTTAAACCAACTTGTAAATTTTGTAATAATTCACTACATTGTAAACTGGTTTTAAAAAGAGCAACACTAGAGTTTCTTGCCCGTTCTTCTCTAGTGAAAACCGCTTTCCGAACCGGGTGGTAGATAAAAAAAATGACTGAATCTAAATGATGTTGAACATTTTAATGGATTCAATAAATTATTTTCATTTTTCATTTCATTTTATATTTGCATGTCTCATTATTAGCGGTTGCTGATGTTTAGATTTTTTGACTTACGGTATCTAGATTTAATAAAAAAATATCGTATCAATTTCCCGGACACTCATTCTATAGCCGACATGGCTACATCACTCGCTGTCATATTTTCAGAAAAATACATTTTACTAACTGTGAGTTAGAAAGGAGTAGTGGCATCTCTGCATGCATATATCTTTAGAGATACTTACATTAGTTTATTTATGGAACTAATTTACTTGAAGGTATTTTAATAAAATGTATCACTAGGAATCTTTTTAAGGACATACCAAATAATTATTTTTAGTTTTTAATTGAATGCAGTATGCACTGTTGCTGAAAATATCCTTAATTTTTCCCACATCATGGTCACCACAGATGGGATTACTTTAAAATGTATATAAGTTCCGGTTAGCCGTCTCTATAACGGTATATTGTGTGTACCTGAGAGATATTTCGGTTAAATTGTGTAACTTTGGTCCACGCTGCATAGGCCGCGTTGGCTTTAAACTGAGCTTTGTTTTGGCTTCTATTATTAATTATATGTATTTACCTCTGGCAAATTTTGTGGAGGCCCGCAACTAGCAGTGGTGTGTAGATATCATGTGGAAATTGCAATGTGAATATTATGGAGAATTTTATTCATATTATTAAAGCATAATTTTACTTGAACATTTTGGGATTTTTGTTTTAATAGAATTCCATACATTTATACTACGCTGGTGTATTCTCAGTACATTGTATTTACCAGATACACAACGCCCTTAAAACTCAATACTGCCATATATACTGATTGCATCAGCATACAAGTCAGGACGGCATTATAACGACCAACGAGTGATTATCATCTCTGTACTCTGTACTCTGACCACACTTCATATAACATCAGATTGTACCCATATTTTTGAAGTGCGTCGTGGCCTGTTGGCAAACGCACCAGACGTGGCTGCCAACATGTTCAAGGTGGTCACGGGTTCGAATCACAGGACACACATTTGACTTTTCGGAGTCATGTGTGTATTGATAGTCAATTACCACGCACTAGAACGGTGAAGGAAAACATCGTGAGGAAACCTGCACATAATAGCGATTTGTAAGAATTTGTATGGTATATAAAGTCCCCCAATCCGCACTAGGACAGCGTGGTGGACTATATGGCCTAACCATTATCAGTCGTACTCTCGATTATATAGAAGTCCCATGCCATGCAGTGGGACGCATATGGGCTGATACAGAGGCCATTTTATCCTTTCCTGGCACGGGTTGGCTAACTTTTAGATACCATACATATTCTTTCAATTCGCTATGGTACGCAGGTTTCCTTACGATGTATTCCGAGCATATGCCCTGGAAATTGAACCCACGATCAAAGTGAATATGTTAGCAGCTACGTCTAGTCTATTACCAACAGGCCACCACGCACTTAGAACAGAAACAAGACTGTCCAAAATATATACCTACCTATAGATGTACACATACTTTTTCATACTGATTCCTTACAAATATACTCGTGTATCTATAGTCGTATTTAATCTTTCGTACACCTCATGGTACTCCAAAACTGTCGTTCCCTCTTATCCATCCTAATCCTACAACCAACCAGGTCGTCTGTAGGAGATCGCCTCGAGCGTAAAGACCGCCTTTTGTACGTATTGTTTTTTCTCTCTTATTTCTTTTTTGTAATAAAATAAATATCTTATATTAAACCTTACTTTAAGGCAATAATCAATATTCAAATACATGCTTAGTAATATACAGTAGGCTTACAATGTATTCCACCCCGCGCTCTATTAAGTCCCTACTTGTTATCCCAATACCATGTCTTACTATGCTGACTGTACCAATATTTGGGCAAATATTTGGCGTGTTTCTCTTTTCCTTCGTATATTTGTTGACTTTGCTATTAGATATGTGCCCAGTTTATTTAACAGCTTCACTCAAGAAGTCTCAACTGATTTAAAGAAGATGATCTGCTTCATAGATTTCAAATTGATCTAGACCTATTTTACAAGAAATATGTCAATCGACTTCATTTTAAAATAAATTTGTAGGTGTGTTTTTATATTAAACATCACTGAAAAAGTGATGAAAATGAGCTACCCTACAAATTACCGCAACCGAATTGTTTATCCAGCAATTTAATAATCAATATCCATCATGATTATAAAACACATACGACCTTATTCAAAGACAATTTTAAAACTTATTTTAGTTATCAAATGCTTTGTCCTTTTCGAATGAGTTTTAAATTCAGTTTGAGCGAAAAAGACAACAGGTCAATGTAGAGATCCTTGAGGAGCCTATGTTTAGCCGTGGGCTTCCTGTGGCTGAAGAGAGATAGAAGAAAACAAAATATTCAAAGAATTACAAATTACTCAAAGAAGGTTTAAAACTGACTATGAATAATGCCGATAAAGTCTCATAATCGCGTATCACCAATACGCATATCACGATTTAAACATCATGTAATAAGAGAAATATTTTATTTACCATAATCGTTCACTTTAAATTCTTTCCGATGTGCTCACTAGATCTCGCACTATCATAACTCACGATTTACTCCGCGCCAATCGGGAGGCATTCATATCTCCGAGAGAAAATCCACCTATCGTTTTATTCCTTCCTGTGCATGAACTGAAAGCACTCTGCTTAAGTGGAGGCAGATATTTTCTTTTACTATTTTGATCATAGGTACAATTTAGTTTTTGTGTGAGCATGTAGTTTTCATCATATTTAACGAGTTTTGCTTCAAGAAAACTGTATTGGATTGACTGGTTATGTAAATGTTGTAGGAATATATTGGATAGGATCAAAGATTAGCCACTAGAATAAAACATAATAGCAGCAAATGAAATATAAATAAATAGTGAATTAAAGACATTTTTAACAGGGAAAAACAATATAAAAAATTTGAAAATAACTGAATTGTCGTTGATAAAAATGATGTACGGCCCAATAATGGTAAAGGCCACTGAGACGTAAAATACTAAAAAGAAAATGCAGCCTAGTAAACAGAACAACATAGATAGCATAGATAGTCTTTAAGGCTCAGTTGCACCAACTAACTTTGCCAATACCTTTGCCTATGAAAATGCCATCGCCATACATTTGAGATGTTTTTGACCTTGCGAATGTATGGAATTGACAGTTTCAAGGGCAAAGGTATTGGCAAAGTTAGTCTGTGCAATTGAGCCTAAGTATAAAAAATTAAAACACGTACACATAAAGACGCATAAATAACAAACATAGTTACTATGGAACATAATAATATTGTAACGAAAATGAAAAAGTCTAAATACAGTATAAACGCAACAATGTTGAATCCCAATATCTTATTGTTTCAATCGAACCGAATATTTACGAAGCATAAATAAATATAAAATAGGGAAAAGCAATTCTTGCTCAAAGCACTATCCAAATATTGCATGCAACAAAATTTAAAGCCAAATATTTTTATACAAATTACAGAATTTGCATATAGGTAGAAACGAGAAATATTTTGTTTACTTTGTTACATGTGCAAAATGAAAAATCCTTTGAAAAAAAAACGTACCAGTCTTTGATATATATACTACAACGTCTATTTTCTCGCCAAACAGCTATGTAAATGCACTGGTGTGTTCAGGTATGAAGGGCATTGTAGCCAAAATAGCTTCTTACTGGAAATATTAAGACTTAATATCTAGTCTCAGGATGGTGAGTGCAGTGGACTGCCAAGCATTGCTTTGTGATTCATGGTGTTTGGTTTTGCTACTGTCCATGAGCGGTCGTATCGCTTTCATTCAAGTGAATTGTATGCTCATCTTACAGTGGATTCCCGCGTGTGTGTGCACAGGATCTTAGTAAAGCGAGAGCGAAGAATATGTTACTGCGTAGGTATGACAGAGACAGAAACAAAAAGAGTGCTAGGATATAATTCATTTTTGTTACAATCATTTTTTTTGTAGTGCCCCCTTTAGTATGATACCTCAATGTGATTTTACCGACAGAACAGATGTTCAACTGTTCTGTGATTTCACTTATGACTTTCCAAACTTTTTTTAAATATTCTTCTATAGTCGCAAAATAAGGAAATAATTTTTCCCAGCGCCAGAATCTCATACAAAAAAGTATGCCGGCCCAAGAGTAAACATGTAAGAAACCATCGAAGCGCTACATCTGTGTTGACAGATTGCTCGAGGAACACAACTTTCCGCTTTCTCACGCAAATCCGATGCCGTGCCACATTTTCAGGCATATGCTTTCATATTCTGTTTCGAATTTAACGTATTATATTTAAAAAAAAAGAAAAGATAAATATTTCCTTTTGATTTTTTTCTTTTCATCTGCAATAAGTTCTAATTTTTTAAATAGTATTTAAGAGTTAAAAGACACCGTGAAAGAATATAATCTAGAAGGAAAACAGCGTTTTCAAATTTTTAATTAGGACATATAAGTAACAGAATGACCTAAATTGTCCCTTAAGATAATTAATTAACTATATCATATCGGGAATACTGCACAGAGATATCCAAATTTATTTTCATATGATTAATGAACTCAATCAACCATAAAGGACCCTACTCCACTATAGTCGAAAGTATACGGGGTTATACAGGGTATATCAAGACTGCTACCGAAAACGAAGCCGGGTGGTAGTTTAAGCGACTTCAGACACAATGCAACAGAAAAAGTTGCAAAAAAAAGCGCCAATTTTTTTTTTGTTATTTTTTTCCTATGGCCTTATTTGGGTGGTAAATACATTTTTTCCTAAAATAATAGTATATACTCTTTTATTTATAAATACTCTAAGGTATAAAAGAGTTTAAATTATTATTTTAGCAAAAACTATGGATTTACCACCCAAAAATGACGATATTAAAAAATCATAAAAAATAATTGTCGCGTTTCTAGGCGAAATTTTTAATTGCATTGTGTTTGTAGCCACTAAAACTACCACCCGGCTTCGTTTTCGGTAGCAGTCTTGAGATACCCGGTATAATTAGATAAATTGGGTGATGAAGATAATATAGAATGTGCTGAGTTCTCCGAATATGGAACAAATATTTGCGGATCGACTAAACATTCGGGCCTTCGGGAACATACATCTTAAAGGACGTATGTGTATTCTCAATATAAAGCTACGGCGATTGAATTACAAATGTAGGTCACATAAGAAACGAATCTATACATATTACTATTATATATAGGTATATATAAGTTCGAAAGCCTTGAGAAAATAAATTCGCTGCTTTTCACAATTTCCAAAAAATAACACACTTGCATAATATGAATAATTTATAACAGAAAGCACGTAAATAACATAACGAAAACATACAACAATTTAAAATCATTTTAAGGCTGGAATAACATTAATCCAGCCAACAATCAGTCCTGCCTAGTTCACACGCTCACACCGTACGCAAATGACAAAATTAAAAATGCAAAAACCGCGAACATTACATCACGTATGAAGAAAAAGAATCCCCGAATGATTTAAAGCTTGGAGAATTCGCGGCGTCCTAATTCAATCCCGGCTTGGTATACTTTGTATACAGCAAACCGTATCCGACATTTAGTTTGAAAATAAAAAGCTGAAATACGACAGAACGGATTGCACATAACCCGCCAGTCTGTCGGGATTTACCTCAGCTCGGTTTTTGCGCGGGCGCAATTCACACCGAAGTGTAACGGCGTCATCAATAATTCTGGTGATTATTAAAAATTCTTCAGTTTTAACGCATGACTCCATTAATAAGTGATTTAAATAATCATAAGTAAAAGGTTAATATAGTTATAACATTATATTAGTTAATAAATTGGAAATTAAATTGATCTGCACTTTATGTAATAGTTTTTTATCGTAATCACAATAGCTTGAGTCATGATTTCAATAATTATAATATCCGAAGAACTAAGATCGCAATCCTTGCTTTTAATAAAATATATAACTTGAATTACCAAAACTGCTAGACTTGACGACGCCATATTATAATATTTTCCATGAATCTTCTAATAAAACACTGCATCGTTCACGGAGTATATTAAGTTAACCTTTAAAAATAACATCTTTTATAAATTCTTGAAAGTTGATATGCTTTTGCAACTCCGTTCTTGAGTTTGTAACTGAAACTTCCACGAAAAAAAAATAACTTTAGTGCACATTTAATTTTGATATTACGTCGCGGTATAACAGTCAACCTTCCTTATTCGCATGTAAATGTAGGAGTCATATTGAAATTCTAAGGATTCCAAGTGTAGGTAACTCCTTTTTGTAAGCGACTTCTTTGTGGTTCCGATGTTGATTCAGAACCAAGCAGTATATTACCGATGCGCCGCTCAATTTGGGTTAAAGTCTTTGCCACACAAAATGCTTACATTAGCGCCGGGTCAAGGCGCTACAACTTACCATCATCATGACTCTGAGTTTTGTTCACTTTCTCTCAGCACAATCCCTCTCTCTCTCTCTTTTTCTCCCCACTTCTTCAACTGTAAGAAGCCCATTTCTTAACAAGGGCTTTACCCAAAAATCTACACATCGACGTATTGGAAGCTTGCACCCAGCGAATTCTTATGAGACCTATGTTGTACTGAAATAGATTATGGGATATTTTTATGCTCTTAAGTTCTATTTGACAGTATTGTTTGTTATACCATTAATAACTTAATCGTGGATATAAAAAAAATATTGCTGAGTTCTCCGTTGATTTGATGTCAAACATAGAAACCGACTTCGCCAACATTTTTTGTTTGGATAGGCTTTTTGTAGGGTGTTGGCATAGAATTTAGATTAAAGTATCTCTTTTAATAATAAATTGGTAATTATATATAGCCTATTTAAAAAGCACCCATTGGATCCTCCGGTAAAAGTACCACTACAGAACATAAGATGGCGCTATATCATCTTGACGCGGCGACGTACGCTTTCTGTGTGACGAAACCTTCAACAAGGTATGCGATGGATCCCGTTGACTAAGCAGCCGGCTTTATTTCTTTTAAATTACCTTTGTGCTGGTATTTTGAGTGGGTCAAAATGTGTACGGCCTTTGCTTTAAATGCAACGTAAAATGTTAAAGTTTATTACATGCTCAAATAGTAAAGGTGTCATTTAGGTTCAAAATGGTTTCATTTAAATAATAGCAAGCGAAAATGCATGAGAGAATCCTAATATGGAGTGAAAACATACGTTTCTAACACTTTCTTTGCATCTTTTTACTAAATAATACATACATAAACTCACGCCTATACCTCTTTGGGGTAGGCAGAGACTATTGGGCGTCAAGTGCTACGGTCCTAACATACTTTTGTTGCTTCATTTACCATCATCAATCTATTCATACACGCTCAGAACTCATAGAAAATATTAATAATTATATTTTATTGATTAGTCACTTATTATTGAAATGTATTCTTTATTTCTTCAATAATAATAATTCCAAAAATTAGCACAGCAAGTTGCTGACATGTGGGATGTCGACTCAAGATGATTGTCCCGATTGTCGTTTGAGTATGAGCAGTCATGGGGCGCCGGAAAGCCTCGAACAACATCCACGGAGGCTCTCAAATAGCCTTCGGATCAAGAGTCAAATATAGCAGGCAAATAACTACTTAACCGATTATCATGAAACTTAGTACACATATTTTTTAAAGCATTAGAAGTAACATAGGAATAAAAGAACAATATATTTTTACAAACGATATAAGAAATGTTTAGGCAGTCAGAATTGAACATTTTGGTCGGTTTAGTAAATAATTTCAAAAGCCCGAGGATAATGATGATGTGTGGTACATATATACTGGTAGCATTTCCTGCATTTGATCACGTGCCGTATCCAGTTATACAGCTCAGTAATATGTGGAATGGCGCTTAAGGTTAGTCACGTTTGAAATGAATTATGGGTGACGTCGATAGCATGCATGCATCTCATATAGGGGCAAGACCGCATGGATTGCCTAGTTTGAATTTAATCTTCTTCTTCAATATTTACATACACCTGAGTAGCCGTGCAATAGATTAAGAATTACTACTGAATACTCCTATGAAGACTGCCTCAGTGGCGTATTTTATTACTCCTGCCTACCTCTTTTGGGAAAAAGGCTCCAATCTATGTATGTATGTATGTAAAAAGCGAATATTTTGATAAATAAATTATGCTATTTTATGAAAAGTTCACAGAAATTTTATGTCAGTGATCTAATGAGTTCTTTACATACACTTTTCATCCAACCATATTAAGCTGTTACAAGAATAAAAAAGCAGCTTTATATTTAATGAAGAAAAATAATGAAAAAAATCACGTCTCTTAACCAACCTAGTTGTACAACAAAAGGAGACGAATAATAGAACTCATGAGTACTAGAAAACAGCATTAAACAGCATTGAGGAAATTCTATTCATTGTAATTTTATTAACATCGCACCCGGCATTTTTCATTCAAACCGAGTTGGTTGCAAAGCGCCGGTCAGGCAACTTGCCTCACAACTTTTAAACTTTCATAAAACATCGATAAAAGAATAAAATGTTCGATATTCATGTAAAACGGGCGGGGATCAATGATTTTTCACGTTCAACGTTTCGAAACTAGTGGAAGAAGCATTATTCAAAGTTTTACATAATTCCCGATGGAACATTTAGATGCGGAAATCTACATGCATGTGTTGAAAACTGTTTATACCACTGCTCTCGGAGGGTTTAGGGAATTCTGAAAATATATTTAATGATATAATATCAGATATGACAGGCTCCATGGCGCCGCCTGTGAAACGAGAGGCCGCGGGTTCAATCCCCGCATCGAGAGAAATGTTTGTGCTGCCCACAAATATGTATGTCTTTCGGGTCTGGGTGTTCGTGAGACCGAAACGTCTCTTGTAGTTCCTGATACCCACGACACAAGACTCAATCTTAGTGTGGGGTCAAGACTTAGGATGCGACAGTTGGGTGTTATTTATATTTTAAGAATACTGGTAAATGCAGTGTCGTAATTCTATCCAAAAGGTGTACAGATGACCTTATAAAAATTAGAATGTCGTAGGATATAGGTTGCTTGATGCTTCAAATCGGTCATTTTGGAAAGTTCTAGAGAAAGTGTGTGTTCAACTTTGGACTTATTAAGATTAAGTAGAAGAAGAAATCACGAATGTACGTCTCATTGTAGACCCATACCTAGTCGAAGTTTAAGAGGTTAAGTCTTCATCCAATTCGCTGGCCCCGGGTAGTTAGTGTTCGCATACCTTTCAAATTCTTGCAGAGATTGCGCAGGTTTGCAGGTATATTTTCGATAATTTTCTTCCCATATGTGATTTTAGTATATCTAATTATCCTATCGCTTATACAAAATGCACTAAAATATCTGCTTCTATTCTGCGCTCTCTCTAACCTATGGCTGAGGAGAGAGAAATATAGAGAACCGGCGCAAATTCACATCTCAAGTATAACAGCATGTAAATACTTTGCAGATTCCCGCTCCCAATTAATTTAACTTCTAATTAAAAGCGCTCAACCAAAACAGAGTATAATAATAGCAGCTGCAAAATCCCACATGAAAACTACTTAATTGTTTATATTGAGTCACTTCACAAATATAACGTAATGAAATGTATTCGATGGATGCTAACTAAACTTTGTGAATCCTAAACAAATAAGTCATATAAACGGAGCTCTGTTTCGTAAACACCGCAAATGTGAAGAAAAACAACCAACAAATATTATGAAAGGGGTTGTATGAATGTAGGTGTACACTGGATTCGCTCATATTCAGGGAAATATCTTCCAGCACTACATAAATTGATACTAAGCGTTTGTTTAATAGGTAACGAACCTTATTTATTTATGTATACACTTTATTGCACACAAAAAAAAATACAAATAAAACAAAAATCACAATCATAAAAGTACAATTGGCGGTCTTATCGCTCAAAGGCAATGTCTTCCAGACAACCATGGGATGGATTTTATAAACGGATAAATAGAGGGCAGTCTTAAAGTGTAAAGAATAGGAGTTATGAAGGAAAAATATAAGAAATACAAATAATTACTAATTAATAATAAAAATATACATACATCAATACAAATAACTAGCGAAAGGTTATTGATCTGAGTTTATAAAATAGATCTCTGAATTTTCTGTCTCTCTTCGTCTACTGGCTTCGGTAAGTGATGGAACTGCATCCAACAAAACATGCCATAGAAACAAATGAAATATCCATCAATGTGGCAAAACATATCTTGCCAGTCCACGCAAAGCCTTTCAGATTGTATTCGATAGTAGATACTCAATACCCTTTTCTTTTTTCATCCTTATCCTTGTCCGATCTCCTTTCCGCTCTCCTTCCGATTTGAGAGGGAGTTATGGATATTCATGGGCGCCAGTGATCACTTACTTGCTTGTTTGCCGGACCAAATGTATAGAAAAAAAAATGTACCCGAAACCTAAAGCATCCAACCGCGTCAATGTCACGGGTTTTTAACAGCTTTGTTCCGTGATCACTATGCAGGCGAATTCTAATCACGACTAGCATTCTTCTTCTGCCTTTATCCCGGCCGCGGCCAGGGTAAGCCTTCCGGCAAATTCTTCTCCATTTCACCCGATCTTCGACATCCTCAATAGTACTCAACAGCACATATTTTTAAATCTAGCCTAAACAGTCTTTTTCTAGTCAGTTGAAGCTTGAAACCATGGCAGGCCTAGATAAAACGGCGGAAAAAATCGCTCCGACGTCATATTGGCAGTGTCTGCCGCAAAAATTCGAGGGAAAACCAATAAAATGAACGTAACCGATGGATGTCCGAAGTTTTTTCGAACCTTGACTGACCAAAAACTAGACCTTTCTCGCATGCCTTTGTTTTATTCGATGAAAATTGCGAAGTTCAGATTTAGAAATATTGATTCCGCATCAAATAAGGAAATAATAATATAGGTATGCCATTTTATTTACAACGCCAGAAATTATGTAACTCCACTTGTACTTATTGGGACTTTTAGATTATATTTTTAAGATACGCTATATCGAACAAAGTTTAAAGGAATATGATGGCACCATGGCAACGCGCCGGCTGGAATACAATTGGATTGAAAAAATAAAAGTGTATTATCTAATCAGATCTAAGAAGTATGTGCTCGTTATGAGAAACATTTCCTTATTATTATTTTAATAAAATATTTGAAGTAACAAAAGAATACACTCCGTTATTTCATAGAATTCCCTGCGATTTTTTTCTCAAACTTTATGAAACATTGCTCTAAGGCATCTAGTAGACTTGATGTGAAACTGCCCTATCGTTCATCGGCCGTCAGTTCTCTGCGCTGTATCCCGCCCACACCAATCCAAAGGGATTATTTTGCCGTCAAACAAATAACACTGACCTACTTATTGCCCATTTTTTCCTTTCAAAATATACCAAACATCAAGACCTTTAAAAATCATTTAAATCTCATAAATTATGCATGGCGAGAGAATAAAACGCCGAGTACAGGTGAAGACAAAATTCATTTTAATTTTAATCAGTGTATAACAAAAGCCATTAAACTCGCAACTTTTAAAGGATACCGAAGGTCCGTAAGAAGCTAATAAAAATAGTCTTGGCCCTGTCAAGTTTCTTATTAGGGATACTTTATGAATAATGCAAAACGGAAAAAATATAATGGAGCTGAATTTTTCGCATGAATATTTAGATGGATTGTTGTATGCTTTCTAGGTATTTATTAGAGAAATTAAGGTTTAGGATTCCTTTGGTATTTAAATGATAAACGACCTGTATCTCAAATATATAGTCCATAAATAACTTCATAAAACCAATTACTATCCTGCCACAAGCGTTTTGGTTTTTGGTCAGCTATCTCACTCACTTAATGAAACTTTACGGCATAAATGTCAGTTCACATTAGTTGTCATTAAATAGAGGTACCACCATCTATAGCATAGGTTTAAAAACTACAAAATAGCTCTATTTTATTGAATATCAGATAACTTCGCGCTATTTACATGCATAGAAAATAATATCTAACTACGCAAATTCATTTACATGGGTACATTTATAATACACATATACATACCTGAAATTGAGTACTATTTTATTTTATTTTTGTGTTTTGTTTAAGTTTTTAGTGTTCTTTAATTTGGTTAATTTGTCGCTTTTCCCAATTGTTATTATTATTATTAAATTATTATTATTTTTTAACGTTTTAATTCAAGTCTGATTAATGACTGAGCATCCGAACGTCACTTGGTCCTCGCATTGAAAATCAGCGCCGCGGTACTGCTTATGCATTACCGAAGCATTTAGCTGAATGCGAGGTCCATTGTTGGCGCAGTGATAATTATTTTTAGTGTTTGTGTCTCACTTGTGTTATCTATTTTGTTTGTATTTCTGTGTCACTGTCCAACAATAAATTCTTCTTTCTTTCTTTCTTTCTATTAATTTTTATTTAAAAAATCTCAAACGTTAGAAATAAGGAAGTACCCTATGAAATTTTGTTGACCTACAGCAGAGTATGTGCAGTGCTAAATTCTTGTTTGAAGGATACGATGTAGCCAACTAAAACGGTGAAGGAAAACATCGTGAGGAAACCTGCATACCATAGCGATTTATAAAATTTCTATGGTATGTAAGTCCGCCAACCCGCACTAGGCCAGCGTGGTGGACTATATGGCCTAACCACTCTCAATCGTACTCTCGATTGTAGAGGAGGCCCGTGTCCTGCAGTGGGACGTATATGGGCTGATACAGATACAGATACAGACAGATGTAGCCAAAGTAACTAATAGGCATATTGAGACTTATCATGTTATATCTCAGACTGTGACATCACGGTTGTCACAAGTTTATTATTGTATTCGATGAGTATGTACATATTCATATGTTACTGACATATTGAGACTTAGCATCTTCCGTCTAAAGATAGCGAGCGCAGTGGAATACCTAGCATTACTTTGTAATTCACGATGTTGTTTGGTCTTGCTTCTGTCCAGAAGCGGTTGTATCGGTTACCATCAGGTGAAGGGTAGGTTCGTCTCGCCATTCATTGCAATAAAATGTGTTGGCAATGTAAATAGGAACCGTATATTTGATTTCCATTTCCGCACCGCCAATACACTTTGAAAGGTCTGAATTCCTCTACTTTTACCTGGAATTATATTGACCGTCATACTGGATCTATGTGAAGCAACTTAAAGTAGAAGAACATAAGAAGTAATAGTCTTATGGCTAAAGACCGACTTGACCATCGCATGAAAACATAACGTATCGTACAATTTATGCATAATGCTACTGACCAAGTCGATCTATTTATTTACAACGTAAAGAATTTTTAATATTGATATGATAATAACTTACGTAATAACTTTATACAGAACGTCCCTTAATCAAGGACTAAATAAATTAATCGACTTGGTATTACATGGATCTCACAACTTTTTGCGGTAGAAAAACTGAGCTGCGAGACTTGGAATTTTTTTACAGGATGTTTTTGATGGGATCTCGCGTCTTTTTGTAGAGTCCTACTTTATTCCTTTTCGGTACTTTTTATTTCTAGAATATATATAATGATTTTTCTTAAAGCTTCTGTCTTATGGTTTTTTCTTATTTTTGTAGGTATCAATTTATCACAAATATAGCGGATTTTATGATTAGTGTTCTTTCTTTCATGGTGATTGTTTTCGAGCTATTTAGTCTATTTATTTGCAAGGTTATCTTTGTCATGTTTTCTAGAGGAATGTTGTACAGTTTAATGGGCTGAATACACCCTTTCCCTCTTTATACCCCCCTCCTGTTATGCCTCATATATAATATATATAGATACGAATCTACAACTATTATTCCATTATATACGGGTACAACGAATAATTAACTGCAAATGTATCTTTGTAATCCTATACATTTGTATGAGATTACAAAGTTATTCACGCAGTTGGTGTATCTAGAAAACTAGTCAGAAATTATGAAATGTTTGAATTTTTCCTTACTTTAAACACTAAACACTAATTATATTCTAAATTTGAAGGTTCTATGTCTGCTAGAAGTGTCTTAGACTTTTGATGATCGGTCAGTCAGTCAGTGAGTGACAAAATTGCGAAAGTTTGACAAGTTATAATTCTTAAACTACTGGTTCAAATTGAATGAAATTTTAAATATACCGTGTTTACACAATGCCTAATTAGTAACTGAAAATTCAGGCTTCTTGCTTTAACCACAACGAAGTTATGGAGGGTTGAAAATGGTCTGAATTGCTTCGAGAAAAGGATGGTACGACTGTGCCGCTTTTTAGCTCGACTTGGAGGGGGCACTGCCGTGCCCCCAGATAATCAATTTGAATCCACACAGCCTAGAAAATGAAATTATACGTACATTACAAATCTAAATATTTTTGATATTTTTATAATAATACCTTTTGCTAAACAAAGGAAGTTTCCAGTAGAGATAGTATAAAATATTATTTGAAAATAGAACACATTGATGCAACTGTAAAAATCCTATGGAACAAATTTTACCACTGTACGTTTTTACCTGAACTAGGCCTTCCTTCATCCAACTATTCCCTCTCGCTAATTTCTCTATAGCTACTAACTAATTATACTAACTAATTCAATCAATTCACCGTTCATATATTCAACTTACACTTTAATCATGTTTGATAAAAAACAAACACGGTCAAATTTGTGCCACCTATTCATTCGTATCTAGTGTTTAGCTGTCATTGAAATATTGGTTGAATCAGTTTGTTCGCTTCGTGTTTCACGGTATGATAATGTTCTACTTTACTATGCATGGACTGTGCCGCAGTTGCTCCAAGCGTTAGATCCACGTTTGTTATTCTTTTATGAGTTAATGTATAGCGATACTGCGGTGCTTTTGGATTGGTAGTTGGTCTATCGTTGTTGGTATAGCTGTTAGCTTTTACGGATGTTTAGATGTGTTGGTATCTATTTACAACATTGTACATAATGAAACTGCTACTGATGACTAATGAATTCATTACTCCGCCACTATTCTCCAGCCGGGTAATGGCAGAATATCAGTGTTTGCTCGTGTGAGTGAACGTATGCTGAGTCATCACCCTTTTGTTCTACTGCAACACATATGCTGTTACACTTTTTTTTTTTATTAGATATTTGTAATATTAGTATTTGTAATAGATTTGTATTTTAGTTTTGTATCAGTGTATGTGTACTTTAATGAACAAATAAAGGTTTTTCTATTCTATTCTATTCTATACATCCATCGTCAACTTACCACATTTCTAATATCATAGTTGACCAACTCTACACATAGATACCGATTGTATTTCTGCTAAATGTTCCTGCTATATATTAACCGATATGTTTTTGATCGATGCTATTATTAAACGTTAAAATAACAGACCAGTTTTTCCCCTCAAACTCGAGGTTACACACCCCAAAGAAGATGGAGATAAAACAATTTTATTTCACTGTCGAACCCGATATATCCCAAACTGTTCCCGCGGGACCTCTTCCGAATGCCTCATACGATGTGGCAGATTAAAATAATAACAAAATTTATACTCTCCAGGGCGTCGAACTCTCACATCCAGACTTTTCTAGCCATTTAAATTTGAAAAGAAATGTTTGATACATTTTTAGACAAGTATGGTTTTGAATTGAAATTATTCAGCGAAATATTCAAAATTATTTCGGAAAGTTTGATCTGGAAACGTAATTAATTAAGTTTGGCTCGACTTTGTCACTTGGGTATAGAAAAATATTCGGAATTTCAGCTCGTGATATTTTCTAAAATAATATTTTGTTCATGATTCAAATTTCAAGGAGAAAACGACGTAGTATTTAGAAGCTAAATAAGTGGAGGGTTAAAAAAAAAAAAAAATATGCCTTTATTGCTGGTATAAAACAAAGTAGAGTAATATTTAAACATAAAGCAGCAATGTAAATTATACATCGGCAATCGGTTTTTCTTCCTCAGCTTGTCTTTCGACAAAGGCCTCCTCTAGAGACTTCCATTTCCCCCTATCTCTCGCTACACGAGTCCAAAATGGACCAGCGATCTGCTTAAGATCATCTTCCCATCGTTTACACTGCCTTCCTCTGTTTCGTTTCCCATCCCTAGGATACCATTGTGTAATAACTTTTGTCCATTTTTCTTTTTCCTCTCTTATCATATGTCCCGTCCACTTCCATTTCAATGTTTTCCACACTGTAGTAACATTTTTAAATTGTGTCTTTATTTTTATGTTCTGTAATCGTATTTTATCTTTTCTTTTAATCCCAATTAGGCTTCTTTCTATATTATTTTGACATATTTTTACCTTGTTAATCAATTGTTCTGTGAGAGCCCACGTCTGACATCCATAAGTTAGACATGGTAAAATGCATGTATTGTAAACTTTCCTTTTTATTGTCATCGGCATTTGTTTGTTTTTCATGATCTCACTAAGGGACCAGAATCTTTTCCAGGTATTTGAAATTCTTCTGTCAATTTCTTTCTGAATTAAATGTTTGGTAGACATTATTTGACCCAAATATGTATAATCATCTACATATTCTACCACGTCGTTGTAAATTTTTATTTCATCCTTTTTAAAGGAATTTGTGAATATTTTCGTTTTGGACGTGTTCATTAATAATCCTGCTTTAGCGCTTTCTTCTGCTAATTGTTGTAACATTTTCTTTAGTATTATTGGACATTCCGAAAATAGTACCAAGTCGTCAGCGAAGCGTAGATGGGTTAAATTATCTCCATTTATGTTTATGCCATATTGAGTCCAGTCCATGTTCCGAAATATTATCTCTAATACGGCTGAAAATATTTTGGGGGATATAGGATCGCCTTGGCGCACTCCTCTTTGTATCGAAAATTCTTCTCCAGTCGTTTCCATTTTTACTTGTGCCGTACTTTTGCAGTAGATATTTTTAATTATTCTTATGTATTTTTCCTTGACTCCTTGTATCGTTAAAGCTTACCATATGTAATGATGTTTGTTATGGCTCTTATAGTTTCTTCTATAAGGATTGTCGGCACAGGTTCTAGATCTGGATATGATAGTTCGTACTCATTTGGTGTTTCATTTTCTTTTTGTCCATGATACAGGTTTTTGTAATATTCTGTGGCAATATTCATTATTTCGGGTCTTTTAGTCGTTCGTTCTCCACCTTTGTTTTTCATATTCGGCATCCACGATTTCATTTCACATAATTCTTTTATTGCCTTCTTTATTCCACCAGTATTTTTAATATATTTTTCAAGTGTATGATGTCTCTTGCTTCTTCTATCTTTCCTGATTTGTTCATTTATCTTTTTACTTAATTTAGATTTTTTTCTTTTTGTAATTATATTTTTGCTTAGCTTTAATAATGCCTTTCTTTGTTGTAATAACTGTTTTGTTTCATTAGAAGTTTCTTGTTTTTCGATCTTGTTTATAAGACTCGTTTCCTTTTTAAGTATGTCGATGACATTGTCGTATTTTTCTTCTATCGATATATTATATTCAGTCCCTTCTTTCAATTTAAATGCTTCCGATAGATTGTTTAAAAGTGTTGCGTTATTGCCTACATACGTAACAGGAGTATATTTGTTTTGAAATTTCCTAGTTTTCTTTATATGCTTCCCCGTTAATGTCGCTCTAACCATTCTATGATCTGAATTGAAGTTTAAGTTACATAAAACAGAGACATTTTTGAAAAGCCTGATGTTATTGGTCATAATAAAGTCAATTTCGTTTTTAAACATTCCGTTTGGTGAAATCCATGTCCACTTTTTACTTTGTTTTCTATTAAAGAAACTATTAAGTATGCTTAATTTGTTTTGCATTGCAAAGTTTACAATCCTTGAACCATTTTTACTTCGTCTTCCAATTCCATATTTTCCTATTGTGAATTCCTCGCCTGTCTTTCTTCCTCCTATTTTTCCGTTAAAATCGCCCATGACAATAATATTTCTATTAGCGCTTTCAATAGTGGTTTGTAGTAATGTGTAAAAATTTTCGATTTTAATTATATCCTCTTTATTATCTGTTTCTGTGGGATAATATGCTTGGATAATAGACCACATTTCATCTCTATGTCTATGTAGGGGTAATTTTATATTTAAAATAGCTATTCTTTCTGAAATTCCTTTAATTTCGTGTATTTTGTCAATAAGGTTTCTTTTGATCAGAAATCCGACTCCATATAACCCTGGAGTTTCGCCTTTGTAGTGGAGCACGTACTTTCCATAGTCTTCAATTTCTTCTCCTAATCTTCTCATCTCGCATATTCCAATGATATCCCATTTAACTTCTTCAATTGCTAATTCTTGTTCTCGTATCTTTTCGGGTGTTCTGAGTGATCTTGCATTGAAGGTAGCTACGTAAATATCTGTTGCATTTATGGACGTTTTATTCGCTTTTATCTCTAGAGGGTCGTGGTCTTGTTCCCCCACGATGACCAGTCGGCTTGGGGGAGGGTATTCTGTTTTATTTTGTTCTATTCTTGCGCATTTTTTTTGAGTTTTCCGCTTGCCGATTCCTAATTGCTACTTCGTCGAGTTGATGCTTGATAAAGAGTTCGATCTGTTTCGCATAGTATCAAATGCGTTAGCTCTATTAGAATTGGATATTTTTGACTGATATTTTTTTGTTTGAACGTTCATTTGCGGGGATGTGGATTCGGGCCTTTTTCTTTTTTCCGAACTTCCTGCATTTTCTTTCACGATAAGTTTGTCGTATTTCAAGTATGCGATTTTTCCTTTACTTCTTTCTTCCATTAACTTCTCTTTTAAAGCCTTTCTCTTCTCCAATACTTCCTTAGTATAATCTTCGGTAACAAAAATAGTTTTAAACTGTTTCTTATTTTTTAAGATTTCATGTTTCATCCAATTGTTAACAAAAGAGATTAGTACAGGTCTAGGTTTTTCTCCATTGGAATGTCCAATGTGGAAGATTTTGTTGACATCACTCCCTTCTAACGTTATGTTCAAATCGGATTTACATCTATCGCTAAAAAATTGTATTAAGTCTGAAGTAGTAATTTCCTTTTCTAGAAGGCCAAAGACAATTATGTTATTTTCCTTCCTGTCTATTTTCAGATACTCGACTTCTTTTTGGATATTATCTATTTTAGTTCTTAGATTTTTATTTTCTTCTATCAACGTTTTTAATTTTTCATCCATCTTTTTCATTATGTTATTAGTAATAGAGTCAGTCAACTTGGAGTTTTGGTTAGCCATCTCCAATTTCATCTGCTCAAATAAAATTTGAAACTGCCCTTCCATTTTAGTGTTGTGAATACTTTTCTGTTTCTTTTTTAATAATTAAATGACTGATTTATTGAAACTCTGACGTTGGTAGTAGTTTTTGCTTTCTTCTGACTGGCAACACTGATGTGAATATAAAGTCTATGTTATATGTATAGAGCCACAAAGTTATCTGGCCCGGTGGCCAAAAATGGAAACAAAGACGTCATTTGAAATTGACAATTTACCTGCCACTCACTGACATAACCGCCATTGGTTCTTTACTCAATGTATTTAAGTTTCCTGCATTATTAAAAAATAGTGAAAAATGCCGAAAACTTTAAAAAGTGACGCTAGGAACGTTAGACTCCAGGTATTCAATTTTACGAAGGAAGATAAGCGTCTTCAGACACCTATAATACCCTTCGAAAAAAATTATCAACGCGTAGCTGCCACCACAGCCTTGTGTTGTCAGCTTTTCAAAATAAATTCCACGTAAACAGAATTTTGTACGTACTAGTAAAATAGGTGTAAGCACATATCATAACACGCTGGCCTAGTGCCAACCCGCACTAGGCCAGCGTGGTGGACAATATGGCCTAACCACTCTCAATCGTACTGTCGATTGTAGAGTAGGCCCGTGCCCTGCAGTGGGACGTATATGGGCTGATACTGATACTGATACTGACATATCATAAACTAAAATGTATCTTTACGTGCGTGGTGGCCTGTTGGTAAATGGACCTAACGCGGCTGCCAACATGTTTACGGTGGTTGTGGGCTCGAATCCCAGGTCACAAATCTGACTTTTCGGAGTCATGTGTGTATTGATAGTCAATAAATACGAACTAAAACGGTGGAGGAATACATAGTGAGGAAACCTGCATATCATAGCGATTTATAAGATTATCTATGGTATGTAAGTCCACCAGCCCACTTTAGGCCAGCATGGTGGACTATATGGCCTATGATATGGCCTAACCAACACTCTCGATTGTAGAATAGGGCAGTTCCCAACAGTGGGACATATAGTATATGGGCTGATACAGATACACTTGTTTAAGGGTATGGGAAGCAATTTGTTAGAAATCTTGGGAAGGAAAAATAACATGCAAATAAAACTGGTCCACTCATTTTCCTGACACTATTGATCGAATTGAAAAATCTTACTTCACCCACTTTATTGCTATATGTATTTTTAATGGCAACACCAAATTCGACAACAGCGACTCTCTCACCGGGTCAGATAACTTTGTGGGACGTTAGTAGTTTTTGTTTTTTTACTAACTGGCAACACCGTGGAGCTGTCAGCTGACATTCGTTTGGCAGCTGTCAGTTGACACCAACCCCACCTGACAGCTGTTTTTTTTGTCTATTGATGTCTGACTACCCACATGAATCAATCAAACATAATATTCTAACCTCTTTTGTGTAGCCGGTGTTAAAACTTTTTCCTTTTAAATACTGCAAATCCGGATGTATATCACTTTCCAACGTTGTATTTCCTTCTTCTTCTTGTTTCTAATCGATGTTTGTGGTGATAAACTATTCTAAACTATTATTAAAAGTGATTTGATTCGGATCGACAGCACAGTGGTGTTTACAATTCAGGTACCGGAAACGGAAAAAGTGGAGGGTTAACTTATCCTTATTCAAACTTTAATTTATGACTTAACAAAGATTCAGGAAAATTACTATGTTCTCAACAGGCTACTCTTTAATTAGCCTAGTTAATTGGGCAATTATTTGTTCGCAACTTCGACAATTTGTTTTCTTTATAATTTATTTGTCGCAAGTTAGAGACAAGCTAGTGTCCCTAAAGAGACTGGAGCTGTGCTTCAGTGTTCCGTGTCAATTTATTGCGTGTTATTATTGATTGTGGTAGACTTTATTTAGTTGGTGGTTAGAATTACGAATTACGAGTCAACACTTATTATGTCGATTGTTTCGGCACATGGATTTATACCAAAGAGTCTCAACCAACATCTCTAGAGGGTTTCAATGAGCCGTTTGGAGTGTTAAGATCCACAATCAGAAGGCCTTGAAGAATTGTTTGATCTGAAACGTATACTGAGTAAGACACTGAAGGGTATTTTTTAAAATTTGTATTTTGTCCTATGTACTCGTATATTATGCGTAAATGTAAGCGAAAATGACATAAGAAACAAAGGAAATAATAATGCTTTTTACTTCTAAAGCAGGTGCTTTAGAAGTAAAAAGCATTATTATTTCCTTCCTAGATCAGACACAAACTCTAAAGCTCTTGCGTCGTCTAATTTATAGCCGTTGTCTTAACCAGGCTAAAAAGTACTATTTATGTAAGTATCACCTAGTAAAATAAATAAAACAAATACACGCAACAGTCACATACATAATCCTGACCCCACATTAAGATCCAATAAGCGTGGACGACTATATGGTCTAACCTCTCTCAATTGTACTCTCGATTGTAGAGGAGGCCCGTGCCCTACAATGGAACGTATATGAGCTGATACATACAAGTCTTGCATCGTGGGTAACAGAAACTTCGAGAGACTTTGCGGTCTAACAAAATCCCAGACCCGATAAATATTTGTGGGCCACACAAACATTTGTGTGTCGGTACAGGGATCGAACACGCCTATCTCATAGCCAGCATCTAACCAACTGCGCCGCGGAGGCTGTCTAGTGCTTGTCATATCATCTTAACTGGTAATCAACCCGTCACTTTTCCAAGCCTCCATGATAACAGTAAGCCGCATTGCAGTGTTGGTTCGCATCGTGCTAAATCAAGTCGGCCTTAACCGATCACAACGTACGTGCCATAAGCCCCCTGATTTCGGCTCTTCCGTTACATACATGCATTCATTAAATATTATCGAGTTTCGATATTAATCCTTGCTAGCATCAATGTAGTGTTTATTTTGAAATATTCAAATTGTGGTTGTTAAGGATTTTTTAATAGCGGCACGACAATTTGCAACAATTTGCAATGCGCATGATAATAAGCTTTTTTTATTTACTTAATCTTTATGGTACAGAAACAAAAAGATAATAACAATATAAATATTAAATACATAACATATATTAAAAGTATAACGGCGGTCTTATCGCTAATAAGCGATCTCTGCCAGACAACCTTTGGTTGGATATAAAAGAAGGAGAAAGAAACGGCAGTGTAAAAACAAAGATAAAAACGGTCCAGTACCTAAAGCTTGGTTTAGATAGTGTGAATGCAAAAAACTTTAGACGCCGTATTTCTAGTAATTACGACACTTGACCTCGTAACCTAACCTATGGAAACTACGACACTGTACTTTATAAAGCGTGAATTATTGCAAAAATATGAGTTAAAAACTTGTAATATTTTATTCACAAAATAATGCACTGGAGGAATAGTTTTAGAACTATTTGTTAACGCACAAGGTTTTGCTATTTACACAAGGAAAGACAATATATTGCTATCCATCATGGCGGCTTCCGTTCCGCATATTTGTAATACAAATAAATGTATGTAAATAAATAAACCGAATTTCAAAATTAGTTCTTTGAAATTGCAAATTGAAATTAACGTGAAATTATTGGCTAATGCATAAAAAAGATTTATTGTTGTTTTTTTCTTACTTATACTAAAATTACCTGTTATATGTTACGCTATACTTTAATATGTGGGTTGCTATGAATGTTCCTTAAATAATATGTGGGAATTAGAATTTGTGCTTGGTAATGATCCCTAACTCATCTTGCGACGGAAATAAGCCGGGCAAACCATGAGTGACACTTGTGGCTCCTTTATACCTTCAGGGACATTAACGGGCTTAAGTATGTTAATATTGTTTAAGAATATAATACGTGTTTAGTATAAGCTTTGATGATTTGGATGCAGGCCGCTTCCAAAAGGTCATTGTGGAGATCCTTGGGGGAGGCCTATGTTCAGCAGTGGACTTCCTGTGGCTGATATGATAATGATGATGATGATAAGCTTTAGGTACTGGTGGTAGGTCTCTCATATGTGAGAGGCCGCCTGGATGTGGACTGGATGGAGTGGTACCCCACTGCAATGTCTACCTCTCCCACCAAACAGCAGTTTAAATGCACTGTTGTATTTCGTATTGAAGGACATTGTAGCCAGAGCAACTACTGGACATATTATGTCTCAGGATGGCGAGCGCAGTGGAATGCCAAGCATTGCTTTGTAATTCAAGATGTTGTTTCGTTTTGCTACTGTTCATGAGCGGCCGTATCGCTTGCCATCAGAACATGCCATACATTGGAATAAAAAAAAGTATAGGAAAGTAGACTTCTCTTACCCGTCATTGCTAACGTATCGGCTATTTTCTTACCACCATTAGCGTTTTGAGACACTGGCAGGCTTGCGTATGTTAATATATTGTATAAAAGTATTGTGGCGGTAGCAATACGCCAACTTAGATTTAGCTTATAAAATAACACGCTTATTATTTGTAATTTGAACATTATTTAAACACGCATTTCATTTTAAGATATGACTGCAGATGTTAGACCATAAAACATCTGCGAGTCGTTTTATTACAGTAAGAATTTTTGTGTACCTTATTGTATAATATTAGTTAAAAAGATGCTGTGCTAAATTATTGTTTCCTAATTGTAATGGCCCGTTCATACCGGGGCAATAAAACTGTATTATTATAGTTAAGTTCTTTAGTGGCGGTAATCCTTTGCAACAAATTTATGTTTTTTAGATAATAGTACACATGTTTGGGTAAACCTTTCTGTTTGGACAATAGCCCAGATGTTTGGGCCGACCTTAATTTTTAGTTGAAAGGATAGACCCTATTTTATAGCTTAAATATATTTTCTGGAAGATTTATCCCCACCGATCCTCATTCGGGTAGTCCTATAAAAGGGTCGGTTTATTTGGATGAAAGAAGACAGTCTGCCATCTCTCGTCACGAGCACATCTCGCTCCGGGTCGCATAATTATAATTTTACTCTGTCTGTGAATGTATTAAGTGTTAATTTACAAAATATACAATAGTTAGTTCCTGGAAGTGAGTGCTTATTCTAATACCTACACTTATAACCACCAAAGTATAATACGTGTTTAGTACAAGCCAAAGTATAAGTAAGTAGATTTCTCTTACCCGTCATTGCGAAAGTATCGGTTATTTTCTTACCACCATTAGCGATTTGTGAAACTGGCGGGCTTACGTGTGATAATATATTGTCAACGAATATAATACTTATACTAAATGGGACTTATACTAAATATCTACTTAGATATACCCTACCCGTGATTGCTAACCTAACCAACTTCTTTTGGTTATATATTTACTACGAAAGGCGTTCTTTTTTACTATGCACGTGCAAGCTTTGGAAGGAACTCCCTGCTTCGGTTTTCAATAGGCGCTATCACTTGTCCTTCTTTAAGCGAAGCCTAAAAACTTTAATATCCTTAAGTTAACCAACAACCTGATTGTACTACATACCTGGGAAGGTAAACGCTTGTTTTTATTGCATTTAATGATGGGACGAGATAGCCTAATGGTAAGCCATACGACCGCTCATGAACAGTAGCAAACCAACCAAAACCATGAATTACAAAGCAATGCTTGGCATTCGCTCACCGTCCTGAGACATAATTTGTCCAGTATTTACTCCGGCTACAATATACTTCAAACCGAAACACAACAGTGCATTTACACTGCTGTTTGAAACAGATGTCGCGGTGGTACCTACCCTGGTAGCATCTCACATAATTTTGAAAGACCTGTAATACCGCTTACTATCAGGCTGGTCGCATATTCGTCTGCTTGCATAAGGTTATAAAAACTAAATCCTTCTTATAATATTATCCTTTTCAAACAGAGGAGGTTATTCAACTGAAAATGTAAAAATAGAAGTCACATTTATGATATTAATTCACAAGGATGTAATCAGGGTACTTCTACCTAAAATATGGAAATTAATAAACAAAACACGCGAAAATTATTTTATTTCTCAAAATTATTTTGTGTTATTTTTGTACGGGAAGCCCCGGGCATCGGTGCCTTGATGTTATTGTTGTGGAAACCTTTGATAAAAGGTCTATTGGCTTTTCAAAGCAGCGACGAGAAAACAGGGAAATGAAGCTTTATGCTTATTTTCCTTTAATTGAGAATATTTAATGTATGGAGTAGATCTTTCATGTAACCTGTTTAAATGAAAATAACTTTTTATATGGAAATCAGACGGTTGTATTTTATATATAGGGTGTATCCAAACTGTGACCGTAAACACAATGCAACTAAAATTTTGAGTCGATTGGTGAGGGATTAAAACTTAAATTAAATAAATATCCAAAAACGTAGAAACACACACTGCAAATCGAATTAGACTATACCGTATAAGCTCACATACGTTCCACTGCTTCTTCTACAATCGAGAGTAGAATTGAGAGTGATTAGGCTACATATTCCACTACGCCGGCCTAATGTGGGTTGGCAGACTTACATACCAGAGAAATTTTTACAAATCGCTATGATATGCAGGTTTCCTCACCATGTTTTCCTTTACCTTTATGGTGCGTGGTGATAGACTATCAATACATTATAACTTTGAAAAGTCAGAGGTGTGCCCTGGAATTTGAATCTGAGACCACCATGCTGGCAGCCGCGTCAGAAATAAGCCCATAATCAAATTAAATTAAAGAAAGAAGTCAAACGTGCTAAATCAAGAATTTGACAATATCGAAAAATAGCCGACATCGGCGATTGAAAACGTGAAAATTGAATCTGATATCAGTAGGAAATTTCATATTTATGCAAACTGGAGTCGTTCCACCTAGAGCGGTGTCGCAATATTCCGCATATTGGAAACTTTATAGCTGCAAATGCAGTTTTGTTTTAAATAAAAGCGCCACGTCTGTGGCATGCAGATTTGTGCGAATAAATTATTGTAACACCACCTTGCAACGTTGTAGATATTCTCGACTAAATTCAGTCATTATTGTTATTCACAAAAATGTTCAGCCGCTGGAAGTCTATTATTGAAAATGTACCTGTCTATTGCCTCACTGGCGCATTTGTACTACAGTATGATTGCAAAGCTTCTCGCTCAAACCGCTTGACCAATTTTGATAAAATTTGGCATGAAGCTAGCGGACATGCTGTATTAATACATAGGCTACTTTAAATCCCGATAAAATGCAGTGTTCCTGTGGGATGCGCAAGGAAGTCAAATATATTCGATACTGTTTCAAACTCAGGAATAGGATAGGCAGTTTAAGTAAAGCAGTAATTTTGGGTTTAAATATGTGCATTCCTTATCACATGAAATGGACCCAAAAAGTATCTGTAGCCGGGTGAAGCCAGATCGGACCGCTAGTATTAAATATAAATAAAAATCAAGAATAAAACACAGTTTATTGAAGCTTAAACTAAAAGAATCATCAATTTATAATGGAGCCATGTTTACACTATTAGATAATAACGATAGAATGAACAAAAAGAAAATAACGATATAATATTTAGCTTACTTCATAAATATTTTTTTAGTATTAAATAATACGTACTTATAACAAATATTTAGATCATTAAAGACAATTTACTGTCCCTGGATTTGCCGGCTTGTTGATTTATGTTATTTACAAATTCTCCATTAGTCTAAGCGTTTGTTTAGGATAAGGAAAACACCCAGAGAAGGGTTCATGTTTACAATAATTGCCTTTTTTGTTTCAAATCATTTGCTCATTCGTTTCTGTTTTTTTTTCAGTCATTTATTTCTTTAATTAATAAATTATTTCCTTCTGGGATAAATTATTTGCAAGAATATGAGGGTCCAGTTTGTAACAGAATAATATTTGAAGAAATTTTCCGGTACCACTTTTTCTAAAAAGTTTCATGCTGCATATTTTTTATGGGAAGATTTAAGTTCAATACAAAATACTCTATGGCTGGTAATTATAACAAAAACGTAGCACTCACGCCTGGGTAAAGACCAAATAAAAGAAGTTTAACGATACATTTTTTTGGTTCCCTTAGCAATTCTAACCGTAGACTTTGATTTTAACCAGGACTCATAATTTTTATTACTATGCTAGATCACGAACCAGCAAATCCTATTGCCTCTAAAACTCAAAACAGTACAGGTATATCCATAAATTGGTAATAAAGATTCCATAATATTTCCTACTAAAAGGGTAATAAATCCATGATTCGCTTTCAAGATCCTTGAGGTCGTCGGAGAACTTGAAACTAAGAATGCCCTTGCACTCCACAGTATTCATGGACAAATCATTTACTGTCCAAGCTGTCCGACTGTGGAACTCTCTACCAGCTGAGTTGCGACGGGCTGAAACACTGTCGTCATTTAAAAGAAAGGTCAAAGAACATTTCCTCTCACAACAAGAGTGTAGCTGAAATAATTTGTCCATTCTCTTCTTGGTATATTTTAGGATAGGTATATAATATGTTTATGTATATGTAAGTATTATCGGTATGTTTGTATATGTGTATGTATGTGGATATTTATATATATTTTGTGTGTTTATGTTATATTTTTAGTTATTAATTGTAGATTATTATTATTTCTTTTACGCCTTAGACTGCCCTTTCTATCTCCTGTTAGTATATCCATCCCATGGTTGCCTGTAAGAGATTACCTAGTGTGATAAGGCCGCCACTTGTACTATTATTCTTATTGTATAATATCTTCATAGTATTTCTGTACAGTGCAAAAAAGAATTAAATAAATAAATAAATAAATCCATCATTCGCGTCAGTATGGGCGTTGATTCTGTTTTATGGAACTATTCCGGTGTTCGGAACTGAACGATTCATAAAAAGAACCATTTGTGCGACTGTCCTTTTGAAGGACGTAAAAGTTTAGTGTATTGACAGTGCGTACTTTGATTTTATTGGTATGCGGTTACGTTTAAATTTTATCGTTTTGTTTTTTTGCTTAAATAGACTAAAATGCAAATGAGTAGATTCAGTGTATCTTATTTTTGTGTCATTATAAAAATCACAAATCAGTACAACAACTTAATGTAAAGAATTTGTATGGTATGTAAACTCCGTCAAACCATACTAGGCCAGCATGGAGGACTAAATAGCCTAACCACTATCAATCGTACTCTTGAGGAGGCCCGTGCTCTGCAGTGGGATGGATATAGGCTGATATGGTACACGCCGGCGACAACCGCTCGCACGTGTTTCCCGCCGACATGTTGGTGACAAGTACTCTTCCTTGTTTCCCGGTGAAACTCAACAACATTATAAAACGATCATGCAATTTCAAGCCGCCGCATGTTGTCAGCAAAGTTTTTCAACTTACAATGAGTGAAGCCGCCGGCTAGCCCGCCAACAAAGAGTTGCTGACATGTGTCGGCGGGTCCGCGGCATCGGTGCGCACTGCGAAAAATGCAGTGCTAATTCACAGCATGTTTACTACTCTTCTTTTTCTTTCTTCTTCTTTGTGTGATAATTTTCTTTACTTCTTTTATAACCATTCAAAGGCTGTCTTGTAGCGATCGCTTATTAGTGATAAGACCGCTTTTGTACATTAATATATGTTATGTTTTTTTTTGTTTGAGTACAATAAAAATTAAATAAACAAATAAAAGAAATAATGTTGTAATTCCAGACTAATGTAGTAGGAGTAATTGGTACAGATTCTCACGGGGCAACGGCAAAGGGATAAATTACATAGTCTGGTTCCGTCAACATGTGCATTAATTGTTGCTACCTGTTGTGTAAACATGAGCTAACAATTAAATACATATTGTTTGTAAGAATTATGAATGCTATCTTAATGATGTTCGAAGTCTAAATTTATTTGTTGTATAATATTATGGATGAAATGCAATTTCTTTTATCGCAAAGCAAAGGTATTTTAGATATGTTGTACACACGTTTCGGGACAAAACTATAGCCAGTAGCAAACGTTTTATAATATTCTATGCAATACAGCTTTTAAAATATAGGAAAAATAAGTCGAAGCGTCGGTCAAGGGGCAGCATATTTAGGCCTTTAACCTTGAGGTAGCAGGGGCACTTCTGCTACATCTGCTATTGTCCGGACTTGACGTCCCGACCCCACCTTAAGATCGAGTATTGTGTCGGTGGTATCCGAAACTACGACAGACTTTTTGGTCTCACAAACACCCAGACCCGGAAGAAATATTTGTGGGCCGCACAAACATTTCTCTCGGTGCGGGGATCGAACCCGCGGCCTTTCGTTTCACAGGCGGCGTCTAACCAACTGCGCTACGGAGGCTGTCATACCTAAAGTATATAAAATATTTTATACGCTCAAATCGGCAATCGATCTTTCGATTGGTATTCCAGCCGCCATCGACGGCGTGAAAGCAATTAGCTGGAGAAACACTTTTTTCCTCTTTCGCATAGCTGATTCGCATCACGAAAGCAGCGGAGTTACGTCGGCTTATTTATGAGAAGTTTCCGAGAGGGTGTCAACTTTGCCGGCCTGGAGTTGGCAAGTAGATTTCGTGGGTCTTAAACAAGACTTTGCTTTGGAGAATTTTAATAGTGCTACCTAACTTGGGTAGTTGTATCTTCGTTTTTAATTGTTAGATTGACAATAATTGTCATATATGTAATTTATTTTATTTAGTTTGGTTAGGTTATAAATATATTAAATGGGTGTCAGGATTCAGTGTGATGTGTAACATACAGGGTATCTCAAGACTGCCACCGAAAACGAAGCCGGGTGGTAGTTTTAGTGACTTCAGACACATTGCAATAGAAAATGTTAAAAAAAAAGGCGACGATTTTTTTTTCCCTATGGTCGTAGTTGGATGGTAAATTCAATTTTTTTTTCTAAAATAATGGTGTATATCCTTTTATTTATAAGGACTCTAAGTTATAAAAGAGTTTAATATATTTAGCAAATATATGGATTTACCACCCAAAAATTACGATATTTCAAAAATCATAAATAGTATAAAAAGTACCTATACCTGAAGAAGTTCCTTTATTTATAGTTTTCTATCCTATCATTTTCTGTATATTGTTATGTTTTTTTTTCTTTGTATAAAAACAGTAATATAAACAGTAAATAAAAAATAAATACTTAAATATTTTAAATATTTATTCGAATTAAACTTGGTAATTTAAAATCCATAGCACGCATCCAATCGCAAAGGGCCTCTTTTACGGAATTAAGCGTTTTGTAATTTTGTTTATACTGTTCAGCGTGGTAATTAAGTATGAAAAATTAATCCGTGGTTTTAATACATTTTGCATGACATTAATTATAAATGCCGTCGATAATGTTATTATGAATTATGTCACTTGTGTCGAAACAAGTGTTTGAGATAAAATTTGATTATGTAATATTAATTTCTTAATTAGGAATACTAAGGCTTTCATCATGTATACAGTAGACCTACTTATAAAAAGGACTGTGAGACCGAAAATTCTCTCGTAGTTCCTCCTCGTGGGTATCAACCTCATAGTTCCTGATACCCACGAAACAAGACTCGATAGCTATATGAACTTCCTGTTAAAGATAGATAGGATATAGAGAACGGCTGTATACATATGTCCACGAGTTACTCTGGCTACAATGTCCTAAACGAAATACAACAGGAAATTTACACTGATGTTTGGCGGCAGAAATAGATAATGCGGTGGTATCAATCCAGGCGGCCTCTCACATATGAAATACCTATCAGTATAAAACATAAATATCTACACTAATAAAAGCTATACAAATCACATCACGAATTTCATGGCGCTTATGCGTTTTTGACTGATTCGTATGCGGTGCATGCACCACACCTAGTGGGATCCATTTTTTACAAAGAACATCTTACTTAGTATAACATTAATATTGATGTGTATAATAAATAATAAACACATAAAACCGCAGCTATCTATCAAAATTGCCAGTACCAAAGACAAGAAAAATATAATCGCAAAACAAAAATAGAAGCTGAGTTAAATCAACGATTTAATTCGATCGCAGCCCACTTCCAACTACTCCAAGTTGATTAGACTCAATAAAGCAAATTAGGTTCGACGTCAATTACTACCGTGTAATTGTTTAGAGGATTGGGACTGGACGGGATGATAAACATAATCATATTATCCGACTTAATCACGTCGCTATTACGTGACGAAAATACCTTCATTTTCAAATGTACGTTCATTTAATTTATTTTTATAGTTTTACCAATAATGTAGGTATTTTTAGTTAATGTAGGTAGGTAATATGGACGAGAAGTATAGTGAAAGCCATGTTATCCCATCAAAAACATCCTGTAAAAAAAAAAGTCTCGCAGCTCAGTTTTTCTACCGCAAAAAGTTGTGAGATCCATGTAATACCAAGTCGATTAATTTATTTAGTCCTTGATTGAGGGACGTTCTGTATAAAGTTATTACGTAAGTTATTATCATATCAACATTAAAAATTCTTTACGTTGTAAATAAATAGATCGACTTGGCCATCGCACGAAAACATAATGTATCGTACAATTTATGCATAATGCTGCTGGCCAAGTCGCTCTCACAACTTTTTGCGGTAGAAAAACTGAGCTGCCAGACTTGGAATTTTTTTACAGGATGTTTTTGATGGGATCTCGCGTCTTTTTGTAGAGTCCTACTTTATTCCTTTTCGGTACTTTTATTTCTAGAATATATATAATGATTTTTCTTAAAGCTTCTGTCTTATGGTTTTTTCTTATTTTTGTAGGTATCAATTTATCACAAATATAGCGGATTTTATGATTAGTGTTCTTTCTTTTATGGTGATTGTTTTCGAGCTATTTAGTCTATTTATTTGCAAGGTTATCTTTGTCATGTTTTCTAGAGGAATGTTGTACAGTTTAATGGGCTGAATACACCCTTTCCCTCTTTATACCCCCCCTCCTGTTATCCCTCATATATAATATATATAGATACCAATCTACAACTATTATTCCATTATATACGGGTACAACGAATCATTAACTGCAAATGTATCTTTGTAATCCTATACATTTGTATGAGATTACAAAGTTATTCACGCAGTTGGTGTATCTAGAAAACTAGTCAGAAATTATGAAATGTTTGAATTTTTCCTTACTTTAAACACCAAACACTAATTATATTCTAAATTTGAAGGTTCTATGTCTGCTAGAAGTGTCTTAGACTTTTGATGATCGGTCAGTCAGTCAGTGAGTGACAAAATTGCGAAAGTTTTTTTGTGCTTGATTCATTGACTTCATTTTTAGATTGATGTTATGCACTGCTATTTAATTTAATTAGTATTCAGTGAATATGCTTGTAACTGTTTACGTCTTCGTTAACTCAACCGGCAGATGGACGATGTTAGTGAATAAATTTTGCTTATCATTGTATATGTATACATATATATTTAATTATTTATTACTAGTTTTAGTTTAACTTTTATTTTTTTTATATTTATATGATCTCTAACTTTAGAAAATATGACTGCACACAACTGTAGTGATGATAGTGAAGAATTATTTTCCGCCTGTAGTGATGATAGTTTCGTTAGTGTTCCCTCACTTGCTGACACTCTCTCATCTCAGTTCTCTGATGTCCCTAGGAATTTTAATGTGGTCCATATTAATGCCCAAAGTATTCCGGCCCATTTCCCTGATATGCTGGCTAGTTTTGATTGTACTCATATACACGCTATCCTTGTTTCAGAATCCTGGTTGAAACCTTGTCTCTCTTCTTCCGCTTATACCCTCCCCGGATTCCACCTCGTTAGAAATGATCGTACGCCACGTGTTGGAGGCGGTGTTGCTATTTACCTTCGAACACAGTTTCGGTACTCCATCATTAGCGCATCACCCCAACCTCCATCATCTAACGCTGGCGAGCACCTTTTCTTAGAGGTGGAACTCTCGCTTAAAAAACTACTACTCGGTGTTTATTATTGTCCCTCCCTTCACATTGATTACTTCTCTTCTATAGAAATTATCCCCGAAAATCTCGTTCCGTTGTACAGTCAAAGCATAATCATGGGTGACTTCAATACCTGTCTCCTAAAGAACGACCGTCGTTCTACCTCCCTTCTAAATTGTATTCATTCCTGTAATCTCTCTATTCTTCCTCTCTCAGCCACTCACCATTCTCCCAACCACACTCCTTCTCTCCTCGATCTTATCATTGTTTCCTCCCCTAACCTCGTTGCCAAACATGGGCAATATACTGCTGATGCATTTTCCTGCCATGATTTGATATACCTCTCCTATCGCGTTCGTCCTCCTAAAGCCTTACCCAAAACCCTCTTGCAACGGAATTTTCGGGGTATGAATCTTGATGATCTTCGCAGGGATGCCGGCAACATTGACTGGAGCTCGCTTCTTCATGCAGATTGTGTTGATACCAAGGTACAAATTTTCACCAGCAAGATAACTGACCTTTTCGATAAGCATGCACCTGTTAGGCCGATTAAGGTTAAGCACCTTCCATCACCTTGGCTCACAGCTGAAGTTAAGGAGCTTCTATCGAAAAAAGCATTGGCGAAATCGAAATATAATCGCCGTCCCAATGAGTGCAACTGGCTGAATTATGTAGCCATCAGGAATCACTGCAGTAAGGTGTGTAGGAATGCTCAACGCCGACATATTCATAACGCAGTTGAAAATGGTGACCCAGCAAAGGTCTGGAAGTTCTTGAAAACATTGGGAGTGGGTAAATCACGACCAGATTCTATCCCCAAATCAATAGATTTAAATTCCCTCAACACTCATTTCTCTTCTCCGTCCTACTTCGATAAGACGACTAAATATAACACTATTAAGCATCTTTCCACCCAAAAAACTCCCGTTTATTCTCCTCTTGTCTTTAAACAATTTGCCAGTTGTGATGTTAAGAAGACTATTCACCTCATCTCATCTAATGCCGTGGGAAGTGACTGTGTCAGCCGTAACATGATTCTTCCTATATTAGACGAAACCCTTCCTATAATCACGCACATCCTAAACTATTCCATTTCCGCAGGCATCTTTCCAACTACTTGGAAAGAAGCCCATATTATCCCAATTCCCAAAAAACCCAATGCCTCTCTACTTTCTGAATTCCGACCTATTTCCATACTTCCTTTCCTCTCTAAAGTCCTAGAACGTCTAATCCATTCTCAGCTTTATGATTTCCTTTCCAAAAATAAACTCCTTAATCTTTTCCAATCAGGGTTTCGTCCTGGTCATAGCACCACCACAACTTTGATTCATGTTACGGAAGGCATCAGATCTGGCATGGAGGAAGGCAAGCTGACTGTTCTTGCTCTGCTGGACTTCAGTAATGCTTTTAACACCGTTGATTACGATGTCTTACTTTTTATGCTACGTTCTCTTAACATATCTCCAATGGCAGTTGATTGGTTTCATAGTTACCTGTATGGACGCCGGCAACGCATCAGTGTGGAGGAAAGTTTTTCCTCCTGAGTCCCTGTATCTGCTGGCGTTCCTCAGGGCGGCGTGCTATCTCCTCTTCTCTTTGCTCTCTTTATTAACTCTATAACTAATCAACTTCAATCTTCCTACCACCTCTACGCTGATGATCTCCAGATTTACGCTCAGGCTACTTTAAACAGGATGGTTGACGCGATTGCAGCAATAAACATTGATATCCAACACATCTGTCAATGGAGTAAAGCTCACGGCTTGAAGATTAATCCCTCGAAAACCCAGATCATTGTTGTTGGCAGCCCCAGGATGTCCTCAAAGCTAGATTGGACTAAACTTCCTCCTGTCTTTTGTGATGGTATCACCATTCCATACAATGACTCCGTTCGCAATCTAGGTCTACTTATAGACAAGTCCTTCACTTGGGGTCCTCAGCTTCGAGAATTAAGTCGAAGGCTGTTTGCTTCAGCAAGGTCCTTGCGAAGGTTAAGCAATTTTCTACCCGTTGCCACGAAAATTTCGCTTGCGCAAACACTCCTACTCCCCATCCATGATTATGCCGATGTCAGCTATCTTGATCTCACCGAAGACCAACTTAATAAACTTGAGCGTCTCCAAAATTTTTGCATACGGTTCATATTTGGTTTACGCAAATATGACCATGTTTCTGAGTTTCGTCTTAAGCTCAAGTGGTTACCCATACGGCTTCGTCGGAATACTCACACTCTTTCACTTTTATACAATATATTATTTAACCCTCTCACCCCCTCTTATCTCAAATACCGTTTTATATGTCTTCATGATTCCCATGAAAGGTCGTCAGAGAACATGAAACTAAGAATGCCCGTACACACCACGACATTTATGGACAAATCATTCTCCGTTCTAGCTGTTCGATTGTGGAACTCACTTCCAGATGTCGTGAGACGGGCTAGAACATTGTCATCTTTTAAGTCACTAGTCAAGGAACACTATCTCTCTCCGAATTTACACATTAATGTGCTTTTATTATTTCCATTAGCATTTATTATGTATATATTTATTATATTTTATGTCTATTTTGTATATGTATATATGTATGTATGTTGTACATATTTATATGAATGTATTACTTTTATTTTGTGTTTTTAATTTGTTAGTATAGTTTGTTTTTTTTTTCTTTCATTATACACCCTAGACTGCCCTTTCTCTCTCCTGTGTCTTATCTCCATCCAAAGGTTGCCTGGAAGAGATTGCCTAGTGCAATAAGGCCGCCGATTGTACTTATTTTTAATATTATTTTTAATTTCTGTTATTGTATTTGTTTTTTTCTGGTGTACAATAAAGTTTATAAATAAAATAAATAAAATAAATAAGGTATGCACTTATGCAGCCTCACGATGTTTTCCTTCACCGTTATAGTGCGTGGTGATAGACAGCTACCAATACACACATGACTCCGGAAAATCCGAGGTGTTCCCTGGAATTTGAACCAGCGACCGCGAACATGTTGGCAGCCGCGTCTGTCCGTTTCCAACTGGCTGCAGCGCACCTTAATGTAAGTAAAATATGTGATATGATCATGATATGATAAAAAGTTATTTTCTGTATCCAAAATGTGATTGCAATTTTGTATCATTCAGATTTAAAAACAATAGAATACAATTATAAAATATTTTCACGATATAACAGTAGTAGCCAAAGTAATTTCAATTAGGCTAAATGTTTAAAAAAAATCATGTTACTATTTTCAATGCAATATTTTCAATTGACTGAAATATGAGCTTCACTTTTTATAATTAAAACTAGCGGTCGGACCCGGCTTCGCCCGGGTGCAGATAGCTTTTGAGTCCAGTATTGATTTGGCCACAACATATTACTCGTATTTTGTGTACTAACTATATTTCCCGCGCGCCGTCGACTATATTTCCCGTCCCTTTATATCCGGTTTATGTCCCGTCTCATTCAGTCCCATGATGAAATCTTAATTATCATTTATTATCGGTTGTTTGTATTATCTTTAATGAAACATTTCTTTATATACAATTAATACTCTTCGCAGCGTATGCGATAAAATACATTTTATGGCTAATTTTTTTTACACCTTCGGTTGGTTTTAATAGGAATTTCTAAAGATTTCTATAGTAATCTAGTACTAAATATAGCCTATGTTACTCAGTGATAATGTAGCTTTCTAATGAAAAAAGAATTATTAAAATCGGTCCAGTACTTTTTGAGTTTATTTGTTACATACAAAAATACAAATCTTTCTTCTTTATATTGTAATATTAGTGTAGATATAAAAGTCCGTGTGAATGAAAGATCTTTTCAATACATTGAGTAAATGTAAAAACAATTTTGCATATCCTCGGTTTTTCACAAACAGAATGCTTGTTTTTCAATTAACATCAACAAAGTATCGAATACGCGCGCATTACTTTTTAATTAAATGTTTGAATATAATTTACAATGTGTTTACATTATATTTCCGTTTGTATTCGCACCTTTTGAATGAGATGTGCATAGATTAGTGTTATATACAGAGATAGATGCGCAAATTTACTTTTTATTGATATTTCGACGTGATTTCGGGTGACTTTGGTATGTCAATATTTCAAAAATTGTTTTTTCACAAATTTCTGCAATTTTAACCAATATCAAATTGACATTGGTTATATTTACAGAACTTTATAAAATCAACTTACAAAACATATTTCTTAATTTAGCGGCACGTCGCCGTTGAAGTTTACATCTCATGAGCTAAATCTCTGAACTGTTGATACCTTTTGTTTCTGTTCTTATTTATAATCCAACACTAACACTGTTTATGCCCCGAGCTGTAAACCCAACAGTATATTAGTATTTGTGTATGAAGTGCATGGTGGCCTGTTGGTAATCGCACCAGACGCGGCTACCAACATGTTCACGGTAGTCGCGGATTTAAATCCCAGGGCACACCTCTGACTTTTCGCATTCATGTGTGTATTGGATAGCATTGCGATTTGTAAGAATTGCTATGATATATAAAATGCAGGTAGCACTAGGTCAGCGTGGTGGACAATATGGCTTTACCACTCTCAATCGTACCCTTGATTGTAGAGGAGGCCCGTGTCCTGCAGTGACGCGTATATTTGCTTATCCAGTACAATACATTATTATTTATAAACCAACTCTCTTGAGTTGTTTTCAAAGTCGATAAAATAAAATCACTATTATCCTTATTTAGGTCTTAACTGAATGTTCTTGCGTAATTGAGTCTGGAAGTATGATTAGATCTGATCCCACGTTGTCTCCCGATAGACTACAAAACAGATTGGCCTGAATTTAAATAGTTTTCTATACATCCCCTTGGGGGTCTATAAACGACTTTTTTACAAGTAATGACCTACCTGAAAATATAAATGAAATTAGTTTAAAAAAATTGGGCTGGGATTTATATTAAATTGTATTATACTGTAATGCATATTGTAGGAAGATATTAAATATAAAATATAAGATTGAAATAAAATAGGACTCATTTTTTTTAACATTTAAAATTGTTTCAAATCTTAAAACTCCCATCAAAATTGTTAAATACGATTGATGCACCTAATGATTTTCTTGTATTGCTAGGTTTTTCCAGCAAAGTCAGGATCCATTTTCTGTTAGTCGCTTTACTCCTCCAGTTACAAAAAATCCTCATTGTAACACTCTTGACGTTCATGTTTTCTTTGTCGATATCAAACAAGGAATTTTTTAATCACGATATTTTTAAGTTCATGTGTTTCCAAATTATTTTAATGGTTTTCACAAGAGTCAATCAAAAAAATTAAGTTTCATTTCTAATGTTCATATACCATATTATTTACACTAAGATTAGAACAAAGATAACTATGTCACTTCATATTTATTACAAAAACCAAAATAACAAACAGCTTTTGGCAAAACAATTGTAAACAATGGGGTACAAGATAAAACACAATATCCGCCAGAATTAATTGCGGTTGAAAATTTTAAAGGGAATTTCCTATAGAAAATATTGAACGGGCTGCGATCGGCTTCCAGAATGGTTTTTAATTAACTTTTAAGTATTAATTAATATTTATTACATTATGTTGATGAAGCTGGGTACTGGGAAAGAACAAAATTATTTATAAATAATATTTTTATACCATATTATCTGATATACTGAAATTTTATAAATAATTAAAATGACATTACCGTGTACACACCATTTTCGAAGCATCATTAGGCGATACCCTTATTTTAATGCATGTCGGACAACCAAACTGGAGCTCTTGGGTGACTTCTCGAAATTACTTATAAATGCTCAGCGAATTATCGCTTACTTTTATAGAAAGAATAATTCAGAAATGTGCATGCGTGAGATTTATTCTCAACAAATATGAAGGTTATGCTGTCAAAAAGTTTGATGACACATGGTGGTAGATCTCTTATATGTGAGTGGAGCACAGTGGACTGCTTTACTGGTGGTAGGTTTCTCATATGTGAGAGGCCGCCTGGGTAGGAAACACCGCATTGTCTATTTCTCCCGTCAAACAGCACTGTTGTGTTTCGGATTGAAGGACATTGTAGCCAGAGTAACTACTGGACATATTGAGACTTATTATCTTATGTCTCAGGATGGCGAGCGCAGTGGAATGCCAAGCATTGCTTTGTGATTCGAGGTGTCGTTTGGTTCTGAGCTGTCGTATCGCTTACCATCACGCGAACGGCATGCTTGTCTCGCCATTTATTGAAATAAAAAAATAAAAAAACCCTACCACAGAGTATAGTTTACTTACTGTGAGATAGATGGCACTTAATCAATTCAAGGCGTCCTCTGGCGTTAAGAAAAACATTCCAGTAATATGTCTATACTTACGATTATCTACGCAAAGATTGAGGGAGGCTTGGACCTGAATTATATGTAACAGCATCGATTTGAATTTTGTCTATTGGAAATATCTATTTACAAATAATTCTGTATGGAAATACAAATAATTCTTATCCGCACGCGTTTGCCTCTTCATAAAATTAAAAGCTTTAAAATCGCTAATCAATACTCTTAGAAGTAATTCAAGGCCAATATTATCTGTGTAGGTAATATAAAATCTGCGTAAAACGGAGACACCAATAAAATCAAACGATTTTTTCGCTCTGGTTATAAGTACGTCAAACCGATGATTATAATTCACCGTCATTTGTTCTAAGTTAAAATACCATGCTTCCTACACAAATGTGCTGCAAATGAAAAAAAATATGGATCCACGTAGAAAATGTAAGCTCGTAGCAATCGGATGTATTCATGTCGTTTCGCATCACGAGCAATCAATTTACGGTGTCAAAAAATCCTTAAGCACTTCAGACTCCAATCAAATATACACTAGGTTATAAGCAATGGCCTAAAAACGGCAAGAGAAAGAAGAACAGAAATAAGCGTCTGGTCTTATTTGATTTTAGTAGGGTCGAAATCATAATAAATCTTAATTAAAAGGAATAAGGTTTATTGTTACCTAAAGTTGATTTTAATTTAAGACTTTGCTACATCTCGTAGCTCGAAATTCAAATGTATAAGTATTTTTTTTTTTTATTGCATTGAATGGCGAGACGAGCAAGCCGTTCGCCTGATGGTAAGCGATACGACCGCTCATAAATAGTAGCAATATTCCACTGCGCTCGCCATCCTGAGACATAAGATGTTAAGTCTCAATATGTCCAGTAGTTGCTCTGGCTACAATGTCCTTCAATCCGAAACACAACAGTGCATTTAAGCAGTGTTGTTTCACGGGAGAAATAGACATTGCGGTGGTACCTACCCAGATGGCTTCTCACATATGAGAGACCTACCACCAGTAAAAGCAACTTTGGCCACTTTTGGCGTGTGATTTTGTTCCGGACCCTGTATCTAGTATAAGTAAATTCGATCGAAGACTTCAGAGATCGAAGAATTCACATTGATGTAACGTCGCCCTTGTTCAAGAAGAATTTTAATAAACTTTTACCAAGTTTCAAATAGCGTCTACGGTATTTAGGCTGATTGTTGGCCGAAGTATTTTCGCTGTGGAGGGCTAATTAAAGAAATATCTTGCTGAAGACAACCATAGGATTAATGGCACAATTTGGAAGTGTTACTGTAAAATGTATAGTTTGTATTTAGTTGGGTTCTGCAGGGAAGGCCTTTAAAGTCAATGGTTATAAGAGTGTTAGGTGATTTGACACTTTAAATTGAAGCCAGCCAGTGCGCAGTTGGTTAGGCGCCGGCTGTGAATCGTGAGGCCGCAGGTTCGATCCCAGCAGAGACAAATATTTGTGCTATCCACATGTATTTGTACAGATGTCGAGTGTAGAAGACTCCAAGGTTTAGCATAAGGCAATACAGTACTCTAATTAACCACTGTATTAATTTACTAATGAAATGAATATCAATACATATAAATTATCTAATTACGCCAGTGTCTTCAGAACTCAATAAACAAGTTTTCTTTGAGATGGCAAACAAATGTTGTTGAATTAGCTTTGTGCGTGTGATGAGAACGCTCAAGCTGCTCACTTAGCTGGAAAATTACTATTTCCTTAATACTGAAGTGTTATTTTGTACAGATTAGTGGGTTTCGGAATTGCTTTTCGTGTCAAGGCACCTTTGTTCGGTAGTGTGTAACTCTTTTGAGTGGTGTGTAAAATAAGACAATTTTGTAATTCGAATTATAAATATTACTCAATTGAATACGATTAACGGCCGATGCCAATAATCAATAGAAAAAATTAGATTGAAGTCAATCTGGATTGTTTTCTACTTTTCGATTGGTCTCTTGTCATGTTGCCATAGTTTTTTCACTACTGAGATTGATTATTGGCAATATAGTATCAGAAAAAAGATTGAGCTGTCAATCTAAAACTAGTACAGGCAACGAAGCAACGGGTTACTCTTGTCCGCAATGCATAATTTGCCAGGAGTTTTTTTTTTTCATGAAGAGTTGGCATATGACCCCACTAAGTTAAAAACCCAAAATACTTACAAAAATGGCGTCCGCTAGAGCCGCCATTTAGGAAAACGCGTTTGAAGCCATATCTCCGGAACCGTCCACTTTAGGCCCATCATGCTATGACCTTTCTTGTAGATAATTAAATTTCCCATCTTTTTTGTTCAATAATTTTTTTGTACCATTAACCGTTCGCGATTTACAATGTTATTAATATTCGTTTCATGCCTTTTTGCTGATATCTTTGTTAATAATTGTTTAAATAAAAAATTGTTAATGACTAAACTTTTAAATCAATAAATTCTTAACAACTTTTCACCCATACTTTTTTCTCTAAAATCAATATTTTAGAAGTTATCGCGCGTTGAATGGTGTACTACCGAATCAAGGTCAATGGAAACGAAGGATGCATAGCGTAATTATGAAATCCAATGATTTCTCCATGATTATCACGTAATTAATTAAATACTGATGGCATAAGGGAACAAAGCAATGAGGAAATAGTAAATTTTGTTAAAAATCCATGTAAAATTTATTGTAAAAAAGGTATAAAATGAAAATTAATCATCTTCTTCAACTCTCGTCCGTTTCGCAGGTGGTGAAGATTCTATATCGATGACGTTGTCCTCTTCCTCTTCATCTTCTTCAATGTCATACAAAAATTTCAATGCTTCCATTAATTTTCCATTGGGGTGATTCATAACATCTTCATCGTCATCGCCCAATTCTGCATCGTTCACTAGGAACTCAGGTTGATTACTGCACGTTTCTTCAGAGCAGTTCTCACAAATTACAGTACAGTCCAAGCCTGCCTTTCGGCACCCAGAGCCTCTACCACAACCTGTTCTGCATTTGAATGAAATGCATTCCAGTAAACTAGGTGGTGCAAATGGCATCTTTGATGCTATTGGTTGGAGACCCTGTGATGTGCGTGTCCAGCCCCATTCCTCTGGATCTAAATGATTCCCAAGCCAGACTTGAACTTGCTGGTAAGTTCTGTGGGAATGATATTTTGCCGCTTCTTCAGTGGGTGGCAGAGATGCCACGATTTACAATGTTATTAATATGCATGAAACGAATATTAATAACATTTTAAATCACGAACGGTTAATGCTACAAAAAAAATTATTGAACAAAAAAGATGGGAAATTTAATTATCTACAAGAAAGGTCCGTAGCATGATGGGCCTAAAGTGGACGGTTCCGGAGATATGGCTACAAACGCGTTTTCCAAAATGGTGGCTCTAGCGGACGCCATTTTTGTAAGTATTTTGGGTTTTTAACTTAGTGGGGTCATATGCCACCTCTTCATGAAAAAAAAAAACTCCTGGCAAATTATGCAGGAAAAAATGCTTCGTTGCCTGTACTAAACGGCAAATTTTGGATTGGGATTGTTTATTGGCAGCGGCTGTAAGAGTGGTCCACCAACGCTGACCTAGTGTTAGTTGGCGGACTTTACATACCATAGAAATTCTTAAAAATTGCTATGTTATGCTGATTTCCTCACGATGTTTTCTTTCACCATTTATACGTTTCCTTCACTCTTAATCGTACTCTCGAATGTACGTATAGAGTAGGCCCGTGCCCTGGAGTGGGAAGTATATGGGTTGATACAGATTGAATGATATGGAATTTTTGAATGGTCAATAATTGTCGGTTTTCTTAACGGAACCATAAAATCAGTTTGGTGCAAGTATATTTATTTATGAGCGTTTATACCCTGCACGCGCTTTTTGGCTTAAAAACAGGACTTTTCAAATGAGTTAATAGCCACCAATAAACAATTTAAAGGAAAAATAATTATTACTAATTTTAGAAAAGGTTGTCATCTAGGGATTTTGGTGGAAAACATTATAGATTGATGGATAATTTGTGAGTATTATAAGGATTACTGAACACAAGTTTCGTTATTTAGGCTTTAAATGACAATTTAGAAGCTTAAGATATCCGAAACCACTAAATATAAGATAAAAATAAAAACATTATCAGACTAATAAGACCCTCACGGAGGGATTTTGCTGAGAAAAATAATCTTTTTGTGTTTAGTTCCTGAAAAATAAAAATTTAAACAATGCGAAATTATTCAGAAACTCTCGTCAAGAACATATTTTTTTTCACCAACTTATCGTACATAATTTTCTATATCAATTGCATATTATAATAGAAGAACATCTTATCAATAAATTACTATTTTTATATTTCAATAAAATTAGTTTTTATGTTTTCTACAAATATTTTAAAAACCACTATAAAACACGCTGTCCGACGTGGATCAAATCAGACCGCCGCAAGGCCTTCTAGAGGGAGGACATATCGCTCGTAGCTCCGGCCTAGCTGCAGTCGATTTTTGCCGTACGTAGTAAAAATAGCCACGCGCGGACTGCGATTACCACATCTTAGTACTTTGGTAGTAAAATATTTAATTATTTTTATTACCTGCAATGATTTTGTAGTGAGTATAAATTATGTTTCAGGTAATATAATGGGATGTAATTCCGTGGCTAAATTATGTTATGTATTGTAATATAAAATTAAATATATTTCGTAATTATAAGGGGTTGTAAGGCCCCTAACACTATTTATGTGTTCGAACACGAAATGATTAATAAAACGTCCGTAGTGTCTACTGATTAAACACTGATTTGAATGCAACTTAACAATGCAATAATAACGAAAGTATGATTACTATCTAAATTTGTATTATTCTTTGCTTGCACAATAATATTTGTCTACTTATAATGCAAATAAAAATTTTTTATGATATTATATTACAGTTACATTTCAATTGAATATTTGAAGCGCACGGATCAAAGTTGTTTGAGCCGATTGTATAGCGAGCCGACGCGGCAGCTCTACGCACACAGCTTTGGTCGCTTATGTGTGCGTGAAATTAACGAAGAAATACCTATAGTCTTAGATTATATACTCGTCTAGATTGAGCAATGTCAACAAACGATGCGCTAAAAGTGTCCTCACTTTCGTTGATATGTGTGAGTACCGGTCGTGTAATTATTGTAATCCAACTGTCAAGGTGTGTGTGTTTAGGCATCCCTAAACTCCAGATTATTAACTTAACTTTTCCCCATTATTTGATATACAAAATAGGTTAAATAAAATATTTTTTCTTTATTTAAAGTAATCATACTATTAATTATATTTATAACGCATTTTAGTAAAAACAATAAAGATCTAAACCCATCTCCTAGTGTTTGTTTCCGAATAGAATTAACTCTTTGGATTTATTGCCTGGGCTGTTATCTGATTTCTGTATTTATGTAAAATATAAATCATCATAAGTAAAATGTTCGGAACACACAACTGAAGTCATGTGAGGCTACGAATGGTCTTCTTTTCGTTTCCGCTGTGTAATGTCTCTCCAGCAATTTGCTAGTACGGAATCCGTAGGAAGTCTAAAAATATTATTAGGACCTTAAATAAGTTCTCGCTGTTTCTTCAAAGATGACAATAGCAGTACTCCGTTTGTGAAATTTTGAATGGTAATACACATGCAAGGCAAAGAGTTAATAAAATTACTATGAAGCGCATGTCGTCGTGGGTTTCATTAATATCGTGTAGGTAAGTATTATTTACTCATTAAATAAATAATGCCATTCTTCTTGTTGTTATTCTGATCGAAATATTATGTAATGATATTTGTGTTTTATAGTTTCTCCCATAGTTTCAACAAATCTTCCTAGTAATAAATTGACAACACTGGCCAATGAAACTCATCTTCAAAATAATGAATTAAAAGTTCATGTTTTCTTCAAATAATAGTGGTTTAACAATAATGTTACCGATAGAAAGTGTTATTGGTATTATTATACAGTTTTCCCACACAATTGCGATACAATTCGACAGCACAAACCGGCATAATTAATTATTTTTCGGGAGCACGTTATCCATATGTAGTTCAAATGACACTGACGTACGTGAGAAGCGAGTCTACCAAATTTGGTAGACTTTTTTTGAGCCGTGCGGTGAGGTGTGATGTGTCATCTAGACGAGTATATAATCTAAGCCTATAGTTGACTTTGCGCGCAAGGTGTATACGCTCTTCAGTGCGATTCACGTAACTTTTTGACGCGCCGATCAAGTTGCGGTGCGGTTACAATTAAGTTTACGCTTTGGTACAAAATGGTATTCTTGTAAGTGTTTAGCTGCGCGTGAACTGCGCGTCAACTGTACGTCAGATGTATGAAATTTGTTTGAGATTGACATATACGCGCAGCAGTAGAATACGCTAAAACGTTTGCGTGACGCGAACTTCACGCGAGCGTATTTGACAGTGGTTGTCAAAATTACGAGAATACGAAAAGGGCTGTTTTGATCGAAACTTAACCGCAATTGCACTGCAGCTGAACTTATTAAAATACGTGAATCGCACTACTTAAGTTGTTATAGTATGACGTAAGTTAAACTAATAACACATATTTCTTTCGTATTGCAATATTTTGACGTTGGTAAAATTTGGCTTATTTTAAAATTCGGCTTAGATAAAACTTGGCTGCAGTCCAAGCTTAGAGGAAAATATTTTTAAAAATATCCTCCCATTATGCCAAAGAAGGCCGTCATAGGATTTGAGCTAGTGAAAATAAGTAGGGATCACAAGGTTTCTATTGGAATAGCTTGGATTGATTGATTTAATATTAAATTATAGTATTTCGAGTTATTTTTGAAAAAATAGTCAATGTAATATTTTTTATGTTTAAATCGTTTTTTTTTTTCAAATCTGTTTTCTGTAATTCCAATTAATATATCACACATACCTCATTCAAAAAACTTAGTTTTAAGTATAAGAAAAACAGCCAGCTAAGTTATCATCTATCATCTGTATCTGTATTAGGTGGTATTAACCCATATGCGTCCCAATACGGGATACGGGCCTCCTCTACAATCGATAATACGATTAAGAGAAGTTAGGCCGTATAGTCCACCATGCTGGCCTCGAATTCGCTATTGTGTCCACTAATAAATTAAAATTAAGTTTCTTCCGATTTTTTCCTTCATTATCATATACACTACTACTTAAATAAATAAATACATCAAACTACATTCCTCAAAGATTGTACCGCACTCGGCCACAAAATTTACATATTTCGAGTGCTTCCTGCGACTTTTCCCAGCAATTGTCGGGTCTCGTGTCTGTCCCAACGAGATAGACCAAATGCTGCCATAAATATTGTTAATAAGATAAAACAGCTCTCTTCCCAACTGTACTGGAATAGCCTCTAGAAATGTATACGTCTTTGAGTTCCGAGAAATTGTGATTGCGCCTTGTAATAGTGTGTCGAAAATATTATTAAATAAATATAGCATAATAAATATAATGATTATAAAATTAATTGGATATCCCCATACGACAGTAAAATATTGTATTCAGAGTTTATAAAAAAAAAATATTTGTTTCAAAAAGCTAAAATTTAATGTGCCTAGTGTTCTTCAGTGTATCGATTGGTATTAACGCTTTGCCAAAATTAGAACTCCAAGCATGTGTTTCTTGTTCTAATGATGAGCCTCTACGATAAACTTATTATTTTTCGAACCATTAAATATCACCGCAGAAATAATAATAAAAGAGTACCTACGTACATAAACTCACGCCCTTTTACCAGAAGTGGTAGCAGAGGTGCAAACAGCACACCCATATTTCGCCATGTATATTCCGTCCCGCGATTTGATAGGGAGCGAGGCTATCGCTATATCGAGCAAAAATTTCTGACTCCGAAATTATAAAAGAAAAATTCAATATATTTTTTCCCGACCTGGGATTCGAACCCGAGATCACAGCTTTGCCATCATACAACTGCGCCACCGAGGCAGCAGTAAAGTTGAGTAAGATAAAAATATTATGTTGTATATTTCTTTCATATTAAATATATAGTAATAAACCCGACGAAGCCATAAAATAATACGCGTAACGCAGGTAACACATGATTTCAGAGCCCGTGAATGAAAAGCACGTAGTTTCATTCCCGGAAAAATTCAATGTTCCTCAAGGTTAACTCGTAAAAATCAGTACATGTGGGAATCAAGGCCAAACACACAGATGTAAATGACTAAATACGTTTTGATATGGATTGCTTGTGATATATTGGGAATATTCAACTATTGCTCATTTTAATGTCTCGAATAAGAAATTACGTTTTTTTTATTCAATTGTAATAATGAATTTGTATATCATCAACACGGTATATAACATAAACTCTGGGTTTTTTGTACAAAAATTCTTTATAAAATCATTATCACTTATTATTAAGCGTCAGCCTCCCTTCAACTGCGCTCTCGCCATCCTGAGACATAAGGTGGTAAGTCTCAATATGTCCAGTAGTTACTCTGGCTACAAGGTCATCCAAACCGAAATACAACAGTGCATTTACGCTACTATCTGTCGGGAGAAATAGAAATTGTGGTGGCAACTCCCCAGGTGGCCTCTCAATTTTTTTTTATTTCAATGAATGGCGAGGCGAGCATGCCGTGCGCCTGATGGTAAGCGATATGACCGCTCATAAACAGTAGCAGTAAATTCCACTGCGCTCGCCATCCTGAGACATAAGTTGTTAAGTCTCAATATGTCCAGTAGTTACTCTGGCTACAGTGTCCTTCAATCCGAAACACAACAGTGCATTTACACTGCTGTTTCACGGGAGAAACAGACATTGCGGTGGTACCTACCCAGATGATCTCTCACATATGAGAGACCTACCACCAGTAACACACACCACACCACCACCACACCAGTAATCACATATGACAGACCTACCGCCAGAAGTAGTAGAAAACACCATCGTCTCGTCGTTGATTGCAATAAAATAAAACTTCTAAGTATTTCATATTTTATTTAGTTTTTCTTTACCAAGGGCCATATATGTTCTCATAATTTATGCATTTTACAAAAGCGGCTTATGGCAATTTTGCTTCTATATTATGCATAGAATACCCTGGTATGCGGGTTTCCTTACATTTTCCTTCATTAAACCGTAAGCACCTCGCATCTCAAAAAGTAAATTTAAGCCAATAGGAAACCTTTTTTGCAGGCATCAAATTACCTTTAGAAAAAATATAGGAAGGAGACAAAAAAACCTAAAATTCAATGAAAAATCCTATACATTGTTACAATCGGTGTCGAATAAACCACTCTTGAGACAATTTAGACTCTATGCAAGTGTATTAGAGTGGTGCCTACTTATTAAGGCGCTTCCTTAATATACATAGGTTTGCCCTTTATCAAACTGTGAATGGTTCAGTCGTTCTTTTGGACCGATTCATGAAAAAAGGAACCAGACTTATTTAATTTTATCTCGGCATGAGTAACATGAACTCACGATAAAATAAGTTTTTTGTAAATAGGTTAAATGTAATGCATACTGTAGCGATTTGATGATATTAAAATAAGTAATTCTGTATGTAAAATTGAAATGTCAACCCGCACTAGGTTAGCGTATGGACTATATGGCCTAACCCCTCTCAATCATACTGACGATTATGGAGGAGTTCCGTGCTCTCCAATAAGACGTACCTATTTGGTTTGATACAGATACAGACATACGGTAAGCAGATAATGTATCATATAGCAAGATTATCTGGAAAATTAATATAAATTCTTAATTAGTTTACGAGTACACTGTGTAAGAATCTTTTGTACAATATCTAAATGTGTAGAATCTAGACATTCCGTCCAGACTACATGATAAAAATAGAACTAGAGCTCTATCAAACAAAAAATATTCCGCAATCATCATCAATTACACAAAAAAGGACCGAACTAATTCCAATCAATCAGTCTTTCTCCACCCCGTGACTACAGTGTACCCAATTTGTACATTTGACTGGGCCCACCCTACTTATTCACCCACTTAAAGTGAGATACCAAGCGTACGTATCTCTTTATCCAATTACGTATAACGGGGAAAAGAAAAAAGGGAAAACGGGACGTTTCCTTTGCGGCCTTGAACGTGAAATTTAACGTACACGGCAAATTTTGAGGTTTATTTTAGGTTTATTTTACTGTTATGCGGGTTATCAAGGTACTACGCGCATATGTCAGTATATCGCTCGCACCTGATTTTACTTAGTAGTTTATGAAATCTATTTATTTATTATTTAATTCTTTATTGTACACAATAAAAAGGAATAATAGTTTAGAGAGATTAGTGTAGAGAAAGAAAACAACTAAGTACAAATGGCGGTCTTATCGCTCTAAGGCAATTTCTGCCAGACAACCATGGGATGGATATATGAGCAGGAAAAAATAAAGGAAAAGAAATCTAATGTTTTTTTAGATTTACTCGAATGTTGCAAATTGAAATAAAACAATTTTTTTACAGATTTCATCGCGGATTTGGTTTGATTTTTACATTTTTTAACTTTCCAACATTAGTAAGTTTATAGTTTTAGTAGTCACGGTGCAAAGACCGTCGTCGGGAAGTTAAAATATGACAGATGTCAAAGCAATCTCACTCACTGAACAAAACCCGACGGCAATGATGTTATCAAACAAATAAGGTGTTATCTCACCGATTAATTTTAACAGCAATCCATAGTAAATAAGTATATAACACTTTAAATTTACAAACATTTTTTTATAATTTCAAAACAAATAGGTTTGTGATAAGTGAAAGCAATTTATTACTAAGATCGTGAATACTAAACATTTTATGACTATTTGTCAAAAAGGCAATAAATAAAACCTTGAAAGTGGTTTTTGGGGACACTCATAAATAAAAAGCATTATCAGTTTACATATTTTACAATTTTATTAAATATATTTCTGAATTCGTTCGATACCCTGAAAAGCATAATATATTACATTTTTTATATTATATTTTAAAATGATGTTACTTATCTAAAGAATGACCTTCGCCCAATATCAAGAAGTATTACTAAAACAAACCTTTTTGTGCCTTATACAAATCCTAGTAATATACCAAGCAAAACCTTCATTCCACCACATTTACGTTCAGTTTTATATATTCAAGTTATCACTATTCACGACTGGGCGTAGGTCTTTCCAAGTAAAACCCAACCATTCCGGTTTGAAACAGCCGCATCCATCCGGCCCCCAACAACTTCTGAAGATGTTTGGAGATGTTTCAACATCAAACAAACTTTCTGATCAGGCAAATCGCCACTTTAAACTATAACTTCTTGATGATTTCATTTATTTATTAAACTGTTACTGCCTGATCAGATTTATTTATAAATACTTTATTCTACACCACACAAATTAACGTAAATAATAAAACAAATTCCTTAAATATGTGAAACAAATGGTGGTATCGCTGTAGGCGACTTCATCCAAATAACCTTAAGATGAACTGGAATGTATGGAAGCTTGGAAAAAATGGTGGCCATAGAATGAAGAAAACAACACAAAAAATAATTAGTATACATACAAAAAATAATAGTGATAAGAAATACATTTTGTATAAGACAAGAAATCCTAATAGTTTAATCAATTCTTCGCAACATCTTTTCAGTATACTGCAATCTTAAGCCGCGAATATTTTCCTTTTCAGCTCATCTGAAATAAAAAAAAAAGAATTTAAATACAAAGAGTCTCATCCCAAAACCTCATATACTCAGAGCAAATATTTTTATTAAAGCGTACACTACAATGTGCAATTTATGCAGCCAGAAGGATATTAGGCAGATGTTCAGAATTTGCATTAGAAACACAAGCTTATTCAGTCGTGCACGTGCTTCCTTTGTTCGGTTGAAACAAAACTCCATGAGCTAATATAGGATTTGGTATATATTCTGTTCTGTTATCAAAGGAGCGAAGTTGTTATTACTTCTTGGTTTTCAGTTTAGTTAGGTAATGTAGGAGTACTGCGTCTGAGTAATGTGAATTTTGAATGTTGCGTCAGGTTGGGTAAAATGTGGTTTAGAAAATGTTTTTAACATATATGGCATGAAATAGTTAAGATTATGAAAATATATTGGTAAATAAAAGTTATTCTTAGTGAAAAATAATTCAGAACGTACCACAAAATTTGACGTCAAATAATTAACATGTGTCTTGGTTAATTAGTCTGTTCTTAACAGTTTAAAGATTGCTGAAATATATTTATCCGCTTAGATATCAAGCATGCCATTGTTATTTATTTATTTATTAGTTATGTTGAGACCCAAGCAGGATAAATTCTTATCACACAAAAACCAGCCAAGTGCGGATCGGATTCGCGGACCCTGGGTTCCGTACAAACCTATGTGATGTAACTATAAATTTAAGGTTTTCAAAATTCTTCCATTATGTATCACGTTATTGCATGCCAAATAACAATAATAAAAAAAAAATGATTACGTTGATATAGAAGTTTGATTTCGTTATAGCTTAAATGTGTTATAGACATACAGACATTACAGATGAGTGTTTGATATGATTTCAATTTAATACCCCTACACGTTCATGAGGAAAGGGGTAGTAAGTTTGAAATTATTCAAAATATCTATATTATATGATGTAGAGCTATAAATTTGGACTTTTCTAAAATTTTCCTGTATTTGTGCTATAAGATGTTACTTCGTACCAAGTTTCAAGATTCTGAGGTCACGGAAAGTACCTCGTAGGTTTTGGCTCCCTTGCGAGTGTCGAAAATTTTCAACATAAACGATAAGATATAGAGTCTTTCATTGAAGGATATTGTAGCTAGAGCAACTACTGGACATGTTGAGACTTAATATTTTATGGCTCAGGATTGCAAGCGCAGTGGAATGCAAAGCATTACTTTGTAATTCAAGCTATTGTTTGGTTTTGCTACTGTTCATGAGCGGTTGTGTCTTGACAGACAGAGAGACGGACAACAAATAAACAAAAACAAAACAATACCCTATATGGGTCCCGTTTTTCCTTTTGAGGTATGGAACCCTAAAAATTAATAAACTTAAAATTCCTTGCAAAGACACGCCTCTAAACGACTAAATAAACATTATTAAAATACTTGGGAATTCTTTTCATCACTCGAGGAGAGGAAAAAAATTAACAATATAAATAAAAGCCCGCTTCAATTAATTGCGTTATTCTTTCTTTTAAAGCGGAAGAGACGTCTTTGTGTGACACAGAATTATTTTTTCCTCGCAAATGTCCTTCGGCCCCGAGGGTGTGCTTGCTCGATACATTCTCGAAATGAAGTTAATTAAGGACTCTATTACTTATTTTCTTTTCGGTACTTCGGAGTTTTTTCCTGTGATCAAATAGTTAAAGGTGGGTTAGGTACTTTTTGTTCGTGGGGCATTATCGAGGACTGTTTTACGTATGTGTTTAAGTCGATATTTATACACAGTATCCGTATCTGTATCAGCAAGTATAATAAAATCAGGTATTGGAGATACATAAGGACATGGCGGCCAGGGACTACATTAAGACTTAACATTATCATATGGAACATTTTTAATAATTTCTAAACATAGACAGGATAAGAAACTAACAGAAATTCGGATTCATATGTAGTAAGTGTCAATCATAATAATAATTATGTGTATATTTTATTATCTTCCTTTAACAGGTTGGATTGTACGAGTACATCATTTTTATCTATAAAGTAAATTAATAAAACAATGCCTCTGATACATTTACATACAAACATCGCAATTAAAAAAAATATTGAATTGGGATAACATAATAAAGTTGTTAAGTAGAAAATGGAAATAATTAAATAAAAATGTTAATAGCACACAAACGGATGCCACCAACAATTTCAAAATTGATTTATTTTTTCAAATACTTTTTAAAGTAATAATCAAATCATTTGCAAAACGCTAAGTATTTCCCGGAAATCCAACTTAAAAGGACTTAACCAGTAAATTCATCAATAGCCGTCCAACTCAGCGGTTAATTGCTAATCTTCGTATAGTCTCTTGCGATTTCACGGCTAAATATGATTTACTCAGAAACTAATGAACCGTTTCACTTGAAATTAAATTCAGCGAAAATGTCAGGTAAAGTCTGGAGATATTCAGATTAAGATTCATTAGGTGAAAGTGCTGAATCATTTTTTTATTCATTAACAGCCCGGAGTAAAGAGTTCTCACTCATCCCCTATCACATCATGGGAAGGAACACAAAAGGTGAAACTGCGTACTCCTTCTAGAAATAAAACGTGACTTTATTTATTATGTATGTATTTAGAATAATCAAATAGTATCTTTAAGAAATTGATAAAATGATTTGCTGGGTGTATGATATTTGTAACTTGGAGAATTAAGATCACCGAACACAAAAGTTTGCCATTGTCAAAGGTCCGGCATAAAATGTGGTTTAAAATAAATGAACAATTCCGGTAATGAAATTATTAGTTACAAGCACAATTTTTTTTACCTTGGATTTATGGCGATGATATCTTTTTGCTATGTTTTGCATTTGTAAATGATATTTGATTTATTCTCGATTTTAGTTGTTAAAGACATTTAAATTTTTTTTATGATCTTAACTTTATAATGTATTCGTGATTGTAAATATTTTCCTACTTTTTATTGTAGTATCTTTCACGATTATTTTAATTTCTCTAAATTTTCATTCCATATTAAGTCCTTTAAACAACACGTGGAGTGTAAGCCTCGTCGCCAAGCATACCCAACAGATTAACTCTTTCGTACTTTTATAGGTACCTATTTTCAATAAAAATAGTCTTTTATCCAGTATAGATGTTCACAGTTAAATTTAAATACAATCATATCAACATAGTTTCGCATTCTTCGTACAATAATAATAGTAAGTATTTGAATCACACATGAAAATTCCTACAATAATAGTGTGTAGTTGAATCACAAAAGAAAATGAATAGTCCTATTCATTTACAAATAGGCTTTCATTTAATTGTCTTCGTTAACCATTGAGCACCCACTGCTGAAAATCAACCTCAAAGACAGGCATATGTTTTTATGATTTTTTTTTTAAACATCTCTTTTCTGAATTTACAATAATATAAATTAATTTTCTCGGAGTGACCCACTTATCCAACGAAACTATTTGTGCTAAGTTCCTTTGAGATTCCTAAATGAAAACTTGCTCCGGGCTGCCGACCTTTGTAAGATCGGCCATCAACCCCAACCGTTGAATCTATTTACCAAACCCTTGTTTTGGCAAAAATACTTCATTTCAGAGAGATAATATCCGTTTGTAAAAATACTGTGTAAATATTTTTGAAGAGAATAGTCATATTTAAGTATCCAGCGTGGGCGTTGAAAAGGTAGATTAGAAAGGCGAGTAAACATTTTATATTTATAATCTTAACTACAGATTGCGCTAGAAAAAGTGAAGCTGGCTTTCAGAAATTTAATATTACATTATTTTTTTTAAATGTTCAAGACAAAAATGTTGTCCATAACATCCAAATCAATAAAACATAAATTAATCCAATACCAGTATCTCCAAAGTGGTATTTTGCCTTGTTTATGTTCTATGACATATTGTGATATAGGCCAAGCCTGTCACCTTACCGAATACAAATTCCATGCCCGAGGAATTTATATTAAGCTCATGTTATAGCACCGTAGCATGCAAAAAATCTCATTGCGCTCATCTTACGTTACTTTGTGCTATGTGTTACTATGTAGCTGGAAGAAACATCATCTTTTTCGACCTCGAGATTTTAGTGCTTTACATAGGCTGTCTTCAAATATTTACAAGGCGAAGTGCTGGAAGAGAGGCCTGCGTCCAGTGACTTCTAACTCGCTTTAACAAATTGACTTCTCATTCAGGTAGATGTTGATCTGTGGTTTCTATTCGAGAATTTCCCACCAAAAAAATCCTATGAATGATTTCCTACTTATCTTTTGTTCTTTATCTTTATTTCGATAATTATATATCGACTTCATATTCAGGTAGATGTTGATACTTTTACCTCTATTTGAGAAATTTTCTCCAGAAAAACCATATTTTTTACACTACTCGTCTCAGTTTTTCTGCATTTTTATTTCAATCATTATTTCCAGGAACTCCAATTATCAGAGAAAAGCAAAGCTTAAAAGACGATCACGGTTTTCGAGACACTTAAAATTTAAAAACGCTTAACAAAGGCCCCGATGAAAACAGAAGCGGTCGGAACTCAGTGTCCTATTCATTACAGCAGTCCCAGATGACGTTGGAACTCTTAATTATCCGCACTGAACTTGTTTCTTATAGCCGAAGTTGTCTCCACTATAAGTTCACAGCCCTTGGGTTCGGTGCTAAATCTTTATGAAGATAAACACGCATACTTTACTTGCTCACTCCGGAAGCGGTTTTAGGTAATTTGTTTTTGTTTAATTAAGGTTAAATGTTAACCTTTGTAGAAATGAGTTCGCAAGATTGATTTCAGGGTGTTTGTAGTGGTATTTCCGTGTTAGGTACTATTGTTAATCAAACGTTTTCTTGTTTTGACAACATGGGTAAAGTTATGAAAGGGCCTGAGTAATTGAGAGCTCTCTAAAATGTTAAGTGTGAAGTTTATTTGACTATATTTTGTCTTCGTGGTGGACTTTAACCGTCCTAAATCCAAAATAGCTTAGTGGTAGAGCATTAGGTTTAGGGCCTAGCGGTCCCTGAATCAAATCCAGGTTTCGGTGCTTCAAAGGTCACAGGCGTTAATCCTACCAAAGAACCTACTTAAAAATCATATAAATCCAGGATTTACCATGGACGTACTGACCTTATATTAGGACTTTAATTACATACATATAAATATAATCTTCATGCTTGTATCCCATTAAGGTGACCAAACACACACACTTTACACTGGTGGTAGGTCTCTCATATGTGAGAGGCTGCCTGGGTTGGTACCACCGCAATGTCTTTTTCTCCCGTCAAACAGCAGTTTAAATGCACTGTTGTGTTTCGGATTGAAGGACATTGTAGCCAGAGTAACTACTGGACATTGAGACTTAACATCTTATGTCTCAGGATGGCGATCGCAGTGGAATGCCAAGCATTGCTTTGTAATTCAAGGTGTTGTTTGGTTTTGCTACTGTTCATGAGCGGTCGTATCACTTACCATCAGGCGAACGGTATGCTCGTCTCGCCATTCAATGATATAAAAAATAAAAAAAAAACCAAAGACTATAATATTTAGTATTACACAATTATGTATTGAAACATAATTCGCCAATAAGAAGATTCTTAAAAAGAGCTGATGCTAGATATGTAGCTGAAAATTATACCAACCAAACGAAGTCTTATATAATGCAGAAAAAAAAAAGAAATATACCTAAAGGAACTAAAATATGTAAATAGGAAACGACTTGTTATTCGCCAACAAAGATAAATCGCGTCGGCATCTCGCAGTGTGTTGTTCCAACAACATTTCTTACAAGAGAATAACCATGAAGAACATTATTTACAAACGAAAAAAATTCAATTTCCCAACCACGACTCGCGAGCAGATGAAACTAATCATATTATTCAAATAAGAATCCTTGTAATCTGAATCCTGAAGGAACACAATAATGCTAAAAAGCCAACCGAAAAATTATCCAAGAATATGAGAGGCAAGTGGCTGCGTACTTCGTTAGGGAATCTTATACATTCAGAAGGGACGGGAAAGTTTCTGTACGGTCTGAATTTCAAACAGGACACTTGCCCTTCGAGCTCGAAATGTTAATATAAATGCTTATTTTGGCCATTTGATTGGACTGTGATTTTGTTTATCATAGAAATTAGCTTTTTGCAAATTAGTTTGTGTTTGTTGGATGGTTAAGGTAATTGCGATCTCAGTTTAAATGTAATGCTCAGAATAAAGGTAACACTCAGGGGTCTAGTTATATTGGATAATATTTCTGCTTTTGACTCATTTCGAGAAGAAAATTATCAAGTTATCTTTATTCTTCTTCTAGTTCCTGATGCTGTGAGACGGGAACGAACACTGTTGTCCTTCAAAAGAATCGTTAAAGAACACTACTTGGCTCTTTAAAAACTATACGGCTGATTGCTCATATGTACATATATCTTACTTACTTATTGGTTCCTTTTTTACTGGTGGTAGGTCTCTCATATGTGAGAGGCTGCCTGGGTGGGTACCACCGCAATGCCTATTTCTCCCGTCAAACAGCAGTTTAAATGCACTGTTGTGTTTCGGATTGATGGACATTGTACCCAGAGTAACTACTGGACATATTGAGACTTAACATCTTATGTCTCAGAATGGCGAGCGCAGTAGAATGCCAAGCATTATTTTGTATTTCAAGGTGTTGTTTGGTTTTGCTACTGTTCATGAGCGGTCGCATCGCTTACCATCAGGCGAACGGCATGATCGTCTCGCCATTCATTACAATTAAAAAAAAACTTAATTTTAGCGAGCAATGCCCACTTATGTGTGTACTTATAAATAAAATAAATAAATAACAAAACTTATTATAATATTTGATTTTTATATCTTTATGTGTATGTTTATTTATAAGTATCTCCATGTAGGTATGTTGTTTAATTTATTATATCTGTATACATTTTATCTATCAAGCTCAATATTTTCATTTTTCCTATTTTTATTATTCAATCTTTTTCCTAAATGTACTCTTTAGACTTTCCTATCTTTATTTCCCTTCGCTTATGTCCACCCCATGGTAGTCGATAAGAGATTGCCTTAAGCGATACGACTGCTATTTGTACTCTTATGTTAAATAGTTTAGTTTAAGATTTATTTGGTGTACAAAAAGATAAAAATAAAATAAATAAATAAAATAAATTATATCCTACTTATTAAAGAACATTACATAGGCGCAAAGATTCTGGTGTCTCTGACACCCAAATTATCCTGAATAACTCATAGATATAGCATTGTACTCTTCTAAAAACTAATTTCTTATTTGGATTGCATTAATTTACTATCAGCTGCATAGTATTCTTTATAATGCCATTATAAAATAAAAAAACGATAACAATTGTCTTTAAAAAAATCACGCATGACCGGCTTCCGCAACACAAAGCAAGATAAATAAATTAACCACAAAAGTTTGCTCGAAACCCACACATTGTACACTAGATAAAAAGGCGTTAGTTAATATTCTACAGCGGTGCGGCGCCCCAGCACTCGCCAATTCACTAAACTCAATTGCCACACAAAGCATAATTCTATAAGACATATTCCGTGGGACATGTACCAATTTGCGTTGCGGCATTAAAAATAAAACATATTGTTTGTAGTTTCTAAATGAAATTTTGTTGTTTTCTGGTGTGAATTATTTGCCGCATTGTGGTGGCTGAAGAATAGAAACATACATATTATGTAAGCGCGTGTTTCTATTACTGAAAAATTATGCAAATGTACATCTAGATCTAATGATTTCCTGCTATTTCTGTCTTAAGATGTGATAAGGTGGGTGCACCTGTTTAATTTTACCATGCTAGTTTAAAAAAAAAAACATTTCCAGAAATTGAATATTCTGTATTCGTGTATCAGCCCATATACGTCCCTCTGCAAGGCACGGGTCTCCTCTACAATCCAGAGACCAATTGAAAGTGTTTAGGCCAAATTCTCCACCACGCTGGCCTAGTGCGGGTTGGTGGACTTTACATACCATAGAAATTCATACAAATCGCTATGGTATGCAAGTTTCCTCGCGATATTTTCCTTCACCGTTTTAATGCGTGGTGATTGAATCAATACACACATGACTCCAAAAAGTCAGAGGTATGCACTTGGATTTGAACCCGCGACGTCCGTGAACATGTGGGCAGTTGCGTCTGATCCGCTAGCAAAAGGTCACCAACTTATTCAAATTCAACATATAACCCAAAGTGGACTGGCCATCCTATGCATCGAAATTTGAATACATATATTCATAGTCAATAAATTGAATAACCAATTCCAATAGTAATGATAGAGTCAACGCTTCTATTCAAAACTTTTTACTATAAGTTAACCCCACAACGTCGATTTTCCAATACCAGTCAACAATAGCACAGAATGGGACATTTTCCATCACAATATCACGTACAATCGGCACACGACCACGTTCTAGTTTTGTTAGGAGCCCGCTGCATTCATTATTCATTCGATGAATGATTGACAATGGAACAATCCAGTTTCCCGCAAGCCTTTCAAATTGTGAAGCCACTAAGCCGATTTTTTGCCTATTACGGGTTAATTAAGCAAATGCAGTTTGCATTAATTGGGGTTGAAATCCGATTTTTTGTAATGTTCGTTTTGGAAGCAAATCCAATGGTGTACTGTATTTAATAATCAATGGAATAGCAAAAACAAATAAAAACAAACTACTCGTAGGTACATAATGGTTTCTTAGATCAACGCGCATTAGCGAATCTAATATCGAAATATTTTTTTTTAATTTCGCACATATTTTGTACACAATGCTCTGCTTTTTCACATGCACTTACACATTGATCACTAACACTATAATGGTACGCGGCGTTGGTTAAGCCGCGCAGGGCCGGGCGGGCCGGTCGCGCGGGCAGCGCCGGCGGCGGTGCCGCTGGCTCCGGTGCGCCGTCTCCAGCCGCCGCAGCACGCGGGGCGCAGGACGCAAGGCGTGCGCGCCTAAGTCGCACACCGTATGCTAGTATCGCGATGCTCACGATACTCGTCAACAAGTAGATCGCGACGTAGTGGTGTACGTCGTGGTATGAGATTTGGTTGATTAAGCCTGTGTCCAATTTTAATTGCCTAACTTTAGAGCCTATGTCATCTAGTTCTTTGTCATCGTCACTGATAATTGTTTCCGTTTCTGTGACCGGTACCCAAGGATCTTGGTTAAATACATGGTTGATAAGAGGTATCTCAATTTTCGTGACATCTGCATGTATGCTTACATTTTGAAGCAGATTTTTCTGCGTCAAGACAGTAATATCGCTCCCTTTGATTGTGCAGTCGGTATCTAGTTTAATTATCCCAACATTACTGAGGTGATCTGAAGTTATTTGGTCTTCACATATAATTCTTATTGAAAGTGGGTCACAGCAGAAAAATAAATAAGTATTTATACTATTTAGTTGAACCCATGAATCGTGACAAGTCTCGGTTTTGGTCATACAGGGGTTCGCTTTCTGCGACTTGAAACGAAACGTTTCATTGGTTTTCATGTGGTGAATTGGTTTTTGTATTGGACATAACTGTGTTTTGGTGTCAAAATGAATGCATTCTCGAAGTTCCGTGTCTGATATTTGTATATATGAATCCTTGCGTAAATTGATCGCTACGTAAGTCGACACTGGGACTAGGGTAACCATATTGTTTCCAACTTTTTTCGGAATGGCGTGTACTTGGTAAACGTCGTAATTATCTCTACTCACGAGAGGTATTTTAATTTCAAATATAAAATAACCAGGAGTCATTCTCGCCTTCACCTTCAATAAATGGTATATTTTTGGTAATTCTGACGGAAGGACATCTATTGGCAAGCTGGATTCTTTTGGTAATTTTCCAGAAATTATGCTTAGCTCTTTCAGCAGTTGGTCCGGTTTTAACAAGTGTATGTTGAATTTTCCATATAGAACTTCTGAGACCGTGTCCAATAAAACATCCTGAATCCCTTTTAAGTTCAGTAGCACACCATTCGCAGCAATCGCCGAAAGTAAAAATTCATTGGTGCTTTCCACACTTTGGATCTCACGGTTTAATTTGCCCGTATTATTGTCCAACTGATTGAGGTGATGAGTAAACATTTTGTGTTGTTTATCAATAGAAAATTTGATGCGTTTCAACACATTAAATTCGGATTCGACTATTGATGTTTGGTTCTTCCAAAGCTCGGCTAGATGGTTTTGGTTTGCCTTAATCAGGTCGATGTCCCTATTATATTGCTGAGCGAATTGGTCATCGAGTACACCGAATAAACTGCGTGCAATATTACCCACGCCGTTAATGAGTCCGCGGCGGCGTCGCACGCGCTGGCCTGGGAACTGCTGACTCGATAACATGTCATTGTAATGTTCTAATTCCGTATAACCATGTTTTAATTGTAATATAATCGCTTCGCAATGAGTTTTAATTGTGGTATTTGTACAAAGGTAATCCAGATGGTTTATATACTTATGTAGCAACTTGTTTCCTTGCCAATAAGGTTCCAAATCGTAATAAGCTACTAGTTTCCATTCATCTCTGACAATATGAATCGTAGAGATTTGGTCAAAATATAGACTTTGGTTGTTGGTTAAGTTTTTTACGTGATATGCACACTGAACTGGTGACATTAAAAATGTAAACAACATCATTGCTAAGGTGATATAATGAAATATGCCCGTGTTTCTTGCACCTTTAGCTTTTGGTTTTGATGTGCTTTCTTGGCCTGGCTGCCCTTCTGGTTTATCACTAATTTTCTGATCGAAATCTTCACGTACTGGTAAAACAGATAATTTTACTATTGGTCTTTTTATAGTTCCATTTTTAGTTCGTACGGATACAACTCGGACTAATCCATCATTTCCGGGATGGAGCTCTATAATTCTACCCAGAGCCCATTTTCCGGGAGGAAGATTCGCGTCATGTATAACGACAATGTCATTAATATTTATATTTGGTTGTGGATGTCGCCACTTGGACCGTGCGTTTAGATGAGTCAAATACTCTGCGCGCCATCTCTTCCAGATATCTTGATATATCTTTTGAGTGAGCTGCCATCTAGTGCGTTGATCCTTTTCAGATTCCACAATGGTTAATGTTGGTCCACCTGCCAGGAAATGTGCTGGTGTCAGAAATTCCAAATCATCTGGATCTTCACTTAATGGGCAAAGAGGTCTAGAATTCAAACAACCTTCTATCTGAGCGAGTAAAGTAGAAAACTCTTCATACGTTAACTTTTGTTCACCTATCACTCGTCTCAGGTGGTATTTTAGGCTCTTCACTGCTGCTTCCCAGAGTCCACCAGCACTGGGCCATGAAGGAGCATTAAAATGCCATTCAATCTTCATATTGGTTATTTCAATATAGAATTGGTCATCTATAATTGATCTAAGGTTAACAAATTCTTCTTGCAAAACCCGATTTGCTTTTATAAAGTTTGTCCCGTTGTCACTATATATGTGACCGGGAGCTCCCCGCCTGGCTGCGAGTCGACGAAGCGCTGCGATAAAGGCAGAAGAAGTAAGGTCAGAGACCAATTCCAGATGTATGGCCTTGGTTACCATACATACAAAAACTGCGACATAGCCTTTAGTGCATTTTACACCTCGCCCCTTTGCAGATTTGACGTCTATAAAGCCCGTAAAGTCTACTCCCGTATGGTAAAACGGTCTAGACATATTGGTTCTGGCTGCAGGCAATGCTCCCATTAATTGTTCCTGTTTGATAGGATTCTGTCTTCTACATGTGACGCATTTTCTGAGCCTCTTCTTAACAGCACTATTTCCACTAACTATCCAATACTGTTGACGTAACCACGCCAGGGTCAACCGTGCTCCTCCGTGGAAAGTCATTTTATGTGCTTGGTCTATGAGCATTTCTGTTAAATGATGGTTATGTGGTAAAATGTACGGATGTTTCATGTTGTGCTGCATATTTGCAGATGTAAGACGCCCACCGACTCGCAGGACGCCTTGATCATCAATAAACGGTCTTAATTTCGCCAAATTGCTTTTTGGATCTATTTCTTGGTGCTTGCTAATGTAATGGATGTCCTCTGAGAACTCTAATCTCTGAACATGCCTAATTAATAAAATATTTGCCCTTTTTATTTCGGGTATTGTTAAATATGTGGGCTTGTTACGTATACGTGACGTCATCCGTAACGCCCAGGCTAACACTCGCGACGCTCGCATAAAATCGCTGTGCTTGCTCAAAATGTAGTCAATAACGTCATTTTCATATTTTGTTGTTGAAACGTTTATTTGTATTGGTTTTATAATGTCTTCATTTGTGCTGTAAATGCCATTGTTTCTTAATTTGTTTTCATCAAACGATGAAAGCCAAGCTGGTCCATGCCACCAAATAGGGTGAGTAATTAATTGGTTAGCGGTGATGCCACGACTGGCACAGTCTGCTGGATTCTCCTTTGATGGTACATAATGCCAGCAACTTGGTTTTATGATGTCAATAACTTGTTTAACCCTATTAGCAACAAATGGTTTCCAGCGGCTAGTGTCCCCGTTCAGCCAACCCAAAACCGCTGTTGAGTCGGACCAACTAAATATTTTTATTTCAAATGTTGATAAACACTGACATATTGTTTTCATCAATTTTGACAATAAAACTGCAGCGCACAGTTCTAATCTTGGTAGTGAAATGGTTTTCTTAACGGGCACTAGTCGAGATTTCGCTGCTACAATTACAACCGATGATCCCTTTCGCAAAGAGTTATTGACCTTACAGTACACAACGCAAGCATACGCCTTTTCGGAGGTATCGCAAAATCCATGCAACTCTATGGTAGTTGCTAACTCGCACTGGAGCCATCTTTGGATTTTGACATTGTTGATATTCTTAATATCGTCTTCTATGGTCTTCCACTTACTGATGATGGCATCTGGTAAGACATCATCCCATTTTAAATCTAATAGCCAGACTTCTTGAAAAAGTAGTTTAAGCTTCGTGGTAACTGGTGAGAGCCATCCCAGAGGGTCGAAGATTTTTGACATATTGGAAAGTAAAATCCTCTTGGTAAAATTTTGAGATGGTTCTATTTTTAACTGGAACATAAATTGGTCTTCTCGTGGTTGCCACTGCAATCCTAAAGTTTTTGTCGTCTCTTGGTGCCTAAATGTAAATGTCTGGTCATTTAGGCCGACTGATTCTTGTCCATCCAATAGTTCTGGTTTATTGGATGACCACTTTCTGAGGTTGAATCCGCCTGATTTTAAAAGAGCGGTTAAATCTGATTTTAATCTTTTCGCAGATTTTAGATCGTGATGTCCATGAAGAAGATCATCCATGTAGAAACTGTTTTCCACCACTTCGGCAGCATCTGGATAGTTGTGATGCTCGTCTCTAGCCAATCGTTTTAACGTCATCATCGCCAGAAATGGTGCCGCCTTAGTTCCATAAGTCACAGTGGCTAATTGATATTCCCGTAGTGGTTGTTTTGGGTGATCTCGCCATATAATTTTCTGGAAAGCTTGATCTTTTTTATGAACAAGTATTTGCCGAAACATTTTCTCGATGTCGGCAGTGAAGGCTATTTTGTATTGCCTCCATCTAATTATCAGAGATAACAAATCTTGTTGCAGATTTGGTCCCCGATACATTAGGTCATTCAACGAATAACCCGTCGATGTTTCTGCTGACGCGTTAAAAACAACGCGCGTCATAGTGGTCGTTGACTCCGCGCGTATTACACAATGGTGAGGTAAATACACTTCGAGTGTCTGGTTACTCGTACACTCAATCATATGGTTCAGATATATATATTCACGTATAAAATCTTTATAGGTCTCCGCAATAAACTTATTTTTGGCAAACCGTTTTTCGAGATGACGGAATTGGGCTATCGCTTTGGTTTTTGACTCATCCAATTTCTCGGTTACATCTGCTTTAAGTGGTAATCGAACAACGTATCGTCCATCTGGTTGACGTGTTGTTTGTGACTGGTATTGTTGTATGCATTGGTAGTCGTCACTACACATGTTAACTAAATTATCTGAGATATCCTCAATCTCCCAAAACTTGTGTATATCCTTCAGATCAACTACGACGACGTTACAATAATGTTGGTTGGACTGAATGGTGCCGCTTATTATCCATCCTAGCTTTGATTGTTGTGCTATTGGTAGCGCAGCATCTTTACGTATTAGGCCTGGTAGAATTATCATTTTATAAACATCCACGCTTAATATTAAGTCAACGGGTCTACTCCTGTTATATTCTGGGTCTGCTAATGGTAGTTTATTAATTTGAGGCCAAAACGGTCTTATAAATGAGCGACTTGGTAAATTGCTGACGACGTGAGTCATTACATACGCGTCTGTATTAAAAGTAAAGTTACTATGTAATGCGGATATGGTTAACTTGATAACTCCCTTGCTGTTATTGGCTTTGTCTCCAACTCCTATTACAACACAGTTGCGTTTAATCCTTGGTAGTCCTAAAATTTGCGCAGCATTTTCAGATATCAACGATGACTCGGCACAAGGATCTACAAGAGCGCGCATAATATGGTGACAGCCGTCTCTTGCTTTAATTCGGACCATTGCCGTGGCTAGCAACTTCGGCATTGAATCCAATGGTGTGTTTGCGACATATACGTTTGACTTGGTGGCGGCTTGTTTGTCTTGCTCATTCCTGGTAGATGTTGATGGCATGTAGGTTACATAGGCGTTGTGCAGCAATGTGTTATGTTTCTCATTGCAAAATCGACACGATTTTATCGATGTGCACTGCCTACCTGCGTGATTTACTAAACAATTTTTGCATAAATTGTTTTTGTCAATAATTTGTCGTCGGTTTTCTGGCACGGATTCTAAAAATGCCTTGCATTGAAATAATGCATGATTGTTATTGCAAAGTACGCATTTTCTTTGCATAGTAACAGTGGCTTGTTTTGTAGTTGAGTGATTAATCGCTGGTCTATGTTGCAAGAATTTATTGTTATGGTAATTATTATTCGATGTTTTATAGGTTACACGTTTTTGATTTTCATTGTACGGAAAGCGCTGTTGATTTAATTTCACCGTATCTTGTTTGCGTCCAGGGCTATGCTTAGCCTCAGGATCCTCCAATGATGTGAATTTAGTTTCTAAGAAGGACAGAAACTCCTTTAAGTTTGGTAGGGCCTTGGAATCCGCCATTGACTCAATATATTCCTGCTTAGTTTCGGAATCTAATTTTTGAGTCAAAATGTATACGATGAGTGGATCCCATTGGCTGGTCTCTACTCCCATCGCCTCTATAGCATTTAGGCATTCTGTGGCGGTATCATGAATGGTCTTGATGAGTGTTGCAGATTTTTGCTGCATGGTTGGAATATTTAAAAGCATATGAACATGTGAATTGAATATCAACCTCATATTGTTGTACCTTTTATTTAAGATGTCCCAACAAATTTGGTAATTGTCAGATTTAATGCGCAAATGCTGAACTAATCTTTCGGCTTCGCCTCTTAGTTTATTTTTCAACAGTTGCATTTTTTGTCCATTCGGAAGAGAATTATTGGTATGTACGGCTTCACAGAATAAATCTTTGAAAGATAACCATTGGTGGTAATTGCCGCTAAAAACTGGTATGTCAGTTTTCGGAGTGGATTTCTCCTTATAAGAAACTGACCACATTTTCCCGTTAACTAGCCTTTTCATTTTATTATATTGCTTTTCATATTCACAAAAAGCTAGTTCATATTCTTCGTTATCAAGAAGAGCTTCGCTGTCTATCTCCCAATGTAAAGAATCTATCGCCGACCATCTCGACTGGATAGTTTTTAAAATATCTTCAAATTCCCATCGTTCGGAAGCGCTCTCGACATCGACGGAATCTAAGGTGCGAGAAAATGCTTTAAAATTACTTTTCTGCTTACGCAACATATCTTCCACCCTACTAGAAGTACCTTGAGTGGTCGGGTGCAACGAAAATGGACTACGAGGAGCGCCTCCTACGTCAGGTGTGGCAGGAGCTTCAAATCGTTCCGCGGCACGTGGTAGTGGTGTCGCTGGTTTTAATAATGGTTTACTTGGTTCAGTGGTGACGTACCTCTTAATAAGTGATTTTACGTCATTGTAAAAGGTAAGCGCTTTTTGGTAAAAATTTTCACTAAAATATTTATGGTTCATGTCTTCGAATTCAGCACATAATCTATTATGATTAGTCTGAAATTCATTCCAATAGGCATCTAAAGTATTCAGACGTTTTTCTATATAGGCCGGAGTCTTTCGCTCCGCCCCATCTTTCTTAAAATTGACACAAAGGCTCTCCATCGCGGACATAATTTGATCTTGTGTAGCTAAGATCTTCTCCATGGTGACTGACATGGTGTAAATTTAATGTAAGAAAAGGAAAGATCTTACTCAGAGACTGGTACGTGGTGACCTGGTTTCGTCTCGTAGATGATTGTGGTTGGTTTGTAGTCGCCGAAACTGGTAATCCGCACGACACTGGTTACTGGTTACTGGTTACTGGTTACTGGTTACTGGTTACTGGTAATGGTCTATAACTCCACACTGCACTGGTTGGTCCGTAAGTCCGGGATACTGACACGTGAACAATGACGTCACTCGCGCAAGTCCCGCCGTTACGGAGGCTCGAAGGACCACGATGTACGGGGTTTGGTGTCCGTACAAGGATTTACGTAAGTTTCGTAAATGTAAAGAAAATGGTTTTTGGTAAACTATGGTTTATTTGGTCTGAACTAGCCTAAATGGAATGGTAAATGGTAATGAGGACACGCGAGCCGGTCAACGATCGCACGTGAACTGATTGGTAAAATTGTTACATTTAATACGTGTGGCGTAAAGCGCTGACACAGCGCAGTGCTATGTAGGGTGCTAGCACCGTACATAATTATTTCAATAGATACGAAAATTATATACCTGTAATAAACTGGATGGTTGCGTTCGACGTCCACTTATGAGTTAAAAGTTTTTCACTAATAATTAAAATGTGGCTGTGGCAAAACAAATATGAAAATAAATAAAAAAATTCGTAAAAATTACCTTAAAAGATAAAATATTAAAATGTAGTTTCTTTCTTTATAGCATAGATCTAATAAACACAATACTTGAACAAACTTTACTACAAAAAAATATAATAAAAAATTTAGTTCGTCCATTTTCTCTATGATATTTATAAGTTTAGAGGCGCTCTGCCGCATCTTCAAGCATATTTTATTAAAAAGCGATGAAGTTAGAAAAGGTAAAAGCTACTATGGTAGTTGGTTAAATATTATTTTTATTTCAGTAGTGTACGTTGGAAAAGTTTTTGTTGGGTATTGGATATTTAAAACATATTTTATAAAACGTAGTTAATTATATTTAAACTTCAATGTTATTAAAAAATGAAATAGTTGTGTGGTTATAATGGACGTTGGTCGACGTGGATGGTTGTATGAAAAATTTGAAATAGATAGACGTCTCTTTATATGTGAGAGGCCGCATGGGTAGGTAGCAACGCAATAATTTCTATTTCTCCCGTCAAACTGTTGTGTTTGGTTTAAAGGATATTTTAGCCAGAGTTACCGGACATATTGAAACTTAACATCTTATGTCTCAGGATGGAATGCCAAACGTTGCTTTATAATTCAAGGTGTTTGGTTTTGCTACTGTTCATACTCGTATCGCCATTCAGAGCAATAAAAAAATAAAAATCCACTATCGATTCATTGAATAAAGTGATATAACATGTTGTCACAAGAGGAGCGCGGCGCACGTCCTTTATCGTTCATACTTGCCGACACTAACGTGCTAACTCTCTGCAACGTTGTTTTTTTGTTGTTTTATGTAACAAAGAAGGATCGTTTATCTTCATTAGCTTGTCTTAGTCTTAGAGGTTCTACTAGGGTATCTTCATCGCCTGTTTCAACTACTAATAACCGGGCAGTGAACTGTGAGAATCTTTATTAACTATTATTCGGTAATGTAATTTGATAATTTGGATCTCAAAAATGCGTTATATTTGGAATTCAATATCTTCGCCAACAATTAACATCAATAAGGCAAATTGTCGTGGCAAAAATCATTCATCGATTCGATAAAAGCCTAGGTAAAAGAGAAAAGAATTAGACTAAAGCAGCTAACTAATAATGGTTTAGAAATCCGCAATTTTTTTAAATTGGAATTAAACTGATTCGGATATCCACAGAAAGTACGTGGTGGACTGTTGGTAAACGGACTAGACGCGATTAACATGTTCACGGTGGTCGCGAGTTTGATTCCCAGGGCACACCTCTGTCATTCATGTGTGTATTGATAGTCAATCACCACGCACTAAAATGGTGAAGGAAAACATCGTGAGGAAACCTGCATACCATAGCTATTTATAAAAAAATATATGGTATGTAAGTCCTCCAACCCGCACTAGACCAGCGTGGTGGACTATATGGCCTAATCACTCTCAATCGTACTCTCGATTGTAGAGGAGGCCCGTGCCCTGCAGTGAGTGGGAGTGGATACAGGACATCCACCACGCGATCACAAGAGCTATAAAGTAATCGAAAATTACGATGTTAAAAAAATTACAAATGAAACTAAATCCGCCACAAAGTTTTTAAAAATACTCTTTGTTTTATTTATTTAAGAAATATCTGTATTAAGATTAAGTATACGGAAATGATAAACCTTTATCATTTCCGTATTTTCTATGCCTTAAAGGAAGTCCTGAAAAATCAGGTTCACTTTTCCTCTAAATAGAATCACATCGTCGTCCTGTGCAGGATATGAATTAATAATATTCCAGCCAGCATCCTTTCTAAAGATTTTACGACACTTTCGATCTTGTACCGAGGGGAGATTTCTCATGAAGTTACAATTTATGTCTTGAACATGACCGGTCTAGTTTAGTTTCTGATATAAAGTTGTGCTGTGTTTGAATTTAGTATAAATACGATGTTATAATAATATTATTTTTATTACATAAATATGGCACCCTCCCTAATAATAATAGCAATGAGGCTTGAATGATTATTTCTATTGCAAATAGATCAACCATCATACGTCAGTGGAGTCAGTATATTAATGAAGCAGCATGCAGGCTGGCTCACTTACCATCAGGTCACCTGTTTGCTGGTTTGCCGGACATGTAAAAACTTTGAAATGAAATAAAATGTAGTTATTGGTCATGTAGGCAAATAAATAACTCTTATCACAAGTCTCACAAGTCAATACACATAGCGCTTGATCTCTATATTCAAAATATTTTCTATACTTTGTATTATTTATATTAATTTATTTATTTATTTAATTATATTTTAGTAGTGTACCTAAAATATTAGTTACTTAATTTAAAAGCAACAAGCAGTAAGGTCACAATAATTCAAAATGGCAGATTTATTTTCCTCTCGTTTCCGCTACAGTCGCTTGGTCTCGTAATGCCTGTCCTCGCGTCAACAAGATTGATACGTCAGACATACGAGTAAGGTTACGTTCCTTTAAAGTAGGAGCATGACACGAACATTTCTATTAGCGGGAAAACGTTCGAATTTTAGAAGACTTTTATGACTACAGGAAATATTTGTTCTTTAATTTTGATTTCTGTTAACATAAAAATGCGCTCAATCTAGTATTGGTTAATGAAAACTAAAATACATATGTAACTAGCGGCCCAATCCAGCTTCGCCTGGGTGCATATATTTTTTGATTCCACTCGACACCAAATACATGTTATTTTTCGTATAAGCTCTTGTATACCTAAACTTGACGTAGCTATCCTACTGTCCGGTTCAATCCCGTCTCATCCGTCTGTTCAGTCTCTTCCCGATCCGTCCCGTCCTTTCTCTTTATTATCCATCCCGTTTTATACTGTGCATTTACATTTCGTCCTATCAAATCTGTCAGCTATCCCAGCCCTCTCCCGTACCTTCCACTCTATTATATCCCGTCTCTCCATATACATGTACATATAAAGATTGCCTTATGAAATTTGACATTAAAAACTTTAGCCTTTTTTATTGTCCATCCAATATTCCTTCCCTTATTTCAGCACCAAAATGATGTTTTTTCCAAATAATATTACAGGCCATTACTTTTTGTTGGTAATAAAGTAATATTAAACATTTAAAAAATAGAATCTGGCAAATTGGTCCAGGTGTTGTTGAGTTATGCGCTTACCAACACATTTTGCGATTCATTTTATATTATAGAAGATGATATAGTCCACCCTGCTGGCTTAATGCGGGTTGGCGGATTTTATTTCACGTAAATTAATCCGAAATTAATCCGAAAAGTCAGAGGTGTGCCCTAGGATTTGAACCCGTGACCATCGTAAACTTGTTGGCAGTCGCGTCTAGTACGTTACCATATACAAATTAATAAAACCTTCATACTGCCTTACCAGGTGACGTAATTAATAAAACAAATATTTAAAAATATAAAACTGCATATCGTTTCATTATAATGTCTAGATACGGCATCAACGTACCAATAATATTTTTAATCCTTAGTACGAAAACAATACTAATATTAACAATTTTTCTCACTCCTAAAACCTTCCCAGGACTTCCACGAATATTTCAAGACCAAAATCAGCCAAATCGGTTCGTGCGTTCTGAAGTTATAGCGTCAGGAAGGAAAACCCGACTTATTTTTATATTGTAGAAATTAACTGAAAATTAATGTACAAATTTATCCTCGCGTTTGCTTCATAATATACGTGTTAATTAAAGCATCATCAACTAATCCTATTAGTACATAATAAAATATGATTCGTATATAATAAAGTATAAAGACTTAATTCTTGAGGCATTGTCTTCCATTGTATTCTTCTTCTATAAGTGCGTGGTGGCCTGTTGGTAAACGGACTAGACGCGACTGCCAACATGTTCACGGTGGTCGCGGGTTCGAATCCCAGGGCACACTTCTGACTTTTCGGAGTCATGTGTGTATTGATAGTCAATCACCACGCACTAAAACGGTGAAGGAAAACATCGTGAGGAAACCTGCATACCATAGCGATTTATAAAATTTCTATGGTATGTAAGTCCGCCAACCCGCACTAGGCCAGCGTGGTGGACTATATGGCCTAACCACTCTCAATCGTATTCTCGATTGTAGAGTAGGCCCGTGCCCTGCAGTGGGACGTATATGGGCTGATACAGATACAGATACAGATACATTGTCTTCCAATCTTCCTTTTGTTCAAAGAGATTTAGAAGGCGCATAAAATAGATTGATTTATTAGTGACATAAATTCTTTGATAATTCTCAAGATTTTATCTATATTAATATTATAAAGCCAAGCTGAGCCGCTAGTAATTATAAAACAGAAATTATTATCTTCATATTTAAATTTATCGACCTCTAATAAAGCTAAGCAGTTTTAATATAATTTCACAAAGCCAATTCCCTTACCTTGCAAATTCGTGCCTAACAATAGACACATTAGAAAATAAGACCACGTCTCTGTAATAAACAATGACATCGCTTCAAAGAAAACTTTGAGGATAAATGAGGCCACAAAAATTGCTCCAAATCAATTTCTTTGCCAAAACTCCGATAGAATAATTCGTACGAAATTCAACAAAGCGTTTGATTTATCAGCGGTAAAAAATGTTTCGAAGACGTTTTAGTATGCGCTTAATGAGCTGATTTGAGCAATGTAAAATATATTTTTTATAATAATATATCATAGTTTTGTGGTAAAAATGACCTTAGCCCTCTAAATTAAGAAGAGCTAATTAACACAATTTTTCTTATATTAACAAACGATTCGATTTTAAATACTGCATTTTCATAAAAAATCCACGCGTCTAAGGTTATAAATTCATAAGTAAGTGCTTAATACTATAACAAAAGCAACTGCTTAAATATGTGTTCCTACGATACATCTGTAACGATATAATATGATATGATTAAATAACTAAAAAAAAAACATCCACAATTCACATACATACACCTAAATTAAGATCCAACTAAGATCGAGTCTTGTGTCGTGGGTATCACACGTTACGAAGGACAAGTCTGTTTCACAAACGCTCATACCCGGAATCATTGATATCTCATAAATATTTATTCTGGTGCGAGGATCGAAACCCTGGGCCCTCGTTTCAGATCCGGCGTCTAATCAACGCCACAAAGGCTGTCTATAGGACATCAATTGCGATATCATCGGGTAAAAGTTATTCCCCTCTATACTTGTATGGCTGAGATATAAAATCTTTCGCATATTTTACCATATAAAATCAACGCAAAACTGCTTTGAGCACGTCAAAAAGTAATTATCCCAAACACACCAATTTGGAACTCCTTTGAGACGAGCAATGACGAGCAAAAAATCCCACATTTCGATAGCAGAAAAATTCAATTCGTTCATTTTATAATTGGAAATGGTTTTCCATCATATTACCTTTCTTTTGTTAGAGTATTAATTGAATCCTTTGCGATTTCAATTTACCCCTCCGCAATATGAAGTGCTGAAAGAACTGTTTGAGATTTTAATTTTCAGTTGAATATCCGCTTCATTTACTTGGATTGTCAAATACTGCCGAATTGTCGAATTGTCGAAGATATATTTGGAGCTATAATTAATTTACACTGAATAAGGTAGGGTTCTTTAAAGAGCTTTAGTAGTTAGAATTAGAAATATATTGTCAGGGTCTTATAGTTTGACTTAAATATGTAAATGGGTCGGCTCGAGCGGAGTGTGGCCTTATGGAAAATTTAATTGAAATAATGAATGGCTTTGCTTTTGATTGGTTAGGTAAGTGCCAGAGGAAGCAATATGTCTATCTTCTGTCCACATTTTCCAAAGAGCAGCAAAGATTTATTCAACAGATATTCCCTTTCAATCGGCCCGGGATACCAGAAGAAAATCTTATATAGGCTTTTCCTTCATAAAAAATGTTATGTAATACTTTGTGTATGAAAAATAATTGTCAACACGCAATAAGGTCGATTTTTTAAACTATACCATTATATTACGATGATTGTACCAAAAATCACACAATCAAGAATTGATTTTACTTTATTTGACTTATTTACATTATAAATAAGCAGCATAACATTAGGGCCTGGGTGTTTATGAGACCGAAAATTGTTTCGCAGTTCCTCATACCCACGAGACAAGACTCGATCTTAGTATGTGGTCAGGACTATATATGTGAGTTATGACTATTGGGTGTTATTTATTAATTTATAATATCCATAAATAAAAAAAAAACATGGTATAATTCCGAAACATTGCCACATAAATTTGTGTAAAACGAATCTACCTGTATTTCGTGTATAGCAAAATTTCCTTATCTAAATTCATGAGACGGAATCCCGCCCGCGGTTTAAGGAGCGTTGACTCACACTAGCCAAATTCAGGAATCCTGTAAAATTGGTAGAAAATACGTTGCAGGGTATTTTGTGTTATTTATTCATAAAGAGGAAAAACTCTTAAAGATATTACAAAATTAAAAAAGATGGCGGTCTTATCTCTCTAGGCAATTTCTTACAAACAACTTTTGGATGGATATGAGAAATGGAAAAGGAGAGGACATTATTACCGTTCTAGTTGTAGAATAAATGTATTTAAAATATTTATTGAATCCATAAAATGTCATACACTATTTAGATTCAGTCACTTTTCTTCCACTACCACCCAGTTCACAAGGCTGTTTTCACCAGAAAAGAACGGGCAAGAAACTCTAGCGTTGCTCTTTTCAAAATAAGTTTCCAAACCATTATCATACAGGAGTTGAAATTCAGAGCAGTTCATAAATTATTCATAATAATAATTATATTTTACGGCTGAGTTAAGTGTGGTCGCCCTGACCGCGGAATCGGTATACACTGTTCAGCAAAAGCAATGAAAGGAAATGAAAAAAAAAAAAATTAAACAAAGTAATTTAATATTATCATTATAAGCAAATTGAGCAGACCAGTCTACACAAGCATCACCCGTTCACGAGTATGACCTATGTGCCAGCCATCGGTCTCCTCAACCGTGTTATAGGGAAGTGACCGACCCGGCACACGACGTCGCCGCAAGCACTGACCTTTAAGCGAGCATGACGTACCTACTCAAATTGCCTACAACTATGGTGAATCAAATGGGATAATTATTTCAATTATATTAAACAGAGTACACACGCATTCGGTTCGGGGACTTATATTATGTTTTATTCCCATGCCTTACTATCTTCTAAGCATTCTGAAATTTTATAATATGCTTTATTACACAACTGTCGTTTAATATTAGATTTAAATTTATTCATAGTTAAGGCTTTTATGTGAGTGGGAACTTTATTATAGAAATGTATACAGTAACCCTTAAAAGACTTGCTAATTTCCTGGAGCCTGGTCTTATGACTGACTAGATTATTTCTATTTCTAGTATTTCTGTCATGAATATCGCTAACCTTTTGAAATTATTCTATGTTCTTATGGACATACATTAGATTAGCGGATATAAATTCTGATGCTACTGTCATTATATATATTTTTTAAATATTTTCTCTCAGAGATTGTCTAGAGCCTAGCGAATAAATAGATCTTATGGCTCGCTTTTGAAGAACAAAGATGGTATTAATGTCAGCAGCACCACCCCACAGCAAAATTCCGTAACTCATTAGGCTATGAAAGTAAGCAAAATAGACCAATCGAGCTGTATCAATGTCAGTCAATTGGCGAATCTTGCCCACTGCAAAAACTGCAGCACTCAGCTTTTTAGCTAACGCTGTTATGTGGGGACCCCATTGAAGTTTAGGATCCAATGTGATTCCCAAAAACTTAGTAGTGTCCACAAGGCTCCACACATCCATGTATAAAGACATGTATGTATAAAGCTGAAGATACTAATATATAAAGCTCAAGAGATTGTTTAATTGTTAGTTACCTCTAATCTCAGGCACTATTGCCTCGGAATGAAAAAAAATTTTTGTATTAGTCTATATATTATCTCGCTATGACATGCAGGAGGGAAGCAGAAGTAAAAATCTTGCCCATACGAGAATAGTATCATTATGTATAAATTGTACGATACATTATGTTTTCATGCGATGGCCAAGTCGATCTATTTATTTAAAACGTAAAGAATTTTTAATATTGATATGATAATAACTTACGTAATAACTTTATACAGAAGGTCCCTTAAGCAAGGACTAAATAAATTAATCGTCTTGGATTTGGATTTTTTTTGGATATTATATGGATCTCACAACTTTTTGCGGTAGTAAAACTGAGCTGCGAGACTTGGAATTTTTTTACAGGATGTTTTTAATGGGATATTCGTTTCTCGTGGTACAATTGGTTTCAAAATCGATATATGAAGGATTCTTTGATCTGATATTCTAAATTGATAGTAGAAATTGAATATTTTAGTTGTCATTACAAAAGTGTATTTGCACCCAGGCGGAGCCGGGCCGGATCGCTAGTTTTAAGCATATTAAAAACTTTTTAATTATAATTATGATTGTGTCGAATATCTCTTTGGAAGATTTGATGTTATAGATGTTTATGAATAATTTATGAATAACATTTATTATCCACTATTCTTAATACTTACATTCAGTTCTGACACATTTCTCCTATAAATATAATAAAAATGTTTAAAAAAACATCCCGTGTGAGCCGCCGAAATCTCAGTAGTCCTTTTAAAATGTACGAACTTGTAATGGAAAAATGTAAAGAATGCAAATGACATGACAGCGCCTTATTGTTCCGGGTGTTATTGCTCATCCAGCATTAACATTAAGTTAGATGTTGCTTGTGAAACACCTAATCACCATATTTTATATAAGTTTTGTGTTGAAAAGTAAATTGAGAGACTTGGGTGGTTTAATTTATTGGATTCTTACTACATACACTTTTACTCGTAGCAATTTTCATTTGTTAAGGTTTCCGTCATACCTAAACAAAATACCTTCTGTGTCTTCGAATGGGTGTACAAAGTTATTTGGGTAATTTATGATCTTTTCATTATTACCACACCAATCGTAAGAGCAGAAATTCCAGTGAAAATAACCAAATATACCGGGTATCTCAAGACTGCAACCGAAAACGAAGCCGGGTGGTAGTTTTAGTGACTACAAACACAATGCAACTAAAAATTTCGATTTTTTAAATATCGTCATTTTTGGGTGGTAAATCCATAGTTTTTGCTAAAATAATAATTTAAACACTTTTATATCTTAGATTATTTATTAATAAAAGGGAATACACTGTTATTTTAGGAAAAAATGTATTTATCACCCAAATATCATAGGAATAGGAATAAGGTCATAAATAATAAGGTAAAAATAATAAGGTCATAGGAAAAAAATAACAAAAAAAATTGTCGCTTTTTTTTGCAACTTTTTCTGTTGCATTGTGTCTGAAGTCGCTTAAACTACCACCCGGCTTCGTTTTCGGTAGCAGTCTTGATATACCCTGTATATTAAAAGAAAAAAAAATAGCGTAGTATTAAATTATCAATTCATTTTGTAAACTTCGTCCCAATATAATAACAAAAATATAAAAGAAACAAACTCATTTAAAAATAATCTCACCCTGACCTTAATAAAACACAAACCCGAACGAATGACTAGAATTAATCGCTTGCCAAATTCACAGATATTGAAAATTTGCAGATTGAAAAGCAATGAAAGACAAATGGGCGTTACAACACGATTTATCCCGATAACTCGCGAACACTTGCTCATGTTTTATCAGGACTATTACACAAAGCATCTACGGTAAAGTATGGACACAGTGGGATACTTAGCTATTTTTTATAGCTTGTGTTAATTTTTTTTAAGGAAAATTATTTATTTATTGAAAATTGATGTCTGATTGAGAATCCGAATAGTTACATTTCAATTTTGAATTTTTAACAAGTATATACTCTTTCAGAGTGTGGCGTACAGCACATTAATTTTATTTTATTTATTAAGAACTTTTTTATTTATTAAGAACTTTTTTATTTATTATTTTATTTATTAAGAACATTTATGTATTTACTAGCGGGCCGGGTACAAATAGATTTCTGTACTATAATAATATAAATAAAATAAATAAATAACACCCAACAGTCACATACATAGTCCTGACCCCACACTAAGATCGAGTCTTGTGTCGTGGGTATCAGGAACTACGAGAGACTTTTCGGTCTCACAAACACCCAGACCCGGAAGAAATATTTGTGGGCCGCACAAACATTTCTCTCGGTGCGGGGATCGAACCCGCGGCCTCTCGTTTCACAGGCGGCGTCTAACCAACTGCGCCACGGAGGCTGTCAAAAATATGTACGTATTATACATATAAACTTTCCTCTTGAATCACTATATCTATTTAAAAAAACCGCATCAAAATCCGTTGCGTAGTTTTAAAGATTTAAGCATACAAAGGGACATAGGGACAGAGAAAGCAACTTTAGTGATTTACACAATATTTATTTTTTCAAATAATTTCAAAAATTTTTACGCACTATATGTAAATATAGTGTTTAAAAATCGATGTAGATTCATGGCGGCACTCATATTCGCCACCCTAAAAGCAATCTTTGAGACAATAACAAATATTTTTCATGAATAAGTTTATTTTATACAAGACGTATTTCAATGGAAATGTAATAAGCGACTTGCTAGCGATACGCACTTGTATATGAAGTTCGAAGTACGTTTTACATTTTGCGTTTAAAATCGTGAAATTACTTATCACTTCAACAAACTTTACAACAATTATTTTATTTCAATATAGGACATTCATCTAAAACCCTAAAATAATTTACATCGCATCTCTTTAACTGGCTAAGGCCCCTACAGGCTTACGAAACCCCTCACGATATGTTGATTTAATGGTCCTTGATTGTGCCTCTATCCGTTTAAATCCCGATAAATTTCAACATAATGGTGCGGCGTAAGTAAATCGCTCCTTAGTTATCTGGCTTGGACCAGCAGTATGTAGATTGAAGAGTCTATAAAATAAGCTTTCGGGAAAATATTCTGGTTTTAAGCCCTTTTAATACACATAGCTCGTAGAACCGATGGCCGTTGGGGCCGAAAGGTTCTTGAGTGGAAGCCACGTACAGGCAAGCGAAATGTCGGACGCCCGCCTACAAGGCGGACGGACGATCTGACTAAGGTTGCAGGAAGTCGCTGGATGCAGGCCGCTTCCAACAGGTCATTGTGGAGATCCTTGGAGGAGGCCTATGTTCAGCAGTGGACTTCCTGTGGCTGATATGATGATGAAGCGTTTTTAATAATCGGTGAGATGGGTTTAAAATGTCAGAATTGTGGTTTCCATCTAATAGACATTTTTAGTTCTTTTACACACATATATAAACTCACGCATATTTCCCAGAAGGGGTTGACAGAAATGCCACTTTTCGCTTTGTATGTTCCGTCCCATGATGCATAGAGGGCGAGCCTATCGCAATATCGGGAAAAATTTCTTTACGCCGGGCTGATAAAGAATAGAATAATCCAATATCACTTTGCCTCGGTTTTTCACTGGGACACGAACCCGAAACCATAACTTTTCATTCACACCATAGTACAATTACGCCACCGAAGCAGTATTTTGAGACGAGTTTTTATTCTTTTGTAAATCATAAAAAAAAGTACAGCTTTCATAGATGAACTTGTTTGAACCAGTTTGCAAGCCGCTTCAAAAGGTGTAAGAATTATTAATTAGGCTTCAGTTGCCCCTTTTTTGGGTTAGTACTTTGTATAAATGGAAGGTGTTTAATGATCAGGATTGCCGATTTTAACCATCAGTGTTACATTTTATATGTTTCCTTTTTTGTATTAAAATGTTTTTTTTAATCATTTTACTTGACATTGTAATCACTACATAGTTTAAAACAAAGTCGCTATAATTTTTATACATTATATTTACATATAGTGCGTAAAATTATTAAAATTAATTGAAAAAATAAATATTGTGTAAATTACTACATAGTATAAAACAAAGTCGCTTTCTCTGTCCCTATGTCCCTTTGTATGCTTAAATCTTTAAAACTACGCAACGGATTTGATGCGGTTTTTTTTAATAGATAGAGTGATTCAAGAGGAAGGTTTATATGTATAATACGTACATATTATTGTACAGAAATCTTTTTGTACCCGGGCGAAGCTGGGCTGGGCCGCTAGTACCAAATAAACGAATAAATTCTATAGGCTCATCAACTAATTACTGACAAATCATTATTTTATCTTATATTGATATATTTATTCCCACATACAATCGCTCATGTGGTCTATGGTACTAAAGCCTTTTCGGAAACCGGCTTGTTCGGGAGGCTGGAAGTCATCAAACCTGCGTTCGAGACGATTTGTGATGACCCTCGAAAACAACTTATAGACATGGCTCAGGAGCGAGATGGGCCTGTAATTCTTCAGCAAAGTGTTATCACCTTTTTTGAAGAACAGTACCACCACGCTCCTGCTCCATGCCTCTGGCGTTGAGCCCTCGAGGAGAACGGAATTGAAGAGCCTCTGAAGGACTTTCAGTATCGGCGTTCCGCCCGCTTTCAGAAGCTCTGAAGTTATTCCGTCCTCGCCCGGCGCCTTGTTGTTTTTAAGTTGCTTCAGGGCCATCTCAATCTCACACAGGCTGATGTCCGGGATATCATCGCTAAAGTGTCGGATCAACTCGGCTCTCGGGTCTTCGGCCGAGCTAACAGCAGGTTTGGCAACCGAGGTGTAAAGCTGTCCGTAGAACCTCTCGATCTCCCTTAATACCTCTGCCCTCGTCGATACTACGCGGCCGTCTTCCGTCTTCAGCCTAGACAACTGGCTTTGCCCAATAGACAAGTCTCTTGCAAACACTTTGGAGCCTCCGTTCCGCTCAATTGTCTCCTTAATGCTCGCACTATTGTGAGCACGGACATCGTGTCGCAAGGACTTCCAGATCTGTCTATTGAGCCGCCGATATGCTTCGGCGTCAACGGAAGACTGCAGCGCTAAAGATCGACGTTCGGCCATGAGGTCAAGAGTGTGGATCGAGAGTTTTTGTGGTCTATCTCTACGGCGAGGTCTAAAATACTTAGATCCCACCGTATGGACAGCTTCTACCAAACCGCTGTTTAGCTCGTCCACTGCAAGGTTTTCTCCTAGACAATCAAAGCGATTTGTCAGCTCGAGTTGAAAGCTCTCGGGGTTTTGGATATGGGCGCGAGTAGGTCGGAGCGTAGATTTCATCAAGCGACGCCTTTCCGATTGGACATTGATATTCAGGGTGCCCCTAACCATTCGGTGATCACTGCCGGTTTTCACCCTGTTGATCACAGAGACATCTCTGAATATCCGTCTATTCGTCGTCAAGATGAAATCTATCTCTTTTCTCGTAGAACCGTCAGGACTCAGCCAGGTCCATTTCCTGTGAGGCGGCTTCTGGAAGAAAGAGTTCATCGCAAAGAGTCCCTCTTTCTCCAGGAAGTCGGCCAGCCTCTGACCCCTGGGGTTCCGTTGCCCATGTCCAAATTGCCCCACTTTCAACTCTGCATCGCTTCTCTTGCCCAACTTTGCGTTGAAGTCCCCCATAACAACATTGAAGTAGGTTTTGGAAGTATGTATGGCCCGACTTATGTCCTCATACATCTCCTCTACTTCTTCATCTGGGTGTGTCGAGGTCGGCGCGTATACCTGTATGACCTTCAACGAATATCTTTTGGATATTCTGAGTATAAGGTATACTACCCTGCTCGACACACTTTCGATGGATACGATGTTGTTGATGAGAGACCTGTGGACGAGAAATCCGACACCTCCTCGGGACTGTTGGTCGTCCCCCCCGGTAGAAGAGCAGGTTACCAGACTTCAGGGTTATCGTATCCTCCCCGATTCTTCGGACTTCCGATAACCCCAGAATATCCCAGTGTAACCTGCTCAATTCTTCTTCCAGTTCGACAATCTTCTCGTCTGTCCTCAATGTGCGAATGTTGTGTGTTACCAGGGCCAGTCGTCGTCGGGGGTGGTAGCCGGGGCCAACCCGGGGATTCTTAGCACCCCCTGCCCCACCGTAACCATGACTGCTACCATAGCCAGGAATAGTGGGGCTGCCGGGGACTGGGGGCCTGGTCTCTATAAGTGTCGCCATTAAGGGGGTATTTGCCAATACTCGCCACGCTTGGCAGGCGGGTTGGCGAGCGCAGTAGGGGACTGGCGTTAATGACGCTGCTGCCCGCCATTAACCGGGGAAAGGAAATAGGATTTGTGGGTAAAGGATGTTATAGGAAAGGAGAGTATGGCCTGAGGGAGTGGATACTGCAGTCACGGACGGGACAGTACCATAGACCACATCCATACGCTTCGGCAAGTTATACAAAAAACCGAGGAATATAACTTGCCGCTTTGTTTAGCGTTTGTGGACTATGAGAAAGCCTTTGATTCGATCGAGACTTGGGCTGTGCTACAGTCTCTCCAGCGGTGCCATATCGACTATCGGTACATCGAAGTGTTGAAGTGTATATACAACAACGCCACCATGTCGGTCCGAGTACAAGATCAGAGTACGAAGGCTATTCCACTACAGAGAGGCGTGAGACAGGGAGATGTCATATCTCCGAAACTGTTCACTGCCGCGCTGGAAAATGCCTTCAAGCTCTTGCAGTGGAAAGGATTCGGCATCAACATCAACGGCGAGTATATCACTCACCTTCGGTTTGCCGACGATATTGTAGTCTTGGCTGAATCGCTGGAAGACCTTAGCACTATGCTCGAAGACCTCAATCGAGTCTCCCAACAGGTGAGTCTTAAAATGAACATGGACAAAACGAAGATCATGTCGAATGTCCATGTTGTGCCCACCCCCATCGGTGTTGGGGGCTCGACTCTTGAAGTTGTTGACGAATATGTCTATTTAGGACAAGTGGTCCGGTTAGGCAGGTCCAACTTCGAGAGAGAGGTCAATCGTCGAATCCAACTCGGTTGGGCAGCGTTCGGGAAACTACGCGACGTCTTCTCGTCCAAAATACCTCAGTGCCTTAAATCGAAAGTCTTCGATAGTTGTGTGTTGCCAGTGATGACTTACGGCACCGAGACGTGGCCTCTCACTATGGGCCTTATTAGGAAGCTCAAAGTCACTCAACGAGCTATGGAGAGGGCTATGCTCGATCGAATCAGAAATGAGGAGATCCGTAGGAGAACTAAAATAACCGACATAGCCCACCGGATTAGCAAGTTGAAGTGGCAATGGGCCGGGCACATAGCGCGGAGATCTGATGACCGATGGGGTCGGAAAGTACTCGAATGGAGGCCGCGTAGCGGAAAGCGCAGCGTAGGACGTCCACCAACAAGATGGTCCGACGACCTGGTAAAGGTCGCGGGACGTCGCTGGACACAGGCTGCCTCCAACAGGTCTCTGTGGAAATCATTGGGGGAGGCCTATGTTCAGCAGTGGACTTCCTTTGGCTGATGGATGGATGGATGGATGACAATCGCTCATTGAAAATTGAAGCATATATTTTTTAATTTACATTGTAATCTTTTTTATAAATCTACTATGTATAAAATTACATTTGTAGCATTCATTTTTTATTTTATTTTACTAATTGTAATTATTTTTTATTTTCTTCAGATAACTATATTCTTTATTTTTTATTTTATAATTTTATATGAATAAATAATATTCAAATCCACAATAACTTGCAAATTTTAAAAAAAATTCAAAAGAATTCACAAAAGACCACACCTATGCACCATCAACATCCAAATGGAACCAAAAGCCAGCAATTTGTTAGTCACACGGGGAACAACTGTGCCAATTTCTCACGGTCGCATATTCTTGTTGCAGTGTATCAAGCCTGTTCCGCGCAGACAAATGGCTCTATTTATCAAACTAGTCGTTTTAGCGGTGCACTTACAATGTTAAATATGATTTAGATGAACAAATGTTCCGCACTATGCCAAGAATTGGGGATGCTTTGAATAGAACTATGGTTACGGAAATATGTGGAGGGTAATTATAAAAATATTTTTCTCAATAATAGGTAGGCAACTTGTATTCAGAAGTTGCCTTGGATTGCTTTACAATGGGCTAACGCAGTTTTCTTTAAACTGACGTGCAGATAAGTGACTGCTCTATCATCATCATCATTAGCCTGTTCGCGCCCACTGCTGGACTCTAGGCCTCTCCTAAGGCACGCCAATGGGCTCGATCTTCTGCCCATCGTCTCCAACCGCTACCAGCCATATTTCGGATATCGTCACTCCAACTCGTACACTACGCTTGCCGAGGTGTGGTCTCCACTCAAGAACACGTCTACCCCATCGGTTGTCGGTTCTCCGACAAATGTGACCAGCCCACTACCACTTCAACTTGCTGATCCGTTGGGCAATGTCGATTACCTTGGTTCTCTGTCAGATAATCTCTTTTCTTACTGCTCTATTTGAGCCAATAATTTTGAAGACAAATTTCACTTACTATTGTAAAACCAGCTTTAGGCTTTTTTTTCTCAGGACGTTAACAAGCCGAAATGTACACACAGACAGCCAGCTTCAGTTAGACGTCGCCTATGAAACGAGAGGCCGCGGGTTCGATCCCCGCACCGAGACAAATGTTTGTGCCCACGAATATTTCTTTCAAGTCTGGGTGTTTGTGAGACCGAAAAGTCTCTAGTAGTTCCTGATACCCACGACACAAGACTCGATCTTAATGTGGGTTCAGGACTATACATGTGACTGATGGGTTTTATTTATTTATTTGGCAAGGAATAAAAAAATAATTTGGATAAATATTAAATGTTATAAACCTAACGGCTGTCCCATAACTTGTCGCCACTATCCCTAATCACTTAGTCGATTTATCACAGGCTTCATCACACATTTTTTCAAATTGATGCACTAATTAACATTTAGATCACAACCCGTTAAAGTCACAAGATTACTTGTCAAAAACATAGCCAACGAGCGCTCGGCGCCATTAAAAACTCCAACATTTGCGGCAATAAAACGTCTAATTTACATGTTGGAAGTTTCGGAGCGACGAGCCCTGAATGCAAAAATAATATTTCATCAAAAACTACCCATTACATTTTATTCCAGCGGCGTTTTTTCATAAACGCCTCGCGATTTTCTCATAAATTTTTACTTAGTCTTTATTTTCTTTGTATTTGAAAAGCTCTCTCGGGTTCGTTAACAGGTTCGAAAGGGTTTTTCTTTTGTATATTTTAATTTTTCAAAGTTTTTTATACTTAATTTGGCGGTCAGAAAATATCTTTAAATTACGTTGATTATGGAGAGAAATTTATTATTATTTTTTTTGTTATTCTTTAGGTATTGCCTCAATTCCAATAACCTTGTTTTCCATACTTTGATACCAAGTTGAATTGTCAGTAGCCGGGTAGTACAATTCATGCAAAACGGATGGCCGAATGGGCTATAAAAATGGAATGGAGGCCACGTGCCCGCTAGCAATCACAGCTTTGGACGTTTACTCACAAGGCAAATAAACCATCCAGAAAAATATGAACATAATGTGTTTTGTTACCTAATAATATAATCAAGGCCCAAAACTCAACATAATTTTACTAACCTTTGTAAATGTCGACATAAATATCAGATAGCTTTATACCTGATTTCCTCTCCATAGCTCATTTTAAATTATGATTTTCGCCGGAAAGAGTCTTGTAACTAATATTATTCCAACCCAAAACTTGTGGGTAGTTCATAATAACATTTGTCATAAGTTGCTTCGTACAGATTCATGGAAATATCGATGTTTGCTTATGGAACAGGAACTTTGTGAGTACATGGGAAAAAACAAGGTTTTATATGTACACATAATAGGTAGAGGATATTTTGAATAATGAATGAACCGAAAACATGGTTGAAAATTATACACTTTTTTTTAAACTATGACCAATTTCAATGCAATACATCGTGAGGGAACCTACATACCATAGCGATTTATAAAAATTTCTATGGTATGTAAGTCCGCCAACTCGCACTAGGCCAGCGTGGCGGACTATATGGCCTAACCAGTCTCAATCGTACTCGCGATTGTAGAGGAGGCCCGTGCCCTGCAGTGGGACGTATATGAGCTGATACAGAATGCAATACAACTATATAATTTTACTAAAGCATTCATCGGTGAGGGCTAGTTTTTTATGGCATTGAATGGCGAGACGAGCTTGCCATGTCCCTGAGGGTAACCGATACGACAACTCATGACCAGTAGCAAAACCACACAACACCATGAATTACAAAGCAACTCTCGTATTCCACTGCACTCGCCAGCCAGACACATAAGTTTCAATATATCCAGTAGTTACTCTGGTTACAATGTACTTTAAACCGAAACAAAACCGTGCATTTACACTGCTAATTAACGGGAGAAATATACATTGCGGTGGTACTTACCTAAGTGGCCTCACATAATATGATAGACCTTCCACCAGTTCTTTCGTTCATCTTGCCGCTCGACACAATTATTCCGGCGTGGTGAAAACCGAAATCTGACACAGGTTTAATTATCTTGGACATCTGTTAGAGTTACTGTTATGAGGTTTTACATTGTGGAGGATCGTAGTCGATTCGCGGGTGGATACGAAAATCCTTCAACTAGGTTTTGGGTCTCTGTCATCTTGTTACAAATGATAGAGATTTGCTATAGGTCATTCGAGCTATATCAGTACAAATGGGCTACTTGGGCCAAGATCGTAACATATTGGCTGTTGCGTTTTGTTTCATGATTAATTTTCTGGACAACCAAAAGGCAAATATTTGCATCAAACAAAACACCAATATTTTCAATTCATATTTCAAATATTAGAATGAGGATTTGTCAGTAATAAAAAAAAGTGAATAACATTTTTCTAATGGATTACGTTTGTGAACGAGCTGCAAAGCAAATAATATTTAATGTTCCACTTTATCGAAGTATTACTAGCAACTAATGAACGGCAAGTACTTAATGGATTATTATTCAGTCAATACCATTTGAAACGGGCTCTATAAAAAGCGAATAAAACCAACCTCATCTGTAAAACACTCGGGAATTAAACAAAAAGCATTTGAACCACGCTCAATTCCTTTAATTCAGAGCATCATTGGAGTAATTAAATAGATGTTGTGTATGTTATAATGTATGCAATACAAAATTATGTTTTTAATTTTATTATTGTCCTTGAAGATACGAGTAACAAGTTATCGAACGGTACATGCTAGGTATGCACCAGATCATGTGGCTAACGTGGAAATTAGACGTCGCACGAATGTTGAAGACGTAGGGAAATTGAATGACATTGTAGCCAGAATAACTACTGGACATAATGAGACTTAATAGTATTTTTAGCTTTGTTATTTTTAGCTTTGTTTTAATACTATCCATGAGCAATCGCACCGCTTACCATCCGTTGAATGACGTGCTTGTCTCGTTAATCATCGCAAGAAAAAAAAACAACGCGGACACATTCCTGGCCATGATAAGGAGATTCTTATCTTCTATCCATCCGTGATTCTTAGCTAGACAGCAAGACGCCGGCCGGACCAAAGCAGTAATCGAATAGAAGCCTAAAAATAGGCAATAAACTAGTGGCTGACCTACTCGATGGGCGGATGATATTCTGAAGTAACTAGGCAAGTTAAATAAAATAAATAAATAACACCCAACAGTCACATACATAGTCCTGACCCCACATTAAGATCGAGTCTTGTGTCGTGGGAATCAGGAACTACAAGAGACTTTTCGGTCTCACAAACACCCAGACCCGGAAGAAATATTTGTGGGCCGCACAAACATTTCTCTCGGTGCGGGGATCGAACCCGCGGCCTCTCGTTTCACAGGCAGCGTCTAACCGCCTGCGCCACGGTGGCTAAGTAGTTAAGTAAGTTGTGGATAAGACTCGCGCAGAATCAGAAAAAATAGCTTGATCGAGAGGAGGCCTATACGATTATCGATTACGAGGCAGTAGTGAGTCAATACGGGCTGAAAAAGGAGAAAAAGTGATAGTCGGAGTTGGTTATTTCTCACCGATTGATAATACAATTTGGCTCGAAACCAATTACACGTAAGAGGAACTGAAACCGACTTGATTAGATCGGTCATTCTGATAGATAGATTTTTCTTCATACTCGTATGGGGCTCGGTGTCAGAGTGGATACATTATTATTGAAGGCATTATTTAGCCAACTTGTCCTAATATAAGAGTACAAATACACGTAAAAACTGATCACAAAGACAAACGGTTTGTACAGTTTTACAAGACACTTCACAAGTTCCTGAGTGTGCTCTTTTGTAAAATAAATAATATTAATAATGCAACTATTCTACCACCAGCCATAAGATCTGTAATGTTAGGTTATGTCTGTGAGGTTAGTGGATTTTATAAATATTTTTATTAAGTGCGTGGTGGCCTGTTGGTAAACGGACTAGACGCGACTGCCAACATGTTCACGGTGGTCGCGGGTTCGAATCCCAGGGTACACCTCTGACTTTTCGGAGTCATGTGTGTATTGATAGTCAATCACCACGCACTAAAACGGTGAAGGAAAACATCGTGAGGAAACCTGCATACCATAGGGATTCATAAGAATTTCTATGGTATGTAAGTCCGCCAACCCGCACTAGGCCAGCGTGGTGGACTATATGGCCTAACCACTCTCAATCGTACTGTCGATTGTAGAGGAGGCCCGTGCCCTGCAGTGGGACGTATATGGGCTGATACAGAAGATTTTTTACGGAGAACTCTCAGGATCACTGATTACCTCATTATGTTAAAATTAATTCGTCACCTTTAAAAACCTTTATTAATAATACCTGTTACGTTACATCAATAAATCAGTATTCCTTTATTATGTCCTGAATTTATACTCGCGATCTTTGGTTTAAAAATCCATCCCCAACTGACCTATCACTATAATAAAGGCAAAGCATAAAAGAGAGGAGATGGGCCAATCGCAACTCAATCGGTCGCGCACCGTTGAATAGCAATTTACTTAAATTATAGTTGTAATACACGAGCGGCCGGCTGCGCTAATTGAGCCATTAACACTTTGTGCCAAATTGGCCCGACCTCCTCTGAGCTAAACACAGTTCGCCTAAGTTTGTGGTACGTGGATTGTAAATGGATAATGTGTATTGATTGTACGTTGTGTTTATTGATGTGGATATTGAAACTGTATGCTGAGGTTTTATTATTAATAATGTTTTGGGTTTTCGTGTGAAACAATAACTTCAAGAAAATAATTTAATTTAATAACAAAATATTCAAAAATTAAGTACGTAAGAAACCAGTAAAAAGTACAAATAGGATAGTACACTATAAGATAATTTGCGATTTTGGTAACAAATACTTATGAATTTTTTCACTTATGTAGTGTACGGTATCAGACCATATAAGTCCAATTGCAGAGCACAGGCATCTCTTAAATCGAGAATACGATTTATTGTAGTTAGACCACGAAGTCCACCACTATGGTCCAGTGCGGCTCGGTGGACCTTACATAATACAAATTGCTATGGTATTCAGGTTTCTTCATAAAGTTTTCCGTCACTGTTATAATTCTTGGTAATGGACTAACAATATACACAAGAATCCAACAACTCAGAGATATACCCTGGGATTTGAACCTGCGACCACTGTCAATTTCCGGCTTCTTCTGATCCGTTACCAACCAAGCACATCACTAATATTACTATCAAAACATATACTGACTTTATTAACTGCATAACTTATAAAACTAATAATTTCCGCCAATGTCAGCAGTAAACATTTTAATTTTAAAATTCAAAATGATCCAATCTTAAAGTATGCAAAACTTGAACCCGCAGGTTAACAGTGATAAATCACGTATTAAACGCCACGTTATAAGCCACCGTTCAACCACTAGATCCTAGATAGTAAAAATAAAAGCATGGTTAACACGAAAGTAGTTAGAATGAAGAATTTTAAGGAGCTACGAATACTTTCGTAGAGCGTTTAACGTAGCACGTAGCATATACGTAGCGCGTAGTAGGATCGTAGCATATTTTGTACAGTTGTTTTTTCTCAATTTTTGGAAAAACTTGTTACTGTGTTTTATAATATATTGAGGGATTAGGATAAAATGCCTATACTATACTTCAGTCCTAAACAATTTGTGCGTTGTAGTGATTATAAAAGAAATACAAAAAACATCTGGACAATATTTACCGGACCGTAAAAATAAAATAATCCGCTTGTAAAAATAAAACAAAACCAGCTCAACCAAGTGATTTATGTACCGACAAACCCTAAAACTTTTAATAATAAAGTGTAACTTACAAGTTGACTGCGCAATAAACATGGCTTATGAAATATTTAACTTAATTTTTCGTAAGGACATAAAAACGTCACCGTCGGCTCATACAAAAATACGAAGATACATAATAAAGCGACTCGTTCATTCGTACCGCAGAATTCAACATTTTTATTATGATTAAAACATTTTATAGAGCGGTACTGCTGTGTAATTTCACACCGTTGTATAGTTTCCACGTCCATTTTGTTCGCACACTTGTTTCGGTGGACTTTGTTTATGGGAATACAAATTTTTGTGTGGACGTTAATACAGACTTTTGTCAATAGATGTCGCTTACCCAGTAGAATATGACAAATTCTGTAATTATTTTTATTCTTTATTTTGTGTTTCTTATCCCAAAAATATTTGTTGATGGGTGAAGAAAAATTATGTCAAAATGCAAAATTGAATGGAAACATAGTCAAACATATAACATCATAGAACGATGGCGTCATTTTTAAAATTATTTAATGAAATCCTGTGTAATCTAACTATAAGATTCAGGACTTCAAAATTCCTATCTCAGTAATTATTTATATTAATCTCTAGGGAGGTAGATCACTGATCTCAAAATCCTGTTAATCGTCACTAAAAAACTAAGTACAGAATTAGAATTAGTTACAAATTTTCAATGTATACCTAAAAAGGGACTTCATAAGAATCAGAAGATTATTCACGTAGAGTAGAGTAATAGCCGTATAAAGTCAATTAACCAATATTATAATTATGACCCATTATTACCTCCTTGAGTCGATTTCCTCATTGCTGAGGGTCGTGACCCCCACTATGGGGACCCAACTCCGCCATAGTCGGTCCCAAGCCCGGATGCAAAAGGAGGAGGGTTGGTGGGGACAGACAAAACCTACCGTTGCCACCAAGCGCACGAAGCGGCAGCAGAGGCCGGGAGGAACTAAATATCCTCTAAAATTCTGAAAGTGGAAGGACGCGGGAACCCACCACTTAACACCATCCCAAGAAAACCCCCCATTATTACCATAAATGATTAAATGAACTGCTCTGAGTTCAACTGATCTACGACTCCTGTATTGTAAACTTTTTGAAAAGAGCAACACTTTCTTGCTCGTTCTTCTCTGGCGAAAACAGCCACGTGAACCGGGTAGGGAAAAAAGAAAGAATGACTGATTCTGAATAATGTATGACATTTTATGGGCTCAATAGATATTTTCCTAATCCTAATCATCATCTAATCATGAGGCAATTTTTTTCATTTTTCCAAAAGAATTTTCCAGAAGGATATCTTAGAACTTTTTAAATCTAGAGATCTTCTTAATACGCTACATGTCTAATGCTGCACATGCAAAATTCCATTTGAGACATATCCACTCGTCACAAACGTGCTGACAAAATATATTCAAACTAGGCCTCACAAATCCCGTCTATACTTCAGCAGGGCAACCCCGATTAAATTTTCAAGAAGTGGGGCTTTGATACATCTTGTTTATTCCAGTAATGCAATCTACATATATAATACGATATTTCAGCTGTGATACGAATGTCAATGGCGATAGCAAAAATAGGTCACACGCGTTAGAAATATTCGAACAGGTTGGCTGAATCGATGCGTTTTTCTTGTGTTGGTAATATGAGTACGCAAAATTCTTTGGATGAGGTAATGGCCTGAATGTATTGGAGAATACGTGTCTTGTATAGTAGGTATCTAAAAGTAGGAGACATTTTTGAAGGCTTCTCGTTTTGATATTCCTATCAATGGCACTAGAAATATTATACGTAATAAGGGGAACAGTCGTGTTTGTGTGATTGTTGAAAAATACCATATTTATTAATTGGTAAAATAAATTGGTTTTTCAATGTCGTTCATCATCATTACTAGTACTAAACATTTCAGAACTATCTGCATCCAGGGACAGTCTGCAATATTTATGCTCTATTTAATCTGCACTGCTTTATTTCGTTTTTCATCTATCATGACCCAATTGGCTAAATAAATGACATTCAATTAATGATTGTCAATGTCATTAATGACATTTATAGTAATTAACAAGAATTACATCTTGGTGGCATACAACCACCATATTACTGTAGATCGACTACGATCTTTTGGCGTCCGAATGCGTTGATATCATGCTGTTGTCAAAATATTAGGAACAGTTTTTAACTCTTCATATTTTATTATATTGAACATGTTTATACTATTAGATTAAGAGTAAAAATGCCTTTTGTTTATTTTATAAACACATATTCCAAACAATGTGATATGACGATATTTTTTAAATTTTATTTTTAGTTCCAAATTTCGCTTCGCGCCCATAGAAGACAGATGTCTTATATTCAGTTTTACGGATGACGTGCACACTACCTGTCATGACATTATATCGACTGAAACATCCTACGAAAGACTTCGTGAATTCTCTTTGTAAGTTTGCTTTGAGCTGTGTCGAATGTCAATGCTGCTTTGATCTTTGACATTGCAAAAAGAGCCAATTAGGCTTCAGAAGAATTGCTCGAATTTCCCTACGTGGTAACTGGTAATAAATATTATGAAGAACATCAAAACAAATATCTGAAGACAATGACACAGTTGTTACAGAGGGTGGCTGAGGAACTAGAAGCCATAGATTCGATGCAAGACCAAGGAAAATTTTCATAAAATCCGAGTATGCAGTTGTATCGGATAGAGGGGGATTGAGAGACGAAATGTCTTAATTAGTGTCATAATGTAGTAGTCAGAAATTATTATATAGGCTCGCTTATAAAGTAGTATTTTTTCCAGTCGCGTTTTCCCATTTAATTTTCATAAGATGGCAATCACGCATCCATAAACCCCAAACAGTTATGATTGTGTAAGCGTTTGTGATCACAGATCTATTCAATAAAAGATCAAATTTGCATTCAAACAAGTAACATAAAAAAAATTATATTAAAAATTAAACAAATACACGTCTCTACCCCATAGCCTAGAATACCACACAAATATTTGTCGTCATCGATTTGATTTTTAAAAACGGAATGCCATCGCTGTTTGGTGGCGTTTGACTAAATCTACGCTATATAGTTGCTAGAGGTATCAGGGACTTGATCAAAAAAAGTCAGAAGCATCTCAAAGGTCTGTGAGGTAGCAGTACGGTTTGTTGCAATCAAGAGAGCAAATATTATCATCTGAAAATAGTGCTGTAAGAGCATGGAGACTGTCTCGCGTTCCGTGAGTAAGACCATGATTTCCTACAATTTTTGCTGTGAAGCATAATAACGAGCTTACACCCAGCATGCTAACGAACTTAAATTCTAATTATTCGTATACATGTAGGATTTGAATGATATAAAGAAAGATGATTAGAATAAAACCTTAGACTGATATGGACGTTCCATATCAGTTTTTGTGAAAGAGATGACTAATGAAAGTATTTAAGACGAAAAGAGTTAGAGTATGAATGATTAAGATATTCAAGCACGGGAGGATGAAATAAGAGATAACAGTCTGGAAGATGATGGAAGATGTGAAGTGAAGATGAAATAAAGACGAAATTAAATTGAAGAATATCTGAACAATCCTTGTTTCGGAATTATTTCCACAAACATATATATCTAGAACTACAAACATGAGTAACTTGCGTCCCAGCTCCAAATATATTTCGTTTACCCAATAAAACGTCGGACAACGTTCATCATGGTTCAGCAGACCGCCGGCCAATTATTAGCCTGATATCGGAACACATCCGTAACGACAGCAGATAATCCATTTCCAGCGGAGTTCGATACAGTGACACTCGTGGTGTGATATTTTTATCTCGATTAACATAAAATGTTGGGTAATGGTTGTATGGAAGGGGAAGTTAGATTGGAAAATGAATCAAAAGTTTGCAGACCAGACATTATCTACCTTTAGGATGAAAAGGTTTAAGGAGTAATATTTAGGTAGTTAATTTAGTAATATTTAAGTCGCTGGATGCAGGCCGCTTCCAACAGGTCATTGTGGAGATCATTGGGGGAGGCCTATGTTCAGCAGTGGACTTCCTGTGGCTGATATGATGATGATGATGATGATGATGATTTAGGTAGTAGTAATAGTAGGATGCTTTTTATTGTAATAAATGCCGAGACGAACATGCCTTTCGTCTAAGAGTAAGCGATACGAACAGTAGCAAAACCAAATAACGCCTTGAATTACAAACTATACTTAGCATTCCACTGCGCTCGCCATACATAAGATGAGAAGTCTCAATATGTCCAGTAGTAACTCTGGCTATAATGTCCTTTAATCCAAAATACAACAGTGCATTTAAACTGCTGTTTGGCGGAAGAAATAGACATGGCAAAAAAGTGGAATGTTCAATAAACATAAGTATTACAGAATGATTTAAGGTGTAATCAAAAAGGCCGACTGCTGCCTTAAAGGCTGGAAAATGAATTATGTTATTTAAGATTCTTGGAATGTCGTTAGTTGATTACTAATATCTATCATAAGCTAAAAATAAATGCATATGTACAAAAACTAACTATAATAAACGTAAATTTGTATCACAATAGGCTTAATGAACAATCATAATAAAAGCTTAACATCAGAAATAACAAAAATATACATTAAAATATACTTGTACAAAAATAAAAACAATCAAAATATTCTTTATTCAAATAGTCTTTCACAAGATCTTTTGAATGGTTAATTTCTGCTATCTCCGCGTGTTATAGCTGTGAAAACGGAAAAAGGCGCGCGGTACAGTAATATAATAACCTTATTCATAGTTTATAATATTTTTGCGAATGTTTTGTCCCTTTCTAACGACTTTTGAATTCAGTTTGAGCGAAGAAGACAAAACATTCGATAACTTGTCTATGAATAAGGCCGTTTCGGATTGAAGGACATTGTAGCCAGAGCAACTACTGGACATATTAAGACTTAACATCTTATGTCTCAGGATGGCGAGCGCAGTGGAATGCCAAGCATTGCTTTGTGATTCGAGGTGTTGTTTGGTTCTGCTACTGTTTATGAGCTGTCGTATCGCTTACCATCAGGCGAACGGCACGCTCGTCTCACCATTCAAAGGAACAAAAAAAAAGTTCATTGTTGCGTATAAGTTAAAAAAATCTGCTTTAAAAACGTTATACTATTTTGTTGCACGAAAAATGCATTCATAAATTAAACAGTTGCTTTAGTTTACGATAGCGCAACTTTCATAAAATAACTGATACGATCAGAAAATTAAAATGTTGGCCCGGTGATAAAATAAAATTTAACTGCATTTTAATGTGAAGTGTTTTAATATATTAACATAAATTTATTTGTTTATGGCATCATAATTTATTAGTGAGACTGATATTTGTAATTTTATTGAAGTGATGTGAATTTATATTGTTCATTACGTACCTATAATTTGGCTGCAAAATATATACTATACATATATACATAAATATCAGTTGACCAAAATGTAACTTTTTGGGTATTTAAAAAAATAATATTTGGAAATGATGGTTTTCTTTAAGCCTTATATTAGGCCATGTAAGTTTTCGTTACACTAACACAAATAAGTCTCTGGAACTTGAGTGATCAATAAAAAATAAAATAAAAATAATAATATCACTTTGACCTGTTATTTTCATGTCTTCTATACTCTATGCTACACCATTTGTATGTGTGTCTTTGTCTAGACATCACTATTGTTACATTCCTCCTGTCTTACAATTCTACTAAATATCGAATGCCGCTTTGTAGAACGTATTACGAGTACAATACTTTATTTTTATTTGTTTCTATCCACACAAAATACAAATAAAACTTATGCATTATAAAAACTAAATTGAGACAACCGTACCAGATAAATTATTTAGCAACCCTCATTTGCCCCCATTACCCATTTTAATAATTAACTTGTCGTATATACATCTGAATGTTGGAAGTCTGATTACAAAACAGCGACGTTTTTCAGTATATTATGTAATACAGCGGATTATACAATGCACCCACGCCATATACATTTAAAATAAACCAAAAATCACTGCTTCACCATTTCTCCATGAGTGCGTCGGGACATCAACTACCAGAAAATATTGGCTTAAAACTCGCCGGCAATGCAGTAATAATTGCCGATACGGCACGAAATTTGTATTCGATACAGCAGTGATTCAGTGCCATTCATTGAATTGCTTGCATCCCTTCCCCCTCTCCCCGCTGCCTTCCCCTCCGACACCATTCGTCTTTACAAACTTATGTTCAAGTAAGCTTGCTTGTTGTGGGAAATACGAAAAATATTGTATTTTAACAGTTGTTTTTCATGTACATCTTTTCTCTCGGTTGCTGAATATTTTTGTAGAAGTGATTTCGTGAAAAGGGAAGGAAATGTGTTACAGGAAACTGGGGAAGAGCGCGCTATTTGGTTTGAATAATGAGCGCGTAGTCGGTGAGATGTCAAATGTTAAAGGTCATTTCACTCAAAATGATAACACACGATTCACATTTCACCAAAATATAATAAATTATTAATCATCTGGCAAATTTATCACACTTATAACTAAACTAGCAGCCCGGCCCAGCTTCGCCTGGGTACAAATAGATTTCTGTACTATAATATGTACGTATTATACATATAAACATTCCTCTTGAATCACTCTATTGCGTTTTTTTTAAATATTTAAGCATACAAAGGGACATAGAGACAGAGAAAGCGACTTTGTTTTATACTACTTAGTGATAAGTTAATTAAAAATGCGGTGAAATATTAGTTATTTATATCCTTAATAGCACACTGAGTAACTTATTACATCTTTGTTTACAAATATTCCGGCCACTTCACTGACGTTTTTGTTTATAGGCAAAACACTCAATCGATGCTTCCATCATGTTTGAATTTTGTAGTTAATTCAGTTATTTTGATTCATTTTCATTGTAGGTGTAATTAAATATGCTAAAGAAAATAAATCATTACTACATGGTTTTATTTATCAGGATTAAAGTTACTTTTACGTATTCCATCCATCCATCAGCCAAAGGAAGTCCACTGCTGAACATAGGCCTCCCCCAATGATTTCCACAGAGACCTGTTGGAGGCAGCCTGCATCCAGCGACGTCTCGCGGCCTTTACCAGGTCGTCGGACCACCTTGTGGGTGGACGTCCTACGCTTCATTCGAGCACTTTCCGACCCCATCGGTCATCAGTTCTCCGCGCTATGTGCCCTGCCCATTGCCACTTCACTTTTACCTATTATCATGATATTATGTCAGATGTTGCACATCGTATACAATTACTGTAAGGTTCACTCGGTTTTTACTTTTATAAAAAAATGGTATTTATAAAGTATATGTTTAGTATAGTAGTAGGTTTTGAGACGATGTTTTATAAAGTACATCGGAAAGCAAATGTTTGTGCAATGCTGAGCCGATAGAATATCAACTGTTGAAAATCCTATAAGGTTTAAAAATCTCATGAATTAGGTCGGAATTTGTGACATAATGATGACAGAATCACAGCTATTATAATCATCTTGAAACGGAAAGAAATTCGACTGTGAGTGGTACTAATAGCATCTCTGTCAACCCCTTCGAGAATACAATGTAAGCTTATGCTCAACTGTATATATTGCCATGCTGTCACTACTATATACAGCTGGAAATTCCCTTGAATCCAATAAATGAACATCTGCATATATCACATTGATTTACAAGGAAAGGAGTCATTATTTATTAACATCTTACTGTAAATTTAAACTAACTTCCTCCTTCCAGCCTATACTCTCATTCTCCTTCTGTTCTTCTATCAAAGCTTAAAATTAAATTGCACATAAACATTGTCAGAGTCTATTTTAATTTAATTAAAATGGCAATCACCAATTACCTTAAATAAATTCTTCATCGTATACACTAGTGGAAGAAAAGGGCACTTCAATGAAATTCTCTGAACTTAAAACAATAGCAAAGGCGTCACTTAGCGGTGTTTTTTTGAGATGGCAGGTATCTCCCTAGGGCTCCTAAGCGAAACGACCAAATTGTATAATAGTCCAAGGTATATAACTCTACATAATGACAAGTATATAATAATTTTATAATAACCTATTAAAATCTAATAATTTATTTTTTCTGCTGGTCCCCTGGCACTGCAGAGGTCCATGAGCAGCTGTAACCGCTTACCACCAGGTGGATCGCTAGGTCTTATGCCTATAAAGCCAGTAAATAATATTTTTTTTAAATAAAACAATTCAATTTGGACAGCAAATAAAATTGTATTTCGAGTAGCATTTTATTCGCATTCAACAAACAGGTATTACGGACGCATAGATTGATTTTTGAAAAATGCATTCCGCGCACACTTTACATCGTCATTCAGGACTCGGCCATTTGTTTCTCCAAAAACTGCAGTTTGAAGGTGAATAAAGTGTGTTTCGGGAACGCCCCGCGATAGTGGAAAAATGTTTGTTGCCGGCAAAAAAATAAAAATGCTCCCAGTGATTTACAACGCTTTGATTGTCGACGAAAAAATCGTATAAATATTTATGTCGGCCCGTAACGTGTGACAGGGCGTGTAATATCAGTTCCAATAATATGAATAAATCGTGTCGTTCTGTTCGCACTGACGTCATTTTTACTAGATTTATGTCGCTTTTTAATACTGCGGTTTTAATGGATGGTATATTTTGATTTGATTTTGTAACGTAGCTATATGGAGAATGTTTGCGTGGATATAAATATTTTTTTTGTTGAATATTGATTGACTAAGTTTTGTTGATGAAAATGCACTGTCACTACTTATTATTTTTTGACTAGTTTTTCTATTAGCCAATATTTCTGACGATAAAACTTTCCTCCGCGCATTATCTTCCGATTTTCCTCTCATTTTGAAAGGCAGGATATGAAATTACAATAGTAACATTATAGGTATTGAAAGGTGACGAATACCCATTAGATGAGCCAATTGGTCTAAATGGATCAATGTAACAAAACAAAAGTTTTAAAATTAACTCAGAAACAACATTACTAAGCTGTACTAATACTAATTTGTAGTCCCAAACTATTTGAAAGTTCAACAGTCCAAATTTGAACAGTAGTGTAAATACACTGTTGTGTTCCGATATGAAGGACATTGTGTCCAAAGTAGCTACTGGAAATATTGAGACTTAATATTATATCCCTGGATGCGAGGGCAGTAGAATGCATTACTTTATAATTCATGGTTGATTGATTTTGCTACTTTCCATGATCGGTCAAATCACTTACCACCAGGCAAATAGCATACTCATGTCGCTGCTCAATGAAAAAGTCCTAAAATGACTCAAAAATAACATTACTAAGCTTTAAATTAACTCATATTTTTATTCACAAACTATATTTCAAAATTAAGACATCCAAAAGCTCAACCTAATTGGTAGTCCAATACCGCCTTTGAAAATCAATGACGAACTAGAAAACTTAAAACTTTTATCTTTATATAAAAGTTTTAAGTTTTCTAATTCGTTATTCCAATATGCCATATTTTTGTGTTTTTTTTTTTATTTCTTTGATAGCGAGATGAGCGTGCAATTCGCCCGATGGTAAGCGACAAGAACACACATGGATAGTAGTAATGCTTGGCATGCCACGCGCTCGACATCCTGAAACATGAGATGTTAAGTTTCAATATGTCCAGTAATTACTCTAGCTCAATGTCTTCTAACCAGAACACAACACTGCGTTTACACTGCTGTTTGGTGGGAGATATGGACATTGCGGTTGTACCTACCCAGGCGGCCTTTCATATGAGAAACCTACCAGCAGTAAATTTGTTGAACTAAACTTGCTCATAGTTGAATACTGTATTCATGAGCACGATTTTCATTTCAATAATTCTACGGTTCGCTGACCTCGGCGAAATTGAGTTTTGATGTAATGTTTTCTTTGATGCCAAGTGGACTTTCCCATTAATGAAAGATTCATTAAGGTGTGCCTTTGACCCAGGATAACATTTCTTTGGAAGCTAATGAATGTTATAAAAAATATAAGGAATTATATTTGTAATAAGCTGGATAGCAACCGAACGTAAATGTATTACCTGGCATAGTTATGTACACGTGCTTCACGTTCTAAGATCAATTAGTGCATATTCGGTTTCGGGGCTGGCATAATTGTATCAACCAGTGAGATATTGACGTAATAATTTCCTTCAGGGGTTATAAACAAATTTATCCATCTATGCTCGGTATTTCCCTATGTGATCGATTCAGAAATGAGGAGATTCGTAGAAGAACAAAGGTTACCGACATAGCCCATAGGATTAGCAAGTTGATGTGGCAGTGGGCCGGGCACATGGCGCATAGAACCGATAGCCCTTGGGGCCGAAAGGTTCTAGAGTGGAGGCCACGTACAGGCAAGCGAAATATTGGACGCCCGCCTACAAGGTGGATGGACGACCTGGTTAAAGTTTCAGGAAGTCGCTGGATGCAGTCCGCTTCCAACAGGTCGATGTAGAGATCCTTGGAGGAGACCTATGTTCAGCAGTGGACTTCCTTTGGTTTTTCCATCAAAGACTTTCAGTTAATAATACTGACTTCTTCTAGAATTATAATACATAATCGTTTTCCACTGCTAATTATAGGCTCATTTCAATGTCATTTCCTTCCTCTAACATATTTATTGTTTACTGAATTAACATGACTCATTCTCCGAAGTACATTATGCTTAACATTTTTGGCATTAATATTTCTTTCCTTATCTTTCCAAAAAGGTGTGCCAATCGCATCAAGTACTACAGGTCATTCACATCATAAAATAAAATAAAACAAACGACCTTCAACTTACAGGTTGAAAGAGACCATTAATCGTAAAGGACAACTCAATACACCATTATATTTCAGATGATATTTCTCACAAAAACTAAGATATTACACAGTTTTCCCAAGATGGAAACCATTTTTTACGTCCCCGCTACGTCTATAACTCATGTTCGCGTCTTCGAGGGTAGGATTATCTTTATCTGCAAGGTTAAGCGCCTGATATTGTCAGGTGCGGTCTTTATTTATTGTTTTGTGATAGCATATTCGCATAGGTATTATGTGAATCTATTTTGAAGAATTTTAGTAGGGAAATAATTTTTCCGTATTGAAATTTAATTGGCGATTGAAGAGTAGCTCGTGTCCTGTCATGGAATGTACTTAAGGTAGATTATAATATTGAACTCCGGGTGATAATAAGTAGAAAATTCCAATATAACTTTGCCCGATCTGGAATTCGAACCCGAGAATCATACCGGACATGCAATCATACAGCGGTACAACATAATATGATGTCAACAATTTTTTTCAATCAAAATAAATTCACTCCATTGTATAGGCCTCCTTTGGTGTTGGAAACGAGTTGGTTATACTCATCATGCTTGTATTGGAAGAAGGTTCCCGAAGTAACGGTCGCACCACACGTAAAGATATATCTGTGCAAGTGATTTTGCGCCAGTATACTTGAATGTGTCTGGGAAAATAACTGCCTAAACTTCAAATAAGGAAACTTTCTTTGATAGAAATGATATTTGCGCAAATTAGGCTTGCACAATTATATCGTTAAGTGTGTGGAGGCCTTAATGTTGCCGACAAAAAAACATAAGCATCTTATAATATCATAATAATTTATTTGTATCCAAAAAGTTAATTATGTACAGCATGTCTTATTTCTATTTGTCCCAAACTAGGCATGCATGTATCTTTGGAACCCTGTATCGTGCCTATATCCTTTAAAAACACCATGTTATTTAAATATATGTTAGTAAAAGTATTTTATTTCACCTTATTTAATAAGTAGATGCACAATAAATAAAATACATAGCGACAACAATGACATAGACATAATTTAACTATGTATGAAATAATCTGTCCTGTAAATCCTTCTTAAACATGCAACAACAGAAATAAGGAACAACACATATTACATTAAAACGTGTTGTCTTATTAGCCATTACTTCAGCGTCAGATTTCCTCAACGCAGTTACGGAGTGAGGCAGCAGAATGCTATAATATATATGTTATGGGCCAAGTGATTAATCAGGCACTATTCATAATGCCCGGGCAATATGAATAATGCCCAATAAGAGTGGGCAATATGATTACAATCAATAAATTTATCACATTGCCCGGGCATTATGAATAATGCCGAGTGCCTATTGGGCAGAGTGATGTAAAGCGAATCGAAATCAAAACAATGAGCCGAAGTGGCATCGTACGGCTATTGCACCTCCCCTGATACCACTCCCATAAAAAGGTAACCCACCATTCCTGAGAAATATCAATTATAGTAACCTGACCTCAAAACACTTGTTCTCAATACAAATTTGTTTCTGCAACGTCTCCAGCGCTACGGGAAATTCAGCTCCTTCGCCCTTGCGTAACAAAAGATAGGCACCCATGCTCACCTCCGCAGCTTTGGCTTGCTGCCAGCCTCAGCCGCTACGGCTCGCACGGTTGCCTATCCTTCGTTACAGCAGGTGGGGGCTGCTCTCCCTCCGCGCCTCCGGCTTTTTATATACACTCTAGGGTCGGTAGCCAAAAGACTACGTGAAGTCGGGGCGTCCCGAGGCGGTTTTGGGGCACAGTTGACCTAACTAATCCATAAAGTGGGTGCACTAATTTCTTTCTGAAGGTAATGTTTCGGACGTTAAAAAACAACTAAACATAAGCTGATCAATTCAACCTTTTTAATATATGGGTCTATCGCAGATGCGACAATGCGGCAGCGCACCACGTAAAAATGTACCTTAATCACATGGCCCGATCATCATGTAGCCATATTCATAATGCCCGGGCTATGTGATAAATAGGTGAGTTTAGATTGTAATTAATCACTTGGCTCGATAGGGCTGGGCATTATTCATACTGCCCGGGCATTATGAATACTGCTTGCATTAATCACTTGGCCCATAACATATACATACATAAATTCACACATGTAAATTGTGTTTGGACTGTACATCTTGATACGTTATATAATCTTTTTAATAATACTTATAGTTCACAAAATTATGGATTAACATAAATAATGTATTTCCTTGAATAGAATTTCACTGACTATAAATAGTTATAAATCTTAAAAGTCTAGTGCGTCCAGCAAAAACTAAATTATTTGTAAATAAATAATAAGTATTATTGACTTGTCATACGAGCTATTTAAGTGTAAACATGATTCTTTGAGTTTTCTCCCGGTATTAAGGGTTCACAGATGGGTGGTCCCTTTATGCGTTCCATTAATATTGGCTTGTAACAAGCTACTAATGATCTGTTTCTTCTACAATCAGACTGATTTTAGGACATCGTCTACCACGCTAGCCCAGTTTGAATTGACGACCTTCACATACCTTCCTTTGAAATACAAGCATGGATTTCATGCACATTCATTTGAAAATAATCTTTCTACAGAAAATAATGAGAAATAAAAATACACATAAAATATTATTTAGAAAAATAATGACTGTGTCCTGGATTCTAACTCACTCTCCCTAGCGTTTGATACTTACTCAACTGAGCTCTCTCTCCTTTCTATACTAATTAACTAAGTAAAAACACTACTCAACAATCCGACAAAATGTCAAAACATCGCAAATGCCTTATAATTCCAAATATATCCCCCTTTAAACACCCAACTTCGTGCCTATAACCAGCCGCTATAGGACACCGGAATGACAGCGGTGAATAAAGAATGTATTATTAAGATCGTAAGTTTCCAGTTGCAAACTGCAGCTTACTTGGCGGAATATATCATGCAATGAGTTGAGGACATATTGGGAGTATTTTATTTATTTATTAATCTTAATTGTAGACTAATTTATGATAGTTTTCATTTATTATTGGTTCAGATTATGATATTCATTATGTATATTCTTATTTGATGTTGTTTGATTTGCATGTGGAGTTTGCTTGTGATGAATGTTGCTCGTATGAATTATTATTAAATCGTAGTATAATATTTATGTAAGAATTAAGGTAAGCAATTGTTGGCAAACCTTTTGAATACAATAAAAATTATAACAACACAAAGAGATAAACTAAAAAACAAAAGTACAAAAGGCAGTCTTATCGCTCTGAACGATCTCTGCCGGACAACCTTTGGATGGATATAAGGGAAGGAGAAAGATATAATGTAAAGTGATTTTAGATACATAAATCCCGCTTTAGAACAAAATATAATTGTGTTCATCACGCATTCTTATTAATACAATTTATGTATAGTTTCTGGATATATCTGGGTATTGTAAGCTTTCACGCAAATTCTTCCCAAAAAAAAAACGTAAAAACTTCACCGTATTGTAGATTATCCTGTTTCTGTATCAGCCCATATAGATCTTACTACAGGGCACGGGCCTTCTTTCATTCGAGGGTAATATTAAGAGGGGTTAGCCCGTATATGTCACCGTCCATGTGTCGGTTTGCGGACTTTTACACACCTTAGAAATTCTTCCCAACCGCTATGTTATGTATGTTCTATGTTTTCTTTCACCGTTAGAGACTAATAAACAGAATATGTAATACCGCGACATAACTCGGATGAATAAAGTGTTTATTTAAGCTTCTTTTGCGTGTGGATACGAAAATATGACCAATCTCTTTAGCCGCGCGGTCTCCATATTTCTCTCTTTACTTAAGTCATGGCTGAGTGTTGAATAAATAAATAATGACAATCTCCTACTTCCAAGATTATAAAATATTTCTAAACATCCTAAACATTGCGTCTCAACGTACCAATAAAATAAGTTCAAACAAGTCTTGTATCATTATTATTCCATATTTTAAACGTAAAATAACTGAATATAATAAAAAAGAAAAACTTCTGACTTTAATGATACGGATAGACACGGATTATACAGACTTTCTAAGACATCGTAAAAAATATTTTATTAGAGAGCTATTGCTTTATATTTCGCCTACACAGTATCATCGCTGAGGCGGCAAAGCCGAGTAATTTGTTCTTTACCATGTTGGTTATCAAATATTAAGTATATGGAAGCACACGCTATACAAGACCGGGGTTTATAATATTTAAAATACATAAAATATTTATCTTTTTCAAATAGATACAAAAATAGAAAAGTGATGACAATAATTATCAGGACAAACTACATATGATAGTAAGAACCAAATGCATCTAAATTCTGAGGTACCCTTTTCTTCTCACCTCGTATTCTCCTTTCAGGCTTAAAAGTTGGGAATGTAGAAGTATAAGACGGCTATGATCATTCATTGTCTGGTGTACAGCCTCATTCGTTCGATATATGCTTTCAAATGTGCACCGAATTTCTTCAAAAATATTCTGTATCTGTATCAGCTCATATACGTCCCACTGCAGGGCACGGGCCTCCTCTACAATCGACAGTACGATTGAGAGTGGTTAGGCCATATAGTCCACCACGCTGGCCTAGTGCGGGTTGGTGGACTAACATACCATAGAAATTCTTATGAATCGCTACAGTATGCAGGTTTCCTCGCGATGTTTTCCGTCGCCGTTTTAGAGCGTGCCTTTTATTTATTTAACGTTTTATTTATTTAATGAAAAACATTGCGAATAGTTAATTCCCTACGGAGTACGCAGCTTTCAGTACGTTTCGATATTTTTTTACTACTGTGTGCAATATTTAGAAACTCAATTTTTATCATATGAATTTGAACTCAAAAAGGAACATTTGTAATTTTTACAGCGTATATGACTAAGGCATATTTAATTACACAAATTAAATACTGCTGCGTCTTTTACAATTCTTGGAGTATATATATAAACGGCAAATCAATAAAAAAATTGACTTTTGTGCAGGATATTTTAATTCAAATATCAAATATTTAAGCCATGAGTTACATATTTTTGCTCCTACGTTGACGTGATTCAACAGCAAGAAGGAAAAATATTAAAACCATTATTGTTTCTTGTTTTCAAGGTCTTCTCCGATTCGAAACCTCGGGATCAAATCACAGCCCATTGTGAGCGTCTTCAAAAACTTTTTGTCAATTTCTTTTGATATACTTATATATATTTTTTTCTAAGTTTGCATGATTTTTGAACATACCTACTCGTTTTACTTTCAGTATTAACTTCATATTTTTATGACTCGGAATTTTGTTGTAAGTTTTTTGGTATGATTATATTTGAGGTTAAAATATTTCATATTATCGTCATAATATTATAGATTCGTGTCATTGATTCCATGGTAACCGGTGGTTGATGTAGGTTGTAATATAAACCATTAGATTTTAGCTTATATATGTGTAAGAAAATAACTTTAAAACTAGATTATTCCAAACATTTACAGTTTAAAATAACAACATATTCTTTTTAGAAAGAAAAGATCTACTAAACACATATTTTTGTAAAACACCACAAAGAAAATCTAAAATTAAAAAAACTAAATCCTTGCTGTCTTGATTTTTATTACCAAAGGTTCCTTAATAACCACGACTAGCCCATAATCTTTAACGACAGTCCAGAACCCATTTTCCGGGAAAATAGTCCCCTCAAAACACTCATAAGACGTTAAGCCTCTGGTTGGGGCGATAGATCATATCACAGGGTCATAAGCCCAGTTTGGCTTAAACCAGCATAATAATTTATATGACTAGGGTCGAAGGGACGCCTATAAAGAGGTATTGTGTTTATGTGATTTCCAGACGTTAAGTTGACGGGTGGTTCTGTTGATACTATTAAATGTTTGATATTATGGCTATAGATTATAATATAGAGGATCTACCCTTTCATCTGTTTATCTTACAATATCATGAGTTTCCAGCTATGACGCAGAATGGTTTAGTATCTAAATGGCAACTGGTAACTCTGATAGCAAAAAATCAAATTTTAATAATCTCTCGATATACCAACAATTTTTCTTAAGTATAATAAATGGCGAGAGAAGCATGCCATTCGTTTGATGGTTACAATACGACTGCTTATAAACAGTAGCAAAACCAAAAAAAATCCTTTAATTACAAAGCAGTGCTCGACATTCCATTGCGCTCGCCATCCTGAGAAATAAGATGTTAAGTCTCAGTATAAACAGTATCTCTGGCTACAATCTCCTCCAAACTGAAACACAACCGTACATTTACACTACCGTTTTGCGAGAGAAATAGATTGGAGTGGTACCCACCCAGGCGGCCTCTCACATATGAGAGACCTACGAGTACAACCAGTCATTCATAAGCATATGAATTAAATAGAAAATTAAAAAATGAAAACGACCTTGCTAATTGCTTGTTATGAAATTTTTTCAGAATAAATCATCAATACTGTAAGAGTATTTTCATTTCTTTCTTCGCTGTGAAAAAAGCGATAATTACTACAATAATAGCTTAAAAAAGCCGGTGATTTTTATCACGGACCTTTACTTCCAGTCTTGAATCCTATATCTTTATAAACGCAGTTATACCGTCACCCAATACTTGTGAATACAAAACACTGCTTATATTAGTTTACTATAAAAAGAAAGATCAGCGCCATTCAACCGCCGGGTCCATCTCAATCGCAGTCGTTACTTGGGTTTGTTATGTAAATCGCGTTCCGATGGCCTTTACAATTCCATTGCGCTGATTTCATCCAGGTTAAACTCTATTATTGCGCTCCGTTCAACTAAATAGATGTTTTGGGAGCAAACGCTTCATGTGACATTTTATTATAGATTTCACAGTATCTTTAGGATTGGCAGTTTTAATGATGTACTTTGTGGGGTTAAATTATTGGAATTATTGATTAAATCATGCTTCATGGTATTCTATGGAGATTATAATTACGGCAAGTTTAGCGGCGCTAAAAGGATACTACATCAGCATTAACATATCTATACTAACTTTGACGTCTATAACAACAATGATAGCTCTAACTTAAATGTTCTGTATCACCCTATATACGTCCCACTGCAGGGTACAGGGGGGTTAATTTATAAAAACGATACGAACTTCGAATGTTCGGACACCGTACGTGAAACTTCACTAATGTGCCAGATACTCCACAAAATGTTGGATTCCTCTATTGTCGCAACCATATTCTAAGTTCGGAGAAAATGATAAGTATAATAGAGAATAGAATTGATTTTTAGAAGTGGAAATCTTACATCTTACTCCGGATGTCGAACATCCAAACATTCGAAGTTCGTATGGTTTTTATAGAGCAACCCCGTGGCCACTTAATTGTAACTCAAAATAATAACATGCTTAAACTTCAAACAGCTTGAGTTAGACATAAAGCGCTCCAACCAGAGACATTGCTCGTACAATTAACGCTTAAAGCAGAGATAGCGCTCACAAACAGCAGTTATATTTTCATAAATATTTTTTCATCAACATTTTCTCCGGCGTGTATTTTTAAATTGAGCCTGATTTAATCTGCGTAACCTGACGGCTTTGCATATACAACGCTCATTTGTATTATTCAAATGGCGGCACGCACGCTAAATAGTGGTTGCCGTTTAACTGTACAAATAAACACATTAGCATTTTGTTTACTTATGAATTTGGAGTATAATTTTCTGTCGTGCTAATTGCGATTTGAGTGGACGAATTTGGCGAACTTTTAGGTGCACAAACCCTCAACCTTAAATTTAAATCTAAAAGTATTGCCTCAGAGCGACTGGACCGCCATTTGTACTTTGTTTTTTTGTATTGTTTTCAATGGGTATAATAGAGAATTAAATAAATTATTAACCCCTTATAATATGACTGTGGGTCATATTTGTGACTTTTGTATTGTATTTACAACCTTTAGTCTCTTTTTGCTATGTATAATAAATTATTACCTAAATAAATAAATAACTCTATATAATATGACCTATACTATTAATTCCGTGGGTCAGAATTGTGAGGGAAAAAAATGACATTGAGTATTGACATTGACTAGCCTTGATTAGTCTCTAGAGTTATAATATTAATTGTATAGTTATAATATTACTTCGCCACGAAATTGGTAAAATATAAAACATTTACTAGACAATGTAATTATTTATTTTTCGCGATAGCTTATAGAGTTGGAAATGTTTATAGAATTAAGAGTTGGAACTGATAAAGTCTGATATTTTAGAATTAAAAAAAAAAACTAAAGAAATATAAAAACATCAGCTCATCCATGTATTAAACACTGCTGTCATCAAAGCCTCATGGAAAACCAAAATGAAGTATCAGTTGTGTAAATTCGGTCGATCAGTGAAACTGCCAGTAAATATGATATTCCCGGTCTAGAACACGCAGGAATATTTGCATAATTTATTTAGGAAAAAATATGCTACTGACATAAAATATTTTATTATGAAAACTGTCATTAATACGTTACTGTAATATAAGGTACGTATTCGCTTGAATAGCGATCCGAACATAGAATAAATACCCTCATAGAACATCCCATGCAAGTCTGCCGGATTTCGAGTACAGGGCCCTACTATATTCATCCGAAATGAAGTTCGAAACTTCGGATGATCGAAGTTTATATTCGATACGAATGTACCTACATATACTTATGGTCGTTATTGACTTATGGTCGTAACCATAGACTTATAGTTACGATGTACGATACACAAATTCGAACTTTTACAGAGTACATACATTCGTATCGTACAAAAAACTTCGTTCGTCCGAAGTTTCGAACTTCGTTTCGGATCAATATAGTAGAGCCCCAGCATGTGTAAGCCCAGTTTTGAGCATGCAAGCATAATAGCAACGACTATGTTATCTCTATTTCAATTGTGTTAAAAAATGTATCGTGTGTTTATTTGTATTTTTCATATATGCTTTATCGTACACCAAAATAAAACACGCATACAAAACACTTAAAAACTAAAGACATGGTTACAATAGCGTGTGTTTTTTATTTAATCATTTGAACGTGTTAGTAAAAAAGTTTATACTTTATTTTTTTTTTATTGCAATGAATGGCGAGATGAGCATGCCGTTCGCCTGATGATAAGCGATGCGACCGCTCATGAACAGTAGCAAAACCACACAACACCTTGAATTACGAAGCAATGCTTGGCATTCCACTGCGCTTGCCATCCTGAGACACAAGATGTTAAGTCTCAATATGTCCAGTAGTTACTCTGGCTACAATGTCCTTCAATCCGAAACACAACAGTGCATTTAATTGCTGTTTGATGGGAGAAATAGACATTGCGTTGGTACCCACCAGGGGCGTGCACTCCTTGTAGGCAGAAATGCAGTGCTTTACTTGCCATTCACAGATATTTTATTATAACGTTCGTACGTTTTAGATGACTTTAATTTATAGTAAATAAATGAATAAACAAAATATAATAACTTAAAAACGCCTAATATTTTATAAATAGCACCTATTTGCAATCACGCAAACATTATGGTTGCCACGCGTAAAGCAAAAGGCGCTGCAAAGCAAAATAATGTACCTAATCAACCAAGTCATGCCGCCGTGTCCCGCATAACATTTGTTTGCATGTGTGTAGTAATTTTGGTGTCCGTGCAGTCGCAAACGCACTCACCCATGAATATTGAAAGCCGCGACTCCTGCGGCAGGCCTCGGGAGTTCGGCAGTTGTCGGGAGTAATCGTAAATGTTCGTTGCCTATAATCCGAGTAAAATTAATAGGCTGGAATCTAATAAATCACCTATGCACATTATGCATTTTTGGTTAGTAAGGTTTTATTTGTTTAAATAGAAATGTTTTGTGTTTCGCGAGGGCCATTTAGCTTTTTTTATGAGTTTTTGCATTGTTTACTATTTTATACTAGTATGTTTGTAAAAATAAAAATAGATTTCTTAACGGATTTTTCATTTTAACATTTGAAAGTATGTACATTTAACAGTTTATTACTAAGTTTCGATATTAATTGTAGTCATTTGCTTTTACTAGTGTGTTTGTTTATTTTTTTAAATGTTATTTGATTGCGAGGTTTGTGTTAAAAATGTATGTTTATCAAATGAATGAATGAGGTAGCCGAAATCTTGCGTTTATTTACATCGGGATAGGTATAGTAATCTCAACTAACCGGAACCTTGAATATGTGAAAATTGAAAGCTGACTAGGTGAGTTTTTTTAATTTTACTTATTAGAATTTCTTCCGCCGCGACGATCGATCGCTGTTTTGTCTGCGTTGCCGTAGAAGATGGACATGAATAGTAGTACATCTAAGACTTGTTATGTTGGTTTCCGACTTAGAGATCCGTCGCGTGGCTGTGGCTATGCTAAAAAACTATAAAAGAAAAAGTTTTTGTGACCGAGTACTCCGCCGCATACCCAGTGTCATAATCCTGTGCACGCCGCTGGTACCCACCCAGGCCGCGTCTCACATATGAGAGTCCTACCACCAGTAAATATATACTGTACATGACGGTATACCGCAGTAGGTTATATGCCGGCTGTAACACATGAACGAGAGGCCATGGGTTCGATTCCCGCACCGAAACAAATATTTGTGTGAACTACAGGTATTTTGCTTTGGATCTGGGTATTTTTGAGAACGGAAAGTAGCACGTAGCTGCTGATACCCACGATAAAATACTGGATTTTAGTATGGTGTCACGACTATGTATGTGACTGTTGGGTGTATTTATTTATAATTTATTGATCTTTATCTACCTATATATACCGGGTATCTCAAGACTGCTACCGAAAACGAAGCCGGGTGGTAGTTTTAGTGGCTACTAACACGATGCAATTAAAATTTTCGCATAGAAACGCGACAATTATTTTTTATGATTTTTTAAATTTCGTCATTTTGGGGTGGTAAATCCATAGTTTTTGCTAAAATAATAATTTAAACTCTTTTATACCTTAGATTATTTATAAATAAAAGGGTATACACTATTATTTTAGGAAAAAATGTATTTACCACCCAAATATAGCCATAGGAAAAAAATAACAAAAAAAAATTGTCGCTTTTTTTTTTAACTTTTTCTGTTGCATTGTGTCTGAAGTCGCTTAAACTACCACCCGGCTTCGTTTTCGGTAGCAGTCTTGATATACCCTGTATAGTGAAACCTTTGCTTGTAGTTTTAAGTTTCAAGGCATCATAAGCTATCAATTCAAACATATGATAATTTGTTTCTATCCTCCCCGTACTTGCGTCGATACCGCAATTCTGGTGTGGTATAAGTATTTATAATAATAACACGCAACAGTATTTATAGCTTGTAGCAATAGCTTGCAATCAGGTCAACCTGAAATTCCAGTGCCAAAAAAATAAATAACACCATTTGTTTACCGATCCCGCCGCTACGCAGGCTTAACTACAAGCTTATTTAAAAAGCAATCACTAAAAATTTGCATGAAGCACGTTATTTGTTCAAAATTGAAAGCAAACATTGTTTTTTATCTCCCGCAATACGAGAGCTATTCGTTTAAGAATTTTCATAAAAACGATATCTGTTTCAGAGGCCGTCAACAGAATACACAATTTACTTTTAAAATTCATAACGAGACCTTTCAAAGAAGCATTGACCTATTCATGACTCAATTCTAAGTAGGGTGGCCATTCATTTTTTTGCAAGTCATTGAGAATTTTTGTTTCTTGGCGCAAATCTACAATAAAATGCACTTTTAACAAAACTTTCACTGATTTTATTTAAATATAATTACAAGTTGGTATTATCATCGCCATACCTTACGAACAATGTCTAAAACAGTTTTTCGATTCATTATCAGCCCGGAGTCAGATATTTGTGACCAATACGGCGATAGGCTCATCCCTTATAACATCGTGTGAGATATATAATGTGAAATGTGGGTGTCCTTGTTGCACCTCTGCCTAACCCTTCTAATAAAAGGGCGTGAGTTTATGTATGTATGAACAATTAATAAGTAATTGCAATGGGTCCAGAGCACAGGCAGAAAATTCATTTTGTCCAACAGTGAGATAAAAGTTCACATACACATAGGATTGACTAAGACTGTATTACGCTTACCATCAATTACGTACATCCCATTGAAGTAGGGAGAGACTATATAGAGTCAAATGTTACGTTCCGCACATACCTCTTTCGTTTTATTAACTGTCATCGATCTACTCATACATACTCGCCAGTTTCGGGTACTCTGTATTTTGCCTTCAGTTTATTTAAAAAATAACAACAAAACAATACACCTGTTTTATACATCTAGAATAGGGAATATGCATGCCATTTTTTTATATTTTTAATCAATTCTGTATGTTATTACATTATCAGAAAAAAATAGAAGCCTTTGAAAATATCAATAAAAAAAGTACAAAAAAATAATCAAAACTGCTATCAGTTTCGAAGCATTTAAACGCCATGTTGGCGCGAACTCGCTGTGACGTCAGAGGGCACGATATGAACAACGTAGTATTTGGATTAAGTTTCATTCATGAATTGCTACAGAACTGTATTTCGTGACAAAATAGTCCATTTTATTTAATAGTATAAAGAAAGCACAAAATAACTCATAAACAAACGTAAAACAACAAGCTAAAACTTCATAGGAACGTGCCCTCTGACGTCACTTTCCTTTTCAAGCAATAGATCGCGTTTCAGAAAAAATGCGCGGCAAATTTGAAATGTCATTGTTTAAGTATTTATTTTACTGATTTAGAGTTAATAAATTTAAAAAATATCTTTAAGGTATATTTCTATATTAATAAAGATTACAAAAAAAATATTTTGACTCATTTTGAAGTCTGATGCATATTCCCTATTGTAAACAGTTGATATGTGGTGCTAGTATATACATACATACACATATAGACTGCTTCGGTGGCGCAGTTGTACTCCAGTACGGTTACAAAGCTGAGGTCTTGGGTTCGAATCCCGGGTTGGACAAAGTGATATTGGATTTTTCTATTCATTATCAGCCCAGAGTCAGGAATTTGTGCCCGATATGGCGATAGGCTCGCCAACTATTACATCATGGGACGGAACATACAAGGCGAAATGTGGGTGCCCTGGCACCCCTGCCTACCCAAACCACGGTTTTCAAACTGCCACCCGGTGTCATTGACTGAACAATAACACGACATCAATATACCGAAAATTGTCCTGTTCATTGCTAAAAAGCCAGGAGTAAAGTTTTTTTTTTTTTTTGTTTATAATGGCCTGGCATAGTGGCGGCATTGCACCTGATGGAAAGTGCCAAGCCAAGAGTATATAGCCGGCATAATTGTTTCCATTGGCATGGGACTGCCGTCCGATGCCAATGGAAACAATTATGCCGGCCTGCTTAGGTGCCTCTTCACACCACGGCGGAAGGGCCCAGGATTGTAGGAAGGAGGGAACACGCGCGCCGGCAAACAATTCCACAGCCTGACGGTGCGGCACAGAAACGAATTTGAGAACTGTTTGGTTCGCGCCGGGATGGTGTGGACCGTCAAGCTATGGCTTCGCAAGCAAGCACGCGTAGTTCTGGTTAGGAATGGAGAGGAGGGGAGCAAGTTGAACAATTCTTCAGAGCACTCACCGTGATACAGGCGGTAGAACACGCTTAGAGAGGCGACATCTCTCCGGAGTTGTAGCGACTCCAAGTTGCTCGTAACGTCTGCATCATTCACAATGCGGATGGCCCGCCGCTGCAATCCATCCAAAGCATCGAGCAGGTACTGGGCGGATCCATCCCAAAGGTGCGAGCAGTACTCCATACCCGGCCGGACCTGCGCTTTATATAAGCGGCAAAGCTGACCGGGCGTGAAAAACCGACGCACCCTGTTCAGGACTCCAACCCTGCGTGATGTGGCAGATATTACGCCCTCGATGTGATTCCTTGGATTGAGATCACAGCGGATATCCACACCAAGGATACACAGGACATTCCGCACTGAGAGGGGAGTACCCTGCAGAATGGGGAGGGGAGAGAACGGGGATTTTTTGCACGTGAACGCACACACCTGGGTTTTCTTGGCATTGAACTCAACCATATTCCTGGAACCCCATGTAGAAATGAGATCCAAGGTCCGGTTGAGCTCAATGACAAGATCTTCGCGTCCCTTCACAGTTTCGACACGGCAACCTGGAGGCCCGCAGTGGTATCGCCCATGAACCGTGCTGTCATCTGCATAGCAATGAATGTTGCCAAGCGACAACATGTCATTGATATGCAGAATAAACAAGGTGGCCGACAGCACCGAGCCCTGAGGAACTCCGGCATTTACCGACATGAGCGCCGAAGCGTGTCCGTCTACGACTACACGTATTCTACGCCCATGCAGAAAGCCGGAAATCCACGAACACAGGTTGCCGGGTAGACCGTATGCCGGAAGCTTGGACAGAAGACCACGGTATTATATTTATATAAGACCAAGTATATTTAAAAAACAAAACTTACTTTAACTAAAATATATTTGATATAAAAATGGGTCCCACCGCCCTCAATACTTGGTTGCCCTACATTAGAAGCTGTTTTTGTATAAAAGTGTTTTATTGTATTCATTTGAATTAATTTTATGCTCGGAATGAATAGCTGGATAATCAAAATACAGTATGAAAGCCAAATGAAGTTTGTTTAAGTAACTCATTGTAATATTATTTTTCGCATATATTTTATAGGCCTTAATTCTCCCGCCATTTGGTATAATGTTACCGTTTTATTTTGAAAGCATTCATGAATTTTTGTGGGTTATTTCACGGTGTATTTCACGACACGAAATCTGTTTTAATCTCACAAATTCTTTAGAAAGTCTGCATGTGTTTTACATTTTCCTGTCGCTACTTTTGTACTTATTTAGTTGAATGTTGATATTGAAATACTCAAAGCCATTATGCCGAATCAGTACAGAGGACTTTTTGTAATGGATGGTTAGACGAATATGCTATTCGCCTGATGTAAATGAGATAACCGCTCATGGACAATAGCAAAACCAAACATCGTAAATTACAAACCAATGCTTGAGATTCCAGTGCGCTCGCTATCCTGAGACATGAAATGTATAGCCTCAATATGTCCAGTAGTTACTCTGGCTATAATGTCATTTACACTGCTGTTTGGCGGTCTAGATAGACATTGCGGATATTTTATTAAACCTACGCACTGCTGGGTAATGTTCTACAACTCCATTCAGTCATCCCTATCTCTTTCTTTTGGCTTCTATTACATTATTTCGAAATTAAACCGTTTCACAACATTTCTTTAATCTATATTAGTCCATATATGTCCCACTGCAGGGCACGGGCCTCCTCTATAACTGGGAGTACTATTAAGACTCGTTAGGCCACATAGTCTCTTTTTTCCATCTCTTATTGTCCATCCCAAGGTAGTCGGTAAGAGATTGCCTCGAGCGATACGACCGCCTTTTGTACTACTATGTAATATAATGTTCTATTATTAAGTTAACATAGTGTACAATAAAGGATTTAAATAAAAATAAATAAATAAATAGTCCACCGCGCTAGCCTCGCGGGTTGGCGGACCACCATAGAAACCAAATTCTTACGAATTTCTATGGTATTCAGGTTTCCTCACGATGTTTGCCTTCATCTTTATTGGTGGTTGACTTTCAATACACACATCACTCCGAAAAATCAGATGTGTACCCTGGGATTTCAACCCGCAACCACTTAATAGCAACCTATTTTCATCTTCTTCTACTTGTACCACTTTTTAGAACTATATAATAGATAGATCTTGATTGTCAAATCACAAAACTCTCAAGTGTATTCATGGAATAACAATTGATATTACCTTCTGGTTGGAGCACTAACGGGTCTATTAATTATATTCCGCCATTACAGTGGGTAGACAAAGTTTGATTACTCCTTAGTTTGAGCGTCCTGTGATCAAACCTAGACGAACAACGATCAAGCCACGACGCTAATCTCTCAGGAGATAGTTAAATTGTTAATTTAGATCAACAGTTCTCGTTATACACACTTACATAAATATATAATTAATTGTCGTCTATTTTTATATCCATTTCTCCCACTGCTTTTTCTATTAACAATAAATAATTTTCTTCACTGACTTTGCGCAGTAGGATTGCTCAAGCATGTTGCTGAATAATTTGGCTATTTATTTAACGATTGGCTACAACCTACCTCTAGATCCAATCAGAAGTAAGCCTATTAGTCTAACACCCAGGTAAATACAATTGTTAGATTTTTACCTTCGATACCTTTTTACAGAACTCTTAAAGTATAGGACTTTGATTTCATTTGCTTTCATTGCTTTGCATCCCTAGACAAAATTATTGGTTCTAAAATAAATAGTACATTGTACCATATTTGTGAGATCTAAGCTGCGGTAAACATACCAATCGAAGCTACAAAAGGCATTTCAATGCAGCTGGCATTAGGAAACTAGATATAAAGTTTTTTGGCGGAGATCCAACTGCTTATAAATCTTGAGGCTTTGTATAGCCAATAGAAAAATATATTTTTTATTCTGCTCTATGACTATTTGATTAAATAAATCAGATGAAAATGGTGACTAAAGCTGTTCATGCTTATTCCTTACGCCATCCCTAGGGGTAAGCAGCCACAATTTATTTCCAGTTTACGCGTCTGCAACTTACTAATTTCGCATCATCCATTTTCGAAATTTACAATTTAAATTAATTATGATTTGTCAGGCAAGCTGCATGTAGTATTATTGCTAAATGTTTCTGCATCTTGCATCAAAATATTTTACTTCAATACCAAGTTTAGCATATTGGATTCCGCATAGTTTGTGTCCACAGTAAATAAGATTTAAAATTCGCCGAAGCAACTTGTGACCATCAGAAATATGCCGCATTCGTGTATCAGCCTCTAGACGGTGGATTTTGATCAGCTGAGCTACGATTACCATTCAATTTATTTAGGCTCAATTGCAGATACTAGCTTTGCCCGTAACTTTAAATTTGAAAATGTCAATTCCATACATTAGCAATGTAAAATACGTCTCAAATGTATAACGATGAGATAGTTAAAGTTACCAAAATTAGTTCCAACTGAGCCTTAATAAATTTTAAATCAAAAACAGTAAATCGTAGGCTCTCTTAGCGTTCAGTACTAAAAAAGTCAAGTAATTGAGTATTATCCGAAATTTCAAAAATTTCAAGAGTAGCAAGTTAATATTACATCAAGAGCCATCATAATTTAAAATATATTATCTCTTGCCTTTCGCTATTTTATCTACACCATGTTACGCTTATCATAAATTAAATTTAATAACATCTTAACCTTTTAAAGGCATACGTGAGAAGCCGCCCGGTTAGCTACGACCACAATGTCTACTTCTCCCGCCAGACAGCAGTATAAATGCCCTTTTGTTTTTCGGATTGAAGGGCATTGTAGCCAGAGTAACTACTGGACATACGAGTATTGAGACTTAACATCGTATGCCTCAGGACGGCGAGCTCAGGTGTATACCAAGCATTACATTGTAATTCAAGATGTTGTTTGATTCTGTTCAGGTGAACGGCTTGCTCGTTTCACCATTCATTGCGATAAAAAAGAGGCAAATAAAAAAATATGAATAAAAAAATACATTATATTTACTAGTCTACCCGCACATACTTAAACATTCAGCCCACATTTCAAACTGCTAAAGCCGCGAGAGCTAAGAACATTTTATGAAATTCAAGAAGCATTCCGTAACAGAATCATACAAATTTCTCTTGAAAGAGTAAAAATATATTGTTTAGAAATTCCATTTGGCTCTGTGATGAATGGATGGAACGCGCACGGTTTCACTTGAAAGGAAACATTCCTTCGTTGCATCTTTACATTTTTCTGTTTAGAATCTCCTCCGGGTATTTAGCTTATCCTTGAATTGCGGCGGACGCAGATAGGAGATTTTATTTTTAAAGCTTTTACGGGGATTGGATTTGTTTGCTCTTGTCATTGCTGCGTGGCGTGGTGTGATGCAGAGTATTTTTGGTTGAAATTTTGATTTAGCTAATCAAAGTAAAAGAGAAAAAGGCTTTGGTTTTTATTAGAAATAAAGCACTTTATATGTTTATTATATTTAATATACAGGTTGATACTGACATACGGTCACGATGTATTTAATTTAGCCCATATGTTTCTCATCACCCCAGGTCACATTATACAAAACTTGAAATAAATCCGAGATTATTTTTTGCCATAAATCGTGAATTTAGTTTTCATGATTTTTGCCATCCCGTATGGATACGAATATTTTTACAGTTCATTTGAACTTCAGTTCGATTTGGGAACTCACCTGAGTGGTAAAAAAACGCCGTACCTTTGTAAATGAATTGATCCAAAACCCTAAAAACTAAAATTATTCACAAAGCTACCAGGTAGTATTTATACTTGGTACAATGTACCTGAAACATGCAGTTTAAATTGAATACTACGAGTATATGTCAATATCCCCTGGTATATTTATATAGATGCGTTCCCCTGATGCTGGTGAGTTTCACATCACATGAAACTCGACTATACACTTGCTAAACTATGGGCCTATGTGATGTAAATTGGTTAATACTGTAACAGTGTAGTAGTTTAACCCAGAGAGACTTAAGGGCTCTCACGAATTTCAAAATAAATAAAATACATTTTGAACTAATCTAATTTTTCTCATAAAAATTTCCTACTTGGATAACTGCTGATTCGTTTCACTTTACGAAACTAAATTCCCCATCTACTACAAGCATAAAATAAATACTTATTGCTATTTTCTTCCATTGCGCTGCTGGGCTGTCAATAGCGCCTGCCCCGATATATCCACGCTAAAAATCCAGCTATTGTATCACTTAATCTGTGTCATATAATGGTCACAAGTGCTCTATAACGTAAGAGATTGAATCCGTCTTTGACCCACGAGGGGGCGGGAATGCACTTCGATTAGAGGGCCTTTATAGCTGAATTTCTCGAAAATTCTCAACGAAATATACAATAAAGCGACGTTCTAAAGGAATTTCATCATTGAACGTCTGTAATAGTGTATTTTAAGATTTTCTGCGACGGGAAATGTTTTGATTGGTTTTTGTTGTTTACCATTTTTTCTTTTTATTGAAATGGCGATACGAGCATGCCGTTCGCCTAATGGTAAGCGATACGACCGCTCATGAATAGTAGCAAAACCACACATCTTGAAAAACAGAGCAATGCTTGACCTTCCTCTGCGGTGGTCATCCTGAGAAATGAGATGTTAAGTCTAATATTTCCAGTAGTTTCTCTGGCTATAGTGTCCTTCAATCCGAAACACAAGAAAACATTTACACTGATAAATAAAAATTGCGGTGGTACCTACCCAGGCGGCTTCTTACATAATATGATCGACCTACCTACCACCAGTGTTCATATACCGGGTATATCAAGACTGCTACCGAAAACGAAGCCGGGTGGTAGTTTTAGTGAGTACAAACACAATGCAACTAAAATTTTCAAAAAAACGCGACTATATTTTTTTATGATTTTTTAAATATCATAATTTTTGGGTGGTAAATCCATAGTTTTTTTTTCAACTTTTTCTGTTGCAATGTGTCTGAAGTCACTAAAACTACCACCCGGCTTCGTTTTTGATAGCAGACTTGAGATACCCTGTATTTTATTATAAACGATGTTGAATAGTGAATAATGGTAAAGAAATATAATTAAATAACTTTAAATAAATAATAATAATAATCTTTATTGATCACAAATATTCAATCAAACGTAGAACCAAAGGTCCAAATTTCGTATCTAGACAAATATTAATATTACACAACTATGTACAAAAACTAAATATTTATTTGTTTCTAAACACCAAAGCTATATTATTTTTATTTTGACTTGCTGAATCAAAATTGTATTCAAAAAACACACTACGTATTTATTCTTTCCGTTCACGGAAAATAAACTGTATATTTGTACGGCTAGTTCAAAAAACAAAACCTAATGTATTGATTCAAACTCAACTACAAACAAATAGAAAAACTTTTAACTCGCCAACTCCCAACGGTATAGTCTATTAAATAACAATGGTTGCTATCTTAATTACAGCAAATAACAGTTAATAGAAGGCAGTACAAACAGCCACAAAAAGCTATCCACGGCCGGTGTAAACTTATGTAAATTGTATTCCTATCGTAATATCGCTTGTTACAAAGGTAACTAGAAAATAAAATATTATAATACGAATATTTCTACGTCCATGCATATTGAAACTCACGCCTTTTTACCTGAAGGGGTAGGCAGAGGTGCAACCAGGTCACCCACGTTTTGCCTTGTATGTTTCGTCTTCTTTATCAGCCCATATACGTCCCACTGCAGGGCACGGGCCTCCTCTACAATGGAGAGTACGATTGAGAGTGGTTAGACCATACAGTCCACCACGCTGGCCTAATGCAGGTTGGTGGACTAACATACCATAGAAATTCATATGAATCGCTACGGTATGCGGGTTTCCTCACGATGTTTTCCGTCACCGTTTTAGTGCGTGCGTTTCATTTATTTATTAACACTCTGTAGCACGCATTACGCATATAAAAATACAATAAGAAATGAGATATATATTTTAAGTGTACTTCACACAAAGATTGTGTCTTGTGTCGTGGGTATCAGGGAGTACGAGAGACTTTTTGCTCTCACAAACACCCAGACCCGAAAGAAATATTTGCAGGCCGCATTAACATTTCTCTTAGTGCGGCCTCTCGTTTCAAAGTGGCATTTAACCAACCCCGCCACAGAGGCTATCAATTGTCTATTTAAATGTAATCTTACACACCACCACAATGTAATATTTTACTACTTAACCCATTTTTCTGCTTGTGACACATTTCATTTAATTCTACCATCCAGCTATAAACCGTGAAACTTGATAACCCAATAACCCATCTCACGCATATATTATAAAGACGCAGTAAAATTCTTATCGTGTTGATATTTTTATACTAAAAGCGGCATCAAAGAGATATAAGAGAAAATACATAACCAGTATCGGAATGCCTTTATTTACCGTCGTACTCGTAAAACTGAATTACCTTGAGAAAGAAATCAATGAACCACCCGGGCTTCTAACCGATAGACGAGGGAAGGTCGGCTTAGCTGACTAAATGTTAGAGTGTAGTTTAAATAATGTACTTATTTTGATACAATTTTGATGATTTTGAGATCTTATGTAGTCTTGTTAGGGTCATCGATTTTCGTATTTAAAATAGAAAAGGTATTACGCATTCAGATTATTGACAGCCTCCGTGGCGCAGTTGGTTAGACGCCGCCTGTGAAACGAGAGGCGGCGGGTTCGATCCCCGCGCCGAGAGATATGTTTGTGCGGCCCACAAATATTTCTTCCGGGTCTGGGTGTTTGTGAGACCGAAAAGTCTCTCGTAGTTCCTGATACCCACGACACAGGACTCGATCTTAGTGTTGGGTCAGGACTATGTATGTGACTGTTGGGTGTTATTTATTTATTTATTTATAGATCTAAATGGTTTCTATACGAGGATTTGTTATTGTTGCAATGAATTGTGAGACAAGTATGCAGTTCGCCTGATGGTCAGCAATTCGGCCTCTCACGAACAGTTTCTAAACCAAACAACACCTTGAATTACAAAGCGATGCTTGGCATTCCACTGCGCTCACCATCCTGAGACATAAGATGTTAAGTCTTAATGAGTTGAATATATTCAGTGTTTCTGACTACAATATCCTTTAAACCGAAAAACAACAGTGCATTAATTACTGTTTGGCAAGAGAAATCGCATCGAACAGAATTTAGAATCCTGTTTACAGGAATTTATACAAGTGCGTCCATTCCGCATCGCACGAATCACACGAATCTATGAATTTCTATACAATGAATACTATGCAATGCATCCGATCCTTATGTCATGGAAATGTGGGTGCTTTCCTTTATTCCACGACTTTGACCTCGGAAATCTTACGGAATCTACTTTCTAAAATCTTAAGGATAAATTTTAGGTAAGCTTCGCTTTTTTATGATACTTTCCATTCATTTAAAATGAGCGATATAATTCGATATCAAAAAGAATACTTAAATTAAAGGTTTATTCCTTGAATTCAAACCTTCGACCTTCATCTCAAAAAATTTCTCTTAGGCTATTGTGAGTAAAGGTGAAACAATAAAGAAAAGTTTAAAAACATGTTGATTTAAGGCGAAATCTCTCTGTTTCATTGTAAATTATATAAAATCCTTCCACATCAATACATATATGTTTAAAAGCGTGGAAAACAATTAACCTCTGTAATTACAGAGCAATCACTCAAAGCGCTCCAACCCTAATGTTTCACGCCCGGAGCAATATTTTCTCTGTTTCGAAAGAGGCCGAATAAAAGTAGATTTTCTGCGGAGTCTATCGTTGCCAAAAAAACTCGGAGCCGTTAAGATGGGTCCATACCCTAATGGTGTCTTGTATTTTATTGTCGACCTTGAAATTTTATTCTTGTGGTTGTTTTGTTTTGAATACGGATAGAAATGTAATGCGGAATAGGCATATTTTATAATGTTTTCAAAATTAATTTATTTTATATACTTTATTATCTATAATTATTAACATTAATATGCGGAGCTGACTACCAACGTTCACTAGTTGGATAGGTATTGGAAAGAAGAAGAATACTTTATAGTAGTATATACAAAAAATTATGAAGAAAGAAACAATCAACAGATAAAATACTTAACTAAAGAAATGATAATAATAGGCGGCCTTATTGCTAGCTACCGTCTCTTCCAGGCAACCTTTGGATGGACTGGATTTTTATACAATAGATTAATGGGGTAGTAAAGAGGTTGATATAAAAGAAGAGATGATGATAGTAGATGTACTTGTTATACCGGGTATCTCAAGACTGCTACCGAAAACGAAGCCGGGTGGTAGTTTTAGTGACTACAAACACAAAGCAACTAAAAATTTCGCAAAGAAACGCGACAGTTATTTTTTATGATTTTTTAAACATCGTCATTTTTTGGTGGTAAATCCCTAGTTTTAGCTAAAATAATAATTTAAACTCTTTTATACCTTAGATTATTTAGAAATGAAAGGGTATACACTGTTATTTTAGGAAAAAATGCATTTACCACCCAAATATGGTCAAAGGAAAAAAATAACAAAAAAAAAATTGTCGCGTTTTTTTGCCACTTTTTCTGTTGCATTGTGTCTGAAGTCGCTTAAACTACCACCCGGCTTCGTTTTCGGTAGCAGTCTTGATATACCCTGTATAATATGATTTCATTATAATATACTTATATACCTTCATTATAAGTACATACATACATAGTTAAGACTAAATTTAGAATGAAAATCAGGTTGTAGACTCGATGTTGAACTTATGTTATTGTTAAAATGTGAAAGCATCACCTACTTACCGGTAAACGATCAAAAGTTATCAACGGGAATCATCGATATCAATGTTACACTAGATAAGACGTTCTTTGTAACAAACGTGTCCCACCCAAGTGCGGTGCATGCACCGCACACGAATCAGTCTGTCGCGTGACGGCCGCGCAATAGTACGCCTCTTTGTTTATATTTATAAGTAATTTATTTTGACTTTTCCCCGTCAAACCGACAGCGAAATTTTCTGAAGTTACAATATAATTAAAGAATACAACGTAATTGATATAATATTTCAGAATAATACCGATAATACAGATCTTTTATTTATTAATGGATTAAATATATTTTAGAGCTCGTTAAAATACAAGGTGAGCTCCTTAATCGTATATCTCATTTCCGCGCATAAAAATAGCCGGTCGAGTGAGAGAGACGAACTATATAAGATATAGATTATTCAAGGGGCATTCATATCAGTGGACCAAATAGGCATAAACTATTCGAATACATTACAAATACAAATATGTAGGAAGAATGTAGTTGCAAATTGATTTCAGTATTTTATTTTAATCATATGTTGTTAATTAATAACTCATAATATGTGTGTTTTCTGTATGATTTGAAACAGTGGATAGTATTTAGACCCTATTTCTTAATATGAATTACTTAATGGACTATTGGAACCCATTGTAATTGAAGACTAATATCATTTAAAATTGTTTTATATTCTTCCGCGTCGGTTACGAAAAAAGGAGATCTCTATAATATTTGTCCAGAATTATTGGAATGGATATAAGTGGCTACCATGAGAACATACCTATATTTGTTCAATTCATTTTCGACACGAACATTTCAGATATTCCAAATGCGGTAGTCATTTTTGAAAACTTCTGGTGTACCATTCCTTTTGTCTATTAGTCTCGAAAAAAACTTATCAGCTTGTTAAAAATTCATGAATGTTATTATAATAAATATCAGACTGGTTGTACACTGATTGACTGCTTGACAGACTTGTACACTTGTAAGATTATTTAATTTCATTTACATCATTTTCATGAATTATTCACGTAAATAAAAAAAAACATTACAAATATATTATTGCTATGACGGTATTTATACTTAGGCAGTATCTTAGGCAAAGCTATTATTAACATGAACTGTCTTGTCTGTCTAATAATCTTTGATCATAATTTGTAATATTCAAGTTAACGTACTAGATGTCGCTACTGAGCTTTTGACAAATACGGGACAAATAGTTTCTATGACGCGCCTCGTCTATCGGTAGAATATAAGTCAATGACGGGAATAGATACCGGGAAATGATATGATAATACCGAGCCACGAAAAATTGTTTCGGATCATGGTATTTGTGAGAACCAAAAGTCTCTCCTAATTTTTGATGCCCACGAGACAATATTGGTGTCTTAGTGCAAGGTCATGACTTCGTTTATGTCTGTAGATGTATTTATTGTTTATCAAAAAGTTTTTTTTGGCCTGATACGTTAATAATACGGTCACATGCTATACTGTAGCGGAAAAAGGCCAATAAGTAGTTTAACTCGGAATAATGCCACTGACTCTGAGATTACTGAATGTATGTCAACGTCGGCTTTTTCGTTTCGTGTGGGTTCTGAGATAGTGAGTTGTCATTGCCTCAAAGGAGAGCAACGCATTAATAATCTCTTTACGTTCCTGGGACTGTGGAAATCATGCAGAGAAGTTTCACAGATTGTTGCAACTCCGACGTACATTTACATAAATTATCTGTGGAGTTAAATGTCTATTGTTTTTCGCAAGCCTCGCATATATTTTCAACAATTTATAATATTATTAATTACGTAATTAAATATATTCAAGAAATAAAGTGTAGGCTAGTAGTTTAACTCCAGTAGTAAACAACAACAAATACAAATAAATTAAGTTGAAGCTTACTAATGATATGCCTGTGGCTAAAGATGATAATTAAGAACATAAATATCTCACTAATTAAAGTAGGTGTATTAAGTGAAGTTATTGGATTATACATTAGATGTTAAAGGTTCATAAACCCGTATGAAGTAAAAAAAAAACTGCTAGAACACTCAGATAAAGCCTCTAAATACCGTAATATTACTTTTGCACATAATAAACAAACATACACGTATACAGGGTATATCAAGACTGCTACCGAAAACGAAGCCGGGTGGTAGTTTAAGCGACTTCAGACACAATGCAACAGAAAAGTTGCAAAAAATAGCAAATTTTTTTTTCTTGTTATTTTTTTCCTATGGCCATATTTGCGTGGTAAATACATTTTTTTCCTAAAATAATAGTGTATACCCTTTTATTTCTAAATACTCTAAGTCATAAAAAAGTTAAAATTATTTTTTTAGCAAAAACTATGGATTTACCAGCCAAAAAATTACGATATTTAAAAAATAATAAAAAATAATTGTCGCGTTTCTTTGCGAAATTTATAGTTGCATTGTGTTTGTAGTCACTAAACCTACCACCCGGCTTTGTTTTCGGTAGCAGTCTTGAGATACCCAGTATATACCACACCCTAAATCCAAACCAAACACCACGAAAAGATAATTGTATTTTGAACTGCCCCCAACGTACTTAAGCTCGTTAGGGATCACTTTAGATAGCCTCGTCGATTACGCGATCCAAGTTCCACATCTCTCGAGACTATTCGTAAATAAGGAAGGAAGTTGTTATTACTCGATGTCTTAAAATATTGATGTGCCAATGCGTCCTCGGGGAAACAGCGTGTATCGTGTGAATGCTTTTGAAATTGTTTGGGGTTGCGAAAAAGGGTAGATTATGGAGTGTAAACAATGGAGAGATATGAAATATAATGGTGTGTTTACAATGTGTTTGTGTGTGCATTTTATATTTAGAACTGGATTGAATATAAAACTTATGCAAATTGGATAAGTATTTAATAAAACGTGGTGGACTATATAGCCTAACCACTCTCAATCGTACTCTCGATTGTAGAGGAGGCCCGTGCCCTGCAGTGGGACGTATATGGGCTGATACAGATTTAATAAAAGATATTATATGTACGCATGTTTTATTTTAATTTAGGAGCAATGTTTGTTATTCGCAATTAAATTTTTAGTCAAAATTAAATTAGTAGAAATATAAGTCGAGGCATAATGTCGTCATTTATAATTTTAGGCTAATAAGCCAAAAGCAATTCCACTTTACTTCACACATCATAAATATATAACAAAAGAAAAATATATTTTCGATGACAATTTATTTTCTTTCCCACATTACTTTTGTACACGCGATGAAAAAACATCCCGACATTGACCACTACAGTCGCCATTTACCCCACACGCTCTCATTTACCCCATGTTTTGGGAAAACACACGGAGTAAGTTTTGCGTACTTTTGATTCCAAGAAGTCACGGACAGACCATTACGTGCCCAGACCACTTTAGTATTCCAGTATTAGTTTCCGTTGCGGAATATTTTAAGGCTCTGAATTACCTCTTTTACGATGGGGCCAGTTGTTTCAGGCTCGTGTTATGTACGTCATACAGCACTATAAACTGCGAGTTTGTCTCTCCAAGGTTCTCCTTGTAGTTTCACAGTAGTATTTTTTAAACATCGGAATATTTACTCGATCTTAGTGTGCGATCAGGACTATGTATACTATTATTACTTTTTTATTCGATTATCTTTGTATCTTGGCTAAGCAGCAAATTTGGTTGCGTATGATTAAAAATATATTGTTGAACTTACCTTAAAATGTGCAATATTTACAAAAATTAAGACTTTTTATAATTGAGACGTGCTTTAGAAACAATTTTCATAAACTTAAAATATAGAGGGAATTATTGCAATTCGTCAAGTTTAACTTACAAAGGTTAGCTAAAATCCTCCTAACTTAAGGTAAGGTAGGTAAGGTAAAAAGCACATTTGAAATAGTAGACTGCTCAAGATGATTTAAGAGCCCCACTGGCTTTAAAAAATAAAGCAAGTGTTCTCACGAACGTATAAATCGTTTGAACCGAACTAAATGTTGATAAAGATCTAACCTGATTCTTCTTTAAGGCAAAGAAATGCTCTATAATTTGGGCGGTGTAAGATCAGGCTGAATTGAGTGCGGGTGCCCCGATTATTTATGTGATAAAAGATGGAGCCCTTCGCTGAAGCCACAGTATATTCAGTAGCTCAATTATGTGTTATTGTGTTATTTGAATTTGATGAAATAATTGTATCTCTACATATCGTATCGTCGATTTACAATTAATAATTCTGAGCAAAAATATAATTAACAGGAGTTCTAAACAGAATATGCGGTGTTTTATGTAATTCTATATTTCTTTTATTGGAATTGAACTATTGTATAACTGCTTTTATTAAGAAATATAAACGGGCCAAACTTTTAATATCATTCAAAAATAATACAAGAAGAAGACACTTCGTTTTGCTGAAGTAGTTTCTTGCGCCGTTTCTTCTTAATAGCTACATCACGTTCCGAAACGTTGGTAGCAGTAATTAACGATTGAAAATATCTTTGTAAGACTGAATAAATAATATTTTATTTTATTTACACAAAAAAACACACTATTTGCTTTCAAAATAATGAACCTATATAATATATGTAATGCGGCCACACCTCGGTATGAACGCACTATTCCGTATTCCGGTTCTCCAGAGTCAACTACTGCACATATTGAGACTTAACATTTTATGTCTCAGTATGGGAGCGCATTGGAATGCCAAGCATTGCTACTGTCCATGAGCGGTCGCATCGCTTACCATCAAGAGAATGGCAAGCTCATCTCGTCATTCACCAATAAAAAAAATATGTAAACACATTTATCACTAATTTAATATCTACTATAGTCGTGTTATAACCCTATCTTTTAACCTCAAGCAGGCAGTTTATAATTCACCAAGGGCGCTCTCACAATACTAACTGCTTGTACCCTAATCAAAACCAAATTATTTATTAACCAACAACGCCCCGATATTTGTCTTCATCTGGTTGTATTTAGGGGAGATAGTTGAAATAATTGATTGCCGTGGAAAGACCATAGAAAGGGGTAGTGTATTATATTTGGGTAGTTGCATTGAAAGCTAATTTTAGATATAAGTTATGTTTTTAGACAGATAGAAGCTGGGGAACGGTTTACCTTCACACTTGTTGGCCACCTCCTATAATCTTGACTCCTTCCGCCGTAGTGTAAAGAGGCATCTTAGTGGGCCGATATAATTATATCGAATGACATAAGACTGCCGTCTGATGCTATATAATACACTACCTGGACGGTATTTGCACTTATCACTAGGTGCAACGTATCTGGGGGCACGTCAGTGCCACCTCCAAGTCGAGCGAGTCTAAAGGCACAGTCGTACCATCCTTTTCTCGAAGCAATTCAGACCATTTTCAACTTCCCATAACTTTCAGTTGCTAAACAGGCATTATATAAACACGGCATATTTAAAATTTCATTCAATTTGAACCAGTAGTTTTAATAATTATAACATGCCAACCTTTCGTAATTTTGTCACTCGCTGACTGACTGACCGATCATCAAAAATCTAAGGCACTTTTAGCAAACATCGAACTTTCAAATTTATATAATAATTAGTATTTAGTGTCTAAATTAAGGGAAAATTTAAACATTTCATAATTTCTGTCTAGTTTTCTAGATACACCAACTGCGTGAATAACTTTGTAATCCCATATAACGTTGTACCCGTATATAATGGAATAATAGTTGTAGATAGGTATATATATGAGGCATAACAGAAGGGGGATATAGAGAGGGAAAGGAGGTATTCAGCCTATGAAACTGAACAACATTCCTCTAGAAAAACATGACTAAGATAAACTTGCAAATAAATAGACTAAATAGCTCGAAAATATCAATTACCAGGAAAGAAAGAACACTAATAATCAAATCCGCTATATTTGTGATAAATTGATATCTACAAAAATAAGAAAAAACATAAGATGGCGGCTTTAAGAAAAATCGATATATATTTTCTAGAAATAAAAAGTACCAAAAAGGAAAAAAGTAGGACTCTACAAAAAGACGTGAGAACCCATCAATATTAAAAATTCCAGTGAGTAGCATTATGTATAAATTGTACGATACATTATGTTGTCATGCGATGGCCAAGTCGATCTATTTATTTAAAACGTAAAGAATTTGTAATATTGATATGATAATAACTTACGTAATAACTTTATACAGAAGGTCCCTTAAGCAAGGACTAAATAAATTAATTGACTTGGTATTACATGGATCTCATAACTTTTTGCGGTAGGAAAACTGAGCTGCGAGACTTGGAATTTTTTATAGGATGTTTTTGATGGGATTTACTGTTCCGTGGCAGAATTTAAAAAAATGTGATGATTTATTTATATCAAAAGGTCGTAGTTTTTTTGAAAGTATTTATAAGTGATGAACATTATAAAACGCATATTTTTCATACAAAATAAACACCCAATAGTCTCAAATATAGTTTCGACCCCTACACAAATATAATTATTGTTAGAAGAATAGTGACAAAACTATTACACACAACGTAGAGATGACAAACCTTCACCTTCTTTAAGGATGATGTCTGGCCGTAATAAATAAGAAAACTAAACTTTCCTAAATTTGTAATTCGGTAGAATGTTGGAGTATTGTTTTTCCCTTGGAAGCGATAGGAAGGATTCTGTCTTATTGTATACGCAAATTTATATTTGTTAGAAATATCTAAATTGTACGAATAAATGGTTGTTGATGTTGAAAATGCAATTTCACTTCTGGTTTTTATAAAATTATAATATAATAAAATATAAAACTGCCTTGCGGCCTGTGGGTAAAACAGACCCGACGCGACAGCCAACATGTTCACGGTGGTCGCGGTCAAATCCCAGGGTACACCTAGTAATTTTCGGCGTCATATCAGTATTGATAGTCAATCACCATGCACTATAATGGTGAAGGAAAACATGGCAAGGAAAAATGCATACCATAGCGATATGTAAAAATTTCTATGGTATGTATAGTTCGCCAACCCGCAACAGGCCAGCGTGGTGGAATGTATGGCCTAACCACCCTTATTCTTATTCTTAATTATTGTGTAATATGTGTTACAACTACGCTAGAATATTATACAATTTCATAAAATATTCGTCTCATTACGGGAGTCGAACCCACAGCCCAGCAGTGAGTTTTTTTACCAAACTGAACCTTAAAAGCTGGTAAATTTAATTGTAATATAAATATGTAAATCTAGACGTCTTTTATAATATTTTCCAAGTAAGTTAACTTTTTCGGCGAAAAATAATTCTGAATATTTAAACGTATTATTTTCTACAGTAAAATTAAAAAATCACTTAATTATATGCATGATATTAAATATTATTGAGGTCTTAGAATTCTAATTTTGTAAAAAAAATCGTTAAATCGCACTAAAGTCATGAAAAATACTTGCTTTTAATTTTTCAACGCCGCTGTCTGAATTTTTATCAATTACTTTTCTGTTTATTTGGTTATAAAAATAAACGTACTTTTTCATTCTCTTAAATGAAGTATAAATTTTACAATGATTTCATTATTAAACTTTCATATTTCTCTTGTGCATACATTCGCTTTTTGTGATTCATATTTCAAAAATTGAAAATAAAGACATCGCTCCGCAACTGCCTCAATAAAACAATATTGAATTTATAAAGTGTAATATCACTTCAATATTCAATATCACTTTATTATTTGTTGAAAATATACACATAAGCGAATCCATATTTAAACTTCATTTCGTAATGTTTTTTTATGTTTCCGCTACGATTTTAATGTCTCAGTTTGCTTGTGTTGTCGCCAAAGCAAAATATGATTTAAATACACATAAGATTCGCCAAAGCAAAATATGATTTAAATACACATACCCAGTATAAGAGCATGCGTTCTTCTTCTTCTTCCTGGCGTTATCCCGGCCGGTGCCAGGGTCCGCCTTCCGGCAAATTCTCCTCCATTTCGCCCGATCTTCGGCATCCTCAATAGTAAGTCCATTGACCCTCTTAACTTCCTTGACGACATCGAGCCAGCGCTTCTTTGGTCTACCCCGTGGTCGAGGTCCGGGAATATTGAGGCTCAGGCACACATTACCGACGTACTCCTTCGGTTTCCTAATTACGTGACCATACCATCTCAAGCGGGATTCCTGGAGTTTATCAGCCACATCGCGGACACCAAGACTGCCACGGATGTGCTCGTTACGGATTTTGTCCAAACGCGTAACGTTGCACATCCACCGCAGCATCTTCATCTCCGCGACGTGGACCTCCTGGACGTGCCGCTTGAGGGCAGGCCACGTCTCAGAACCATACAGGAGCACCGGCCGCACAATGCTTTTATAGATGAGACCCTTGAGCCTCATCGGCATCCTGCGGTCGCAGAGTATGCCCGAGACCTCTCTCCACTTAGACCAAGCAGCGCTTATACGGGCTTTGACGTCAAGGTCGATGTCACCGGACTCATGCAGTACGGACCCAAGGTACTTGAACTTGTCCGTCGTCACGGCAAGTTCGTTCCCTATCTCGATGCTTTGGGGGTCCGTACTCCCGCAAGCCATGTATAAGAGAATGCGTTGTGAAACATAATTTAGTTAAGTGTAAACTGTAACCACTATCCTAAGAAATAAATAGTGATCTAATACTGGATTAGGCATAATAGTTACAGTAATTAAATCCTTATAACAAATGGCAAAATTCCCTTACATTTATCGCATATAAAAGCATATGATACACGGAAATGCACGAATCGCAGCGTAGCAATCATTCCCATATTGTCACTTTCACGTCTCATCTACGGCGTGGGCTTTCGTAGCCCAGCCGTAGCGTTCAATCTATGGCAATTATATTAGTCTACGTTACAGCGTGACTAAACACATTACTATAATTGTATTTTTTGTGACTCAACTCTCTAAGGACCAAAAAGGGTCACTTGACAAATTATTGTTGTCATTGATATATTCATCCTTCTGTCTGGGTCATGTCAATTATTTTTATAACCATTTATTTAGTTCATTGAGATGTGTCGGCATATTTTGTTTGTTTGTATATTCGGAATAATTGATAAATAAAAACATACCTTTATGGGTCTGACAGTTTGAGATAACATTAACCTTTCATTATTCTGTATAAACATGAATGTTAAGTTTTTCTAAATAAAATGTTTAGATATTTTTATATGAGCAATGAATAAATCATATTGGTTTTAAAGTTATTCAGTTTTATTCAGCAGACTTCTACTATTACTTTTTGTGCTTATTCTCAATAATTTGTATTAATTTGTCAGCCTCCGTGGCGCAGTTGATAAGACGCCGCCTGTGAAACGAGAGGTCACGGGTTCGATCCCCGCACCGAGAGAAATGTTTGTGCGGCCCACAAATATTTCTTCCGGGTCTGGGTGTTTGTGAGACCAAAAAGACTCGTAGTTTATGAAACCCACGACACAAGACTCGGTCTTAGTGTGGGGTCAGGACTATATATGTGGCTTTTGGGTGTTATTTATTTATTTATTGTTATTTACACTAAACGATTTTCTTGAAGCAAAATCTGATTTATGAGGCTATCATCAACCCCTGCAAATGAACGTCCACAACACCTGGAGAATTCCAGATGCAAAACCCAATAATAAGCTTTGAGTGAAAGGTATTAAATTACTACAACTTTTATTACACGAAAACGACTCTCTCTGTCTCTAACCACAGAAAGTGCTCTGTTAAGCATCAGCCTTCCCCAAAGACTTTCATAGCGAACTATTGCAACTAAACATTCAACATTTCCCATTAACTAACCGGCTAGTCTTTTTTTTTCTTTTGTTAACAAAAGAAAAAAGAAACTCAAACACACAAAAACAAGAATCCAAAGTCACCAAACCGACTCACACTTCTCTCTCTCTCTCCCTCTCTCTCTATTCACTTCTTTACTAGTGGTAGGTCTCTCATATGTGAGAGGACATCTGGGTAGGTACCACCGCAATGTCTATTTCTCCTGTGAAACAACACTGCGTAAATGCACTGTTGTGTTTCGGATTGAAGGACATTGTAGCCAGAGTAACTACTGGACATATTGAGACTTAACATCTTATGTCTCAGGATGGTGAGCGCAGTGGAATGTTGCTACTGTTTATGAGAAGTCGTATCGCTTACCATCAGGTGAACGGCTTGCTCATCTCGTCATTCATTGCAATAAAACAAAAAAAACATCTACCCCAGGACATCTACTGCTGAACATAGTTCCCCCAAAGAAAAACTCATAGTTATCCAATTTAAATAAACATTACCAAAACAATTACGAAGCACTTAACTCCTACCCACAGTGTGTGTCCTTAACGAAGCAGTACTTAGCAAACTTAATATAACTAAGTTCAGATTACAAATAAACTTGAGACGGGTTCAGTAATTAACTTATATATAGTTAACCATTAATTATGTGGGTAAGGACTGTAGTTCAAGAAATCAACGTACACTCGATTAATAAAAAAAATGTCACACCATTGCCATTAAAAATTATGAGCAAAGGAATAAACACAGTATGCCACACACACAAAACCAACTCGCACTTGACCAACAAAAAAAAATGTGTGTGTATTAGTGTACACACGTAAGGAGTGAAACTTCTTTATGACATCATTTTTTGAAAAATGATCTATTATTTACACCTTTACAAAAATTGGTTAAATAAAACTAAATTAGATAAAGGGAAAATAAAAATTAGGCGAAGTAACTAATTTTTATGGCGATAGAACCGTTCAAAAGCGATTACTATATTTATTAAATAGCCTGCCAATGGATATTAGACAGACAGCTAACAAAATTAAATTAAAAAATAAGTTAATTAAGTGCCTACTACTTACAAACCTTAGATATTATTTAATTTTAAAGTTTAAATAATCTTGTCATTACTCTCATCATATTAATGTTTACATATTATTTATTAGAGGCTCTACGACTTATAGTCAAACCACCTAGGTGGTTTTGTAGAGTATTTTAATTTTTTTTAGTAAATAAATAGAAAAAAAAGTAACAGAAAAATAAAAGGAGTAACAGAAAAACGTTACAATTTGACATTGCTATAAAATTTCTCCCACACGTTGATAAAGAAGTTTAACTTTTAAGACATCCATTTACAATAATTATAAAGCAGTTAATTTCCACCCACAGTGTGTCCTTAACGAAGCGGTACTTAGCAAACTTCATACAACTAAGGTCAGATTACAATCAAACTTGGGACGGTGGTAGCAATTTACTAATACACAGTAACCGTATACTGCGTATCTGATGTAATTAATAAGTTTAGGCGTTGACTATGTTTGTACGCGGTTTCATATCAAATTCTATACTATATTAAAATTTATTACCTTAAAATATTAACGTTTTTATGTCGATTAAATTCATCGTAGTGACCGTATGTTGTTGTGTTTATTTCGAGTTTCTGTATCTGTATCAGCCCATATACGTCCCACTGCAGGGCACGGGCCTACTCTACAATCGAGAATACGATTGAGAGTGATTAGGCCATATAGACCACCACGCTGGCCTAGTGTGGGTTGGCGGACTTACATACCATAGAAATTCTTATGAATCGCTATGGTATGCAGGTTTCCTTACGATGTTTTCCTTCACCGTTTTATTGCGTGGTGATTGACTATACACTATACCGGGTATCTCAAGACTGCTACCGAAAACGAAGCCGGGTGGTAGTTTTAGTGGCTACAAACACAAAGCAATTAAAAATTTCGCATAGAAACGCGACAATTATTTTTTATGATTTTTTAAATATCGTCATTTTTGGGTGGTAAATCCATAGTTTTTGCTAAAATAATAATTTAAACTCTTTTATACCTTAGAGTATTTATAAATAAAAGGGTATACACTATTATTTTAGGAAAAAATGTATTTACCACCCAAATATGGCCATAGGAAAAAAATAACAAAAAAAAAATTGTCGCTTTTTTTTGCAACTTTTTCTGTTGCATTGTGTCTGAAGTCGCTTAGACTACCACCCGGCTTCGTTTTCGGTAGCAGTCTTGATATACCCTGTATGTGACTATACGCACATGATTTCGAAAATTCAGAGGTGTGCCCTGAGATTCAAACCCGCTACCACCGAGAACATTTTGGCAGCCGCGTCTAGTCCGTTTAGCAACAGGCCACCACTAACTATATTTCGATTTTACTTTTGTATATTTAGATATAGGTCATCTAATGACCGCAATGTCTATTTCTCCCGTGAAACAACACTGCTTAAATGCACTGTTGTGTTTCGGATTGAAGGACATTGTAGCCAGAGCAACTACTGGACATATTGAGACTTAACATCTTATGTCTCAGGATGGCGAGCGCAGTGGAATGTTGCTAGTGTTTATGAGCGGTCGTATCGCTTACCATCAGGCAAACGGTATGCTCGTCTCGCCAATCACTGCAATAAAAATAAAATAAAAAATCTATTATTTTTTAGTTTCAAAAGCGTTGTTGTCATTCTGTTGCTAAAATATAAGAACAAATCAACAACAGTAACAGCCTAAACCCCATATTAAGATACATGTCAATTCGTGGAAATCAGATACTATGAGAAAATATTAACGGTCTTACAAGACGCAGACCCGAAATATTTTTTTATTGGGTGGAATGAGGATCGGCAAGTTGAAGTGGCATTGGGCCGGGCACATAGCTCGTAGAACCGATGGCCGTTGGGGCCGAAAGGTTCTTGAGTGGAGGCCACGTACAGGCAAGCGAAATGTAGGACGCCCGCCTACAAGGTAGACTTCCTGTGGCTGATATGATGATGATGATGATGAATGACGAAACGATCATGCCATTCGTCTAATGGTAAACAATACGATCTCGCATGTATAGTAGCAAAACCAAACAACAATATGAATTACAAAGCAATGCTTGCCACTCCACTGCGCTCGCCATCCTGAGCCATCCATATAAGTCTCATTATGTCCAGTAGTAGTTACAAAGGCTACATTTCTTGGCTGATTGACATATTTCTCAATGCATAATATCCGTGGTTTCTCGTTACGCAGTCCACTTTTCCTCATTGCGTCTCAGAACGTACAAACTTATTCAAATACTACTTCTATAAATTCGCACATTGTGATTTTCCGTCAGCCGACACTTCAATCTCGAATTTTCATTAGCTGATGTTTCAAACTTGTTTTGACAAGTTCGTGATGTTTTTGAGTGTCTACTTTAATTAGTTAGTCGAGTTGCCGAAGAGTATTTTGTAAGTGAAATGTTCATTTCAATGAGGAATTGTTATTTTGGTTAAATGTGGTTTTGTGCGAGGTTGGGACCTTGCCTTTAATTTAGCTTTGAGAAACCGTTTTCTTTTGTATATTTTATTTCAAAATATTTTTATTAATTGGCTTTTGACCGCGTATATTTTTGAGGTTTTGAGTTCAATTTATTATCATTTAAACATAATGGGTAACCGAAAGTTTTACAAAATAATGGAATCTATAAAAAGGTTATTTTTATCCAACTAGCATGAACGTATCACGAGGGAAAAAATAGTAATTTATCACTGGAAAATATCGTAGTACAATTGGAATAGATTTACCATCAGATAGAACAAACTTACTTATCATCATACTCTACAAAAACTGATTAGACAACTATTATCTATGTAATCACTATCTGCAAAAAACTAGCACAATATAAACGTCTAACAAAGCACCTAAATTTAATTCCTCTTAGTTCACTATTCACCTTCACACCGTGATTGAAAAAGAGTGTGCAAAAAACAATAAAACAAGCAATTTATTCGGCTAAGAAGTGGGCGGCGGAAAGTGCGGCGCTGTTTAAAAATGTACGCGCGCTAAGTGAGATTTGTGTTCTCTCATAACGCGTATTGCGCTCGTGACTAGTGTGGCGAGAGATTTTAGCTTTTGTATTTTTCATATCATTATTTAAGATTTTTACGAGAGGAAATATTTAAGGCTGATGTGTAGCAGCTTCAGCGTCAAGCTGCAGGAAGTCACGTCATATGCCAAAAGTGGAGAGGATTAGCAAAAGCCTCCAAATTGGAGATTGACTGACAATGATTATAAAAAATAGAGTCTGTATTAGCCCATATATCTCCCACTGCACGGACACGGGCCTCCTCAACAATCAAGAGTACGATTGAGAGTGTTAAGCTATATAGTCAACCAAGCCGGCATAGTGCGGGTTGACAAACCTTACATACTATAGAAATTATAGTAATTCTAATAAAAACAAATCACTTTCCGTCCTACTGTATTTAATTCATTCCAAATGCTTAATCACTTAAACTTTAACAATTGCTAGGGGAGGAATTTATTTTACCACCAATCTTAAGGTGCTGATACAGTGTCGTTTAAAGATCTTGACTATCATTCAAGGAACATGTGCTTGATCATGACCATGTTTACTAAAATAGCAGCACAATGATATTTCAACATGAAGTATATCGAAATATCATCAAAAAAGTCTCAGAAAGATAGAACGATATTATTCGTCTGAAAATACCAACAAGACATAAAGTGCACCTAAATCTCGCTCGCAATTGGCGGAAACGAATAAAATAAATCCGAACAAGGAATTTATTACAATAAATGAATTATTTTATTTTATTCAAAGCAATCGAGTCGCATTCCGTGCTAGGTGACTGGGCGCAATAAAAATAATATAAAGCACGGGTTAAATGAAAAATAATGTTCCCGCAAACAGTCACCGGGACAGCGCCGAGGAAATTAAGCGTGAAAAGCGAAAAAAGCGCACTTTCAAAGGAAAACACTCCTTATTTGTGTAGAAAATATTTTGCGTGGACTTTATGCGGGTGAAAATTTAGAAAAGTATATTATTTAACTTTTAGAAGAAGAAAGTAGGTCTCTCATATGTGAGAGGCCATCTGGGTAGGTACCACCGCAATGTCTATTTCTCCCGTGAAACAACACTGCGTAAATGCACTGTTGTGTTTTGGATTGAAGGACATTGTAGCCAGAGTAACTACTGGACATATTGAGACTTAACATCTTATGTCTCAGGATGGCGAGCGCGGTGGAGTGTTGCTACTGTTTATGAGCGGTCGTATCGCTTACCATCAGGCGAACGGCTTGCTCGTCTCGTCATTCATTTGAATAAAAAAAAATTGTATACAATTCACTTAATTAATTAAACAATTTCACACCCGTTAAACCAATGTGAATACAAAAAAGTTAATAATTATGGTGACATAAAATGTACATAACATCTGTTACCGCCATTTAACCATATTTTAATATCAGTTTTTCAGTGTAGTAGAATTTCAAATATAAATAATGGTTATTTATCAAAAATGTGGTTAATAATTTATGATATGGTGATTCTGGAATTTGGTTGGAATATTCCACAAGGCAACATCGTAAATGCACAAGTTTCATATCTGTATCAGCTCAAATACATACGTCCCACTGCAGGGCACGGGCCTCATGTACAACCGAACGATTGAGAGTGATTCGGCTATATAGCCCACTGGTCTAGTGGGGGGTTGATGGACTTAACAAAGCATAGAAATTCTTATAAATCTTTATGGTATGCATGTCACGATGTTTTTCTTCGCCGTTTGAGTGCGTGGTGACTGTCTATCAATACATACATGACTCCGAAAAGTGAAATTGTATATACAAACTGTAAAACTAACACAACTCCATCCAATTGCATTTCAAATGTTCACCTAATATTATTTCCATTTTATAAATGGATATTTTTATTGACACCACATACATGAAAAGCTATGTCGAAATTGGCTGCTTCAAATAAAAGGTTTGTGTTGTAATATATCAATGTGATTTCTTTAATAGTAATTCCTGTAGCAATTACTATACTTTAAACAATTATAAAACAATACATCTCTATATATTTACTACTCCAATATATAAATTAAAAAAGCAAACACTGGCCCTATTAGTCTTCAAGTAAATTACACAAATTGTTTTTCTTTTCCTAATTTCTGACAAGATGTTGTGTGTTATTTTTGTTAATATTATTATTTATTTTGAATGTCTTTCCACTATTTAATACTACCCTCGCTCTGTGAATGTTGTACACACCCCTATTAGCCATGTGTATCAACGTTTTATTTAATAAGTGTTTAATTTTATAATTCATATTTTGTTGGTGTGTCTTTCTTTAATAAATAAAAAAGTATATTTATACATACCTTGCTTGCACAAAAGTAAGTCTCAAAAAAGAGCATAATGCTGTTCCACAATATTATCACCGTAGGAAGAAGTCCTTAAAAAAAGTTAGCCAGTGTAAGGATTGTAAAATTTCGTTAGCGACACCCGGCTTTTATTCCGCCGGTTTAGCCGGATTATTCCGGTTAAGCGCGGCGGAAATATGGCGGATTTTCACGTCTTTGTTACTCGTTGTCGGATGTATTTAAATTTACTGCGGCGCTCCTCTTTAGGGGCCGATCTTATGAACATTTTAGTGAGACGCCGAAAGTATAACGAGTTTGAATATGAAAAGTTTGATTATTCGACCCAATTTTATGTTGAGTTAACTTTCGCCCTTAAAGTTGTTAAAGAAAAATATTTTGTTTATTAGGCACATTGTTTTTGTATTTTTGCAAAAATATTTTTTTGTTTATGTATATTCTTTAATGAGATTTAAGATAAGCCATTTTATTGTCTCAGTGTAAGTCACCGATACAATTTCAGTTTGCAAACGCGCTAATTTTAAAAAGCAATTGACAACTGTTACCTACTGAAAAATTTGGGTCCCAAAGTAGACAAGCTCGTTGGGCACCCATCCCAAATTAATTAATGCCAGTGTAAAAATGTATATAATATCACCAAAGTATTTTCCTTCAACATTATAACAAATGACTATTACAAACACTTCTAATTTCAAATTATAAAGCTTTCAATCACGTGACCATCTCCCCATATCCAAAAATGTTTGTTCCCAACTTGCAACCAAAATTTAATCACACACCCAACTACAACACCCGAGGTTATTGACACTATCATACCAGTTTGATGTACCGTAAACATTAAAACTAAGGGAACGAGGTCATGAGTTGAAGCCTCCGGGGCGCAGTTTCCTTCTGCAAAGTTACGGTTACCTCGCTTTGCTAAACCGTCTCGCAGGAAGTGAATAGACTGGTTGAATTACAAGAAATTTGCTAGTTGATAAAGACGTGTCATTTGTTGATAGCGGATTCAATTAAGAAAGCGAGAATTTATAGAACAATGACTGCTAATACAAGTGGCGTTCCAGCAAGTTTGCGTATGGTAGTTGTAAATTTATTTGTCTTATATATGACAGCGTCCTCTGGCCTCCTCCTGGCATCAGGGGGATTACCGACATATGATATGAGTTGATATAAAATGGAGATTTCATAATACATTGCAAATAATATAAACATGGTTTAGTTTTTACATTTTTTATTCGAAATATAAATTACTTTATAGCTTTCGTGGTTACGGCAATCCGTAAATAATACACATAGTTTCTTTTCAATATTTAATATTCGCGTTAATATAAGAAACCATTAATATACATATTCATCGTATTTATCATTTTCTATTTATTTATTCTTGGTATTTCTGTCAATTATCTGATCCTGTTGGCATAATTGTATGTAGCATGGGATTGTCTAATGGAATTCGACACTCGGTCTGGATTGCATTTGCACTTACCACAAGATGAAATGCAGTCAATATGCCGAACCAGAAAAAACAGGCTCTAATTTACGACCAGTAAACCAACCCTTTCGGGAAATCATAAAAAAATATCTAGATCAACCTATACGAATTTCAATTTCTATTAACGCTCTGCCAGTTGAATAAGGTAATCCGGCAAATTGCAGTTGATATCTCAGAGGGAATACGTTCAAAAGAAAACGGGACAACGCAACTGCGCCGCGTTGTAATTTATCTTCAGCCCCGCTGTATTATGCAAACGAGTCGCATTTCGTTGACACTGAGTTAATATTTCACAGTTCTCGACACATGCTATTAGTTGGAGGGATTTTTATTTAAATATAAGAATTTAAGTCTTAAGTTAACTTTTTAGTGATAAGTAATGGTTTTTTTAGCCGACTTCAAAAAAAGGAGGAGGTTCTCAATTCGACTGTATGTTGCTTTTTGAGAATTATCTTTTCTCTACTTGTACTTTAGAGAGCAAAGAAATACTTATACAAACCCTTAACGGTACCTTGGGGACGCCACAAGGTTATGTCGCACTAACATCGGTTCAGTTTCAAAATGAATACAATACAATTTTGAGAAAATGTATTTACACATTGGCAGATGGTTCGATCAAATATACACTAGATTATAAGAAACGGCCTAAAAAATGGCAAGAGAAATAAGAGCAAAAATAAGAGTGTGTTCTTATTTGAATTCAGTATGGTCCAGCCATAGTATCACTTTCAGTTTTAAAGTACTTGTAGTAGTTGTTTAAAGAGTTGTAGTAGTCTCTTGCCATATTTTGGGCAGTATTTGTGTGCAAAGTTAATCTAGTACTATATTTGATCGAAGGGCAGATGTATGTAAGCATGATCATTTTAATACTCTCGCCTATGACATCAAACTTCTGTGTGAAATATGCATCTTGATGTAACCGGTGTTCCATTTGGTTCACTGGTGGTAGGTCTCTCATATGTGTGAGGCCGCCTAGGTAGGTACCACCGCACCTTCTAATTCTCCCGCCAAACAGCAGTACAAATTACTGTTACATTCCGGTTTGAAGGACATTGTAGCCAAAGTAACTGGACACAAAGTAACTGGAAATAAATAAATAAAATATTGAGACTTAACATCATATGTCTCGGGATGGCGATCGCAAGCCTTCGATACCAAGCTTTGCTTTGTGATTCCAAGGTGTTTGATATTGCTACTATTCATGAGCATTCGCATCGCTTACCATCAGGCGAACGGCATGCTCGACACGCCCTTCATTAAAATAAAATCAAATACTTATATTTTACAAGTATTCAGTTTGTTTTCTTAGTACTATTACCACGGCATCTTAAGATATATTCCTCTCTAGAAAACGCCCCAATCAAGAAACTACTTAACATAAAACAACTGTTTTACCGTGCACATGGAAGCAATTTACCCGGAACCTTTTAGTTTAACAAAGCCCAAAGAGACAAACGACTTACAATATTTGCAAAAACATTGTAAATCCGAGGCATAAATCTAACCTTTGGAGTGCATTTGGCAAAAGTAGTAGGCTAACAATTAATCAGAAGGAAACTGCAGGCTGGGCCATCTCAGTTGGACTGCGGCCAATATAAGCTAGCTACGTTGTGGGTGAATGAAAAAATTACACCCACTCTCATGATTATCCGAAATCCGGCTGTGGCATTTAGTTTTAATTGTATCATTATTTACATGGCTTATTAGCTAAAATAAACTTTTATTATAATTAAGCTTTATTTTGTTTTATTTACTCGAATGAGGTTGGGTTTAGTGAGTTTTGTAATACAAATAATATTATGAATTTTGTGTAACTAAAAGCTTACGTAGGAATACCGCGTGATCATTTTGTTGATTGTAATAAAGAGAGCCGAGAATACTATTTGCCAAATGATAAGCGATACGATCGCTCGTGGATAGTAACACAACCAAATAGCATCATTAATTACAAAGCAATGCTTGGCATTCCACTGGGCTCACCATCATAAGACATAAGTTGTTAAGCCTCAATATATACAGTTGTTATTCTGGCTACAATGTCAATGACAAAATAATGTCCTTCAATCCGAAATACAACAGTTCATTACACTGCCGTATAGCGGGATAAATAGACATTACGGTGGTACCTACCCAGGCGGCCATTCACATATGAGAGGCCTACCACCAGTAATAAACATAAAATAGAAAAAGAAGGCAGTCTACTACTCGTAACTGTACTTTGATCCAACCGCTGTGGTCAAGGGCGGCAGTGATCACTTATAATCAGATGACCTGTTTGTTCGTTTGCCAGGCCTATGAAATAAAAATCCAAACCTGTAAATTTGGACTTTAACAATGCGTTGCAGACGAAATTACTTATTTCATACTTCACTCCTTATACAATGTTCGAACAGACGGGATATGTGAGTCAAATTCAGCGCTTCATTCATACTTTCAAACAAGTACTGAAAGTGTAATTAAAATTTCCAATCTGCTGTTTCAGTTTTGCAGTTCTGCAATATCTTTCACTGTATATACATATGTGCAATATGTATTTTATTTTTGGAGAAAGATTTTATTTTAAAATTCAATTTTAAATTTCACCTGTAGTTACATGAAATATGTATATATGATTTTTGTAATTATATTTTCTTGCAAAATTAACTTAACAATGAAAAAACTGAAGCATTTGATAGGCAATTATCCAACTCGTATTAACCTATTCGACACAAGATATACCATGATTAATCCGAGAACGAGATACAACAATAACAACTTTTATAATAAAAGTTTCCGACTTTGTATTACATCAACCGTTATCTAAACAGGTAGATAACCTAAAAACCACCAGCCCAATGATTTTTTATTGCAAAAATATGCATACATACCTCAACCCACGACTTATTCCCAGCTGGGGTTTGCAGAGGTGATACAAAGAAACCCACATTTCGCCTTGCATGTGATGCCCAAAAAATGATAAAGGGCGAACCTATCACCATATCGGGCATAAATTCCTGACTCGACGCTGATAATGAACAGAAAAACCAAACATCAATTTACCTTACCCAGGATTCCGAATTTTATCGCAAACTCCATTTTTAAACCAAAATATCACCAAGAAAAATCCTGCTGCCCTCAACTTAAAGACATAAATACTGCAACAACAAAACGTTTCTGCTTGTAACATCAGAAATAGCATATTGTGTGGTAAAGTTTCGTAATGATGTCGTAAATACAGTTTATTGCTTAAAATTACCTTTAGATAGCAAGACGGTAAAAGTTAGAGGTGATTTGAGAAACACAAAGGTATAAGAAAGCTATTGGCTTTATTTAACTGATGAAAATTGGGTCTTTGGCAAAATAAGCCTCTGTTTTCCTCTAATCTTTAGTAATATAAAGCTGAGGCGTTTGTTTCCTCTTATCTCACGAACTACTAGTTCGAATTGAAAAAAACAATGTAGTAGATAGTCATTAATCGAGGAATTAGGCTATATATCATCACGCTATGACCTATAAGAGGGAAGCAGTAGTCAATCTAGCAAATAATACGAGGCAATTTTATTAGTTTTTCGTGAAAATTTTATTCTTTTACCGATTGGTCTCAAAATTGATATCTGAAGGATCTTTTGCTCCATTTTAAATTGATAGGCGAAATTAAACATTTTGGCCGCCATTTTGAAAAGTGTATCTGGACCCGGGCCTGACCGTTAGTTTAGTCATAAACGTGTTAATCTAACATATATGATAAATCCGAAATATTTATCTGATCTAATAGTCTTCACTTTTTCGCATGGATGTTTCAATGAGAACCATAGGTTCAATTAACATTTTAGTGATAGTAGGTCACTCATATGTGAGAGACCGCCTGGGTAGGTACCACCGCAATGTCTATTTCTCCTGCCAAACAGGTTACACTAGTAAACGCACTGTTGTGTTTCGGTTTGAAAGACATTGTAGCCATAGTAACTACTGGACATATTGAGACTTAACATCTTATGTCTTAGGATGGCGAGCGTAGTGGCATGCCAAGTATTGCTATTATCCATGAGCGATAGTTCACTCATATGTGAGAGACCGCCTGGGTAGGTACCACCGCAATGTCTATTTCTTCCACATACAGCAGTGGAAACGCGCTGTTGTATTTGGGTTTAAAATACATTGTAGCCTGAGTAACTACTGGAAATATTTGTCTCAGGATGGTGAGAGCAGTAAAATGCTAAGCATTGCTTTGTAAATTATGGTGTTGTTTAGTTTCGCTACTAACATGATCGGTCGAATCACTCAGCATCAGATGAATGACATACTCGTCTCATCATTCACAGCTACAAAAACTCCTTATGTCACTAACACTTAAATCAAAGTAAGTGTTTTTAATAAATTAAAACGTTGAACTCACTATAAATCATAATTTTCATGGTGGAGAAGACTTGTGCCTATAGTGGCACGTAATATGTGCGGATACAAAACGAAGCTAAATACTCAAAGCTTTTAACAAATAATTGAATATCGATTAAACGAACCTTGTTGTTTTAAGTTTATATCAGAGTTATCCTAACTTCCCAAGCAGTTATCCGAAGTTCCATTAATCTTGAATTAAAGGCAGACTCTTGTGTAATAGATTTTCAAACAATTTAAACGGTTATTATAAAATTATAAACTGTTAGGTTTTGACTTTGGGCTGAGATAATATTTTGCTTTTGGAACTTCAGCCAAGAACCCACTTCTAAACAATGGTGGGGCATAGATCCCGTAATAGGTATGCTGGAACGCCTGCGACCCCAGCATATGCTTTCTGCACCTGGGAAGGGAACCAGAAACAGTTTAGGCTCTCGTTAAAAAGAATTGGTATAGATCATAAATTAAATGCATTCGTCATATTTTCGGATATCTCAACAATATCAATAGTGAGTTTTACAATCTGAAATTTACTTTTTAGTATGAATAATTAATTACATTATTTGTTAAGTAAATGTCCAATGGAAAAATAATGCCAAATTTGTTGAATGGAAACAAATAAGAACGACACCTTACCACGCAATGGGATGTTAACTAAATTTTTATTAATATTTATATCGAAAAGTACAAAATAAAAAAGTAAACAGAAAGTTCTTCTTTTAAATTCTTTTACTAATTAACTATTTGAATATTTCTTATAATGCATATATTGCAGATATTGCAGACATTAAGTACCGTTCGAAAAAAAACTTTGGAAACATCCTTATTCATATATCATAATATATCATCTCTAAACTAATTTATTAAGCATTTATTAATCTGAACATCTCAAAGTGCAAAAGTATAAAAAACTTCAATAGAAACCATTTTATGCTACATAAAACAAATACGAATTTTACCATCAATTGAATTCCACCACTCAGCGTGAAATCAAACATTCTCGAATCAAATTCACTTGTTCCCTGAACCGGATGCATAATTCATCTCAAAACCAGCGTTAGTTTTCAATGTTTCCAACTTGATAACGTTCGGACACTTGCAAGCAGAACGATTCATTGTTATTGTTTATTCAGTTCACGAAGACAATGGTTTGTTATTTGTTTGTCATTTGTTATACCAGGTGTATCGAGACTTCGACAAAAAAACTAATCTATAGTCCCACAAACTTATCTGACCCGGTGAGAGAGTCGCTGTTGTCGAATTTGGTGTTGCCATTAAAAATAGATATAGCAATAAAATGGGTGAAGTAAGATTTTTCAATCCGATCAATAGTGTCAGGAAAATGAGTAGACCAGTTTCATTTGCATGTTATTTTTCCTTCCCAAGATTTTTAACAAATCGCTCCCCATACCCTTAAACAAGTGTATCTGTATTAGCCCATATACTATATGTCCCGCTGCTGGGAACGGACCTATTCTACAATCGAGAGTGCTATTGAGGGTGGTTAGGTCATATCATAGGCCATATAGTCCACCATGCTGGCCTAATGCGAGTTGGTGGACTTATGTACATACCATAGATTTTCTAATAAATCGCTATGGTATCCAGGTTTCCTCACTATGTATTCCTCCACCGTTTTAGTGCGTGTTTATTGGCTATCAATACACAAATGACTCCGAAAAGTCAGATTTGTGACCTGGGATTCGAGCCCACGACCACCGTGAACATGTTGGCAGCCGCGTCAGGTCCATTTACTAGGCCACCACGCACGTAACGATACATTTAGTTTATGATATGTGCTTACACCTATTCTACTAGTACGTAAAAAATTCTGTTTATGTGGAATTTATTTTGAAAAGCTGACAACACAAGCCTGTGGTGGCAGCTACACATTGATAAAATTTTTCGACGGCAATTATTGGTGTCTGAAGACGCTTATCTTCCTTCGTAAAATTGAATACCTGGAGTCTAACGTTCCTAGCGTCACTTTTTAAAGTTTTCGGCATTTTTAACTAATTTTTAATAATGCAGGAATTGAGGTAAACAACCAATGGCGGCTATGTCAGTGAGTGGCAGGTAAATTGTCAATTTCAAATGACGTCGTTGTTTCCACTTTTGGCCACCGGGGCAGATAAGTTTGTGGCTCTATAGTCAGTAATTAGACACAATGCAAAAACAAAATAGCAAAAAAAAGATTATCAACCTATTTAGATGGCTAATACATCCATCCATCCATCAGCCAAAGGAAGTCCACTGCTGAACATAGGCCTCCCCCAATGATTTCTACAGAGACCTGTTGGAGGCAGCCTGCATCCAGCGACGTCTCGCGACCTTTACCAGGTCGTTGGACCATCTTGTGGGTGGACGTCCTACGCTGCGCTTTCCGCTACGTGGCCTCCATTCGAGCACTTTCCGACCCATCGGTCATCAGATCTCCGCGCTATGTGCCCTGCCCATTGCCACTTCAACTTACTAATCCGGTGGGCTATGTCGGTTATTTTAGTTCTCCTACGGATCTCCTCATTCTTGATTCGATCTCGTAGGGAAACCCCGAGCATAGCCCTCTCCATAGCTCGTTGAGTGACTTTGAGCTTCCTAATAAGGCCCATAGTGAGAGGCCACGTCTCGTTGCCGTAAGTTATCACTGGCAACACACAACTATCGAAGACTTTCGATTTAAGGCACTGAGGTATTTTGGACGAGAAGACGTCGCGTAGTTTTTTTTTTTTTTTTTTAACGAGAGTAAAGCTCCTTTAGCCTTCCTTCCGACACTCGGGGGAGATCGGAAGGGGCGTGTCGGGGTCTCCGGCCTTCCAGCCTGTTATCAGGCTGGGTCCCTACCGAGATCTAAAAAGATCTTTTGCCGGCATACCGACTAAAACCTCTCGGTGGCCATCACGCGCGTTATGGGTGACAGGCGATGTGGACAGGCGAATGGCGCCCATTTAACTCGCCGTGTCACCCGGCGCACTGCCAAATATGGCTCCTCACATGTTGGGAGGGCGCAGATGCCCCCTCTTTCCCTACTTCGGACGCCCATGGTGAGATGGGCGTCCGCGACAGACACGAGGCCACACGTTCTGCCGCCCATCTCGGGGTCACTCCCGACGTGAGCACACAGCCCCCGCTGTGTGCTTAGCGACCCCGATGACCCCTTTTAGTCGCCTCTCACGACAGGCAGGGGATACCGTGGTGGAATTCTGGCGCCCCTTGACCACTGGGCGGGGCGCCGGGTCAGCCATTGTCATTCACCCGGCGCCTCCTTCTCGGTTGGCGGCGGCGGGTGGGATCGTTCCGCTCACGATCCCGCCCCGCGCTCTCCTTCTCTGAGATGATGATCTCACAGAAGGTAAGCATGGCCTGCCATGACCTCCTACTCTCAACCATGGAAGGAATCACGGCTGAGAGTGAGAGGTCCTCTCCGATGGCTGCTCGGAGAGCTGCGCGCACCTCTTCCCAAGCTGAACACTCCGAGAGAGTGTGCTGGGCTGTGTCTTCCGGGCAGTTGTCACAATGGTGACACACGGCGGACTCTTCCCTTCTTGCCACCCGCCACAGGTATCTGCCGAAACAGCCATGCCCCGACAAAACCTGTGTCAGGCGGAACGTCATCTTGCCGTGGCGCCTGCCCAGCCACTGGTCTAGGACAGGACGCACTGCCGCGATGGTCCAAACACCAGCACTGGGATTGTTCAGCCTGGTGCGCCACTCCTCCACTGCAGCCGTGCGAAAGGAGGCCCGAACGGCCTCGACTTCTCTAAAGGCTGGTAGCTCCCCACGACGGGACGCCTCCTCCCGCCAGTGGTAGGCTGACGAGAGGGCTCTGGCGTTAATGTCCCAGGGAAGGAAACCAGCCAGTACGCAGGCCGCCTCATGGGAAATCGTGCGATAGCCCCTGACCATTCGCTGCGCCACCGCTCGCTGCGCTGGACGCAGGAGGAAAACACAGCGCCTGTCCAAGGACTCGGCCCAAACGGGGCAACCGTAAAGTGCCATGGATCGCACGACTCCCGCGTACAATCTTCGGCAGGGGATGCCGGGACCTTCGAGGTTGGGCAGCAGGCTTGACAACGCGCCTGCCGCCCGAACCAGCTTCGGCTTTAGCTGGGTGAAGTGGGCGCGGAAGTTCCACCGGCTGTCCAGCACGACTCCCAAGTACTTCATCGTGGAGCCGATGGAAATAGCCACGCCCTCAATCGCCAATTGGGCCCCTGCCGGTGGCCCCTTCCGAGGTCTGTGGAAGCAGATGGCCTCGGACTTATGGAGGGCCACGGCCAGGCCCAGTCGCCTTATCCTCCTCACCACGTTGCTTGTTCCCAACGCGGCGAGTGAGGCAGCCTCCTCGAAGGTACCGCCACACGCGGTGACCAGCGTGTCATCGGCGTAGCAGATGACGTCGACACCCCGGAGATTGGCACCACGGAGCACCCAGTCGTAGCCGATATTCCACAGGAGAGGTCCGAGGACTGACCCCTGCGGAACGCCGCACGACATGGCTCTACGGTGCCACCCGTCCGCGCCCGGGTACACTACGTATCTGTCGGACAGATACGAGTGCACCAGGCGCCGAAGATACGGGGGCACCACGTGGTACCGCAATGCCTCTTCAATGCAGGGCCAGGGCAAGGTGTTGAATGCGTTGGCGATGTCTAGTGACACCGCCACGACGCATTTGCCCCGGGCCACTGCCTCCTCCGCTAATGCCTTCACCCGCAGAATCACGGAGATGGTGGATCGGCCTTTCCGGAAACCGAACTGGCAGTCTGCCAGATCGGGACCGACGCTCTCTAAGTGCTCGACGAGGCGCACATGAATAATGCGCTCGAAGAGCTCTGCGACCTCGTCGAGCAGCACGATAGGCCGGTAGGCCGATGGTGACTCTGCGGGTCGTCCATCTTTCCTGAGCAGGACCAACTTCCCGGTCTTCCAGCGTGACGGGAAGAGGCCCCGCTCCAGGCACGCGGAGAAGAGGCTGCGGAGCCTTGCCCCCAAGTACTCGGCTACGAGAACCCAGACGCGTCCTGGGATCCCGTCGAGTCCTGGTGCAGAATTTTTTCCTCCGCAGCCGCAGCACTGCTGCATTGAGCTCCTCGGGCGATACGCCCTGGGATTGCCCCTCCGGGGTCTCCCTTGCCGAAGACGTTGACGATGTCGCCAGCGAACCGGTCCTCACCGACCACGGCCGTGGCGGCATCGGTGGAGGAGTGACTTCGTCGATGGCCGGAAAGAGGGCGGCGACCACTTCACCCAAAAGCTCCGGTCGGAGACTCTGTGTGAGCAGGAGCGCCAGTGGGCGTAACTTGTTGAACGCCAGCCGATACGGGCGCCCCCAAGGGTCGCGGTTCAGAGTCCCTAGGAACTCTTTTCGGGCTGCAGCCCTCGCCCTCTTCACAGCCACCGTGAGCGCCCTTCTGGCCTGTCTGTAGAGGCCATGGAGCATGGTCTCCTGGTTCTCAAAATCAGCGCGGCGTCTCCGCCTGCGACGGTGTCTAGAAAGTCGGCGGCTCGCCTCTACGCAAGTGGCGCGTAACTGGGCGAGTTCCGCCGACCACCAATACACTTGCCGCCGCGGAGAGACGCGGTGGACTCGGGGCATGGCCACGTCACAAATTTGCGACATCGCCGCCCCGAACCACTCCGCCTCCTCGTCTACCCGCACCACAGGTTCCGGTGCGGGAAGTCACACTTGGACCCGAGCTGCCAGCTCCAGAGCCTCAACATCAAGCCGTTTTATTGCCCATCGCGGGCTATCCCCAAACGGGGAACCGGTGCTCCTGCCGGGCCAACGAGTCGGGGACGCGGAAACGTCGAACCTGATGTAGCGATGATCAGATGACGTCTCCTCGTCCACCACGACCCGCCAGCCTCGAACACGGCGGGCGACGGCTGGGCTCGCGAACGAAACATCGACTATGGAGCCGCCATTGTGCCTCACGCATGTGTTCACCGAACCCCGATTGAGGATGACGAGGCCGGATGAGATCACCCATTCCTCCAGGACCTCGCCACGCGCGTCCGTCGCCGGTGAACCCCAGGCCATAGATTTGGCATTGAAGTCACCAGCGACGATCACGGGGCGAGGTTGGCATTGCGCTATCAGGGCCCCCAGCCGTTCGAGGAAAGCCTCGAAGTCGGCTAGAGGTCTGTTGGGAGAAAAATAGACTCCTACAAACCACAAGTCTCCCAACAGAGCCGCTACGCATCCCCGGTCCTTCGCTACTTTTTCGAAGGACGGCGAGCCGGCGGACCCCTGGGTTACGACAGCCACCAAGCCATCCAGGTCCCCAACCCAAGAGTTATTGGTCAGGATCCGGTACGGCTCGGCGACGATAGCCACGTTCATCAACCACTGCGCCATGCTCTGTAAGAGCATTTGTTGTGCGGTGTCGCAGTGATTGACATTCGCCTGGAGGATCTTGATGTCCATTATTGGGCGATCTCCATAGCCTCTCCTTCAGCCCGCGATGGGTGGACGGGCTGCGACTGGGCCTGAGCCTCAGTGGCAGTCCTTCCCCGTCTGTTACGGCGCCCGCGGCGTTTACGGCGGTCGCCCTGGGGGGAAGAGGCGCACCCTTTCCCTCCAATTTTGTGCCCCGTTGGCTTCCCACTCGCTGCGCATAGTGCACAGAGCGGCGTCGCGGGGCATTCGCGCGCCAGGTGACCCGTTTGACCGCAACGGTAGCAGATCCCGCTACGGTCAACTGCAGACTTGCAGCGCTCCCTCACGTGCCCCGTCTCGAGGCATCGGAAGCACCGCAAGGGCCTCGGCTCCAAAACCGTGGCCCGAGCTGCGGACCACCCAACCAGGACGCGACCCGTCCTGGCCACTATTGCCACCGCTTTCACTGGCGCTCGCACCCATGCGACGCCCAGGCCCGAGCGGTCTGGACGGACCTCTCCAACCTTTACAAACACAAAGGGCCACAACCTGGTCCGCTGGACAGGTTGTGGCCCTGACGAAGGCCGCTGCGACTTTTTCAGGGGTGACGGATTCGTCAAGTCCTGTTAGCCGCAGTTCTGCGGTCTTCACCGGTCGGGAGATACGGATATCTTCCGACTCGCCGAATAACTCCCTCAGCTTGGCAGCGAGGGAGTCAGCCTTCCCCTCGCTCTCGGGCCCGGACACCTCCAACAGTGTGGCGCCTGTGGCCGCCCGCCTGAAATTAACGTGCGGGATGCCGAGATCAGCGAGCGAGATTCGCTCCTGGGCCTCGGCAATTATACGGCCATAGGTGCGACCACTCTCAATCGCTTTGGGCGTCAGCAGGAGCGTGACAGCCGCGGAGCGTGGCACGTGGAGTGCAGGCACCTTTTTGCCCTGCGAGGGTAGTGCTTGCGATTCCTGCGCAGGCTTTCGCCGTCTTTTGCCACCTGTGACCACGGTCCACGGTGTGGACATGTTGGCCGGAGCCGGTGGCAGTGGGCGTGGCTCCCTCGGGAGGCTGGGGGTGACATTTTGACGCCCTTTGCGCCCACACATGGTGCTCAGCGGTCGCGGGGGACGAGACCAGTGCGGGGCGCGGGGCCTGCGTGGTGCGCGCAACCGGCGCGGGGCGCGAGACTGGCGCAGGGCGCGGGGCTGGCGCGGGGCGCAAGAACGGCGCAGGGCGCTGGACCGGGGACGCGCGCGCGGTCGTTGCGGATCGTGGTGCGGGCAGAGGGGCCGCGGGAGCAGGTTGGGTAGTTCTCTTACTTTTGCCCTTACCTTTCCTCTTCGCCGCGCCTATTTCTGCTGAGCCCGCAACACCAGAACCCACTGCTCCTGATGGACCGGGAATAGCAGGCGACGATATGCGTGCGTCGGCCGCAAGTGCAGGGTGGAGGCGCGGTTCCGGTGGCAATCGGGTCTCCACAGAGGCGAAGCGAGCATCAACTATGTTGAGCAAACGTGTCTCAGCTTCAGCCACTTGTGCTTTTAGCAGCGCCATCTCTGCCCGAAGGCCAACATTGTCCTCAACGTGGCGTGCGTTGATGGCGCGAAGCCGAGCTACTTCCGCCTCCATTTTCTCCTGCGCCTCCGACACAGGTTGGTCAGCCATGGCCAGCAGATCCCGCTGGACGTCCTTTAAATGACGGACGAATGTCCCCTTTAGGTGACCGGACCTATCAGCCACCATCCTAACGATTTTGGCCAGGTGGAGCTGCCGCTCGCGAGGAGAAACTAAGTCTCCACTGGCCTTCGGGTCACACGTGCGCTTCGTGAGCCGATTCTTCACCTGTAAACTCTTGGCCGCGTGTTCACCGTCGTCCCCGCTTGATGGCGAGGCACGACAGCGAGAGCTATCACTCCTCCGGACAGCCTCACGCGACCAGAACTTACCTTTCGGACGGGAATGCGGGCGCCCCTCCCCGGACCCAGAATCGGAATTCAGGACCGAGGCAGGCCGCTTGCCGCCAGCCACTCCGGTGTTTGACGCACCGGACGACTTCTCGCCTCCAACTTCGCCTTCAGGCTTTTGCCCTACGGCCGCCAACTGTGAAACAGTCAGCCTCTCCACCACAACTTTTGGGGTTAAATTATTATTTTGCATTTTGTTCCCACGAGTGTGGGGGGAAACGAAAGTCCGCCCAGGCAGTGCCCCCTGTACCTGGGTAAGCCTAGCGTAACCCGCCAGAGGGTCGGCCGGTACTCTGGCGGGGGTCGCACTAGTGACTGAACTACCCATCAGCCATGCATCCCCTCACGGTGCGCCGCCGCTTGGGATTCGGGGTACTTTTTATAGAGGCATCCTCCCTCACGGTCCGGGCGGTTAAGCCAAGACCCTCGGCTTAACTCGCAGGAGTGCGAGACATGACCACAAACCTCACAACCGGATTACGATATACGACGGTGGCCGTGGGAGAGACACTCCCACAGCCCGCCCGGCGGCGGGGTAAGCGCACACCGGGCCCGCCGATGCCTCCAGGACAGAACCGGAGGTAGGCCCTGAGATGGGCCCCACCTAAAAACGACAGATGGAGGCGGCCGCCACAAAAGACAGCGACCGCCAAACCCCCTGCCCTCCCCGTCGGATATTCGCCGTCGGCCATAGTAGTTGCAGAACTGCAACTACGATGACCCACGTTGCCCAGGATGCACCACGTGGAGGTTTCCGACATCGCACCCCCGTCGCGTAGTTTCCCGAACGCTGCCCAACCGAGTTGGATTCGACGATTGACGTCTCTCTCGAAGTTGGACCTGCCTAATCGGACCACTTGTCCTAAATAGACATATTCGTCAACAACTTCAAGAGTCGAGCCCCCAACACCGATGGGGGTGGGCACAACATTGACATTCGACATGATCTTCGTTTTGTCCATGTTCATTTTAAGACCCACCTGTTGGGAGACTCGATTGAGGTCTTCGAGCATAGTGCTAAGGTCTTCCAGCGATTCTGCCAAGACTACAATATCGTCGGCAAACCGAAGGTGAGTGATATACGCGCCGTTGATGTTGATGCCGAATCCTTTTCACTGCAAGAGCTTGAAGGCATTTTCCAGCGCGGTAGTGAACAGTTTCAGAGATATGACATCTCCCTGTCTCACGCCTCTCTGTAGTGGAATTGCCTTCGTACTCTGATCTTGTACTCGGACCGACATGGTGGCGTTGTTGTATATACACTTCAACACTTCGATGTACCGATAGTCGATATGGCACCGCTGGAGAGACTGTAGCACAGCCCAAGTCTCGATCGAATCAAAGGCTTTCTCATAGTCCACAAACGCTAAACAAAGCGGCAAGTTATATTCCTCGGTTTTTTGTATAACTTGCCGAAGCGTATGGATATGGTCTATGGTAGTAAAGCCTTTTCGGAAACCGGCTTGTTCGGGAGGCTAGAAGTCATCAAACCTGCGTTCGAGACGATTTGTGATGACCCTCGAAAACAACTTATAGACATGGCTCAGAAGCGAGATGGGCCTGTAGTTCTTCAGCAAAGTGTTATCACCTTTTTTTGAAGAACAAGACCACCACGCTCCTGCTCCATGCCTCTGGCGTTGAGCCCTCGAGGAGAACGGAATTGAAGAGCCTCTGAAGGACTTTCAGTACCGGCGTTCCGCCCGCTTTCAGAAGCTCTGAAGTTATTCCGTCCTCGCCCGGCGCCTTGTTGTTTTAAAGTTGCTTCAGGGCCATCTCAATCTCACACAGGCAGATGTCCGGGATATCATCGCTAAAGTGTCGGATCAACTCGGCTCTCGGGTCTTTGGCCGAGCTAACAGCAGGTTGGGCAACCGAGGTATAAAGCTGTCCGTAGAACCTCTCGATCTCCCTTAACACCTCTGCCCTCGTCGATACTACGCGGCTGTCGTCCGTCTTCAGCCTAGACAACTGGCTTTGCCCAATAGATAAGTCTCTTGCAAACACTTTGGAGCCTCCGTTCCGCTCAATTGTCTCCTTAATGCTCACAGTATTGTGAGCACGGACATCGTGTCGCAAGGACTTCCAGATCCGTCTACTGAGCCGCCGATATGCTTCGGCGTCATCGGAAGACTGCAGCGTTAAAGATCGACGTTCGGCCATGAGGTCAAGAGTGTGGATCGAGAGTTTTTGTGGTCTATCTCTACGGCGAGGTCTAAAATACTTAGATCCCACCGTATGGACAGCTTCTACCAAACCGCTGTTAAGCTTTTCCACTGCAAGGTTTTCTTCTAGACAATCAAAGCGATTTGTAAGCTCGAGTTGAAAGCTCTCGGGGTTTTGGATATGTGCGCGAGTAGGTCGGAGCGTAGATTTCATCAAGCGACGCCTTTCCGATTGGACATTGATATTCAGTGTGCCCCTAACCATTCGGTGATCACTGCCGGTTTTCACCCTGTTGATCACAGAGACATCTCTGAATATCCGTCTATTCGTCGTCAAGATGAAATCTATCTCGTTTCTCGTAGAACCGTCAGGACTCAACCAGGTCCATTTTCTGTGAGGCGGCTTCTGGAAAAAAGAGTTCATCGCAAAGAGTCCCTCTTCTTCCAGAAAGTCGGCCAGCCTCTGACCCCTGAGGTTCCGTTGCCCGCGTCCAAATTGCCCCACTTTCAACTCTGCATCGCTTCTCTTGCCCAACTTTGCGTTGAAGTCTCCCATAACAACATTGAAGTAGGTTTTGGAAGTATGTATGGCCCGACTTATGTCCTCATACATGTGGGAATAGTTCCGTAAGGGGTCAAATCAAACAAAGATCTTTTGGATAATCTTCAATATATTGTCGTCTTAAATAAATTCGTCTTCACTTCATACGTCTTCCGTCTTTCACGTCTTCCGTCGTCTTCCAGACTGTTCTCTTCTATTCCGTCCTTGCATACTTCAACATCTTAATCATTCATCCTCGTACTCTTTCCATCTTAAATACTTTCATTAGTCATCTCTTTCACACAAACCACGTTCCATATCAGTCATACGTCAACGTTCCATTCTACTCATCTTTCTTCATACCATTCAAATCCTACATCTCGGCCATACTGACATCTGACTGCCCTCAGTCAGATCTTATTTACATCGCAAAACATACTTAAACTCAAATCACACAATCTCCCAAACCACGTAACATCCTTCATCTACTTTAAGTCATAAGTCTGGAAGACGACGGAAGACGTGAAAGACGGAAGACGTATGAAGTGAAGACGAATTTATTTAAAACGACAATATATTGAAGATTATCCATAAGATCTTTGTTTGATTTGACCCCTTACAGAACTATTCCCACATATTTTTGGGGGCTCGTCCGGGATAGTTCCATATTTCGGGTCAACAATCAAAAAGAAGCAGACGAGCAGAAAACCGGCTTCAAAGACGGAAGCTGATTTTGCTGAATACGACGCAAAGAAGATACTACGAAAAGACAAAGAAAAGAAGAAGAAGAAAGATGGCAGCATACATGGGACAATTCAGGTTGGAAGAAACACCTAAATTTAATGGAACTGACGTAACGTATTCATCCACCAGATGGATACGGGAAATTGAAGGCGTATGTAAAAATTTCAATTTTACGTCTCGACAAATGTTGATTGCTGCAAAAAAGCCATTAACGGGTACCGCGGAATTATGGCTGCGGTCTGAGGACCCGTTTCAGACGTATGAAGAGTTTAAAGCAGATTTAAATGAATAAACTATTTACAAGTTTTTTACACAAACATCTTAATATAAAATACTAAACAAAATAACAAATATATCCCCACAAAACATTTTCGTCTCTGCTTCCTTTTCTTTTTATACCACATGCAACTTTCATCTTGAATTCGTCCTGGTCGGTCTTCAACTTCTATATCATATTGGTCTAATAATAATATCCATCTTTCTACATCATCCAAACACGTAACAATAAATACAACATGTTAGCTTATATCTTAATAAATCACTATAATTAAATCCACTATTATTTATATTACAATATTATAATATTAGGATAGGAGGATCAATATTCATATTGATCCTCCATGCGTTCATAAAAAGAAACATTCGATTCGTGAGAGAGTGACAGCGGTGCTTGCTTGTTCGAGACGTCGTCAAGGCTTGGGAGATAGATATTATTTTATGGAGATAGAAATTATTTTATTATGAAGGCGATGTGATAATTTGCATAGAAATATTTATGTAAGTACATACAGGAACATATTTTCTATTTTTTTTTGTGTCCAGTGTCATTAAAAGGAATAAAATGTATTAGCGTTCAAAGTTTAATGACTAGTTTGATTTACTAATCCCTATATTCTGAACTGCGTGCAACAGTTCAGAAGTGGGATCGCAAGAGAATTCTTATAATTTTCTACTTCACGTCCACAACGATACTAAAGAACAAGTGACGAGCAAGTCACTTAGTCTTGCTCGTATTGTTTCTTGATTTTTTTTTTCTTCTTCTATCCCTGTTGTCTTAGAGATGCAGATATGATTTATTCCTTTGGTGTGCAATGTTGTATAGTTGCAATTGGACAATTGAATCAAAATTTATTATCCAAATTATTGTTATTTTTATTTCTCTTGTATTGCCGTCATTGACAAAGATGAAGTCGAATATTTATTTTATGGAATTATTTAGACCTTTCTAATATCCACTATTCTCAGACTTACGCATGAGTACTAAGCTTTCCAATGTTGCAAGTTTCAGAAACACTTAAGAACAACTGGATACAACCGAGGGGAAGGGTTGTTATTCAGGATGGATAAGGATGGATTGCCCAGGTTAGAGGGCACGAGTGAACCCATGATAGAGGGTCAGGAGGTACTCAGGTTAGAGAGTACAGGGACGTCAAAGTTTGGGGATGGAAATTGGCCCAGGTTAGAGGGTCAGGAGGTACTCAGGTTAGAGAGTACAGGGACGTCAAGGTTTGAGGATGGAAATTGGCCCAGGTTAGAGGGTCAGGAGGTACTCAGGTTAGAGAGTACAGGAACGTCAAGGTTTGAGGATGGGAATTGGCCCAGGTGAGAGGGCACAGGAAGGAATTTGGAATCTCGAAACAGGGATGCAGATGCTAAATGGATAAGGAAAGAAGGAATAAGCGATGTCATTCATGTATGCGGAAAAGGTGATACTACACCACGGATTCGAATAGTTCAACGCAAGGCTGGTCCAGTTACGATAGGAAAAGGAAACATAGGAAGCATACATGTGAAAGAAGTGGAAGGACAAAGCGGAGAGAACATAGCAGCAATATTTTAGGAGAACGTGAGTCAACCCTAATATCTAAGAGAATTAGGAAATTCAAAGAATCTGAAACCAATATTATGTTAGATAAATTTTTGTCAATATTGAATACTGTCAAGAGTTCAGAGAAGTCCAAAATATCCTATATTAAAAATGTTATACCTGACTTTGATCCCCTAAGTAAAGAACAAACTGTGTTTGTTTGGATCACAAAGGTAGAAGAATGTGCGGAGATATATGGTTGGTCCGAAAAATAAATCATACACTACGCTGAACTCTTGACAGAGATGTTAGCCAAACTTGTTAAATACGGAGAATCGTTGGAGCACTATTATTATGCTAAGTTGAATTTATTGAACCGATGCAAAATTTACGATAATCAGGTAGTTGATTGTATATTACATGGGGTAGACGGTCGCGCAATTAAAGTAGGTGCTCAAGCAGCCCAATTTAAAGAGCCTGAACAAATTCTTAAATACTTTAGGACATTAAAAGTAGGCCAGACAAGAGAAACATTGGATAATAACGCTAAAAATAAATACGATCGCAGAACTACCACTAATGTGACACCCCGTCCTTCGAATTCCAAACTCGGTGCGACCAATTCAAATATCCGGTGTTTCAACTGTAACAGACTCGGTCACCCCAGCTTTGAATGCAAAAAAACCCATAGTTAAATGCACTTCTTGCGATAGGATAGGACATCAAGCCTCTAGTTGTTATAGGAATAAGCCAAACGTTGACTCGACTTAAACTGAACCTCAAAATCAAAATGAAAAATAGGTGCCTGAGTTACTTGCAGTTGATAAGTCCATTGACAAATATATATTAGACATTAAAATTGAGGGTAAAATTGTGCCATGTCATGTAGATCTTGGTAGCCAGTGTTCATTAATAAGGGCTAGTAAAGCCAAAGAACTCGGTCTTAATATCAGACTTACTTCTGATCTCCTTGTACTCAGAGGCATAGGAGCAAATTTAACTCACCCTATAGGCGTCATAACCGCCGAGGTAGAAGTTCAAGGCATTAAAGTGTAATAGATATATATGTTGATGAGGACTACGTGCTTAGTCTCCCAGCCCTTTTAGGACATTCTTTTACAAAAACTGCAATTAACGTTCAAAAAAAATCGACCCCTGTAAAGTCCATCTTACCAGTTGTGAGAATGTTAGTATTCCAAACAATTCGCTGCGTGCGGTATGAATAAAATCTAACCCAGAGTTTAGTGGGAATGTCTACGTGAAAGGATCTCTTTGAGGGGAAGAGGGAAAGGAATACTATCTTCTTATGGGTGAATACTATTTAGAGAATGGATACGGTTCATTACTTGTGTATAATGTGTCTGAAGGCGACGTAATCATTTCTAAAGATTTTTTTTAATAACTCGGTCTATTAAATGTGCATGTGCTGACATACCAAGGATCTTAGACTGCTATCAAAAGTCTTTTGATTCAAATGAAGCGTACGAACTAATTATTTGTAATAATAATATAACTAAAAAGGAACGTTTAATGTTGCAAACATTATTAAATATATACCAAGATTGTTTTTCTAGATGCCTAAGGGACCTCGGTTTTACTAACGTAACTGAAATGGTTATTGAGCTTGAGGACAATAAACCCGTTATGTATAGGCCTTACCGTATGTCTCACTCTGAGAGGGCGCTCGTCAATGACATGGTCCACGAGATGATAGATAGCGGCATAGTTAGGGAATCATCTTCGTCATGTGCCAGCCCTATCGTCTTAGTCCAGAAAAAAATGTCTGTTTTCCAAAGGACAATTAATAAATTATCTATGACGCTAAAATTAAATACGCCATTGTGTACATGGACGATATACTTATCTCATGTACAACCGTGTCAGAGAGCTTAGGAAGGTTAGAGGAAGTGTTACAGCTTCTTAAACAGGGCGGATTTACACTAAGGCTCAGTAAATGTATTTTTTTTTTTTCAAAATACCTTCGATTTTCTAGGGTTCGAAGTGAGTTTTACAGGAATTCGTCCTAGTTGTAGAAAAACCGGCGCAGTATCTAAATTTCCGATGCTTAAAAATGTACACGAGCTTAGGCAGTTTCTAGGCTTGTCTGGATTTTTCAGGCGGTTCATTAAAGATTATGCTATTAGTACCTCCCCGTTAAGCGATCTGTTGAAGAAAGACGTCGTTTAGACATGGGGTAATAAGCAAAAAGAATCATTTGCCTTGGTTAAAATAAGTTAATTCAACGGCTGTCAAAACTAGTAGTTTGTATGATCCCAAAGCGACGACGCAACTGCATACCGATGCATGCAAAGATGGTCTAACAGGTATACTACTCCAGGACGATGGCACCGGTGTATTTCATCCAGTCTCATATTTAGTCGTAAAATCTCGTGTGACGAACGCAAACTACAATCCTAGGAACTTGAGACGTTGGCACTGGTAGCGTCTTTGAGTAGATTTCTAGTATATTTGTTAGGAATACCATTTACAATTTACACGGATTGTAGTGCTTTGAAGGCTACATTGGTAAAACGCGAGCGCGCTGGTGGATCCAGATACAGGAATTTGATTGTGCCATTGAATACCGGTCCGGATTGCGGATAGCTCACGTCGATGCTCTCAGCCGCAGACTGGTTACGGATCCTGAATCAGAAACTCATTTGTTAGACATTTTAACTGTAGAAATTTCTGATTAAGACCGGATTACTACTGTGCAGGGCGCGGATGAGGAGGTACAAAGGATTAGGACTATTTTGGAAGACCAAACATCAGACATGGTTATGGACATACACAAAAACTATAAGATCAAAAATGGCCGTGTTTATCGCATACTTGGGGACGAGATTAAGTGGTTAGTGCCAAAAGGTGTGCGTTGGCAAATACTAAAAAGAAACCATGATGACATCGGTCATTACGGCTTCGATAAGACTGCACCGCGTTCAACAGCACTATTGGTTCCCCAAAATGCTCCGTTCCATAAAAAAATATGTGCAATCTTGTTTAGAGTGTGCCCATCATAAGACTCCAGGTGGTAAACGGGAAGGTGGACTACACCCAATTGAAAAAATCACCACCCCATTCCATACGATTCACGGTGACCATTTGGGTCTATTTATTAAAAGTAAGAGAGGTAAGGTTGTTACCTTTTAGTGTTAGTCGACAGTTTCACTAAGTTCATTAATATAACCCCGGTTAAGAATACGAAAGCAATAACCAGCGTGCGCGTATTCAAAGAGCAGATCAGTTATTTCGGAGTCCCAACTCGCTTGATAACGGACAAAGGCACAAGTTTCACTAGCCAAACCTTCAAGGACTTTATGTCATTGTATGGCATAAAACACATCATTAATGCGGTCGCAACACCTAGAGCTAACGGACAAATCGAGTGGTATAATCGAACTATCTATATATCTATAACTAGATGCTCTGTCGACATTTACCCATAATAAAGGCGACAATACTTGGAATGAATATTTTTATGACATTCAGGTTGGTTTAAATACCACTATACACAAAACAACGCAAAAGAGTCCCTCAGAATTGTTATTCGGTTTTAATATAGTATGTAGGTCTGAAGGAATTCTGAATCCCATTTTATTGGATACGACTAATGTAGTTTAATCGGAAGGTTTGAGCGGCATGAGAGTTAAAGCTAGCGAACCTATAAAGACACAACAATCTAAAGACGTAAAGAGGTTCAATAGCCGTCGGAAACCCGGTAATAAATATGAGGTAGGAGACTTAGTTCGCGTTGAGAGACAAGTGCCTCACGATGGCAAGTCTCAAAATTTGGTAATGAAATTTCAAGGACCTTATCGCGTAATGAAAGTGCTTCCAAACAATCGCTACTTAATTGAGGATACTCCAATGACACGTAAACACGGCCGTCGATACGAAGCCGTTATTGCTATCGACAAGATGCAACCTTGGCTGACATTTAATAGAGATTTAGATAGTAATGATGATGAATATTTAGATGAAATTAATAAAGATAATAATCATAAAGAGAATATAGATGGATCTAATATTGATAGATTTAACATTGATGATAACAATACCGATGATGAAATAAATAAATAAATGGGCTTAAATGAGATAGCTATAAATATCATAACATTAATGATTAACTACTTTAGAGTTTATGTTATACTTCAATATTTACTTCTGTTAATTATTTAAAAAGAATGATTGTATATTGAGTTATGTATGAGTTAATAAGTAATTAAATAATGAAGTAGGTCATTTGCACTTGATTTATGTAATTGATTTGTTACGAGTTATAGGCAATGTTTAGTATTTATTATTAAATGATGTTAATTTTATTTTTTTTATTTTAAAGGCGTGAGGACACGCCTTGAACAGGATGGCCGAGCTGTTAGCTTATATCTTAATAAATCACTATAATTAAATCCACTATTATTTATATTACAATATTATAATATTAGGATAGGAGGATCAATATTCATATTGATCCTCCATGCGTTCATAAAAAGAAACATTCGATTCGTGAGAGAGTGACAGCGGTGCTTGCTTGTTCGAGACGTCGTCAAGGCTTGGGAGATAGATATTATTTTATGGAGATAGAAATTATTTTATTATGAAGGCGATGTGATAATTTGCATAGAAATATTTATGTAAGTACATACAGGAACATATTTTCTATTTTTTTTTTGTGTCCAGTGTCATTAAAAGGAATAAAATGTATTAGCGTTCAAAGTTTAATGACTAGTTTGATTTACTAATCCCTATATTCTGAACTGCGTGCAACAAACATTGTTTAATCTTCTTTTCAAATTTATAAGTTCTTGAAAACTGTAAATCTGCCATAAAATCTTTCTTGCAGCGTACTTCTTCATAAATCCGTTTTTTGTGGCAACGGTTGCACCTCTTCGTCGTCTTCCAAAACCCTCTTTTCTTCCGTTGCTTGTTCTGCTTCAGAATGTTGTTTTGGGCGCTGAGTTGCTGGTATGTCAAAGATAAGCGCAATGGGCAAGTCAGTAGGCTCCTTTTCCATTTCCACAGTATCGTCATTTTCCATATGAACCTCTTGCTGCATCTGTTTACCTTGCACCGTGCCTGAATATAATGTTTGAGGTGATGTTTCGTCATCATAAACACCTTCATCTTTACTCGTCTCGTTTATAGTCTTGACACAACTGTTGTCATGGCAACCATCATCATTGGGAGCGCTAGGTTTGCACTCGGTGACACACGAAGTTCGCAAAACCTCTTTATTTGTCGCGCTCGGAAATTCTTCTATGATTGCTGCTTTAAACTCTTTATACGTCTGAAACGGGTCCTCAGACCGCAGCCATAATTCCGCGGTACCCGTTAATGACTTTTTTGCAGCAATCAACATTTGTCGAGACGTAAAATTGAAATTTTTACATACGCCTTCAATTTCCCGTATCCATCTGGTGGATGAATACGTTACGTCAGTTCCATTAAATTTAGGTGTTACTTCCAACCTGAATTGTCCATGTATGCTGCCATCTTTCTTCTTCTTCTTTTCTTTGTCTTTTCGTAGTATCTTCTTTGCGTCGTATTCAGCAAAATCAGCTTCCGTCTTTGAAGCCGGTTTTCTGCTCGTCTGCTTCTTTTTGATTGTTGACCCGAAATATGGAACTATCCCGGGACCATAAATTAAAATCTTCTTCGTATTGTTTTCTTCTTTTGACCATAAATATGTGGGAATAGTTCCGTAAGGGGTCAAATCAAACAAAGATGTTTTGGATAATCTTCAATATATTGTCGTCTTAAATAAATTCGTCTTCACTTCATACGTCTTCCGTCTTTCACGTCTTCCGTCGTCTTCCAGACTGTTAAATTTAATTTAATTTATCCCGGACGAGCCCCCAAAAATATGTGGGAATAGTTCCGTAAGGGGTCAAATCAAACAAAGATCTTTTGGATAATCTTCAATATATTGTCGTCTTAAATAAATTCGTCTTCACTTCATACGTCTTCCGTCTTTCACGTCTTCCGTCGTCTTCCAGACTGTTCTCTTCTATTCCGTCCTTGCATACTTCAACTTCTTAATCATTCATCCTCGTACTCTTTCCATCTTAAATACTTTCATTAGTCATCTCTTTCACACAAACCACGTTCCATATCAGTCATACGTCAACGTTCCATTCTACTCATCTTTCTTCATAACATTCAAATCCTACATCTATCTCCTCTACTTCTTCATCTGGGTGTGTCGAGGTCGGCGCGTATACCTGTATGACCTTCAACGAATATCTTTTTGATATTCTGAGTATAAGGTATACTACCCTGCTCGACACACTTTCGATGGATACGATGTTGTTGATGAGAGACCTGTGGACGAGAAATCCGACACCTCCTCGGGACTGTTGGTCCTCCCCCCCCCCCCCCCCGGTAGAAGAGCAGGTTACCAGACTTCAGGGTTATCGTATCCTCCACGATTCTTTGGACTTCCGATAACCCCAGAATGTCCCAGTGTAACCTGCTCAATTCTTCTTCCAGTTCGACAATCTTCTCGTCTGTCCTCAATGTGCGAATGTTGTATCAGGGCCAGTCGTCGTCGGGAGTGGTAGCCGGGACCAACCCGGGGATTCTTAGCACCCCCTGCCCCACCGTAACCATGACTGCTACCATAGCCAGGAATAGTGGGGCTGCCGGGGACTGGGGGCCTGGTCTCTATATGTGTCGCCATTGTGGGGGTATTTGCCGTTACTCGCCACGCTTGGCAGGCGGGTTGGCGAGCGCAGTAGGGGACTGGCGTTAATGACGCTGCTGCCCGTCATTAACCGGGGAAAGGAAATAGGATTTGTGGGTATAGGATGTTATAGGAAAGGAAAGTATGGCCTGAGGGAGTGGATACTGCAGTCACGGAAGGGAAGTTAAGGTGACTGCAGTAGCTCGGGGGCCGAGGTCGCGTACTCGTAGCACCTATACTAGGACAGGCCATGACCACTAGATAGGAGCATCCCTGACCTTATACATAGGTTTAAACAATTTAAACCCAAGCGTTCCATTGCACCTTTAAAATTGAAAGAATTTCACATGAAGCGGACAAAAAAGGAAAGAAAATATCGTTCATACTGGGCATATTTATACTTTGAGATGATATGAACATGTTCACATAATATATTTTTATTAGAAGTTTAGTTGTTGTGTTGTGGGATTCTATAGAAATCACTTTTTACACGCTTTATATTAGCTTCACTTGTATGTTTGTTTGTAACCGACTCCTTAAGACGCGATTTTGACCCACTTTAAACGGACAGATTTCATTCAAATTTTGCACACCTGTCAAAGACCGATGACAATACAATAATTTAAAAAAAATAGATTTTTTGAAAAAAAAATGGATATTTTGCACGCCGCTAACTTCCTCTGGAAATACAGCCGTAGATGGATGTTTTTAGTCAAAACAATTAAATAATAGTTAAAAAAAACTAAAATACACGCTTTAATAAGATATACAACTAAAAATGTAAAAATAATTGATCCTGAATTTAAGATAAGAGAATGGAGTAAAATACATATATTTTATTGTTACAAAGCGTGGGGTGCAGGAGGATAAGTAATTGTTGTAAACACCCCACGCTTTGTAACAATAAAATATATGTATTTTACTCCATTCTCTTATCTTAAATTCAGTATCAATTATTTTTACTTTTTTAGTTGTATATCTTATTAAAGCGTGTATTTTAGTTTTTTTTATTGTCGGAAGGGTTTCTTTGAAATGTAATTTACATATTGAAGTAAATTGTAATAAAATAATGAATTGTATGTTCTTTTTGAATCACTTTTTAAAAATATTTTTTTTTGTTCTTTTAAGCCGGAAGTAAATATTACAAGTACTTTTTTTAACAACTTTGAGCACTTAAATTTTCATTTTTTTTCAATGCATAATAAAGCTTAGCTTTTATTTATTACCGTAAAAAAATTGTAATGGACCGAAAACTAGTTTAGAAGATACATCTATTAGAGACTTGACTGCCTCAGAGGCGTAGTTGTACTAACGTACGGTTACAAAGCTGAGATCTCAGGTTCCACGCCCGGGTTGTGCAAAGCGATATTGGATTTTTATATTCATTATCATTGAAATAAAACTAGCACTTCATTATCAGCCCAGAGTCAGAAATTTGTGCCCGATATGTTGATAGGCTCGTTACCTATCACATTGTGGGACGGATCATATAAGGCGAAATGTGGGCGTCCTGGCACCTCTGCCTACCCCTTCTGGGATAAAGACGTGAGTTTATGTTTATGTATATATTAGAGAACGTAGAGCTTCTATTGGCAAAACGTATTTATGCTCCGAGGATGATCCGTTTCGCTTCTTTACCCCGGTTGGTGAAATACAGCTACATGTACTACTCTTTCTTCTACTTTGTTCACGGTATCCCATCTAGTTAATATCTCAATGTAAAGCATGATTCCGTTGTCGAATAAATGTCAGTGTCGTAATGTGAGATGTGTTTAAAGTAGATTTCGCTTGGGATTCACCTCGTGTTGTCATTAAAATGATCTGTGTTTTGTTACAGTTTTGATGCTTCGGTGAAAGATTGTGTCTGTGTGATTTATAGCGATTTATTTATTGCGATAGCGTGTACATATATATATATATATATATATATATATATATATATATATATATATATATATATATATATATATATATATATATATATATATATATATATTGTAAAACTTACTTATAATTTAAAAAAGATAATATAAAACTTATACAATATGATATTTCAGATTTCTTTCACATTTCTTCTACTGTTTTGTGAATGTTGATACTCTTTAAAAAAAATTGTACGTATTTCACTTGGCTTTGTGCTAACAGGTACCAAATGCGACCTTCCTTCTTCTCAATGTCCTTCAATTTTCTATCATCTTCCCTTTAAAATATTTAATAAGTGCTCATAGAATTATTAATACTCATAAAGACGAAAATGGTTAATGTTGTGTACACCAAAAATAGACAATAAGTGCCTGCTCCATTTTTTAAACAGCACATCCATTTTATTTAATTTGGGAAAATGATACTCTTCCGGGATTTGATATCTGGAAGCCATACCCATGAAACAAACCCGGATAAAATTTCACTTGTCGTTTCCTGTGCCTCAATTGGAAGGGAAAAGAATCAATCAAAAAACTACCTTCAGATTTGTAAAAAAAATATACTGGGTGGAATCGCTTATCGTCACGAAAAAAATTGTGCATGGCAAGTACATGATTAGAACACTTTGGCATACTTATTTTAATTTTTTTATGTTTTTGTTTATGTAGTGTAAAATTAATTTACCACTATTAGTTACTAATTTAGAATAAGTTAGTTATGCCAATTCCGACTAATTGTAAATGTCAAAAGTACTGAAAATAATTATTTCCTAATCCTAATTTTTGCTATTTAATAAATTTCGTCGCATGTTTAGTATTAGTCAGCGGTTCCCGGAAGCTCGCTGATATTCAATGTTCGGTGTCATTAAAATGCGTGCACCTGTAAATCGTAGGTTGTAGAATATTAAAGATGTGATGGCGGGAGAATCTTTTAAAATCTCACGCCAAAAATACTAATAACATCAAAACATCTCACAAAAGAGAACAATAACAAATGTCCGATCGATGTTAAAATCCCAATACAATCTTCGTTACAATGACAACACAATATCTTAGAATCTAATCGGATGTTGGATATCGATGAATCGGTATGGCACAAATAACGTGGAAGCTCTTAATCTGGTCGCCTAGGACGTCCACACGTACGATCCTCGCTTATTTCTGATACTCATTCGACTAATATGACGTTTGGGTGTTCATTGAATGACCGATATTTGGAAATCGATATATTGCCAATTTTTATATAAATCGCTTTTAAATACCGGTCGTGAAGATCTTTGATTAGAAAATTTTCGAAAGTAATTGATGGGGATCGAAATGACGATAACTTAATGTATTTACTTCACCCGATCTCTAATATCTATTTAAAAAAAGATGTCTTCAACGTTATTTTCTTTGATCCCATACTAATATTTTTGGTACGCTCAGAGTAGCGCTAAATAAAACAAACTTTACCTTGCTCCTAAAATAAATATCATATACGTAGGCGTAAATGGAACGCCTTGAAAACCACAACTCAAGAGAAACTACATCCCGAATGCTGAACGAGTACAGTAAGCCAAAAAGCTTTGTCTCCGTCCTGAAACATTTTATTCTATTTAGTTCTTAGAGCCGACGCATTTTGTATACTGTGTGGCGTTACGTATTGCCCTCACGTCGGCGTCAGTTCAAAACAAAGGCAACATTCAGCAAAGCTGATCTATAAAGTCGTGTAGAACTCGCTTATGTACTTTCTTGAAGGTCATTTTATTGGCCTTGAATGTTTATACAGGGTATATCAAGACTGCTACCGAAAACGAAGCTGGGTGGTAGTTTTAGTGACTTCAGACACACTGCAACTAAATTTTGTGCAAAAATTTGTGACGAATTTTTTTTGTTATTTTTTTTCTATCTTCGATTTAGGATAGTAAATACATAGTTTTGTCTTAAATAATAGTGTATACCCTTTTATTTTTAAAGACGCTATGGTATGCAAGGCTTTAAATTATTATTTAAACAAAAACTATGGATTTACCACGCAAACTCGACGATATTTAAAAAATAATAAAAAAAACACTGTCGCGTTTCTTAGCGAAATTTTTCGTTGCATTGTGTTTGTAATCACTAAAACTACCACCCGGCTTCGTTTTCGGTTGCACTCTTGATATACCCGGTATAACTGTGAGTTGTCCAATTTGTACATAAATACATACTAGGTGGTGGGGCGTCATAGAAGAGACTGGTTTGATATCACCGCATTGTCTATTTCTGTTGCTAAGCAGCAGTCTGTAAATGCTATTGTGATGCCGTTTAAAAATATATATTTTAATTACACTAAATGGACAGTCAGTGCCATTCGCCTGATGGTAAGTGATGCGACTGCTCATGAACATGTTCTACTGCGCTCGCTATCCTGAGACATAAAATGTTAACTCTTAATATGTCCAGTATTAACGCTGGCTACAGTGTCTTTTACACCGGAACACAACAATGCCTTCATAGAACTGTTTGTTGAGAGAAATAGACCCAGTAGTTACTCTGGATACAACATCCTTCAAACTTATAATAGTGCATTTACAATACTGTTTGGAGGGAGAAATAGACATTGCGGTGGTACCTACCCAGGCGGCCTCTCATGTGTTAGAGACGTGGTAGGTCTCTAACATATGAGAAGCCGCCTGTATATATCCAGGAAAATCTAGTTAATAAGGTATTCCCTCCTTCCCATGATCTTGGGTCCTTTGATAGGGTTGAGAACAGTCATTTGTATAAACCACAGTTGTATCAAATGCGAGTATTAACGATGTCTATACTTTTTGTTTAGTGCAATATTTATTGCAACAATCAAATCGTAAAATATATTCCAATCGAAAAGAATAAAATAAAATTTTATAACTTCATTTTAAACGGTTCGTGCAAAAGCTACACAATTTACCTTTAGAAAATGTAAATATTTTGAAGACATTTTTTAAATTCCTTTTGTTTCTCCGACTGATTGGCAGCGGCGCACAAAAAGAAACGCCTTTGATATACATCCACAAAGACGGGTCTGTGGGCATATCGCGTTACAATTACGAATTTATGAATAGAAATAAGAAAAAATATACCTTCAGTTCGTCGACTTTTGCTTTTGAAAAATATTTTGAGCAATCGATTCCCCATTAGGCCTACAACAGCTGCAATACATAATGTCTCAGGTTCTAATCCTATAAAACTTTCTGAAGCTCAGGTGCTTTAAAATACCGGAAGAGGAACAAGACTACGCGAGTCGATTCCCATCATCATCATCATCATCATATCAGCCACAGGAAGTCCACTGCTGAACATAGGCCTCCCCCAATGATCTCCACAATGACCTGTTGGAAGCGGCCTGCATCCAGCGACTTCCTGCGACCTTAGTCAGATCGTCCGTCCACCTTGTAGGCGGGCGTCCAACACTTCGCTTGCCTGTACGTGGCCTCCACTCGAGAACCTTTCAGCCCCAACGGCCATCGGTTCTACGAGCTATGTGCCCGGCCCACTGCCACTTCAACTTGCCAATCCTATGGGCTATGTCGGTAACCTGGGTTCTCCTACGGATCTCCTCATTTCTGATTCAATCTCGTAGGGAAACACCGAGCATAGCCCGCTCCATGGCTCGTTGAGCGACTTTGAGCCTTTTAATGAGGCCCACAGTGAGAGGCCACGATTCCCACGCGCAAACAAATTTTTGTAAATTCCCTAATTACTTGTTGTGTGAGAGAGAGAATGTCACTTTGTTGTGAGACCTAAAATGTGTCTCAAAAACTGCGAACGACGTTTCCCTCCCTAACCTGAAGTAATTACACAACAAACATTATCTCAATTCGGGGATTAATCTCGCGTCTTCTCGTTTAATAACCTAACCGATATCTTACCAAATACACTAGGAAACCCATCATTCACCTTCACAATACATCACAAGACCCATAATATTTTACGTCCACAACACTTGTCTGGTTCCGGCTTCCGCGAAATTTACGGCGTCTCGGATATTGACCGCAAATTCACATTATTGTACACTTAAGGCGGAGTGTGGACTGAATTATGCAGTCGACGTCGCAAATTCCCAAACTGGGACGAAACCGTGGCGCGAATAAAAAATTTCACTTGTAAACCGAGCTACAGGCTCGGCTATTTGTGGTACTGAATGAGTGGTATTTGAATACAGGCTTCGGTATTTTGCAGTTTATTTATTCAATTTTCGAATGGTTATTTAATTTAAATAATACTACTTTATTACTGCAATTTTATTACGAATTACTACGATTTTATTTCGTTTAATTTGAAAGTGATGACTGGCATTTCACTGCGCCCGCCACCCTGACATAAGATGTTAAGTCAACACACACACACAACACAATATGTCCAGTAGTTATTTTGGCTACAATGTCCTTCAAACCGAAACACAACAGTGCATTTACACAGCTCTTTGGTGGGAGAAATAAACATTGTGATGGTACCTACCCGAGCGATCTCTCACATAATGAGAGACCTACCGTCAGTAGGTATAGAAATATACCATAGGGTAATATATGAAGTAAGATTATTTTATAGTTAAACAAGTTGTTCCAAGTTGAGGAAGCAAAGCTTATTTGCAATTCTTTCTCGGGTTCACTCTTGTTGTTCAAGATAATAGAAAAAATAATAGCATCGCCCAACGGGATGAAAATTTAAATGGACTTTTGCATTTTTCTTATTCAACAAAATGTACAAAGTAATCTTTCTTCTTCGTTGATTTCTAGAAATTAGATTTATTTTGAACAATTGTTATCACAATATACAAATAATACTGGTCTTGTTCAAAGCGAGGTGGATTGTAAAATTAATATTATGATTATGTATACTAACGAATTTAAAAATGTGAACAGAACAACACATAATTAAACATTTTTCTTATAAATCAAATAATAAAGAGGTCCCGTCCTGCTCTGCACGGGTGCAGTTACTTTTCTGATATTATAATCGGACCACAAAATTCGATCAAATTTCCTTGTACATACATACATAATCATCACGCTTGTGTCCCATAGGGGTAGGCAGAGACTATAGACTGCCACTGTGCTCGATCTTGACATATTACTTTCGCTTCGTCCACTTTCATCAATATCTTCATAGATTCTCATCGGTCCAGGGAGACGGGCCTCGTGCCCTGCAGTGGGCCATTTCATACGGGCTGTTACTATAAAATCAGTTGTTTGTGATCCGATTACGCAAAAAGAGCACACTATATCCCAAGGTTGGTCTTATGGTTTGACTTAATTTAACTCATAATTGGACCCCAACTTCTTCTTAGGTAAGGGCCTTAGTTCAAGAAATCAACGTACACTTGCCATTAAAAAGTATAAGCAAAGAAATAAACACGGTATGCCACACAAAACCGACTCACACTTGACCAATTAAAAAACAAAGTTGGTGTGTACGATATCATTTTTCGAAAAATACCTACTAATTACAACTTCACAGAAATTGGTTAAATAAAGCTAAATTAGATAAAGTTTAAGCAAAAGGCTTTTATTTTCATAGAGGTGGATACAATTAAATATGGTGGGTAACGAAAAAAGTGACATAGAAATAAAAATGGCGCGTAACAGAAAAACATTACAAGATGCCGCGTAACAGAAAAACGTTACTTATTTTCGACATTGCAATAAAATTTCTCCCAAACGTCGATAAAAAAAATTCACTTCAATAAAATTGAACCACTACCACAATTAAAACCGTAAATAGAGCAAGTTTGTTTGCAATGTGCAACCGTCGTGTAAAATTAACAATTTATTGTTTATTTGCGTTAAATCCTCCCCTTAAACAACCTTACAGTATGTCGTAAAATATTCGTACATGACCGCACTTAATCAGAGTATATGAATACTCAAACCACGTTATAAATGAAGTTATAAACTGTCCCACCCACATTGTCTCTAGAGATAGTTCCAGGTATGACATACAGGTGGCGCTTTACAGGTAGACGTTGGGTCATTCAGAGATAATTTCAAAACTATAGTGACTCCGATAGTCGTATAAAGATAACATTAGATTAATTTCATAATAAGAAATGAAATTAATCTAATGTTATCTTTATACGAACGAACCCTGACCACTTTTGTGTCCTTTTCAAGTACTGAATTTTCGATTCAGGTCTAGCTGCATGATGAAACTAAAAAATCACTACTATTTTTATATTTTAATAAAGGATGAGGTACATCTGTGAGATTTTTTATGCAACAACAATAATAATTAAGATAGTAGTATAAAGATTACATTATATTTAATAATTTTATAATACTCGGTGGACTGCCTGCCTCGGTAGCGTAGTTGTACTAAGGTATGGTTATAAAGCGGGTTCGAATCCCGGGTTGGGCCCAGCCCAGAGTCAGGAACTTGTACCTGATATGGCGATAGGCTCGCCACCTATCACATTGTGGGACGGAAACACACCTAGCAATGTCTCAATCCAGGCAAAATAGCAGCAAATATTTTCGTTGGTCTTCTGTTAGGCAGTGATAACGCATCCACATTTCAGTTGAGACTATCTTGTATCTGCAGAGGGGCTGATCAAACTTATATTTATTTTTACAAGTACTCCGTATTGCAGGCATAGGAGTACTTGCTTGAGAGTTCTCCACAAAAATTTGAAAGACATGTGAAGCATATCTAATAAAATTCGACTAACAAGATTCTACTCCTCGGAATTTGGGAGAGTCGGCCGTATTATAAGGCAAAAATAGAGCAAAGTAAATTTGAAGAAATTGCACCGTTTCATGTAAATCTTAAAAAATAAGGAAGTAGAAATTCCGACTCTCAACGTTGCTGATGATAATTGCATTGCAAATAAAGCATCCAGACAGGTTATATCTAGACTGCTACTGAAAACGAAGCTACGTGGTAGTTTTAGTGACTTCAGACATAATACAACTAAAACATTTGTAAAAAACCACGATTTTTTTGGCAACCTTGTTTCTTGTCTTCGCCTCGTATGAGACTCACAATCGCTTTTATTACCAATGATTCTGAACATACAACTACCATAAGTTCTGCATCTGTATCAGGCCATAGTTCTACTGCAGGGCACAGGCCTCCTCTACAATCGAGAGTATGATTGAGAGGGGTTAGGCCGTAAAGTCGATCACGCTGGATAGTGCAAGTTGACAGACTTTTATATACCATAAAAATTCATACAAATCGCTATAGTATGCATACCATATGTTACCTTACGTAAAAACCAAAAAACCAGCAAGTAAGTTACAAGCAATTTAAAAACAAGAGCAATAAAGCCGAGTAAATAGAGCTGTGCAAGTTCCGCACTAATGCAGCCACCATGGAGTCGATAACAGGAAAAGTTTCAACTCTATTGACTGTGGGAACATACCCCAAGAATGTTTTCAACCTCTAACTTGCAAAGTGGGATTACAGGTTAACCGGGATGATAGAGTTACTGGATGGCGTATTGAAATACTAGCAGTTATATTATTTTGGATAGTTTCCGTGGTTCAGTTCATTAAAATTTAATTTTATAAAATTATAAGGTCATCAGTTTGGAACAGAGCCAATGTTTGTGCGATTTATTATTTAAGATATAAAAAAAAACGTTGATTTAATCATCTGTGATACAAGACTTGTATGTTGACTTTATTTTATTGGTTAGATCAATTTATACAAAAACAGTATTTATCTATTTGTAGTGACGTAAATATGCGATCTTGCTAGAGATATGGCAAGTGTCCTTAGTTCGACTTCAATATTATTGATGTACTTAATCATTTTATAACCAATTTGAATGGTTTTTTTTCAGATATATATGTTTTCACATAAGTAAATTTTTGATAAAATTAAATTTGTGACAGTTCGTCGTATTTATTTATTGTAATCTTTCAAATAATGTACAGAAAAAATAAAGTAATTGTTCATATAAATTTACTACAAGTACGCTCGCGTAACTAAGCTTCAATTCAGAGCACATCCAGTCTCTTTACATCCGCAATAACTCCGCACTTTAACAAGACTATATGGAAAGTAGGCAATGGTTGTAAAATGGCGGCATTTGTAAAAATATACACAATGTTGTTAGTATTCGAACGGCGTACTTCCCGTATATCTTGAATGATATAACTTTACAGCGAACTTCGGAAGCGAAATAAATTAAACGTTCAGCGCTTCGGGCACAAAACTATAGCGTGTACAATCGATTTTGTAGTCTTCTTAGAAATATAGCTTTTAGAAGAACAATAACTTAGAATCATTGGTCTATTAGCATGTATGGCTTGTGAACCTTGGGGTTAGTAGGGACGCTTTTTTGGAGACTGTCCCACCCTCACACCACTGCAACTACTGTAAGCTAGTATAGTTTTTCCAAGGTCCTATCCGCCCTACATACATTTTTGTATTGTAGTATATGACAAGACGAACATACCGTTCGCCTGATAGTAAGCATTACGACAGTTCATGAATAGTAGCACATCCAAACAACACTTTGAATTTCACAGCAGTGCTTGGCATTCCACTGCGCTAGCCATCTTGAGACATAAGATCCCTACATTGGACTTAAGTTCCAGTCTCAGGCCATACGCGAAAAACTAATAAAATATACGTCGAGAGCGTTTTTCAACAGACTCAGCCAACTGATCTCGATCCTTTGACCTTCTAAATCACTAATCCAAAATAAACACCTGGTGTTAGTAGTGATTTTGTCTCAGTTATTGTTATATTTATATTATACTGGGTATATCAAGACTGCTACCGAAAACGAAGCCGGGTGGTAGTTTAAGCGACTTCAGACACAATGCAACAGAAAATGTTGCAAAAAAAAGCGACAATTTTTTTTTTTGTAATTTTTTTCCTATGGCCATATTTGGAGCAAAGCGGGCAGTAGGCACGGAGTTAGCGAAAAAAACGCCAAGTACGCCAAGAACGAAGAACGCCAAGTGGAAGAAGAAGAAGAAGAAGAACCTGGAATCAGCGTCCAAGAAATCGGAATGCAAACTAGGCTTGCATTCCGTGCCAGCGACTCGTGATAGTTCACAAGCCCGGCAGACAGAATACACTGACAAACAAGCAGTTAAAAGCGATTAGCAAATAGAACACTGAACACTCACCCCAGCGGGTTCGGAAAGACGCGTGGTAGCACGCGGCTTTCAGGTTAGGGAAAAAAGGACGCGAGCGCCGTTACACGCGTATTTATGCGAACGCCGATGACAGTTCGCACGTCAAATTTGACAGATGTCAGTCAGTAAATGAATCGACCAATCAGCGCAACGGAGGCGTTGATTGGCATAGACAATAGGATTTATGTCGACTATTGAACTATAGATCGCAAATATAAAAGGTGACATTCCCACAACGTCACAGTGGTAAATACATTTTTTCCTAAAATAATAGTATATACCCTTTTATTTATAATTACTCTAAGGTATAAAAGAGTTTAAATTATTATTTTAGCAAAAACTATGGATTTACCACCCAAAAATGACGATATTTAAAAAATCATAAAAAAAATTGTCGCGTTTCTAGGGGAAATTTTTAATTGCATTGTGTTTGTAGCCACTAAAACTACCACCCGGCTTCGTTTTCGGTAGCAGTCTTGAGATACCCGGTATAAACTAATTTAATGTTGTATCAGCGTATCATACGTCCCACTGCAGGGCACGGGCCTACTCTACAATCGAGAATACGATTGAGAGTGGTTAGGCCATATAGTCCACCACGCTGGCCTAGTGCAGGTTGGCGGACTTGCATACCATAGAAATTCTTATAAATCGCTATGGTATGCAGGTTTCCTCACGATTCCTTCGCCGTTTTTAGTGCGTGGTGATTGACTATCAATACACACATGACTCCGAAAAGTCAGAGGTGTGCCCTGGGATTCGAACCCGCGACCACCGTGAATATGTTGGCAGCCGCGTCTAGTCCGTTTACCAACAGGCCACCACGCACTTAAACTAATTTAATATACCTAATATAATGTAATTGATTTTTTTAGTACCTACTCGTACTATTCAAGGAAACAAAAAATAAATGGTCAAAAATTTAAACAATTAATTTTTTATTATTTTGAACAAAGGTTCCATTAATGTTTTATAGTATATAATATCTCTAAATAGACCGTAAAGTATCCAGTTTCATAGAGCATTCTTTTACTTTTCGATACAGTCTGTCAAAATACATAGGCGTATATAAATATAAAATCGACTCAATGGACTAGTGGCGGGGCAAATGGTCTGTGAACCGTAAAGTCCTTTTCGATTCCCGCGTCATTCAGCCTTTGTGTGAGCTTTCGGTTGGATGGCTCGATTTGACCGAAAAATGATTATATTTGTACGCCCTGTATAATAGGCTATTTGATTCTGATTGTGGTTAGTCTAATTCTGGCTATTTGCAAAATTGGGGTCTTAATGTTAATCTTTACAATAATACATAATGATTGTGGCTAGTTTAAGTCAGGTATATTTCATTGAAATAAAACAATTATTTACGGATTTGATCGCGGATTTGGTTTAATCATTACATTTTTTAACTTCCCGACCGACGCGACGTTTCGAGTACTTTACAGCTTTCGTGTTCACGGGATGGACTGCGGATAAAATCCGTAAATAATAGTTTTATTTTAATGTGTAAAATTCGCGTAAATCTAAAAAACCATCAGGTATACTTCAATTGAAAGATAGGGTAGTCATTTTAATTTTCCAATAATGAATTACTTATCATATAATTCCATACAAACAAGTTATAAGCTTCATTTTTATCAAGGTTTTTTCTTTTAAAATTCAACAAAGAATGTCATATAAAAACGTATACATACATACATACATAAACTCACGCCTTTTTCCCAGAAGGGGTAGGCAGAGGTGCTAGGGCACCCACATTTCGCCTTGTATGTTCTGTCCCATGATGTGATAGGTGACGAGCCTATCGCCATATCGGGCACAAATTTCTGACTCTGAGCTGATAATGAATAGAAAAATCCAATATCACTTTGCCCAACTCGGGATTCGAACCCGAGATCTTAGCTTTGTAACCGTACCGGAGTACAACTACGCCACCGAGGCAGTCGGCAGAGGCAAAATGTATTAATTTTACTTTTCTACATGAAGAAATTTCAGACTTAGATTTATTCAATGTTTACTAGTTTTATGTTGTTAAAAAAATATTTATTTTACATATATTAATAATGGAAGAGTACAAAAAATATTTGGTACAAACTGTATGATGGAGGTGCTGGGACTTGAACCCAGGACTTTCAGCATGCGAAGCAGACACTCTACCACTGAGTTACACCCCCGGTGAGCGAATTGGCGAATTAATCCAACTAACTACTCTCTCAAATAGTAAGTAAGCTACACTGTTTTTGTGAGAAATTCACTAGATATAAACAATTTTGGAACTACTACTAACTTGTACTAGTACATTTAAAAATTAACTGAGATAGCCTACAGAATTTAAAGTAGCCATTTGCAATAGTAGCCAATGATGGACCATATTGACAACTACGTTGTACGCGCAACGTGAAAAACTTTGTTTCTGTTTTCGTGTATAATATACATTGAGATAATATACTAGATGGGACACTGCAAACAAAATGAAGGGTACATTCTATTTCTGTCTCTGTCACGCCAATGAAGTAACATCTTTCCTCTCGCTTCACTGTGTACCCTTGCGCACGCCCATACGCAGAGATTTTGTTCCCGATGTCCGCTCTAGTATAATACCTCAATCATAATATATCAATGGATTGCAAATAAGAAAAAAAATCTGTGTAATAGAGTCACAGATTTTTTCAAATTTTTTAAATTACCATATTATTTACAGTTTATTTCATTGTACTATCTGTTTTGAGTTTACTAGGCAATTGAGAGCAACAGTTTTCCATGTTGACCCGTCTTACACTACGTAATAAATTGTAAAATATGTAAAATAAAACTTCATTTTCGCCAACTTAAAACCCCATAATCTAGATCGTCTGTATGGAGACACAATTTCTGTTCCCATATGTCTTTGTCCTCGTGATCTATTAGTTATGTTCGACACCTGTGAATTGAATCCTGGAATTGAATACGTTCTGTGCCATACATCATTCTCGCTCCAATCGCCTACACTATCGTGTAAGGACCTAAGATCTTGTATAGAAATAAGACAATGGTTACATTGTAGGGTTTTCATAAGTGCTTTACTTTTAAAATATGGGTATTCGCTTAGACACACCCCGTATATGTTGTTGGCACATTTGGCAAAAAATATGCCTGTATTAATTATCATCTATGTTTATATAAATAAGTATTTTTTTAAATATAGGTAGTAGTGTTCTATATATTTTTCTGTTTTTGTTTTCTTTAGATAATTCTGGTTTTGAGTTAACATGATTATTTTTGCTCGATATGGTAATAGGCTCGCCCCCTATCACATCGTGGGATGTAAAAACACAAGCCAAAACGCGGTGTCTTGGTAGCACCTCTGCCTAAGCTTCTGGGCAAAAGGGGCGAGTTCATGTTTATTTTTCATGACCAAATTCCAATTCCGAATATGTTTATTACTGTATGATTCATTTATTGGCGGATTAAAGGCAAGTTAGACATTTTCAGAGACTCACTGAGCTTCAATACTCAGTGTCATTTAAATTCGTGCCATTGTTGATCTTACGTCACGGGAGTTGCAAATGCGCTTGAGAGTCTCCATTATGCCCTCTCTCCACCTTGTATGTTAAAAACAACAAACCTTTAATTCCCTTACCAATTTTAAAGTTCCGTGCTTCCCGTGTAATTGGTGACTACAACTCCACACAATTACACAGCGCAATGTACGTTTACATCCCATTAAAATGCTTATTTAAAAAGACAAGCGCCATACAGTTAGGAATTTTCCAAAAGCGAGCGCGGTACAATTTCACAGTACATTGCATCTTGTGCAACTATTGCTTGCTAACTAGAACAGGAGCTTTGTACTTAAAATGTATATTAGAACTGTTTAATGGACCTTAATAAGTTTTCATTACAAGGGAAAGTTTGCTTGAAATACCTATTAAAATATGCTTTGCTTTTTCTTTGGTAAAGATTTTTGCTATCTAAAATATTGCTATATAGTATAATTATTTTCTTGTACATTTTATAATGTTCGAGCTCTGGCTTTGTGAGCGTATAACAAAAGAAATACCACTTTTATATATTATTCCTATTTAAAGTAAGCAAATACTGTAACTAGTAGGGTTTTGGACGGAACATGTTTTTATTGGAAATCTATGAATTCATAAATACATACATAGTCCCGATACCGCACTAAGATCGAGTCTTGTGTAGTGGGTGTCCAAAACTAATAGGGAATTTTTGGTCTTACAAACACCCAGCCCGAAACAAAATAAAATAAATAACACCCAACAGTCACATACAAAGCCCTGACCCCACACTAAGATCGAGTCTTGTGTCGTGGGTATCCGGAACTATGAGACACTTTTCGGTCTAAAGGAATATTTGTGGGCCTTACAAACATTTCTCACGGAACGGGGATCGAACCCCCGGCCTCTCGTTCCCAGGCAAATACCTGTAGATTACACAAATCTTTATCTCGGTGCGGGGATCAAACCCGCAACCTCGTGTTTCACAATCGGTGTCTGAACAACTGAGCTACGGAGGCTGCCTCAAACCAAGCCCCAATTCATTGGAGCAGCTGTGTTACAGACCATAAGGGATAATATACTAATTTGATATGTTTACCTATAAAACCTCACAAGAAATGCTTAATACATCAATAATTACCCAAATAATATAATAAACTCACTAAAAACCCCGTTGAAAGCATGCCAATGAAAGCTAATTTTTCCAGTCGAGTTATGAGAATAGCCCGCAGATTCCAGGAGCTCATGCACCAACAATCTGGGAGGCCAAGTAGCCCGAGATAGGGAGCCTTCAAGTGGCTAATCCGGACTCATTGGGGCTTTAGACGGTGAGGCTATGTTTTTAAGACTTAAGCACTTAAAATATAGGTTGTTTCAATTTATATCCTGCTAGAGACAACGAGTGGTGAGTTTGATAATTTCGCTACGTGAATTTTCAGTTACATATGTTTCTTTTTGTTTAATTAAGTTTGGTGAATGTAAGATAGACTTCACTTTTAGTGTATAATTTTCATTTATTTGAATTTATATTTTCAGTCCATAAAATGAATCCTAAATAAATAGTATTCAAATTTTATTTTATTTTTCTATTTTCATGTTAAGAATATTTTAGTATAAAAAGCACCCTGTACATTTCATCAAAACTTTCGCAGCCACAGGCAAAAAAAAAACAATTTCGTTTAACAGTATAGAATTTTTAGATCTATTCCTACTTGACCTCAAACACGTATTTGAAACAAAGAAATGGTTTTTAGCAAACTTACCTTAAGCACGTATTTATACATATTGCAATATAATTCAAACAATATACTATGATAATATTATATTCAATCAGCAACATAAGTCGCTACACATTTACGAGATTTCGAATGGTCTTATCGTTCAAAATAATAATTATTTCTAATATTTTATAGCACCTCTAGACAAAGATTTACTTGATTCTATTTTACACACAAAGTAGTAATTAAAAATTGTAATTCATAATATGGTTTAACAAAAGTGAAGTGTGTAGCGACAATTTTGCTAACTGTTCTTATGCAGTTGAACAAATATACGCGCAAATCCTATTTTTTTAAAGTTCTTATATGTAACGATGATGCACATAAATTATCACTTTTTGTTTTTTAATATCTACTCAAGTCTATCACCACGAAAACTTATTCACTTGCTTCTATCGACTTGTTTTTCACTTTTTCTTGGTTTCAAACACGTCATTGTAAGATTCTCAGCTTTTTATCAATTTGATACGTAGCCGCAGCTAATTTATTTATTTGTCTACGACCTAAAACAATGTATTAGATTTATTACGTTCTATCGATGTATTTAGGATTAAAAGATAACATGGGTTTGAAACAATTTCTTTTACATAATGCACAAATAATTAATAATTTTATCTGAACAAAAACAATCAATATATCGATTCGGTAGATATATCTCTAATAGTGAAGACTACCGAATAAAAATCTATTAATCCGAAAGATTTACAATTAACGTGATAATTATATTTTCTAATTAAAGTATTATCTTGCCAAGACATGTCAATCATCATCAGATTTAAGGGGATACCTCGAAAAATTTGGCTTTCTTAAAACCCTACATATCATAAATTACTAAGATTAGGTAGTCCATTTTCAGATATGTTTTAATTGATGATATAATTACCAATTTTATGAATCAAAATACATGATTACGCCACTTTGCCTTAACAAAAATACAGTCCAAAGTAGCAGCTGTTAAGTTTTTTAAGAACTCAGAACTCCTAACTTACCCCGTGTAGAAACTCAAGATTAATTTGACATAAACATATTTTCAAATATTATTTTTTCGCGAGAAAAAAACAATCTCATATAGACTTCACACTAGTAGAGTGAGTGACCGACAAAACAATTGGTATCTTGTATTTATACAAATATTATTGTAAATGTTTTTGAGGTTTTCGTAAAGTAATAGTTTAAAGTTCGTGTTTTAACACTTAGATTGTAATAGATTTTTTTATATCAATACAAAAGTATGATAAACAATATATAGGCACATTGTCAGAATCATACGGATTATAAATATACATAGGTCTACATTAATTCGTTATTACTAATATTAATAATACCAGTAGATAATATTTAATCGGGGAATGTGCGCCAGTAGCGCAGTGCCGCGACGTGATGCGGCAACTTTCGTAAACCACACCCCAAAATGCTGCGAATATTTTTCGAGGTAGGCTCTTAAAATTAATAACTTAAGCAATCTGTATTGATTTTTTTTAACCCATTGTAATTTTACAGCTGGGCGAAGGCGTAGTAACTACTGCCACAATTCACCGTTCAAAATAATTCACGCCACTTCGGTTCGAAAATATCCAAAACATCTCTCCATTTCTAACATAGACTAATACTAGACAAACATTTTATTTTAACCTATGGTCTTCATTGTAACTGCAATATTTCTAAGGCGCTTTTCAATAAATAAAAACCTTTGAAAAATATTGCCACCAATCTATTTGTTGATATTTACAACCAGAAAGGATCACTATGCATCTCTTTTCAATGCGAGTATCGAGTAAAGCCTTTTTATTTTACAACCGACTTCTTGCCCACTGTAACAACTGACGTCACAAATCAACAGCTTCTAAAAATTAAATTCCAATTTAGCAAAATCAAGATATCGCTACCCAAGCATTCTTGTGGTTTATCTTATCTTAATAGTATGTAACCTAGAGATAACAAGATTCATATACAACGTAGTGTTTTTCGAGTTCACTTATTTTATATTGTAAGCGGGTCACTGTAAGACAAAGAACTTCCCTTTTTCTCCCATTTTGTTCGTCGCCTGATCACCAGGCTAAACTGTTTTCAACTGCTCGACATAGGCTTCTTCCAAATTATGCCATTTCACCCTGTCTTTTGCTTGCATCCAGCATATTTCAGTTTTTGCGATACATTACTCCATCTAGCCGATGGAAGCCCTTCACACACGCTTCATTCTGCTACGCTTGCCAAGTCGCAGTATTGACTGAAGAACAGGTGTTCTTCTTTCGTTATATGAAATGAAAATAATTTATTGAATCCATTAAAATGTTCAACATCATTTAGATTCAGTCATTTTTTTATCTACCACCCGGTTGGGAAAGCGGTTTTCACTAGAGTTGCTCTTTTCAAAACCAATTTACAATGTACTGAATTATTACAAAAAGTGCGTGGTGGCCTGTTGGTAAACGGACTAGACGCGGCTGCCAACATGTTCACGGTGGTCGCGGGTTCAAATCCCAGGGCACACCTCTGACTTTTCGGAGTCATGTGTGTATTGACAGTCAATCACCACGCACTAAAACGTTGACGGAAAACATCGTGAGGAAACCTGCATACCATAGCTATTTATAAGAATTTCTATGGTATGTAAGTCCGCCAACCCGCACTAGGCCAGCGTGGTGGACTATATGGCCTAACTACTCTCAATCGTACTTTCGATTGTAGAGTAGGCCCGTGCCCTGCAGTGGGATTTATGTGGGCTGATACAATACAAAAAAAATACAAAATTTACAAGTTGGTTTAAATCAGAGCAGTTTATAATAATTTGTTGTAAATTTACAATAAATATTTTTGATACGAACATTATTATATTATAATTACTATGGCTGAGTGAAGAGAAGTCACCCAGAACGAAGAATCAGTGTACTCTTTTTCGCCAAAGCAGTGAATAATTGCGAAAGGCTTTTGTAATCCATCAATCAATCCGTTACAATGTAAGAAAATCGGATAGACCAGTCTATGCAAGCAGCACCCGTTCACGAGTATGACGCATGTTCCAGCCATCGGTCTCCTCAACCATGTTGCGGGGAAGTGACCGACCTGGCACACGACGCCACCACAAGCACAGACTTTTTAGCGAGCATGACATACCCAATCACTTACACAGGAAAACAATGGCAAATTTGACCAGTTACTTTATTTAAATGATATTTTATAGAGCACACCAAGACTTCCGCTCTGAGATACTACACATTTATTTAATTTTATTCTATTCCCAAGCCTTGTTATCGTCTAAATATTCCGAAATTTTATAATATGCCTTATCGCATATTTTTTGCTTGATAGTAGCTTTGAATTTTGTAATAGATAATGATTTAATAAGACTGGGAACTTTGTTATAAAAGTGTATACGGTAACCCTTAAAAGATATACTGATCTTGTGGAGTTTGGTCTTAAGATTATTCTTATTCCTAGTATTTTTGTTGTGAATATCGCTAATCTTAAGAAAACTTTCTTTATTTCTATGAACATAAATTAAATTTTCTGGACCCTAGCGAACCTATGTACGAAAGGTGCCTACAATTATTTTATCATTCATATTATATATATATGTATATATATATATATATATATATCTATTGAGAAAACATAAAGAACAGTAAAACATATTATCACAGTACAATTAGTAATACATGATCCAGTGAAATTTCCACAATTAAATTATACATAAACACCGACGCGAAGTGGCTTTGTTAATTGTTTGACACAACTATGCCAGTCTGATTGCAATCTTTATATAATTTGACGTCTTTTAAGGCCACCTACATTTCTGCAGACATTTTCTGTTATCAAAAATATTTAATATGTAACAATTAAAGAAGTAACAGTAATAATATACAGACACACTATCAACTAAAACAAATGTTACGCAAATAGGTTTCCAAACGCCACTATCAGTTATCAAATCATCGATTAAGAGAACAACAGTATTACACATTATTGCTATAGATATAAGTCATGTGTATACGTTGTGTTGTGCTCTAAAAATGTTTAGCATATTAAAATTATTATTTTTGTTCGGTGCAGTGTGTGCGCAAGACAATTTGTTTTCAGTTAATATATTGCATTATAATGATTTTCACGCCAGGTGAGTACACGTGTTTTTGTATTTTTATAAGGGTGTATAATAATATGTAGGTATTTATAATCGTTGGGATTTTACTCTGGCATTCGAGGTTACATTTTGGTCCAATACGCTGGTCTGATGCATAAATCGGACCAACTAAATCTCGAAAACTTTTTGTAGAAAATGTTAAAATTTTCTCATGATATTTTCTTTCAATGTTTATTTTATCTAAAATTAATTGAAATGGTATATAAATGCAAATGTAATTACAAAATTACAGTGTGTTCTCTGGGCTCAAACCTGCGACTTTTCTCGCGACCATGTGCTGCGTTATCATCAATGCTGTCGTTAATCTTTTCGTGTATGATCTTTAAAAACTCTTTTTTGCCGTTTCAAATTTATTATCATCTTAAGCCACAGGGCCTTTGGTTGTACTTATTTTATCCAGAAAATCAATTACAACAGTTTGTCAGTTTGTCGATAATCTTACCAATGATTTTTAAGAATCTCCTTTGCCGTTTAACATGTATCCAATAACATCATCATAAGCCATAATAAGCCTAAGATTGTACGTAGGTGATCCACCAAAAAATCAATTAAACATTTTGCATTTGAATACTGCTTAAAACTATAAGAAGAGAACCACATTATCAGATTAATATTTCTAGTAAAAATTGAGCAAATCCGATAAAAATAATATTTATTGTTAGCTGTAAATTTCACGTGGGTTTGTCACCTATGCAGTATTGCTATCACGCATTGAATACGATAGCAAGATGCCGCAAACATGAAACGATTCATGATTAACACGAGACTCGACACGTCACTCTAATGGTCACAGATTTGTTTTAAAGAGTCATGATTATTATAATAAATTAAGTCTTTGAATAAGTTCTCGTTGTTTCTTTTACAAAATAATAGCTTCAATACGGTACCCAATGCCCTTGCTTCTGGGTCATTCCTAAAAATGTTAACGTTTTAAAACAATTAACTCACTTGTAATGTTTTTGCAAGTTCTGCTAGCTAGCTGCAAGCAAAGCTGTTGATTCCTCTCTCTTTTTCGTTCTCTTATATTCATCCCAAGGTGTTTGTGTCGCCTTTGGTATTTATAAATTAATACACTCAACAGTCACATACATAGTCCTGACACCTGTCTAAGATCTCAGATTCTTATGTCATGGGTATCAGGAAGTACCAGATTTTCTGGTTTCACAAATAACCAGAGCCGAAACAAATGCTTTTGATTCATACAAATATTTGTCTCAGCGCGGGTATTGAAACCTGCGGCCTCTCATTTCACACCCGGCGTGTAACCAACTGCGCCACGGGGCTGCCAAATGTTGACTTTTTAAGCTATTAATTAATTGTAATATATTGTTAAGTTTCATTTGTTGTACTATAGATGATATAAACAAATTTTGAAAATATTGTTTCAGATTTGTAGAGACAAGCCCAGCTGGTGAAGTATGCAACCCAAGCAACGCACCCTGTATAGGTGGGTTTGCTCGTCTAGCCACATTAGTCCGGGAAAGACTTGCTGCTGAACCAGACTCCTTAGTTCTTAATGGAGGAGACAGCTTCCAAGGAACCATATGGTACAATATTCTACGATGGAACGTCACTCAGGAGTTCATGAATATGATACCTCATACTGCTCATGTGAGTATAAGGTTCATATCACTCGTCCATTTACAAGAATTTGGAATCAAAGTTTAGTAATAAAAAATACTACTGGCTGGGCTATTTTTTCATGTCTCTAGGGTTGAAAAAGAAATTGGATAAAGTTGCATGGTTCAGTGTCACAAGTTTCTCAATAATACGTATATGAATATCTTCTTATCAAAATTAACGTATCACAATAGATAATCATATTTAGCGAAGGCTTTATATCTAAAACCCGATACTAACTAACCTTAGGCTGTCCTTGGACAGCTATGCACTGACGTAACTTTACCAATTTGTGTGTTTGCTCGCTTTGGTTATTTTACCACTATTTCCTTCCTCAGCTTTCTTTTATCATACAATTACTAAGACTTCAATTAACTATAATCAGTATATTATTATTGTATTATATTGTTGATCGACAATAATTATGTTTTGCCTACAAGGTGGAAGGACGACCTGGCTAAGGTTGCAGGAAGTCGTTGGATGCAGGCTGCTTCCAACGGGTCAATGTGGAGATCCTTAGGGGAGGCCTATGTTCAGCAGTGAGCCCCTCTAGTTGAGATGATGATGATTATGAATCATGTTTTGTCAGACAACCTTCTAGATATTTCCTTATTCTACAAAAAACAAAATAATTTAAACTATCTTTCAGGTCCTCGGAAACCACGAATTCGACAATGGAATTGAGGGTGTAGTTCCATACTTGGAACATCTCAATTCTCCTGTAGTAACTGCCAACATTATCGACGATGATGAACCAACCATACAAGGACTGTACAACCACAGCATCATTGTCGAACGAGGTGGACGCAAAATTGGTATTATTGGAGTTATTATTTCAAGCACTAATGTAAGTAAAACTGATTTTTTTTTTATTTGAATTTATGGAGATAAGCATGCCGTTTACCTGATAGTAAGGAGTACAACCGCTCACAAATCGTAGCAAAATCAAACAACACCTTGAATTACGAAGCAATACTTGGCATTCCACTGCAGTCGCCAGCCTGAGATGTTAAGTATCAATATTTCCAGTAGTTAAACTGGCTACAATATCCTTCAAAACGAAACACAATAGTGCATGTACACTGCTGTTTTGCGGGAGAAATAGACATTGCGGTGGTACTTACTCAGGCAGCCTCTCACATTTGAAAGACCTGTCTCGTAAAAGAGTTTATTAAGATAAAATGGACGTAGATAATAATTGATTTAAAATATAATTTTTAAGTACGGAAATGTCAAGGAGGATACTACATTTTACAGGAACTAGCGTCAACAGGGCGGCTCCGGTTTACAGATGAAGTTGAAACCGTCAGAGCAGAAGCGCAGAAACTTCACGATGAAGGAGTTAACATGATCGTAGTATTATCACATTGCGGAATTGATATTGACAGGTACGCTTTAAAATAACATGGTTTGAAAGCACATACATGTTATGAATGAAAATGAAAAATGTTTATTGAACCCACAAGATACAAATGGCATTTAGAATAAGTTAATTTTTAATCTATCACCAGTTTACAATACAAAGACGATTACTAAAGTTACAAGTTGGTTTGATTTAGAATAATTCATAAGAAGGAATGCTAATATATAAAATACTTCTCTATTAATTAAAACTGAAAATTAAATTGTAGTTAACTTACAAGACCAATGTAAGCAAGTGATTAATAATACCTAAGTATAATCAAAATACCTAACAGTCCTACACAGTCTGCCATAATATTACGATACTAGTAGCAATCTTGTGGATATGAAAAGATCCGAAGGTCGATATTTAATTTTAACAATAATTTGTTCATAAAACCAGGACTAAACTGAACTCAAAAGATTTGCAGGCACTCAAATTAAACTATTTTAAGACTATACTAATTATTTTATGCTGCCCCTCTATTCTCTTTCTAATACTTGGACCTCTTCCTATTCCTATATTCCAAGATTTTTTGTAAAAACTCGCCAAGAGCGATAAGACCGCCATCTGTACTTATTTGTAATTGTTATATCTAGATTTTTTCTGTGTGTTTCTAGAGAAATAGCTCAGCATGCTGGTCCATATATCGACATAATAGTTGGAGGTCACAGTCACACGTTACTTTTTACCGGAGAGCCTCCTGAGAACAGCGGGTTTACGCCACAGGGTCCATACCCCGTAGTCGTAGAACAAAGTGAAAGATCTGTAAGTACCGAATACATTGAAAGTATTATATTTAGAATACTATTAGTTCTTTGCACTGCATACATAGGTCTTATTTTATTAGTTTTCATACTAATGCGATCAAGTAAATAAAATATACCTTATTATAACTGCAGCTAAGATTAATATTCACAAAAGATACATAATATTTCATCTTTCAACACCAGACACCAGCCCTGAATCAAATATAGACTTGGACTAGGCTAGACCCAAAATTCAACTTTTGCATATTTTACGTCGCTATGGGGTATTTATTAGTTCGTACATACATGCATAAACTCAAGCCTTTTCCCAGATGGGGTAGGTAGAGGCTACTGAATCATATTTCGCCTTATGTGTTCCGTCCCACAATGTGATTGGGGCGAGTGTAACGCTATATCGAGAACAAATTCCTGCTTCCAGGCTTATCAGCTATAAAAAAAAAATCACTTTGCCCGATGCGGGATTCGAACCCGAAACCTCATCTGACCTTACCAGTAGGAAACACTTTTGTCACTTCTGGAGATTACTAATGATTCTTTAATTTTCTTAGGTACTGATTGTCCAGGCAGCAGCACATACACAATACTTAGGTGAAATCAAATTATTCTTTGATGATGCTGGAAATCTCATTCGATGGGAAGGCAATCCACATTACATCGGAAACGAGATTGCACAAGGTAAGCGTAAAGATGGTGTAGAATACATTTTAATATATTGAATGATCAATTAGCCTTATAATTTGAAACTATTCTTGAAACCACACTTAGAGTTGATGTAACAAGATATTATATCAACTGGTGTTCTCTCATATGTCACAGGTGACCTGGGTTATTAACACCGCAATATTTATTTCTCCCGCCAAAAGTAGTCTAATGCGATGTTGTGTGTCGTTTTGAAGGTCATTATTGCTATATTAACTGATATTGAGACTTAACAACTTATATCTCAAGATGGTGAGCGTGGATTGCCAAGCATAACTTTATAATTCATGGTGTTGTTTGATTTTGCTTCTGTCCATGAGCGATCATATTGCTTTCCGTCACGCGAATAGAATGCTCGGCTCGCCATACAATGCTATAAAAAAATATTCTGTGGAAATACAAGACCTCTAAGTTTAGGAAAAGCTGCATATTTAATATCTATCGTTTTGGGAATAGACTTTTTAATCCGCCAAGCAGATGCTAATTACCACCTACGCCTGGCCTATTTCAAGTAGAAACATTTCACAGATATGACATATATATTTGATTTTTTCTAAAGACTCGTTCGATGTGAAGGGTTCCTCGCAATTTTTAAATAATGTAACTAATGTGACAAAATTATCAGTAGTTAAAACTGTATTGATAAATTGTCACTTAATATAATATTTGTATTATTTTCCAGCGACGGATATTTTGGAAAGGGTCAACTATTACCTACCTATTATTGAAGAACAAGCATTGGTAGAGGTTGGCACGTCTCTGGTGCACATGTCTTCCAGTTGCGCATGCAATGAATGTAACCTCGGTAGTTTTATATGCGACGCGTTTATGCATTCTGTAAGTGTTTGTATACTTATTCCTTTTCTTTTACCTAGCCTTATGACAGCAAATTGATCAATAATAAAAATAACAGGTATTATAAAAATATTGCAATTGATTGTGCTACTGACTCGCAACAAACTACATTCAGTTTTGTGGTATCTCTGTATCAGCCCATATGCGTCCCACTGCAGGTCACGGGCCTCCTCTACAATCGAAAGTACGATTGAGAGTGGTTAGGCCATATAGTCCACCACGCTGGCCTAGTGCGGGTTGGCGGACTTATATACCATAGAATTTTTATAAATCGCTATGGTATGCAGGTTTCCTCACGATGTTTTCCTTCACCGTTTTAGTGCGTGGTGATTGACTATCAATACACACATGACTCCGAAAAGTCAGAGGTGTGCCCTGGGATTCGAACCCGCGACCACCGTAAACATGTTGGCAGTCGCGTCTATTCCGTTTACCAACAGGCCACCACGCACTTATACATACATTTATATTTGTGGTATACTAAAAATAAATTGAAAAACGAGCCGATAATAATAAATTATATTAATTCTAACTATTACATTTTAGGTTTTGGACCGGGCTGAAGGGGACAATTGGCATTATGCACATTTCTGTGTCATCAACCAAGGTGGAATACGAACAGGCATTGCGCCGGGTAGTAAGTAAACACAGAAAGCTGGAATCGAATGTTAATTTATTAATTTGTAGCAACTGCATAAAGCTTTTGAAATCCAAAAATACAGTATTGGGAAATTGATATCTACTTATTTCTGTCAACAACTTCTGAACAACGTTATTGTTTACAAGAATGCATATTATTTTATTAGTCGTTAATTTTAAAAGTTATCTGATACTTATCTATATATTGTTGACAGATCCACCTTCCTGCTGTCTTTCTTTTTACTCACTTGTACGCCTCATGTCAAAACACTTTTACTCTTATACCTCCGCACCTGTCTCCACCTTAATCCAATACTTTTTTCAGTGATAACATTTGAAGCTATTCTCCTATCAACGCCGTTTGAAAACAACGTGGAGGTATTCGAAATGAGAGGTGATCACATTATGGAAATGCTTGAATATAGTGTAGCCAACGAACCATATGCTGGAGCGAGGATGTTGCAAATATCTGGTATGTAAAGCAATGCACAAACATTCACGGTCTTGAATATGTTAATAAATCAAGGATATGTTAAATAGATAAACTTAGGACAGTCAAGTCTTGAATATAAGATTATACATCTGAGAAATCTAGAATGCAGATTATATAAGCAGGTGTTAAAGGCTTTGAAGCCAGATAAAAAGATGACCGGTCGAACATAGAGAATAGCCAGCCAAATAATCGATTCATAACATCTGAATGCAATGATCTACTAAATAAATATTTCTCTTTTTTCTATTACTTTAGAGTCATAAATTCGGAGATCAGTATAAATCTTTCAAAGTGTAATAACTTGTGAGTGTGTAATGGCCTTCCATAGGAACATATTCATCAAAGACACGCGACTTTCAAAACATTTTTCATAAATTGATATTCAATTTACTTCTATTCGATCTCATCTATCACCATCCCTTCTATTATAGCGAAGGGTGTATTACCCTATCAAACATAAATCCTTCAAGCATCATTTTTTTTATATAAAATCATGGAAAGATTCTCTGACTTTTCGAAGTCATATGTGTATTGATATTCAATCACCACGCACTAAAACGGTGAAGGAAAACATCGTGAGGAAACCTGCATACCATAGCGATTTGTAAGAATTTCTATGGTATGTAAGTCCACCAACCCGCACTAGGCCAGCGTGGTGGACTATATGGCCTAACCACTCTCAATCGTATTCTCGATTTTAGAGTAGGCCCGTGCCCTGCAGTGGGACGTATATGGGCTGATACGATACGATACGATGGAAAGATTAAGTAAAAATCCAACCAAATTTTGCACCGTTCTTTTGGTACAAACGTATTTTTTCTCCCAAATTGAATTTTAGAACTTTCACAGAATTAACAAATTGTAACTTTTGCTAAATCAATTTGTAGTTTTGCCAAAGGCTGGCCCTTAAACGTTTCCGTAAAACCGGATGAAATTAAAAAAGTATGGTCATCAGAACTTGTTAATAACTTTCAATTAAATTTGTTTCATATGTTGTAGCTTTAACAGATTTTTGCTAAGGTTACACTTGGCATTATCGTGTAAATTATTTTAACTGGATAATTATATAGATAGACCATTGCTTGTTAAAGTTTTTAAAGTTTATTAATTAGGCCTGATAGTGTTGATACTTTTATAATTATGTTATTGGGCATAGTTTTTCGAAAGCCACATAGAAAATATTTGTTCGTACAACTCTCAATTTACAAAACCCTATCTCCAAGATTTCTTTGATAACCTAAGTTTAGTCTTCGTATCTAATATTGCACAATTTAAACAGTAATATCGATTTTACGCCTTATTATTGCTATCTTATTATTGGCTCGGGATATCTGAAATATAAGCGCTATGGGTTTCTGAAGCGAAAGCACCTGATGCAAACGTTGATGTTTAAGTTGATAATTCTGTTTGGTTAATCCACACGTAACTCAAACCATAGTTATGAGGTCTGACAGACACTAACTACCTTTAAAAATATAGATTAATATTATAGATAAACGATTTTCGTGTTCTTTATTTGCCAACAGATAGACAAAGATTTTGAGCTTAAACAATTTACATCTCACTTCAATTATTTCTCTTTTTAGACTTAAAAACATATGCCGGTACACCGGAAAGCCGTGTTCCAATCAAAAATTCCCATACACCAGATTAAAAATTCCGTCTACAAGATAGGTTGCAATTAAATTCAGGGCTGCGTGCATCGTTCGACGGCGCTCTGCCCGTGAACAGCAGGGTTGTCAACGCGAGTGTGCGGTGCATCGACTGTGATGTACCACGCTACCTACCTTTGGAACTCGATAAGTACTATCGGATTGTCTCGCAGAGCTTTATCGGGCAAGGCGGTGACGGATTTGCAGTGAGTTCTTTTGAAATATATTTTTTTTTTTCAAAATGAAATAAGGTAGTTGTGACAAGAGATTGAATGCTTTGAATTACCTGGCATCGAGTAATACCATGTCTCGTTGAAGACTGACGGTAATTGTTTCGTGGTTTCGTTTGGTCAGTGTTAAAGAAGGATGTCTTTCATTCTTGCCCCATTTTGACGAGAGTAATGTTTCTGGGAACGATGAGGGACTTAAATAAATTATCCCAAGATTTGAAAACCTGCATGACTAAAAAGGTGTGCAGGTTTCCCTGCCAATCGACGTTAAAGAATGCTATTGTGATTTATAACAATCTATGATTATTTATAAATTTAAAACCTCAGGGATGTATTCACCATTTTCAAAGCTACTCCAGTAAGTTTGTCTTAGTTACTATTTTTAGCTCCTATTAATTGAATATAAAACTCGCTTAGATTAGACTCCAATAGTAAGGGTCGGAATTTTACAGCGCACTATTTTGTACGCCATGGCATTGGTCTAAGGTCTAAGCCATTACGGGAGTGATGTCTACATCACACAAAACGTACTCTTATACGAAAAACATACGTTTAAATTGCTAAAAATCATATCAAATTTAAGTGTAAGATTTAAAAAAAAGATGTCACTATTTTCCAGTATTAAATAAATGTATTACAAAAAAAATTGAGTTAATCAAAGACGTTGCCTAAAAGTGAAAATTTAAAAAACACAAACATATTCTACATAAAAAACCGTCATATTAAAATTTCTACCCCCGAAATTAACTGCTCTATCTCTAAGCAACAATTATAAAGGGAAAAATAATGTGAGCCAAAGTAATTATTTTCTCATACATCAGTGACGTGTAAGCTCCTATGCTGTTTTCGTGCCCAAAAACTGATATTAATCCTACAAGCTCTCGTCATTTCTTCTACACAACCGAAATTGCTTTAGCTTTTGGTAACAAGTCAATATTAGCATTATATTGCCTGCATAAAAAGTAAGGCACCTTTTTACATCGTCAATATATCCGTCGTTATTTAACTACATGCTCTAAAAACCGAAGCGAACACACCAAAGCCGCCGGCCCAACAAACAAACAACAAAGAAATCATATAATAATAATAGTATAAAAGTACTAATAATAGCATCACACTAGGAGACTGTCCCGCCCTCACACCCACCACTGTAACTCCTGTGAGCCAGGATCAACACAGCACGCAATGTAATGACACCGAGCATTGAAGCTCGGCAAGTCTCCGGGAATGTCTAACTTGTCATTAACCCGCAATGAAATTAATCAGAAAGTTATATTGATTGGAGGAGTTGGAAATAAATTATGTCCACTTCCCTCCCTGCAAAGTATCACACTAGGTAATTTCTTACAGGCAACCACGTGATGGATATTTAAGTAGATAGAATATTTAGTACTATTATACATCAATCAAAAAGCATTTTATCCAGCGCCATTCATCAGTCACGACAGTGTTACACCTGTCGCAGTTTTTGTTCCAAAGCAAAAACTCCATTTGAACAGGAGTCGATTTCCTCAGCTGTCGTGTTTAATGAACCGAGAGAAAATATTATGAGTCCCATTTATTATAGGATTGGTGCTAGGGCCGAAAAGTAATAGTCGCGATGTTGGCTTATTCTTGGGATAAAAATTGGACTGATTCGTATTAATAACTTTTGCTTACAGAAGCATTGTGTCAGGGTTTAAAATATAGCTCTTGGTGTCATTCGAAAATAATTTTCATTGTATAAAAACTATGAAATTTATTTATATATTTACAAAATACACTATTGATGCGCCACCAATAAAATTACATGTAATTTCATATTAGTATTGTACACGGTGACGGGCCTTTATATGTATACAGCATATTTACATACATGTATCGACATGTATAGGTGTATACAACATATATACGTGAATAAAAAAGTAGTAGACATTGTTTTCTTCAGAAATTTTTGTGTTGTCTAGGTAACTCTGCCAGTATGCCGGTGGTCGAATATACGTATTCGCTTGGTCTTCCACATCATGCTTTAAGCGTGCCATTCTCACAAGTTCAAATTTTGTCGAGTTTCTGAAAGCCACAAACTGGTATTACACGCAAAATTATTCAAATTATCATTATTCACAAAATGTTGATCGTCCATTTAAAAAATATCCACCACGAAGCATCCGAACTGCCTCGGTACTGGATTGCGGTATGATTACAAAACTGAGGTCTCGGGTTCGAATATTAAATTTTTATTCATTATCAGCCCGGAGTCAGGAGTTTGTGGCCAACATGGCCATAGGCTCACCCCCTATCACATCGTGGGACGGAACATACAAGGCGAAATATGAGGTATAACCCTTATGGGAAAAATACGTGATTTATTTATTTATGTAATTCCAAATATGACTTACCAACAACAAAATATCGACAATATTTTGACCCGATTCTAAAACAAAGCGGGAGATAAAATCAAAGAGGTACAAGCAATATGTGCTAGAAGTTCCACTTTGCAGGTATGCATACGGTGTTCGACGGGTCGCTTCCAGTCGGCAGACGTGTGCGCAATGTGACGGTTCGCTGTATAGATTGTAGTGTGCCTAGATATGAACCTTTAGCACTAGACAAGTACTACAAGGTTATGACTACAGACTTTATAGGCGCCGGCGGCGGTGGCTTTTATGTAAGTCAAATAAAAGTACTTTTATCAACTCTTTGATCAATCAACAACTTGAACAATCTTTTTAAGTGTGCAAATGTTGTGCATATGTCTGTTTAAAACCAGACGGACTTATGATTGGGCTGTGTTTTATAATCACCCACTTTAACGTTTTAAAGATTTTTTTTTTCAAGAATTTAGCTTGACCTGGCACTTATAACTTATATACTCAGTACAAAAATTGACTTCTATGAGAGTTTTCCATGCGATTATCATTAGGGTGTGATATCTGCTAACATGAAAACTAGAGAGATCGATTTAGATGTCAATACAGATTCTATTATAAATCGTACTTTTATTTTATTTCCATTGATAACTTTCGCCTTTGTTAACATTATTTAATTATTTATTTTGCAAGCATAAAATTGTCACGATCTTACATGATTTATTTATTGATCACAGTTTATCTCCGTCCCGTTTAAATAAATTAGATTTCGCTTGATTGAATCAATCCCATAATCGATGGGATATCTGTTTCTACAAATATATAACCAATACAAAATATATATTTAATTGTAATATTTTTATAATAAAAATTTAATACTAAAAGTCCATTGAAACACCCATTTATCATAAGCTCAAGCACGCTACGGTTTCAAAAAATGCAAATAATTTCAAATTAAGGCATTACGTCAAAAAATTTAACTTATGGCCAATATATTTTTATTAAAATACCCCGTATGGACGTATGCAAATTGCCCCAGTATATTTCAAATACTGTATGAATAATATTTATTTTTTGAGGGTCTTTTATGTTTGTCATCAGCTTATGGAAATGATTACAATGGACTGTGATCACACGTGTCATGGGCCCTACTATATAAATCCGAAATTCGAATCTTCGTTACGTTTTTCGTTTCGAAACCTACTCTATAACACGAACTTCGAATCTTCGAATCGAAGAATGAATGATTCGAATATATCGGCAATCTGAACATTTACAGAGTAGGTACATTCGTATCGTCACAAACTTCGTTCGTCCGAAGTTTCGAACTTCGTTTCGGATGAATATAGTAGGGCCCCATATTTGAATGACCAGGTCAGATTTCCAAGATGAAAGTATAAATATAATGAATGTGCAGAATATGGGTTTTTGTGGTACTTCTCTGGGACATGCCATCTGTATAAAGTAGACTGTTGTCGACCTTTGAGACATAAGGACGAAATAGATGACGGAGAGTAGATTATTACGTGTCGTCAGCAATCTCACTGACCAAACGAAACAAAAATACTATAACAATTACTTGATTTCAATGGTATATGTGTAATGTGACAATATGTAAATATGAAGAATGTAAAGACTTTATGTGAGTGTATAGGTAGAAAAATTTAAAATAGCACTAAAAATCGGAAATAATTCGTGCACATCTGTCACTCACTTAATAGTCGAAGCCGGATCACAACTCAATTTGTTAATAAAATGACGTCCAACTTTATTGACTATTTCACAATTTAAAAATGGCGATAGGCTCGCCCCAATCACATCGTGGGGCGAAATAAAAGACGAAATGTGTTTGTGTATGTATGTAAAAATAAAGAAATCTTATAGCAATTCTTTTATTTCCATTACTCAAAACAAATTTATATTAGTTTTATGTCATGCTGAAAATAAAGGATATATCAAGACTGCTACCGAAAACGAAGTCAGGTGGTACTTTTAGTGACTACTAACACAATGTCATTGAAAATTTCACTTAGAAATGTGACATTTTTTTTTGTGAATTTTTAAAAATGCTCATGTTCGGGTGGCAAGTCCATAGTTTTTGCTAAAATAATAATTTAAATCCTTGCGTAGAATAGCATCTTCATAAATAAAAGGATGTACACTATTATTTCAGAAAAAAATTACCTAGGTATTTACCACCCAAATACGAAGAAGGAAAAAAAATTGTTTTTTTTTTCGTTTCAACATTTATAATTGCATTGCGTCTGAAGTCCCTAAAACTACCACCCGGCTTCGTTTTCGATAGCAATCTCGATATACCCTGTATAATGCCGTTGATTACAAACGGTATTAACATTTTTCTATAAATTACAGATGATATCAGAAAACAGAAGAAACGTGGAGGTAGTTGGGGTGGACTACGATGTCCTGATGCAGTACATAAGACATCAGTCCCCAATAGTCGCCGACCTAGACGGACGCATTCAAATCGACAACGCTTGCATAGTGTAATTTTTATATTAAATTTTTATACGCGCTGTTGTATTTTCCTTTTGTGTTTATATTTCGGTGGGAGATTCATATAGGTATGGACATCGACCACATTTTTATTAAATATACCGGTGGTAGGTCTCTCATATGTGAGAGTCCGTCTGGGTGGGAACCACTGCAATGTCTATTTCTCCCGTCAAACAGTAGTTTAAATGCACTGTTGTATTTCGGGTTGAAGGACATTGTAACCAGAGTAACTACTGGACTTAACATCATATGTCTCAGGATGGTGAGCGCAGTGGAATGCCAAGCATTGCTTTGTATTTCAAGGTGTTGTTTAGTTTTGCTACTGTTAATGAGCGATCGAATCGCTTTCCATTAGATGAACGGTATGCTCGTCTCGCCATTCAAGGAATTAAAAAATAAAAAACTACATAAGTACCCAACAGCCACATACATAGTCCTGACACTTAAATCGAGTCTTGTGTTGTGGGTATCATAAACTACGAGAGGCTTTTCGGTCTCACAAACACCCAGACCCGAAACAAATACCTATAGATCATAGTTCATACAGACATTTGTTGTGCGAGAATCGAACCCGCGGCCTTGCGTTTCACAACCGGCGTCTAACCCACTGCGGAGACTGTTGTAACCTAAGTGTGTCGGGATTCAGTTGCAGCATGTGTATATCTAGTTTCAATTATACATGTTTGGAGCAGCAAAGATGTTATCACCTTATACGCCCAAGTGCAAATTACATATATCGTTTCTTCACCATAATATAAAAATACAATTTGTGTTTTGATGCAACATAATGAAGACACCAAAATCTTATACTAATTTTATATTTTATTTATTTATTTAACTTTATATATAAATATATTGTAGATAGGCGGACTTAATGCCAGAGGCATTCTCTATCAGTCTACCTTGAGATGGTGCTGGTATGACAGAGGTAGGGGTACATATGTTTATTTGATTTGCTGTTGTTTTATTCCTATATAAATCCATACTATGCAAAACTATATGTTAAAATATACGATATATAGTATATACAGGATATCTCAAGACTGCTACCGAAAATGAAGCCGGGTGGTAGTTTTAGTGATTACAAACACAATGCAACTAAAAATTTCGCAAAGAAACGTGACAATTATTTTTTATGATTTTTTAAATATCTTCATTTTTGGGTGGTAAATCCATAGTTTTTGCTAAAATAATAATTTAAACTCTTTTATACCTTAGAGTATTTATAAATAAAAGGGTATACACTATTATTTTAGGAAAAAAATGTATATATCACCCAAATATGGCAATAGGAAAAAATAACAAAAAAAAATTGTCGATTTTTTTTGCAACTTTTTTTGTTGCATTGTGTCTGAAGTAGCTGAAACTACCACCCCGCTTCGTTTTCGGTAGCAGTCTTGATAAAAAAAAAGCGACAATTTTTTTTGTTATTTTTTTCCTATGGTCATATTTGGGTGGTAAATACATTTTTTCCTAAAATAATAGTGTATACCCTTTTACTTATAAATACTCTAAGGTATAAAAGAGTTTAAATTATTATTTTAGCAAAAACTATGGATTTACCACCCAAAAATGAAGATATTTAAAAAATCATAAAAAATAATTGTCGCGTTTCTATGTGAAATTTTTAATTGCATTGTGTTTGTAGCCACTAAAACTACCACCCGGCTTCGTTTTCGGTAGCAGTCTTGAGATACCCGGTATATTATATTTTCCTTAAGGAAATTCTTTTTTCTCCATTGATCTGTAACGAAACTCCTAATTGAATTATCCCACAACGAGGAAGAAAGAAAATTAATTCAAAGCAATTTATATAGACAGTTACCCAGAACCAAAGCTAGTTATGCATTCTGAATACCAATTGAGAGTCGCACAAGACTACCGAAAGAACGTGGAATCATAGAATAAATTCACGAGAGATTTAATTGGTGTAATAAATTTTGCTGAATTGATCGGCGAAATAGCAAAAAAGGAAAGTAGCTCATTGGAATAGTTTTTCACGTTCCGAATTTGAGTTATTTTCACGAGAATAGTGTAGTAAAATGTATGAAATACTTTGAAATATAGTCTTGTAGAAAGCCGTTCGAGGGTTTAGCTATAGCATTGTCCTTTTTTGTATTGAATCTATTTTCCAGGTGTTATACCTGATGACCTTTGCCCTTATTCAAGTATTCTTTATTTTTTGTTGATAGTTATGGTGGTGGCGATTACTGAATATGCCACATATAAAAAAAATGTGGCATATATTCAAGTACAAAAAAAACAATACGTCAATATTTCGAAATCCTTCCCATAATTTCCCATATCCTCAACCACTCCATCTCTACTGGGATTTTCCCAAGTTCCTGGAAAGAAGCCCACGTTATTCCCATTCCTAAAAAGTCCAATGCCTCTACATGCTCTGATTTCCGACCCATTTCCATTCTCCCTTTCCTTTCCAAAGTTCTTCAACGCCTTATCCACACTCAATTGAACGATTTCCTATCCAAAAATGCTCTCCTAAACCCGCTCCTATCGGGTTTTCGTCCTGGGCACAGCACTACCACCACCTTGACTCATATTACGGATGACATTAGATCGGGTACGGAGGAAGGCAAGCTGACAGTCTTAGCATTGCTGGACTTCAGTAACGCCTTCAATACCGTTGACTTTGATGTGTTGCTTAGTATGCTACGTTCTCTCAACATATCTCCAACAGCAGTTGATTGGTTTCGTAGTTACCTGTATGGGCGCTGCCAGCGTATTTGTATTGAGGATAGTTATTCCTCGTGGTGTTCCTTATCTGCTGGCGTTCCACAGGGCGGCGTGCTTTCTCCTCTACTCTTTGCTGTTTTTATCAATTCTATATCTAATCATCTTCGCTCATCCTACCACCTCTACGCAGATGATTTACAACTTTATTCTCAGGCACCTCTTGACAAGGTTATTGAGGCGATTCATAATTTAAACAGCGACATCCAACGCATCTGTGAATGGAGTAAGACTCATGGCTTAAAAATTAAACCCTCCAAAACACAGTCTATTATTATCGGTAGCCCCAGAACGACTTCTAAACTTGATAGGGACCAACTACCACTTCTAATCTGTGACGGTACTACTGTCCCTTATAGTGACATAGTAAAAAACCTTGGTCTATTTCTGGACAAGTCCTTTACCTGGGGTCCGCAGCTTAAGGTACTCAGCCGCAAATTGTTCGCCTCGGCAAAGTCCTTGCGTAGATTACACAACCTTCTACCTGTTGCTACGAAGATTTCATTAGCGCAAACCCTCCTTCTCCCTATAGTTGATTATGCCGATGTCAGCTATCCAGATCTCACCGAGGACCAACTTAATAAACTTGAGCGCCTTCAAAACTTTTGTATTAGATTCATATTTGGTTTACGCAAATATGATCATGTTTCGGAGTTCCGTGCTAAGCTCAAGTGGTTGCCCATACGACTTCGTCGGAATGCTCATATTCTCTTTCTTCTGTACAATATATTTTTTAATCCTCTTGTATTTCTCCACGACTCACATACTAGATCCCTACGGTCGTCAGAGAGTTTGGAGTTGAGAATTCCCGTGCACACCACCGCTTTCATGGACTAAATCGTTTACTGTTAAGGCTGTTCGATTATGGAACGCATTACCAGTTGTGGTAAGACGGGCACGATCACTATCATCATTCAAAAAACTTGTCAAAGATTATTACCTTTCTCACTGAACTGACACATTGATGTGGATAGCTTTCCTATTTGCATGTCTGGGACTTTATTATATATTGAAATAAAACTATTATTTACGGATTTTATCGCGGATTTGGTTTAATTTTTACATGTTTTGAGTTCCCGACGTTTCGATTACTTTACAGCTTTCGTTCGGGCGGACTGAGGTATTAGACGTCCCCTCTGTGACTGTTACAATTCAACTACCCTTATTTTACAATTATTAATTTAAACATTAATTTAAATAGCTAGTCTGTATTTGCGATCCGATCTACGCAGAAGGAGCTCACAGTGTCTTGAGGTCTGGCAGTTGGTCTTTTGGGTTCCGATTTAATTAAATGTAGTATTGGATCCCATGCTTGTGCAAATCCGCGATAAAATCCGTAAATAATAGTTTTATTTTAATGTGTAACATTCGCGTAAATCTAAGAAACCTATATTATATATATTTATATATTATGTATATGTATGTATTTTCTGATGTATGTATTCTTATGATCTTATATATGTATGTATACAGGGTATATCAAGACTGCTACCGAAAACGAAGCCGGGTGGTAGTTTAAGCGACTTCAGACACAATGCAACAGAAAAAGTTGCAAAAAAAAGCGACAATTTTTTTTTGTTATTTTTTCCTATGGCCATATTTGGGTGGTAAATACAATTTTTTCCTAAAATAATAGTATATACCCTTTTATTTATGAATACTCTAAGGTATAAAAGAGTTTAAATTATTATTTTAGCAAAAACTATGGATTTACCACCCAAAAATGACGACATTTTAAAAATCATAAAAAAAAATTGTCGCGTTTCTAGGCGAAATTTTTAATTACATTGTGTTTGTAGCCACTAAAACTACCACCCGGCTTCGTTTTCGGTAGCAGTCTTGAGATACCCGGTATATTGATGTATATGTTTATATTACATAATATGAGTATTAATGACTTTTATTACTTGTAATTTTTAAAATTATTTTAATTAGTATTTTGCAAATCTTTTCCCTTTCTAGGTAGTTTGTATCCTTTACACGTTTGACTGCCCTCTGTTTATCCTATTCTTAAATCCATCCCATGGTTGTCTGTAAGACATTGCCTTTCGGCGATAAGACCGCCAATTGTACTTTTTATATACGTAATTTCTCTCTGTATTTGTTGTCTTTTTGTGCAATAAAGTGTAAATAAATAAATAAATAAATATTTGCAATGAAATTTTATCTCACATTTGTCAACATACTACACTCCAACATCACGACACTTAACATCAAGTGAAGACTATAACATAAAAAATATTAAATTTTAGAGATAAGAAAATGATTACATATTCTATAGAACTGGCAACGAGCGCATTTGCCAGTCTCGTTAACACGAATGCCGCTGAATGGCACGACGTGTCAATAGGCAGCCAGTATATGGCAAACTGGAGCTTTTCGGTCACAAAATTTGCGGTTAAGCAGCGACTTAATTAAAACCGCCCTATTTAGATTTTACGGCGCGTGTGTATGTATGAGGGAATTTAAAACGTTTAATTACTTATTAATGCGGACTTTGGATTGAAAAATTGAATTACAATAGTTATTTTAATTTGGGCTGAAATGGGGCAATAATAATTGGTTATTTGTTTTTTTCTTTATTTTTATTAAAATACGTCTGCAACCAAGAAATGGTTAATATGATGGCATGTGTTTATAACGCTAGCCCATAAATGATAGTGAAACGGTGACTATCACAAAAACCCAAATACAAACGATTTTTATGCTTTGACTAACAATTTTTTTACACATCTCGAGTGTTGTATGAGGGCGTTCCTCAAACAAATAATAAGAGATGGCAGTCCTAAACACATATAATTATATTGTTGATGAAACTCAGCATTTCCTAAGCGAATAAGCACGAAGCCCGCATACTCTTTGTACTTGGCCTCAATTTATTTCTATCTTGGAGTAAATACGTGGCGGTTTGGTCAGCGCTAAAAAATCTCCTGAGCCTAACGTTATAGACCTAAACCCAGTGGTCGCCAGATTTTCGTAATTTTATAAAAGCTGAAAGTTTGTCTAAGTATGCCTCTGACCATAGATTAGTATGATATACAAAGATAAATGCGCAACAATAATTTTATTGATTTATCGTCGCGATTTCGCCATCGGACGGCGTGCTAGGCAAACGCGCGATTGTGATGACAATATTTCATTCAAAAATTGTATCTTCCATAAACTCCGGTAATGTTAACCAGTATCAAGTTGACATTGGTTAAATTTACAAAAGTTTATAATATCAACAAACAAAACATATTCCTTGGTTGAGTGGCACACTGCCGCCATTTATCAATTCCATTTAAACTACTTATAAAATAATTATTGGTTCTCACCAGAGCGTGGCGCTAGAATCGAAATTATCGTTTTCAATATTTTTCATGTACGAAGTCGCACCCATATGCCTCTAACATAGGCATTACATGATCATTTATGAAGTTCCAATCGTGGTTGCTTTGGAAGTTATCGACTTCGATACTTCGATGTGTCTGGCACGGTGGACGAACTATCAAAAGTGTCTGAATACCAAAGAAATTGTTGATACTTGCCTCAATAACATGTATAATATTTAGCTTTCATAGTAGAACACTGGCGAAATTACATGTCATTAAATATTATAATATCTTCAAACTTTAACAAAATGTAATCTTTCTGTAAAATCCGGTAAATTCAAGCTACAGATAATCTAAAATCTATTGGCGGGTGGTGGAATTTGGAACTACAAATATATTGAAATATTTATTTATATATGCTTTATTGTACACCAAAATGAAAGACGCATACAAAATACTTAAAAACTAAAGGCATGGTTACAATAGGCGACCATATCGCTAGCTGCGATCTCTTCCAGGCAACCTTTGGATGGACTGGATTATTCTAAAATTGAAATAATATTGTGAAATTGAAATAATAATATTTAACGCAATGTTTGACATATGTTTTCATAAAATGAACAACAAGCACTTATACTCTTAATCTAATATTATTAACATGACCAATGCAATAACATAATATGAAGTGAAGAAAACTATTCTTATTATTTAACAACAGCGCTTACTGCGATAGAACGTCGTAAACAACCTGAATATTCTAAAAGAAAATAAATTATTGCTGAACCACATAAAGAAGTATAAACAATATTTTATGTGATTAGTCTAAATGCTACTTATAGTATTCTTATTTTTGCTTAAAACTTTTACATCAAGATTACTACTATAAATATATTCCTAACTAGATACAATATTCCCTTCGAATAACACATATTAGGTTTAACGATAGTTCTGTACATAATATCAGCCGATAATGCAACAGCATACATACTTAAACAGATCCCATACGACAAAGTCAACAAACCTGCAATAAAGTGGAAAAGTTGGTAATGACAATAACTTTGCGGTCACGTAGATCGCTACTATTGGACTACGTTTTATTCGATATAAATTATTAGCTGCGGTTTAAATCAAATTTATCATAAATATTTGTTTATGTGTTATTAACTGCACATAAAAAGAAAAAGCACTTAAATATATTACTGTTTAGTTCTTATTTTTTGGCCTTTGCGTTATTACCATCCCGCAATTCTGCCAGTGTCAAGTTTTCCAAACAACAACTTAGAATATAACTGTGGAGTATTTTTTTTTCTTTTTATTGCAGTGAATGGCGAGACGAGCAAGCCGTTCGCCTGATGGTAAGCGATACGACCGCTCATAAACAGTAGCAACATTCCACTGCGCTCGCCATCCTGAGACATAAGATGTTAAGTCTCAATATGTTCAGTAGTTACTCTGGCTACAATGTCCTTCAATCCGAAACACAACAGTGCATTTAAGCAGTGTTGTTTGACGGGAGAAATAGACATTGCGGTGGTACCTACCCAGATGGCCTCTCACATATGAGAGACCTACCACCAGTAAATTTTCCAAGTCGATATAAATCTGCAACACATAGAGACAAACACGTTTCTAACTATGGATATAAATATATTACAAATTACCCATTATTACCCATTCCCGATCCTTACGTTCCTCCGAAACCCTCCTCAAAACACCACCCCATTCTTCTTATTATGACAAATCTTTTACTGTTCAAGCAGTCCGGCTTTGGAACGCACTACCATTAGATATAAAACGCTCAAAAACTATACACACATTTAAAAATCAGGTACGTAACCACTATCTGAAAAGTCTATAGTGCCACATTTCTTGTCGTTATTTATGTATTTTGTTATAATTATTAGTATTATTTTTAAATATGTATTAGTTTATTTGATTTTGGTATTTAAGTATTAGTATGCTATTAGATAGTTTACCTTTTTATTTTCTTTCTTTATTGTTTACCGCCATCTACAACTATTTCCAATATTCTCCATCCCACGGTTGTCTGGTAGAAATCGCTTTAAGCGATAAGACCGCCCAGTGTATTACCAAACATAACATAATATATTTAAGCTCAATACTGTAATTTGGTGTGCAATAAAAAATTATTGTATTGTATTGTATTGTATAAATTGACAAAAAAGTAGGTACAGGCGGCGGTTTTATTGCTCTAGGCGATTTCTTAATTCTTTAACCTCTGCATAGATATAACTAAGAAAACGAAAAACAGAGAGGGCAGTCTAGGAAATAAAAGATAAACGAATTATTTATAATAAATATGCACAATATATATAAATAAAATAGGTTTAAAACTATCTACGAATAAGGCTGTCAATATTTAACTATGCGAATACTAACTTAGGCATAACTGATACAATTTATAACATGCCCCATGAAATGAATGTGGTGTCTTTAGCTAATTACTTCTGATACTGAATAATTTTGCCGTTTGCAGTCTCGTATTACATATCGTTAATTTTCAAAGTTTTTAAGTCGTTACAAACACATTTATGTTTTTTATATTGAACTATTAAGAATATTGTTTTATTTCGAATTCAAATGATGATTTGTTCAATTCTTGGTGCGTTATGCAAAAAAATCATAATAGCACAATTTATTACAAATTATGATGATATGATTATGATAGCCATTTTTAAAATTGCACAAGATGGCGTTGACAGATCGCCATTTTTACTTTTACAGATGGTAGGTCTCTCATATAAAAAAATTAAATGATTGTGTATTTGTAGGTCGGTAATGTGTGCCTGAGCCTCAATATTCCCGAACCTCGACCGAGGTGCGGGCAAAGAAGCGCTGGATAGATGTCAAGGAAAATATGGGGCTCAATGACTATTGAGGATGCCAAATTTCTGGCAAAATGGAGAAGAATTATCAGAAGGCGGACCCTGGCACTGGCTGGGATAGCGCCAGGTAGAAGAAGAAGAAGATAAGTGATGGTGTAATTACAGTGGCGTTACAACTGTCTCGTAGTAATCGTAATTAAGAGCCAGAGCTTAATTACCTTTTAGTATAATCACTACTAAATCAAGTTAGGGCGGTTTTCGAAAACTCATAGTAGCCCCGGTACAGGGTTAGAAACAAAGCTTTCACAGTAGCCCTGAGCACTTGTAGTACTTCACAGCGTAGCGACATTAAGGCCTCTACTGGGCTATATTTATATTTTTCCAATAAATATAACATACGGTATTTTAGAAGGGTTTCGGAAATATTGATATTAAAATATACACTGTATGCAAAATAGAATTTATAATTGTTATATATTGTTCTGGGCTCAGGAAGTAAATTTTCACTTCATATTTAACAGATTGAAATTTTGCGTGATTGGACCGAGCTCTAATATTGCACGCTGTTTGTCACGCTGTTAATAGGCTTGCTGCCTACAAATCTTGCGAAAACATGCCCAGCGAAATAATGGTATGGCCTAACCACTCTCAATCGTTCTCTCGATTGTAGAGGAGGCCCGAGCCCTGCAGTGGGACGTATATGGGCTGATACAGATGATATTATCATAAATAATATTAAAGACGAAGAAACAAAATATAAAGATAAGAAAGAAAAGATCTAAAAACTGAGGTAAATAGCTTACCATCCAATAAATAAAAAGTATCCCAACTTCTACTCCCCCTTAACAGTCTGTTTGACGACTTAATGTCTTTTCTAAGTATGAACCGTAATAGCTTTTCACTTTGTTATATCGAGAGTAGCCTTTTTGAGACAGCCATAATATTCTTCGAGGGCTATTTATCGCTTTAACTCATAATTAATACCCTTACTTATGATTTAAGCACGCTATTTTATTGCTAAGGCTAAGGACTAATTAACAATCGTTTAAGAGAATGCTAAATAATATTTTAGCAGATAAAGATGAATCCACTATTTAATCCACATCATCTTATTGTAGTCAAATAGTTTTACTATAATATTTAAAATTTGAAAATACTATAATACATAACAGTATAAGCCTCGCATACACCGTATTATTATCTCAAAATCTTAAAACTGACCTCTATATTTAGGTTATTTTAGTGATTTTTAGTAGCTATGATCAGTTACCATCACAGGAACCTTTAGCCTAGGCTATCCCAAAAACATACAAACGTTCTAGGTACTATTCAAAATAAAGCCAGGTATATTAAATGACCAACCTTCATCTACTATGTCAAGTCGATAGTTTTTCTATATGCCACTTAAACAGATAAAATGCATCGGTTTCGAACAGTATCAAATATCATTGTAACTTTTCTTGAAACAAAACTAATTTCCTTAAAAATCCTCAAGTATAACCCTAAAAACAGCTCGAATGTCACGTACATAGCCAGCATCGGCACGTCTGAGGAAGGGTCGTTATGACCCAACGTGCTATAGGAGAGGTGGACATTACACCTAACCCTCCCGACAGGTGCGGCTGAATGTTTTTATTAAACTCGGTATTGGCGTAAGTGATTTTTGTTTCGCAGCTGAGACCGATATTTCCGTGTAAAAATTCATCGGATATTTTTGGGGACTTTGCGAGGTAAAATGGTTAAAGAAAAATATCCATACAATATATCGACGATTAGATATATTTAGGCCAGATCGTCTCCTGGAAAAAGAAATCAACCGAACTAAAGGAGGAATGGGTGGCCATCGTGACCTGGATGCACCCAAAAAGCTGGGGGAAATTGGCACGTGGTGCACGCAGAAGAATGGCAAAAGGTGACGAGGTAGACCTCGAAAGAGATTGCGCGACGACCTTGACTACTTGGGCAGCGTATTAGATAAAATTTTACATAAGGTGAAAAGTAAAAAATATATACGAGTAGTACTTACCATGTTATAGAACATGAACATTAATAAACACACGACTTTAAAGTATAAAGACAAACTATACAAGAGCGTAAGAAAACATGTGTTAATGTCTCACATTATAAATGCTAACCTAATAACGTAATAAAATAAGATTGCACAGACGACGCTTAAATCTAATACTAAACGAAATTTCAACGGCACACCCAATAACATCACACTATTTATTAACCCGTAGAATAGCAACTAAGGCAAAATAATAAAGCACATGTCTTAACACAACACGCTGCCTTTAATCTAAAACCGTCAGTTAAATTGCTGAATACGCGTTAATTTGCCATCCTTTGACTATAAAGAGACACATTGTCGTCGTGTTTACCGAACTCATTATCCGAATGCGACCGTGGGATGAGGGCAAACTTTTGGTGACAATTTCGTTTGTACCGTCGACATAGGAATCTATTGTTTTTGATTATTTTGGTGTAGCGTAGTTTGCCTAAGTATTCATTGATATTGTTTGTACAAATAAGCTTGGATAAAACTTGTACTGGTAGAGATTATCAAGCATTTCAAAGGTCATTTCAGTTCAGCCAAAGTTACTAGGCCAGCGTGGTAGACGGTGAACAGTAGAGGTTTACTTCCGTAATAATTTATATCTAGCAAGTAACCAGTTGTTAAATTATCAATGAAATCATTCTACACGATAATTTATACTGTGTGACAGTGAGGGTAGACAGAGAGTGAAGATCTGTTCATCAAGTATCATAAATCTCTTAATGTATTCTCGTCGATTCAGAATATTTTAAGCAGGGATTTTTTTGTAGAATTATAAATTAAATACTATTTCATGGACTGCTAATATTGAACTCCATCTTTTGTTTTACGGTATAGGCAGACAAGTTAGCAGGCCGCCATATGGTAAGCAGGACAACCTCTGCGCAGCACTATGAAGTCACTGTCTACGTTTACGAAAGTACTCTCTTTATGCTTCGTTTGAAGAAGGACATATAATAGCGCTCCAAAAACAAATAAAAAAATGTATATATATAGAAAAAGTCTGTATTGAGTTTCTATCGACGTTAATTATAGAAACACAACCAGTGCCGATCAAGTAGGTCAAAATATCTATCTTCTTAACTTTAACTTACCTTATCTATCTACTGTTACTTATCTATCTATTTATCTACGGTTAATTTAACTTATCTATCTTTGGCTACCAAAAAGTGCTGCACAAACAACGTAGCAGTGTGTCACAATGTAAACGAGTGTGTAGTACCCACAGCTATCAAGAGCTTAGAGCATCCATTTACCAACCGATTGAACTCGGTCCCTGAACAGAAATAACTATTTCAAAGTGCATTGCGTCGGAGAAAACAATTGAATTCATAACGAAGAATTTTAAAAAGGTTATTTTGTTAGCATTTGTTTTTTATTTGCAATTTGTTCGGTTTGATGTGCTAAATAGATTTGTTGATTGCAAAATCTTCAATTTATTAAACAATTTAATATTGAAAATGTAATTAAATGAATTTTGACTAACATGCCTGGAACCTTAGCAGTTGATTAACTGTCCCGCGTAAGTATGACTTAATCATAGATTTAGAAATTTATTTTAATATTAAACTATAGGCCTCCCTCAATATTGACCTGTTGGAAGCGGCCTGCATCTAGCGACTTCATGCAACTTTAGCCAGGTCCTCCGTCCACCTTGTAGGCGGGGGTCAGTCTGTCCATCCGGCCTATGTTCAGCAGTGGACTTCCAGTGGCTGAGACGATGATGATGATGATTAAACTATAAATTTCTTTGTATTGTAGTTTTAAATGTTTTAGCATTTCATGAAAAATATCATAAAGGAGAGGAATATTCGCCGGCATGACGATAAAGTCACCGGTCTCACTTCTTGAATTTTCGCTAATGGCAAACTCTGGTTATTCTTTCGGGAAGGCAACATTATTTTTACAAGATTTGCTTTAATACTCGCACAATGTGTGTATAGTTACATTACATTGAGGGCAAGTATAGTAACCCTAATTGAATATCTACCAGTGAAGAGTGGTCTAAACAATTATACGGTACTGTTCACAGTCCAATAGAAGCTAAAACTTAACACGATACGCTTACCTAGGTCAATAAGTTTTCTTTTACAATTGTATAATTGTCTCTGTCCAGATGGACTTGAATATCATGCCACTAGCTAACATATTAATTAATTTTCCTTAGGCGTTATCCCGGCCGGCGCCAAGGTTCCGCCTTCTGGCTCAGTCTCATCCATTACCCCCAGTCTTTGGCATCCTCAATAATAAGATAATTGTTTATCATTTCTGTCATATGTTGCTTGACGACATCTAGCCAGCGTTTCTTTGATCTACCTTCGGTCCAGACCCTGGAATTTTTAGGTTCTATCTTAGGACGTAACCATACCATCAAGCCATGTCAAGCGACATCCCGCGACATCCCTAGAGTTTATTTGCCACATAACATGGATGCTCTAGCTAACTATAAGTATCTATTTTAAAAATATATATTATATCATATAAAACTACTGCCAGTACTATACCAAGCATATAGACTAACTAGAACATTGTCAATTTCGGTACACCTTGCTTCAGTGTGTCCTTAAAACTTTGACCATTAGCAACTCGTTCAACTTCTGGTTTTGTTACGTGTTCGCTTTGATTAGTCCACTCTAGTGTTTTCGCTTCATTCACAAAGTTTATTTCTAATTAATTTGCTTATTTACTCGTTAGGACTCGATTGAAAACGCTTTCAGAATATACACAAAGACGTAATTATGTTGCGTAGTATATTTAAAACTAAGTTTTTTATGGACTAAATGATTTTAACTCTTTTCGTTTTGGACGGAACGCTCTTGCCTAGCTTAGGTTTTGTAGCAGGTTCAAATAACAATAATAAATACGCCCAACAGTCACAAAAATAGTCCTGATATTAAGATCAATCAAGTCTTGTGTCGTGGGTATCAGAAACTACGAGAGACTTTTTGGCCTCACCAACATCTAGATCCGAAACTTGGTGCGGGGATCGAACTCTTGATCACTCGTTTCACAGCAGACAGCTAAACTGTCTTTAAGTACTATCGGTATTCGTATAGTGAGCGAGGTTACAGGATGCCCAATTCCTCATTCCTCTTCCCATCCATTTCGGGATTTGATGGGTCGGGAACACATACATGATCCAATTAATGTTGATATTCATGGGTGGCAGTGATCACTTATCTACTGACCTATTTTCTCGTTTTCCGTACCAGTACAATAAAAAAATGCAGTATTTAATTAAAACTAATCTCTTTGTAATCCGATGAAAGGTAGTTTCCTAAGTTTTCTTTTTTAATTTAATCTCAGCGCTTGGGTTAATGTAATCCGCGTGTATTTAATGCTGCTTCTCCGTTCGTAATTAACTTTCAACCGAGTGGAACAGAATTTTTATAGGTATTGCATAAGTTGTAGGATTACAATTCACTGTTTATGTAGTCGGTAATTCGATGGGACATCATGTTATCTTATGTGAATTATGTACCTTAATTTATAGTTTAATAACCGCACACTATTATTCATCATTTTTTTAAGGTAAAAAAAGTAAACAATAATTAGATACAGATGTTATAAAAATAAATATGAAATGTATAAGACGAGAGCGGCTGAATTGTGTAACCAGTAATGTAAAGTGTCCAGTGATTTAAGTGAATTGAACAAACTGTATTAAAAGTTTTACAATTACATGGGTCTAGTACTACTTAGTGCAATGTGGTAGTGAACCGTGAGATTGTGTCCTTGATTTGAAAGTGAGTATTATTTTGAAAATTTTAAGTAAGATTTATAGTTCGGTTACGCATGATTAAAATAATGCTAATAATTATAAAGTGCGTGGTGGCCTGTTGGTGAACGGACTAGACGCGACTGCCAACATGTTCACGCTGGTCGCGGGTTCGAATCCCAGGGCACACCTCTGACTTTTCGGAGTCATGTGTGTATTGATAGTCAATCACCACGCACTAAAACGGTGAAGGAAAACATCGTGAGGAAACCTGCATATCATAGCGATTTATAAAAATTTCTATGGTATGTAAGTCCGCCAACCCGCACTAGGCGAGCGTGGTGGACTATATGGCCTAACCACTCTCAATCGTTCTCTCAATTGTAGAGGAGATCCGTGCCCTGCAGTGGGACGTATATGGTCTGATACAGATAATAATTATAAAAGGAACTAGTGCCTATCTCATCAGTTTGTGTAGTAAATCCACAGCCTCCGTGGCATAGTTAGTTACACGCCGGCTGTGAAAATTGACGTCGCGGGTTCGATATGGGCCCCCAGACAAATATTTATATCATCCAGAGGCATTTGTTTCGGGTCTAGGTGTTAATTAGACCGAAAAGTCTATAGGTTAATTTTACCCACAACACAAGATTAGATCTTAGCATGAGATAAAGACTATATATATGACTGTTGGGTGTCGTCAATTTTAAACGGTTTTATTTAGCTTTCCCTGTTGATTTGTTTCTTTGGGTCAAAATATTTAGTGTTTAATTGATGTTTGATTGTAGTAGTATTCACATATTACTCAGGTTACGCTACGCCCACCGATTTAAATATTTGTTATCTGATTAAAACAATTAAAAATATTCTTTTTCTTATTTATAAAATTGATAAAATAAAATCTTTCTGTTTTGCACCTTTCATATTTTCAATAAAACCAGTTTAACATGCTCAGTTCTTATTTTTTTCATTTATTTTATTGATAAAATTAAAAATTTCCGTTTCGCATTATCTTACTATACGCTATTTAAGACTGAGACCGCAGCACGTCACCCACGCCACTGCAAAGTCTTATATCAAACACAGATTTAAATATTACAGACTTTATATTTTCCGGTAGCAGGCTCACAGAATTCTTCAGAGACTTTAAAAAGTCTGTTAAGGACGCCACGCAAGCGGGACGGAAAGGAACAAATCCCGCCTGCACAAGGATATTTCTCAGTGAATTTTTTTTAAAAATTCTCCATTGGCTTAAGTTGGAAACTGTTTTGCATAAAGCCGGGCATGCGGTGTGGTTTAAGGATTGTTCACGGCTTTTTTTCTGTTCTGGTTACAAAGGAGTGCAACTAATTGGTATTATTCAGTGTCTCCAACAGAAATGTTCTATGCTTTTTTTTTTTGGCGGTAGGTGTAATGAGTAGACGTGTTTACGCGGCAATTTTTTAATTTATTATAATTTTTAGAAGTTTACATTATTTCAAGTAAATATTCATTTTATGTATAAGTCTAAGACGCAGTGTACATAATAACATAGTAGTACATGACTTAACTGTGAAGACATCACCTGCCAGCACAACACAACTTTTTCTATTTGTTGGAATCACTATAATACCACAATGGCACAACTGGCTGAAATACACAAAACACAGCACCAACTGGAAGAAACTTTTACGCGGAGGATGGCTGACCTTGAAGCGCAACTGCAAACCGGTGGTGCGTCCAAGGACACTGTTGCTCGTGTGGCGGAAGAATTTCGGACTTTCCGCGAAATCATGCTGTCCATGCTTCGCCTGCTAAGAGAGCAGATTAATGAGTGCACTCGGATGGTAGATGTGATTGAGACCCGGCATCGGCGGAAGGCGCTTCTAGTCCTGGGCGTTGCGGAGGCTGCTGACGAGGATTGTTCCACAGCTGTTTCGGATTTATTCCGTAACGCCATGCATCTCGAATGCTTATCTTCCTCTGATATCGCAGTGTGTCACAGGATTGGGTCTCCTACTAAAGATCACCATCAACCAATCCTGGTTAGGTTCAAGTCTGTTGACCATAGATCCTTAGTCTGGAAATCCAAATCAAAGCTGAGAGGTTCGTCATGCTCATTAAGGGAGTTCCTGACAAGGTCCCGGCAACTGGTCTTCAGCAAGGCGCGGCAGCACTTCGGCATGCGAGGGTGTTGGACGCAAGATGGCACTGTCATCGTGAAGGTCGCAGATGGATCTCGGTGCAAGCTGACAACCAGTGATGAATTAAATGCATTGGTGAAGAAGTATCCGAAACCCGCTGATTCCTCTTCGTCGGCTAATCGTCGCGTCGCTGGGGCGGCGGCACCATCAGCGCCAAGCTCGAAACAGCGTAAGCCATGATACCAGATGTTTTAACATCTTTCCTCACGTCGCATTTATTTAGTTTTTATGTGAACGTAACACTTTTAATGTTTTTAATATTCAATTTGTTGTTTTATTTCACTTTAGTTAGGAACTTGTTTTATTCGCCGGTCTACCCACTATTATTTTTTTTATTTTGTGTTTGTTTTTATCAATTTGACAGTTATCGTTCACAGATAACAACTTTAGTTACGTTCAGAAACTGTTAAGCACTGTTAAGCACTTGCTAATTTGATTCTTATTTCTGTTAACACAATTTAGTTTGTTATTTTTCGATTTATTATAGTGTTTACTTTTATGAATGTTAGCTGGCAGGTGATGTTGAGTATGTTAGTAAAAGTTATTTTTTTTTTTCATTCATTTTATTTTAATTATATTTTTTTTTATATATTTTAATATTTATGTGTAATTATGTTTTCAGATAACGAATCTTATTATTCTGCTACTGAGTCATCTTCTTTATGCAGCGATGACAGTTTTTGCTCTACTACTGGTAGTCTTGGGGATTGTTTGCAGCATGCTTTTAGTAATCAAGCTCGTCATCATTTGAATGTGTGCCATATTAATGCGCAAAGTATTCCCAGTCACTACAGCGATCTGTTAGATACTTTCAGTAACACTAACGTTCATGCCGTCCTGATTTCCGAGAGTTGGCTCAAACCTCACCTTTCTTCTGCTACTTACCCTCTCCCCGGTTTTCTGCTAATTCGAAACGATCGTATTGCTGGAAGAGGCGGTGGAGTGGCAATCTACCTACGTAGCGATTTCCCCTATAAAATTATCGCCACTTCTTCCGATTCTTCTTCTCCCCCTACTGCCTCTGCAGAGTACATATTTCTTGAGGTCTGGGTCAAGGGAGCTAAAACTATCCTTGGTGTAGTTTACTGTCCTCCCTCCTTAAATTACTTCTCCAGTCTTGAATTAGTTCTGGAATCCTTGGGGTCTGAATATGCACACCACATCATCATGGGAGATTTTAACACCAACCTCCTCGCCCGATTTTCCCATAATTCCCGTAAACTTCTAGATGTCGTTGAGTCTGCCAATCTCAGTGTCTTGCCACTTCAAGCTACTCATCACAACATCAACGGAGAAGACACTTGGCTAGACTTAATCCTCATCTCCAACCCTTCCCTTGTGTCCTATCATGGTCAGTTTCCTGCACCTGGTTTCTCACATCATGACCTCATTTTCCTTTCCTACGTCCTTAAGCCTCCTAAATCCTGTCCTAAGGTTCTGCATATGCGTTGTTTTGGTAGCATGGATGTTTCTGATTTATCAAGGGATGCCGCTAAGTTTGATTGGGCCGACCTGATTGCAGCTGGTACAGTGGATGAAATGGTCCAAATATTTAACACTAAAGTTTATGCACTCTTTGATGTCCACGCTCCTGTCAGGAAAATCAAGTTGAAGCGCCCTCCGGCACCCTGGATGACGGATAACATTCGAATGGCGATGAGACGAAGGGACAGGGCTTTCCGCAAATTTAAAAAAGACCGCACTGATATTAGCTGGTGTCGTTTTAAGGCTGTAAGGAATCGGTGTAACCAGATGGTTCGTAATGCTAAACGCCGACATATTTTTAACAACATATCTTCCTCTCCTGCTAATACCTGGAAGTTCCTTAGGACTTTGGGTATTGGTAAGGAGAAAAGCCAGGACTTCCCGGGAACATTGGACTTGGATGAAATCAACTGCCACTTCTCCATTTCTTCTCCGATGGATTACCAAGTCAAATGTCAAACTTTGGATTTTCTGGGCAACCTACCCCATCCTGATATAAATTCCTTTAAATTTTCTCCAGTTGCTCGAGACGAAATCAAAAAGATAATCCTCTCCATCAAGTCAAACGCTATCGGATACGACAATATCACCCGTCGCATGATTGTCGTGATACTTGATCATCTCCTTCCAGCGCTTTCCCATATAATTAATGCTTCCTTAAGCATGGGAACTTTTCCGTCATTGTGGCGAAAAGCCTATGTTATCCCCCTTCCCAAAGTCTCTAATCCTACCCTCAATATCCACTATCGTCCTATATCCATTCTTCCTTTCCTATCCAAGGTGCTTGAAGCATGTGCGCACAAGCAGCTTTCCAGGTTTGTGTATTCTAACAACCTGCTGAGCCCGTTACAGTCCGGCTTTCGACCTAGCCATAGCACCATTTCCGCACTCCTTAAGGTAACTGGCGACATTAGGGCTGGTATGGAAGACACCCGGATCACTGTTATGGTCCTGGTTGATTTTTCAAACGCCTTTAATGTCGTCAATCATGACATCCTACTGTCCATCCTATCCCACCTTATGATTTCTCCCGTAGCACTGGATTGGTTCTCTTCTTATCTTCGAGGGCGTCAACAGTCGATCCGTATCGGCGAGACTACGTCAAAATGGTGCGACCTTGACTCTGGCGTTCCTCAAGGCGGTATTCTCTCTCCTTTACTGTTTTCTATTTTTATTAATCTCATTACCAAAGACCTTCGATGCGCGTACCATCTTTATGCCGATGACTTACAGCTTTACTCTCAGTCAAGTATCGATTGTGTATCCTTGGCAGTCAAAGAAATTAATAGTGACTTGGACGTTATTCGTAGATGGTCTCATAATTTTGGTATTAAGGTTAATCCTGGTAAGTGTCAGGCCATTATTATGGGCAGTCAGCGTTTGATGAGTAGGTTGGATACAACTATTATTCCACCGGTTGTATATGACGACGCTATTGTAGGATGGTCAACAACAGTTAAGGACCTTGGGCTTCTCATCGACGCTAATTTAAACTGGCGCGCCCAAGTCACCTCTGTTTGCCAGAAAGTCACTGGTATACTTCGATCTCTTTATCGTCTTAAGAACTTCCTTCCGTCCAATACTAAAATAATGCTGGTACAAACCTTAATCCTACCATTAATCGACTATGGTGATGTGTGCTATTTTGACCTGAATGCAGATCTGCTCAACAAACTCGACCGTCTTTTAAATAACTGCATTCGATTCATCTTTAATCTCCGTAAGTACGACCATATATCATCCTATCGCTCTGAACTTAAGTGGCTACCTATTCGCCAACGACGTACTTTGCGTGCTCTTACAACACTCTTTTCTCTTCTCACTTCCCCCTCTCCACCTTCTTACTTAATATCTCACTTCCGTTTTCTTTGCACCAACCATGAAAGAAATCTTCGTTCGGCTACTAATCTCTTGCTCTCATGTCCCTCACACATTTTCTTCACTCTTCTTTTCACATTCAAGCTATACTTCTGTGGACATGCACTCCCTCTTGAAATCAGGACGTCAACTACCCGTCTCAGATTTAAAATGAAGGTCCGTGAAATGCTGCTCAAAGAAGTTGCAGAATCCTCTCAATAGTAATTTGTATATATATGTATGTATAGTATTGTATATAGTTTATATGTTTATATGTTTCTTTGTATTTAGTTTATTGTATATCGTATAATAATATATGTAATAACATTTGTAATTACTTGTATAATTATGTTCTTTTTTTTTCTTTTCTCTTATCTCTTAATTAAGTATTCATACACCTACTTCTGCTCATCTCTGCATCACCTAAAGGTCGACTGGGAGAAAATGCCACAGGCATTAAGTCCGCCTTGTATACATTTGTATATGAAGCTTAATAAAATAAAATAAAAATAAAATAATAGGGTTTGGTAGTGTCGTGTTTTTGTTTCTCCATATATTGTATAAGTTAATGGTTTCTTAGATTCACGTGAATGTTACACATAAAATAAAACTATTATTTACAGCTTTTATAGTACAGATTTTATAGGTAGATGAACTGTAACAATCATTGAGCGGATGACTAATACCTCAGTCCACCCCGTGACCACGAAAGCTGTAAAGTAATCGAAACGTCGCGTCGGGAAGGCAAAAATGTAAAATTTAAACCAAATCCGCGATAAAATCCATAAATAATACTTTTATTTCAATATTGTATTAGTTATTTCAATCTCTCAGATATAGTATAAACTCCTGACGTCATTTGTAGGTTGCAGTTATTGCAGTTTATTAAAGACTTCAATGAAGACAGTTTATTGAGACTATATTATGCATGTTTTTTTATCGATCCAAATGCTTCACCTATCCAACAATCAATTTTAGAACTATGTAACATTTGCTGAAATCTGCCACTAGATTCTTATTTAATTTTTCGTAAAATCATTCTCATTACAGCAGAGCAGAGTAATACTGGACAGAGACTTTACATCTTATGTCTCAGGATGGCAAGCGCAGTGGAATACCAATCAATGCTTTGTAATTGAAGGTGCTGTTTGGTTTGCCTTCTGTTCATGAGCAGTCGTATCGGTTACCATCAGGCGCATGGTACGATCGTCTCGGCATTCATATCAATAAAAAAACAACTAATGCCTTATTAATACTACTCCTAAAATCCACTAATTCTACTGTTAAACCTTAGTACTACATATTTCGGCCTATTACGATCACGCCCGAAACCTCTATCAACAATTTACAATCTGCCATTTGGAGCTAATATACTGCAATATGTTTCGCATAAATAAGCTTAGCGTACCCGATCGAGTACTTTAACCAACAAAACGTATTAGTTATGTATAAATTAGTTAACAATCTGATGTTTCGCACAATGTATATGAGGATTTACATTTAGAAGAGTGGTTTCATTAGTTTTATGTAGAATAGGAATTTTGACTGTTATTAAAAATCCGTTTAAAGTTATTTTTATACATAAAAACACTATTTTTAAACGAACTAGTATTTTATGAACCTAATTCTCGTAATAAATCATATAAAACTATGTTAAATTGTGTTATTCAGTGCCCATTATCACGTGACTGAAAACAGTGATCCGAGCGCGCTGACGTTACTGCCAAAACGGTAAGTTCAAAGTACCACGGGTAAACTCTTTCTCTCGATAATTTGTTACAAGAAAGATAATATTTTTTTAAACTTCATCTCTCAATGAGACTGAATATATTGAATAAAAAATATTTAATTTTGTTAGAACGCGAGATTCGATCATCAGGCGGTGACGCAAACCATAGTCACGTGACAGTTTGAATTGTTATAGCAGGAATTTTGCAAACTAATTTTATTAACGCATTGTATTGTTATTTTTCTATTTTTTCCATAGTTTTGTATATAGACACAAACTATCGATAAATATATAAAAAACATAAAAACTAAAATTACTTACCGTCTATTGTTTGTAATTCTCGACTCAATTACAGTAAAGTTGTTCATAATTTTCTAGTAAATTGAAGGCTTACAATTTGGTATTGGTTCAGGTATTGGTCGATATTTTTAATTTTATCACTTTAGTTGTGTTTAGTGTCTTTAATACAGCAGGCGCAACGTCCATCGCCCATACAGAAGGTGGAAGACCTATTAAGTTTGCAGGAAGTCGCCGGATGCAGGCCACTTCAAACGGTTAATTGCGGAAATTTTGTAAAGGAAGGTCCAGATTCAATATTAGATTTCCTGAGGCAGAATTTATAAAGGTCGCAAGAAGCTGTTAAATGTAAGCAATTCCCATAGATTCTTCTAAACATAGTATGAGGGTTCGATCCCCGCATCGAGATTTTTCGTGTGTTCCACGTGTTTTTGCTTCGGATCTGGGTTTATGCGATCGAGAAGTCTATCATGGTTCCTGATGCCCACGACACAAAAATCGATCTTGGTTCGGGGTCGGGTCTAGGTATGTAACTGCTGGATGTATTTATTTATGTTAGTCTATTCGTTTGAGCTATTTGTATCTTTAAATTCTAGAATATATATCTCTCCCTCTCACCATTTCCTTTTATAAATCTACAGGTTATCTGTGAAAAATGGCCTAGAGCGCTAATACCGCCATCTGTATTTTTTGTTAATTTCAAATGATCGTTTAAGTGTGTTTCTTTTTTTGTGTGCAGTTAAGATTAAAAAATAAATGAAAGCTTAAAAATACCAGATGACTTCTCTGACTCATAAATATGAAGAGATGATGGGAAATCAAAAGACTAAATTTTTATATTCTATGCCTTCAAAAGATCTTTTTATTATTTTCCAATTTCACCTTCCAAATGTTAGTAAACGCAGCAACGCCTTCGTAAATCAAGATTACTTGAACAATTAATTCTAGACGAAGCGCTTACTATTTCTTGCGTAGTTAACGATCACGAAAACTGTCCCGGCTCATTTACCTCGTGTGTGGGTCGTAATGAAGGTCGATAACATCTAGTGTACCAAAAATTAACTCAACCATTAATATTTGCTTTTGTAAGGGGCAACTAATCAGTATTGTGATGTAGTGCAGACTAAATTGAGATGTAGGGTAAGATTAGTATTGCAAGGCCTAAATATAATTCTAAATAAATTTAAATATTTTTTTTGTAATAGTAGACCAATTTGGTAGGACCCTAGTTCGTCGGAAATTAAGGTCAGATTTTGAATTTTTGCTAAACAAGACGATAGAAATAAGCTGATATCCCTGAGAGTAACTGCATAAACTACATGGGGGAAAATCTCTTAACGTTTTGCCGACCACTATCTTCTGACCATTGAACAATTTATTTAATATCGGTGGTAGAATAATATTTTTTATTTAAATCCTGACTTAAGCATTTATATATTTAGATTAGAAAACTAAACAGCTTATTTCAGTAAAAAACTATGTATTTTATTTTCACATATCGATGCTCTACTGCTAAAGCCCCCTAGCGCCCAGGGATTTTTCTATTTTTAAGTACATAATTGTAAAACCAGTCCAAGATTCGAAGTTGGTTTTCTCGCTGTCCATCTTACTGATTATTAAAATTTCAGAATTGTGACATTCAATAACAGCTCGACGAAAACCGTTCTTCATTCTTCCGCCCACAATTGTAATCGAATCATTGACTTTCGTCATATAAAAAACTTACAAATACTTTTTGCAAATGAAGAGCATTAAAGTTGCTTAAGCAGTAATCAAAATCATAGCCTGAAAATATTTGACCGTTTATAATGAGTTCGATTAAGGATATTTAAAAACACTTAGATGATAGGGGAATAGAACATATAATTTCAATAGACCAGTATTTTATGTATCCCTAAGTAATCCATAATATTGTTCCTAGTTAGTACTTCCCTTAGTAATTAAGCAGGAGCAAAGGCGTGTTGTCATTTGATTGATCCATTCAATGGGTGTGAGCATAATATATCAACGTCAACTGATCACTAAGCATCTGGAGGAAGCTTTGTTTTTGCTATAAGTACCTGCAGTAGTATAATCACTTATATTATGTTCTTTTATACTACTTTCTCGTGGTTTTATAATGTTATAAATCTTTTGATTAAAAAATAGGTTATATGTTTTCACTTGCTCAGTTCAAAAAGTTATAGTTGTTTCATATTTTAATTATTCCGTTGTACATCAATGTGGAATGCCAAACATTGCTTTGTGAATGAATCAAAAACATAGACCACACATTTAGACAAGATCATCAAACATTAGCCACATCGCTAATTACACATAATGTATAGATTTGTAAGTAATATACAGCTGTATTTCCGCATACCACGTTAATTTATAAGTTTCTGCCTGTGGGCACGGAACCAATGTTCAAACTTCCGATGAGTTTTAGAAAACTACGTTTACATTTGAAACTTTGAACCGTGCTCTGTAAAATGAAACAAATGTTTGTATTCTTATAAATGTATGAAAGTTTTGAATGGTGAAAAGAATATCCAGTGATCAGAATATTTATTAAGGTCGCAGGATGTCGCTGGTTGCAGACCGCTTCCAACAGATCTATGTGGCGATACACAGGAGAGGCCTATGTTCAGCAGTGGACTTCCTTTGGCTGTTGAAAGAGAGAGAGTATTTATCATACAACCTGTAATTATTTTTTCGCATAGACACGTAAAACGTATTAACTTCTCCTCGATAAAAAATGGTACAAGACAAAACTATAATTGTGTGATAGAGACCTCGTGTGCTTTTATTATACTTATACTATTAATTAGCATTCTAAGGTATTCAATCTATAATATTATGATATTACCGGTACGAGAAATCATTTCCGTTTTTAATTTCATTCATTACTTTTGGCTTATGTCCTTATTACACTTCGACAGCCTCCGTGGCGTAGTAAGTTAGACGCCGGCTGTGAAACGTGAAGCCATGGGATCGATCCGCACACATAAAAAAAATTATAAGATCCATAGGACTCACGACACAAGACTCGATCATAGTGTGGGGTCAGGATTATGTTTGTGACTATTGGGTTTGGGTCTATTTCTTTTAGTTTTATAAATTTACACTGGAGTCACCACACGTTATATTAAATAAAGGTTTCAAAATTACCTTCGTCGTTGATGTTTACTCGAATAGTTGTAAGCTAAGTATACCTACCTATACGTTATAATATAGGTACAGTTAGTTCATAAAATAAGATTTCGGATAAGCGGATCACAAACACCACAATTCTAATAACTGATATTCCTAAGCGCAGTTTGTTATAACAACGGCGTGCTAAAATGGGGTTGGCTAACATCCAACCTTATTACAAATTCCCTCGCTATATTTTTTAATACTAAACGGTCTTCGATACTGATAACTATTAGAATGGACTGTCAAAATTCGTTTCAGCTGCGTAATATACAATAATATACACTTTTGTATTACGATTTGAAACACATTATAGCCAGAGTAATTACTGGACATATTGAGACTTAAGGTGTCTCAAAAAGGCGAGCGCTGTAGAAAGCCACGCATTGCTTTGTAATTCAAGGTATTGTTATCTTAATTCTGTTTATGAGCAGTCGTATCGCTTACCATCAAGCGAACGGCATTATCATCTCGCCACTAAGTGCAATAAAAAATAAAAATAAAACAATACAGTCATGGTTATTGACTAGTAAAAGAAGCACGCGTCAACTTTTTTAACAGTGATAAAAAGAAAAGTCTGATTGAACATATTTTTAGTCATCGTCATTCTGATATTAAGAAGTTCAGGTGTTTAATGAATTATTAGTCATAAGGTTAGATTGTTATCAAAATTATACAGGGTATATCAAGACTGCTACCCAAAACGAAGCCGGGTGGTAGTTTTAGTGACTTCAGACACAATGCAACTAAATTGTGTGCAAAAAAATTGTGACGAGTTTTTTTTTGTCATTTTTTTCTATCGTCTTATTAGGTTGGTAAATACATATACAGGGTATATCAAGACTGCTACCGAAAACGAAGCCGGGTGGTAGTTTAAGCGACTTCAGACACAATGCAACAAAAAAAGTTGCAAAAAAAAGCGACAATTTTTTTTGTTTATTTTTTTTCCTATGACCATATTTGGGTGGTAAATACATTTTTTCCTAAAATAATAGTGTATACCGTTTTAATTATAAATAATCTAAGGTACAAAAGTGTTTAAATCATTATTTTAGCAAAAACTATGGATTTACCACCCAAAAATGACGATATTTAAAAAATTATAAAAAATATTTGTCGCGTTTCTTTGCGAAATTTTTAGTTGCAATGTGTTTTTATTCACTAAAACTACCACCCGGCTTCGTTTTCGGTAGCAGTCTTGAGATACCCGGTATATTTCTTAAATAATAGTGTACACCCTTTTAATTATTATTTTAGCAAAAACTATGGATTTACCACCCAAACTCGACGATATTTAAAATTTTATAAAAAAAAATCTCGTTTCTTTGCGAAAATTTTAATTGCATTGTGTTACTTACACTAATACTACCACCCGGCTTCGTTTTCGGTAGCAGTCTTGATATACCCGGTATATTACACCATAATACATGACAGAGAAAAGACATTCAGATGGAGCATGAATGAATGAAAGATAATTTTCTTGTCAGTAGATCTAAAATTACATCAGTCTACTAGAAACACAATGCATTCTTAATTTCTGGGGTTACTTTGTTATTCGAAATGAAGTTCGAATGCTCTATCATACGTCGTAACCATAGACTAGGTTCTTTCGATAAGTAGCATAGATAATAGCATTGATTTTTAGAAATAGGATACTTATAGCCTACTTCGGACGTCGAATGTTCGAAGATTCGAAATTCATTCGAAATTCTCTCTAAATAGTAAATATAATACACTTACGTAGGCGCTACAGCGGGTTGTATTACATTATTTTTTCCTCCAAAAATTAATTCAGGAGCTCCTTTGATGACCACGATATTAGCACAATTATAAACATGATTTCAGTGAATCGATATATCCATATTTATCGAAATGCTTATATTTGTACTAGTAAAAGAATTCATTTGGATCGCAGATTGTATTTTTAGGCTGTCTCAATATCTTTTTTTTACATTTTCTCATGAATTGCCTTGCCGATCCCGTGGGAAATTTACAAAGTATTTTATATTTTTTATAGCATATATTTCGCTGTTTTCGAATGCGCTTGTTCGTGAAAGTCATCTGTAATGGATTTGAAATTACGGGAGAGGAATAAATCTTTATTAGTTTCAAAGTAGTTTCCTCCTTTTAACGACTGTCATAAATAGTTTCTGACGACATCAAGGATAGAACCTTGCCCTTTGATCACCATCACTCACCAGGTATCGGCATAGTTTGCAAACACAATCTTGAGTATTTTTTTTTTCTTTCTTAGTATGCGATCAAACATACAAACAAATTAACTTAATTAATATAACAAACCGCAAATAATGCTAACCCGCACAGGCCAGCGTGGACTATATGGCATAACCACTCTCAATCGTACTGTCGATTGTAGAGGAGGCCCGTGCCCTGCAGTGGGATGTATATGGGCTGATACAGAAGACTATAACAAAAAGTTTTGATTACCTATGTTGCAAGTATTACTAATAATCTATTATCTTTCTGTTAGTACTATCACCAGTAAAGCAAGCCATCGCCAGTTTTGCCTGTAAGCCTCGTACACTGAGCGCTCTTGTGCATTAGAACCATGATTGCATATCTTATGAGACCCGCCTCAAAATAATTGGGGATTTCTTGATATTTCATAATAACAGTTCAGGTGGTAGCATTTATATTGATGGGATGAAGTTTTAAATTATAGTCAAATACTGTTCCTTTCTTAATTTTAGTCTTATTATTAAATAAGGACTGATTGTTTCATTTACAATGCATATTACAATTGTTTATGCATATATTGGGTTTTACAAATATTAGATTATGTACAACGATGGAACCTGCACTCTTTTAGTTACACATCATACAGGGTATATCAAGACTGCTACCGAAAACGAAGCCGGGTGGTAGTTTAGGTGACTTCAGACATAATGCAACAGAAAAAGTTGCAAAAAAAAAGCGACAATTTTTTTTTGTTATTTTTTTCCTATGACCATATTTGGGTGGTAAATGCATTTTTTCCTAAAATAATTGTGTATACCTTTTTGTTTATAAATAATCTAAGGTATAAAAGAGTTTAAATTATTATTTTAGCAAAAACTATGGATTTACCACCCAAAAATGACGATATTTAAAAAATCATAAAAAATAATTGTGGCGTTTCATTGCGAAATTTTTAGTTGCATTGTGTTTGTAGTCACTAAAACTACCACCCGGCTTCGTTTTCGGTAGCAGTCTTGAGATACCCGGTATACAAGCTGGCATACATCCATTAAAATATTAATAAACTTCGGCGTCATAAATACACAAAACCAAAATAAAGACGAAATATTACAATACCATCCATCAATAAAAATAAAGTAACTCATAAAGCAACGTTAATAACACTAAAAGGATTCATATAACATACAATATAGCCGTGACGTCACAGAGAGCTAATAACGGATTTCATTATCTTTTATGAGAATACGTGGCTTGTAACGAAATGGAGGACTTACTTATATCCTCATTAACACTTTTATTACCCTGACAGTTTGTCATGAAACTGTTATTGGCTATTAACGAGTTGCTATAAAGTTGTAACGTTATTTATAGCAGGTATAGTAGCACCTTTGAGGAGTTTAAATTAATTTTTCGATTTGTGCTGATGTTGTTTGAGAACTTGTTTCTTTTTTTGTTTGAGTTGTTTAAAGATCTTGTAAAGTAATACAAAAGACTTCCAATAAATAACTATGGAATTTTGAAGGAGGTCTTTGTGTATTAGTAATGATTTTTGTAATAAACCCACGTTAACGTTGCATTAATACTTTAGTTCTGAACGTTCAAATTTAAATAATTTTATTAGACACTTATCTTTGATGTTCAAACATTATTCCAATAAGTTATCCTAACTTTTTGCTAGACTTCAAACGTTGTTAACGAAGTCTAGGTGACCTTACTAATCTCCCGTCTATGCAATATAACTCAACTTTGATGTTAGTGTTACAGGTTCGGACTTGGAGGAATTAAGACGTTGAAATAGCAAGTTGCCTTTTAATAGGTAATAAAGCTCATGCCTGTTTCCCATAAAGGCAGGCAGACACTATGGATACCCACTTTGCTTGATCCTGACATACTACTTTCGCTTCGTCCACTTTCATTATGCTCTTCATGCATTCACGTCAGTTCAGCGTACTTTTAATATCATGTTGTACTTTATCAAAAAATATATCGTGGTCTTACTACTTTCATATACTTTCATACACAGACGCGCTTTCTATACCGTATTTACGCTTTTGAATCCACATATACAAAATGCTACTATAAAGGGCGCTGTACACAAATATTATCCTTACTAATATTATAAAGGTGAAAGTTTGTATGTATGTATGGATGTTTGTTACTCTTTCATGAAAAAACGGCTCAACAGATTTTGATGAAATTTGGTATAGTGATAGCTGACACCCTGGATTAACACATAGGCTATTTTTTATCCCGAAAAATGTAGTGTTCCCGTGGGATGAGTCAGGAAACCAAATATATATATTTTCTACTCTTTCAAATTCAAATTGTTGGCACGGGATGTCCTCTCCTACGGAAGGGAAATATAGTCGACGGCACGCGGGAAATATAGTTAGTAGACACGCGAAATAATATGTTCTTGATGTGGATTGGACTCAAAAACTATCTGCACCCGGGCGAAGCCGGGCCCGACAGCTAGTCATAATATATACGTAAACGAAGTCGCGGACAAACTCCTGTACCACATAAAAGATATTCGTTCTTCTTCGTTCGGTTAATCAACTAAAACTAACTATTTAACACAAATTGAATATCGCATTATATTCATTAATATTCGCGCCCCGTGAAAGAAATATTTAGTCCTGCAGTGTCCGTGTAAGTGGTGTTAGGTTGTTGATGAGTTGTGTAATTGTCTTCCAAGATTCAATATGCCGCCCTCTGAACGTGCCGCCCGGGTTACAGACCCCGTCTTGCCCCCCCCCCCCTCCCTAGATCCGAGCCTGCTTTTGAAAACCATCAAGCAAAGAAATGTTTCATATTTACGACACGTGCTTAGACATGATAAGTACGAGCTTCTTCAACTTATAATGATGGGAAAAGTAGCTGGTAAAAGGAAAGTCGATCGGAGGAAAAAGTCATGGCTACGAAATATCCGAGAGTGGACAGGGATTGCGAAGCGCCGCAGAACTATTCCGCCTCGCACGAGACAAGGGACAGTATGCTGAGCTGAAAAAAAGGAAAAACTGCCAACCTTCACTAGTTGGAGAGGCACTACAAGAAGAAGAGAATCATTGAGGTATTATACCTATACTAGAGCGGACATCGGGAATAAAATGTCTTCGTATAGTGCGTGCACACGGGTACACAGTGAACCGAGAGCGAAGATAATTGTTATCTACGTTTTTGAAGTACCAGCGATCCCTCTATATTATAGATACTCCAAGTAGTCATCCAAATATACTCAAAAAAAATCAATGCGTTTAAAACAAGTATATATTTCTTAATTTGATTTCATGGCACGACACAAGACTCGATTTTAGTGTGGGGTCATACCTATGTATGTGACTGTTAGGTGTATTTATCTATACTATCTATACTAATACAGTCGACTCTCGTTATTTCGAAACTCGAGGGACTCTTAAAATACTACGAATTATCGAGTGTTCGAAATATCAAAAGGTTCAAAATTTGTGAGAGAAAGTAAATACAACTGAATTATTAAGTGTTGATCAATTATTATTTATTAACTGCTATTCAATAACAATGACAAAACTTTAGAGGTACATTCGTGTACATACAGGTATTCATAATTTGAATTAATTAATATTTCTAAAGAACTATGTTATACTGGTTTTCCTCTTTCTCTCTAAAACTTTGAATTGCCGAGTGTTGGAAGCCGTTGAGTTCGAATTAACGCGTCGTTTTGTTATATAGCAAAGGTTTTTTTTCATTCGAATTACCAAGTGCATAAAAATGTATTGATTTAGTTCGAAATATAAAGAGATTTTGTAGGGAACTTGTGATAACTTTGAATTATAGAGAGGTTCGAATTATCGCAGGTTTGAATTAACGAGAGTCGACTGTATTATAAAGCTGCAGAGTTTGTTTGTTTGTTTGTTTGTTTGAACTCGTTAATGTCTGGAACTACTGGTCCGATTTTAATGATTCTTTCAGTCTTTCAGTGTCAGGTAGTCCATTTATCGAGGAAGGCTATAGGCTATATATCATCACGCTACGACTTATAGGAGGAAAGCAGTAGTGATATTTCTAGCAAATACGAGGAAATTTTGTTCGTTTTTCGTGGTCCGATTGGTCGATATTCTAAACTAATAGTCAGAATTATACATTTTGACCGCCATTTTAAAACGTGTATGCACCCGGGCGGAGCCGGGCCCGACCGCTAGTGAGAAATAAATATATATTATGTGTCGCCTACATTTATAGTGTACATATGTATATGAACATTAAGCAACATTCGCATCTCTAGCGGGAGATAATTAAAATATTTAACAGTATGACCACTAACTCTTGAAATTAGTAGCATATTCATAGGTAAATATCGTTAAATGCTAAATATGTTTCAATCCAATTCCAATAAACTCTCCAATACAATGACCCCCATCAATAAGTAATAGAAGCCCTCTCTGCAGTGTAACGATGCGTAGAGGACGCGGAGATGCGGTCACTCAGGACTCGTAGAGAAATATTGAAGCAAAATAAATTTTCGTATTAGAAGGAAAGGGATTAATCCAATCTATATATAAAATAATTACTATGGTAGTATAGTATCTTTTTAGTGTATTGTGATAACAGAAAAGTATGACTCTGCTTTACTATGGCTTTCAAGTTAATTTTTTTCTACATACTCTTACCCAATGTCCAAATTAAGTCAACATACAATGATTTTTTTTAATGTTAAAGAACGAATCTTAAATCCTTTTGTGAAGTATTTAGGCTGCACTATCTTTGAACAGTAGTTAATCCATCTAGCTGTCATTGGCATCTCTAGTAACTATTTTTAAGCCTGACGAGCTGCCATTAGCAATATTGCCATCTCGACTTATTGCTTTGTATATACAGATTCTATCGTGTGTTTTTATCATCATCATCATCATCATATCAGCCACAGGAAGTCCACTGCTGAATATAGGCCTCCCCCAAGGATCTCCACAATGACCTGTTGGAAGCGGCCTGCATCCAGCGACTTCCTGCAACCTTAGCCAGGTCGTCCGTCCACCTTGTAGGCGGGCGTCCGACATTTCGCTTGCCTGTACGTGGCCTCCACTCAAGAACCTTTCGGCCCCAACGGCCATCGGTTCTACGAGCTACGTGCCCGGCCCACTGCCACTTCAGCTTGCCAATCCTATGGGCTATGTCGGTAACCTTGGTTCTCCTACGGATCTCCTCATTTCTGATTCGATCTCGTAGGGAATTTCTATATAGGGAATCTTGTGTGTTTTAATAACAACAAATTCCAGTCATCATTATTGGTAGAAATCAAGACAAAAGTTATAAATTAATTGTCAACATATTACCCAGAATAGTCTAACTGAATGGATTTACCTGTTCCTTTATTATCCTTACATACATGTCGCAGTCTAGCTCCGGCCTAGGCACTTGACAGCTTATCTATTTTAATTTCTTGTGGTATGAAGTACAGGCGGTAGCGATTAATTCAATATTTTCGTACTGACGCGAAGAACAATAGACTACAATGCAAGTGAGTTTCTCCAAAGTGCAGATTGAGTGACGTGGGTTTTCTAGCGGTAAAAATACCAACATACCTTGCTTAAGGTATCCAAGAAGATTTTCCCTATGGAAATGTTCGAACACAATCAGGGTGAAACACTTGTGTCAAGCACTATTAGTCAAAAATAGACATCTCGCGTCGGTGGACACTATCCAACACTATCTGAACTGTCGTTACCAACAAGTGCAGAATAGTTTCTTGCTCGTGACAATCTGATTGTAGTGCAAGTGTGAGGGCCAAGTGATGACATGGTATGGTATTTCCTTTCATATATTGCTACAAATAGTATATTTAGTAGCATTTAGATGTATTTAATAACATACTATTTCTGTGACACCATTCTATAAACAGATTTAGATCAGATTGTAATGAATTACAGTCACTGATTTGAATATACCGGGTATCTCAAGATTGCTTCCGAAAACGAAGCCGGGTAGTGGTTTTAGTGACTACAAACACAATGCAACTAAAAACTTTGCTAAGAAACGAGACAATTTTTTTTATCATTTTTTAAATATCGTCATTTTTGGGTGGTAAATCCATAGTTTTTGCTAAAATAATAATTTAAACTCTTTTATACCATAGAGTCTTTATAAATAAAAGGGTATACACTATTACTTTACGAAAAAATGTGTTTACCACCCAAATACGACCATATAAAAAAATAACAAAAAAAAAATTTCGCTTTTTTTTTTTCAACATTTTCTGTTGCATTGTGTCTGAAGTCGCTTAAACTACCACCCGACTTCGTTTTCGGTAGCAGTCTTGATATACCCTGTATTACAAGAAAACCTGTAATTTATAATAGCGCCTATTATTTTCTTTATTCATAAATTGCTGTTGTAAAATGTAAAAACAAAACAACCGATTGAAAACCTTCTTTAATATTTTAAATTTTTAACTCGAGTAAACAAAATTTAAAAGTAATAAACACATGTAAGCATTCAAATTTCAATTCCACGTCTTCGAAATTCAAAACAAATCGAATTTCGAATTCTAAAATCAATTTTCTATCACGCTAGTTCCCGCCACGCGCGCCTAAACCGCAAAGCCAGCATCTCCAGGTGTGGAATTGAGACAGTATAAACTGACCGAGATTGGATTCGGCCAATCCCACTGTATCTAATACAAAGTCCAAATTAGCCGGTGCGGTTGGCGCGATCGCATGGCACTTCACGAGCATTTTCCGCTTATTGGACTGGGTGCGATTGAGCGTGTCCCCAATAAGTGACTTGTTAATAGTTTCTCAAAGCGCGAATTTAGAAAAATGATTTTTGTATGATAAACAATTTATACTGTCTCTAAACTGTTATTTCTTTTTACTGTGTACAATAAAGAATTAAATAAATAAATAAATAACTACAATAGAAATCATATTTCCTACTCAAATAACAGAAACACCTTAATTCCTGCGTTAATACAATTCTCTTCCATTTGCAACAAAAACTAAAGCCGAATGTTAATTTAATACGTCCATGTGACGGCGAACTCTCCAACTTGACTAAGTTTATTCCAGCCGCAGTACTGTTGCCGTCAACAATTATTTATTTATGTTGAGGCAAAGAGAAAAACCGATTATAATACGGTCGCTAAGAATCTGAGGGTCTCTTTATATAAACAATGTATTTAATTATTGAAAACAACAAAAATTAAGGCCGTCTGTCGCCAAAAGAGTTGTTATGTAAAGTAAAAATAAATTTATAGTTCTTCTTTTATCACATTTATATATATTGGAAATATGTTACGAGTGTCAACTGCCAATGCAAGTCATTGTTTATAATAGATATTATTATAAAAACATACGATGAACAATTCGTTAGAAATATAATTTTACTTATATTTCTAATTTCTACTTTCACCACATGAAAAATTATAAGTTGGACACGCTGTAAATATATTTTCTTATGGTAGAAATTCATATCTACCCAGAGATAATGACTGTAGTATACGACGATGAAAAACTTATAATAGCCACCATCAAGTTATTCAAAATTGTCGCGTTTTGGGCTCATTATATGGTTATTATTATTACTATGGTTATTAGATTTAGACTAATCAAGCATAATGGTATCGATTCATGAATGACAACCATCGCTGTGTTTTTTGCATGTGATGGACAAACGAGCAAACAGGTCACCTGCTAAGTGATTTCTATCCCAATTGTTCATTGCATAACGCTTGGATCGTGGATAGGTTGTCAGCTCATAAAATTCAGAGGGGAAGGATGGAGAAACAATGGGTAAAGGGAAAGGATTTTGGGCGTCCGGCAACTGAACGGCACTCACCGAACTAAACGCAACAATGCTATTGCTTGACGTCCATGTCCTGTGAGAAAGTGGTACTGCCCCGAACGAACTTGCATATTCATGCTGAACCCTGGCTGACGACAGCGTGCCTCTACTACTTCAAATACTTCAATAGAAACTCCACTCTATGGAGACTGCACTGCCATGACTATCAGGTGTTATTTTTATACTTACACGTGCCTTTATACAGGGTGTATCGAGACTGCTACCGAAAACGAAGCCGGGTGGTAGTTTAAGTGACTTCAGACACAACGCAGCAAAAAAAAGCGTCAATTTTTTTTTTGGTATTTTTTTTCCTAAAATAATAGTGTATATCCTTTTTTTTATTAATACTCTAAGGTATAAAAGAGTTTAAATTATTATTTTAGCAAAAACTATGGATTTACCACCCAAAACTGACGATATTTAAAAAAAAAATAAAAAATTATTGTCGCGTTTCTTTGCGAAATTTTTAGTTGCATTGTGTTTGTAATCACTAAAACTACCACCCGGCTTAATTTTCGGTAGCAGTCTTGATATACCCTGTATAGTTATAGAAACATTTTAATGAATAAGAAAACAAAATCTTAATCTATTTGTTTTGTGACGCGTAAATTTTGTCCAGTGAAATATTATGGAACGAAAATAACACCGAGCACAATACCGCATTTAATTTTAAACCTTATGTCAATAGTATTGTGCTTTAAATTTGCGTGGAGCTGACTAAGTCAATAAATAGCTTAACATTCGCAACAGTTCACAAAAGATCTCTCGAATACAAGAAAAATGACAAATTCGCGTTTTGTTTTCTGCTCTTTGAAGTGTGAAATCAGTAAATCGAAAATGCTTTTATGTTGGGTCGATTAAATGAGGGATAAATATAAAAGGATATATGAAGAAAAGGGTTTTACGCTGTATTTGTACTGTATCGGGCCAAAATAGCCTACTGAACGATGTAGAGGACTTAGACCATAGTCCTAGTGCGAGCTGACATACTTATCTTAGAACTTCTTGGGAGTAATTCCAGCTATGCAACTGTCCTCACCATGTTCTTATTTTCAATTTAAGCGAATAATAAACTACAAATAGATTGTTGATCGATTATCACGCCCTATAACGATGATGGAAAATAGCGGTTTATAAGAATTTATATCGTATGTAAAGTCTGCAACCTCGTATTAGGCCAGTGTGGTGGACTGTATGGCCTTACCACTCTCAATCATACTCTCGATTATAAAGACGACCCGTGCCCTGCAGTGGGATGTATACAGGGTATATCAAGACTTCTACCGAAAACAAACCTGGGTGGTAGTTTTAGTGACTTCAGACACAATGCAACTAAATATTGTGCAAATACGGCGACGATTTTTTTAATGTATTTTTTCTATCGTCGTATTCGGATGGTAAATGCATATTTTTTCCTTAAATAAAGTGTACACCCTTTCATTTTTAAACACGCTGTGGTACGCAAGGTTTAAAATTATTATTCTAGCAAAAACTATGGATTTACCACCCAAACTCGACGATATTTAAAATTTTATAAAAAAAAATCTCGTTTCGCTTTGCGAAATTTTTAATTATTGTACATTGTGTTTGTATTCACTTATACTACCACCCGGCTTCGTTTTCGGTAGCACTCTTGACATACCCGGTATATGGGCTTATACAGAAACTACAAATGCATTGGAAACTTGCAAATCAAAGGTTTGCCGATAGATTTATTGTTTGTTTAAATTCAAAATGTAATAAGGAAGTCTTAAAAGACTTACATCCACGGAATTCGCTTAATTAGAAACATTATCCGCAGAAAAATTAATTAATCCGACAGACTTGAATTACGTTTTCCTTCCTTCTTTTTTCAAGTTCCGGTTAAAAACGAGGTTTTTTGTTTATTTCAAATATTTATGGTGAAAGTGATGCCTCAAAGTATTTTGTTTTCATTTAAAAAAATCGTGAATCCATTTACTGTAAAAAGAAGATTGACCCATTTTCTGTGTTCTTTTATTCATAAATGTACTTAGCAATAATACATAATAGATAGTATTTTATATAATACATCGTATTTTACGATTATTTCTCAATTTTTAATCTTTTATGTCTTGAAAATACAAATCGGCGCATGAAAATCATTCAGCAACAACGATCGAGTCCTATTTCGTTGGTAACAGAAACTACAAGGGATTTTTCGGTATTTCAACACCCAGACCCGAAACAAATTCCTGTACTTCGCACAAATATTTGTATTGGTATGGGAATCAAACACGCGGCATGTCGTTTCACAATTGGCGTTAAACCAACTATACCACGAAATCTCCCACGTCAAATAAATTAATTATACTCATAATTAGCCACACGAATCTAGTGTTTTGTATCTATCTCTATCCTTAATTAACACCAACAACTATACTCCAATCAAACAAAAACCTATATTACACACACATTATATTTCAAAAACTAAGCTTGCAAAATCCAAACTACGTTCCAGCCCACTAAGAAACCGCGAACAATTCCCCAATAAATAAAAAAAACAATACCCAACACGGCATAAGAAAGTCATGATTAAAATCATAGATTTCTGTTTGCACGAGTTTAGTATTGTATCCTAACTTACGAGTTTTAGTTTGAACAACTTTTCTTATTATAACTTTCCTTCATTTTCTAAGTTTGCACCTATAATTCTTGTAACAATACATTTACGTGGGTAAAGTGGTAATATGGGTATTCCTTTGTGCGTTCATAAACTTGTAATTTCAATCAAGTACTGATATATGAAGTGCGTGGTGGCCTATTGGTAAACGGACGGACGCGGCTGCCAACATGTTCACGGTGGTCGCGGGCATAGATTAGAATTACATACAGAGATTTAATAGAATTACATACAGAGCATAATTGTTTCCATTGGCATGGGACTGCCGTCCGATGCCAATGGATACTCTGTCTGGGCGGCATTGGCACTTACCATCAGGTGCAATGCCGCCGCTATGCCAGGCCATTATAAAAAAAAAGATGTATAGGGTTCGAATTCCAGGGCACACCTCTGACATTTCAGATTCATGTGTGTATTAATACTCATAGTTAATCACTACGCACTATAACAGTTAAAGAAAACATCCTGAGGAAACATACATATCATAGAGATTTGTAAGAATTTCTCCGGTTGATAGGTATGTAACGTTGCTACTGTCCATGAGCGATCGTATCGTTTACCATAAGGCGAATTGCATACTCGTCTAGTCACTTTTTGCAATAAAACAAAAAATAATTCACCACACGGTAAACAGCGATTTCAGTATTTTCAAGACTTGCACAACTCTTAAGAGACAGACAACCGACCGACGAAGCACAGCTATTCAACACAGATGACAAAAATGGTATTAACGGAACATAATATCTAACCCATTGTGACGTTGTGGGAATGTCACCTTTTATATTTGCGATCTATAGTTCAATAGTCGACATAAATCCTATTGTCTATGCCAATCAACGCCTCCGTTGCGCTGATTGGTTGATTCCATCTGACATCTGTCAGATGTGACGTACGAACTGTCATCGGTGCTCGCTTAAATACGCGTGTAACGGCGCTCGCGTCCTTTTCCCTAACCTGAAAGCCGCGTGCTACCACGCGTCTTTCCGAACCCGCTGGGGTGAGTGTTCAGTGTTCTATTTGCTAATCGCTTTTAACTGCTTGTTTGTCAGTGTATTCTGTCTGCCGGGCTTGTGAGCTACCACGAGTCGCTGGCACGGAATGCAAACCTAGTTTGCATTCCGATTTCTTGGACGCTGATTTCAGGTTCTTCGTACTTGGCGTTTTTGGCGTTCTTCTTCTTCGTTCTTCTTCTTCTTCTTCTTGGCGTACTTGGCGTTTTTTCGCTAACTCCGTGCCTACTGCCCGCTTTGCTCCGCACCGCTTCCTGCCGGACTGCATCCGAGCCTGCGCCTGCCGCTGACCTGCGCACCGTGCCCGGCCACGTGGCAGCTGACTTCGCCGGCGAGCTGTCGCCGAGTTCCGCCACGTGCCGAAGACCCGGATCAGTGTCCAGTGAAGGCCAGTGACTCCTGTTGCATACCACCAGCAACAGTGCCGGGTGTAAATAGTGATGCGAAATTATTAAAGCCCGAACCACGTAACTACCCTGAGTTCTCATTTAACTACCTACCCCTACCTGCGGGCGGCCTAACCCGCCGCAGTGGCGCCCAATACATTCTAATACGTGGTTTTTCGCATCACCGTTATACCCGGTACTCCACACACAGTCCGGTTGCGCAGTCTGCAACTGGGCAAGCGAGCGGTCTAAAAGTGCAAACAGGTTTGTCATTTTTTCTAACTAAGTGAAGTGTAAAGTCTAATCTTATAACTAATTTCCAATTACATTGTTTGCATTTTTTTTCTGCCTTATCTTCTTCTTTATCTTTTAAATTCACTAATTTTACTTATAATGGATGTAGGCAACATTTATTTTAGTTTAAAAACCTATGTAAACATACACATAAATATATACAAATAAATAAATAACCAATAAACAGACAAACCAAAATTAATATTACTATAAAATTTTATATAGATAAAGCCGTGCCATTTTTTATAACGCTAGCGGCCGGCGCTCTTTTGTTTAGGCCGGTACCTGCTGCGTGACGTCATTTTGGGTTCGTTTTTTTTATGTATTGGGCCGTATGCGGTCGTCCGGCCAGCTGATCTACAGCTGACCGCCAGTCGCATTTTATTCGCTGGACGACGAACTACTCATTACTAAATTGTTTTTTGCGATAGTGATTAAGTGTTGCCTTTTTTGTATTTAATTCTCTTTGTGAACTGGACTATTAAAAATAGTTACTGCTAGTAGCGTGTCTAATTTGTGCATCCGACGTACCTAAACTGGTGACCCCGACGTGATCACATTGGAAGATGGAGCGCAATTCCACCGAGTCAAGCGGATCGGATTTGGAAACCACAGTGGAAGCCCAAGCCCGTGTTGACTCGCGTCCACGTCGTCGACACGCCAAGATGGCAACACCCACGCTTCCTGCCAAAAGTTCATCCCCATCGTCTCCACCGCCACCGCCCTCACACCTCAGAATACCACCATTCTGGCCAGAAAAACCGGCAATATGGTTTGCTCAAGTCGAAGGGCAATTTTCTTTGATGCGTGTAACGGATGACGCGGCAAAATTTTACCACATACTGGCTACCCTCGACCGCCAATATGCAGCTGAGATTGAGGACATCCTTATTGGCCCTCCCGATTACCAGCGATTGAAGGACGAACTGATCAAACGTTTATCGGCATCCAGGGAGAACAAGGTGAAGCAACTTTTAACGCACGAGCAGTTGGGTACCCGTAAGCCGTCGCAGTTCCTGCGACACCTGCAGCATCTGGCGGGACCCGATATTCCGGCGGACTTCGTACGAGCGATCTGGATAAGCAGGCTACCAGCCTCGCTGCAGCCAATCGTCGCGTCGCAGCCAACGCTACCCCTGGACGCACTGGCGGAGCTCGCCGACCGTGTCCACGACATCGCAGCACCAGCGCACCAGATCGCGGCAACTACGACATCGATGTCACCGAGACCTCTGGAATCGACCATCACGGATTTAGTGACTCAAGTTGCTGAGCTGACGAGACAAGTAAGTGCCCTGACCGCGTGGTCACGACATCGCCCACGGACCCCCGAGCGAAGAGGACGAGAGCAACGCAGCCGTTCCGTGTCACGTCGTTCTACATCCAACCACCGCAGGTACCCCATCTGTTGGTATCATTCAAAGCATGGAGCCAAGGCCCGCCGATGTGTAAAACCCTGCGACTTCAGGCAGGGAAACGCATCGGGCAGTCAGTGATGGCGACGAGCGACTGCCAGAACTCCAGCACAGGTCGCCTCTTTATCACGGACCGAAGTACACGGACACAGTTTTTAATCGACACTGGAAGTGACATATGTGTGTATCCCGTTACCGCGCTTCGTGAGCGTCGCGCTAAAACTAGTTACCAACTCTGTGCTGCCAATGGTTCGACTATCGACACTTACGGGTACGTTCATCTTAACTTGAACCTAGGTCTCCGTCGCAATTTTCCGTGGCGCTTCATAGTCGCCGATGTAACGAAAGCGATCATAGGCGTAGATTTTTTATCCCACTACCGCCTCATCGTCGACGTCAGCGAACGCAAGTTGGTCGATAGTTTAACCAATGTCAGCACTGTAGCATGCTTAGATGTAAGTACTTCACATGTGCTAAGTGTTAAAATTGCGACTGGTGGTGATAGTAAATATCATAAAATTTTGTCGAGTTATCCGGAAATAACACGCCCAGCAGGTATTCCGACTACTCCGAAACATAACACTACTCACCACATACGTACTACCCCGGGTCCGCCTGTCTCATGTACTCCTCGACGTCTTGCTCCCGACAAATTGAAGATAGCGAAGCAAGAATTCGACAACATGCTTCTTAACGGCACTGCACGGCCTTCAGACAGCCCTTGGTCATCGCCCCTCCACTTAGTATCTAAAAAAGACAATGGGTGGCGTCCTTGTGGCGATTATAGGCAACTCAACGCGCGAACGATACCTGATCAATACCCTATCCGACATATACAAGATTTTTCACATTGTCTGTCCGGATGCTCTGTATTTTCAGTAATCGACCTAGTTAAGGCCTATAACCAGATTCCTGTTGCAGAAGAGGACATTCCTAAGACTGCCATCACCACACCTTTCGGCTTATTCGAATTTCCATACATGACCTTTGGACTTAGGAATGCCGGCCAAACCTTTCAGAGATTTGCAGACGAATTAACGCGAGGTTTTGACTTTTGTTACCCATATCTCGATGATTTCTTGATTTTCAGCAAGACGCATCGTGAACACGAGGACCACTTGCACCAGCTGTTTCAACGTATGCGCAGTTACGGCGTTCTCGTCAACACGGCTAAATGTGTCTTTGGGATGTCGGAAGTCACTTTTCTCGGCTACCGAATCTCTGAAAAAGGCACTAAACCACTGGAGAGCAAGGTACAGGCGATCGCCCAGTTTCCACCACCTAAAACCGTCCGAGAGCTCCGACGATTTTTGGGAATGGTAAACTTTTACCGACGATTTTTGCCCAACGCCGCGCAAATCCAAGCACCGCTCAATGCCTTACTTAGTGGATCCGTCAAAGCTTCTCAACCTGTCGTCATAGAGGGAGATTCACTTAGAGCATTCGAATCCTGCAAAAAGAGTCTTTGTGACGCAGCTCTACTCGCTCATCCAGACCCGACAGCCAAGCTAGGTTTAGTCACCGACGCGTCTGATACAGCGATAGGTGGTGTCTTGCAACAACTGAAGGACGGAGACTGGCAACCACTCGCATACTTCTCTCGTAAATTGAGCCCCTCACAGACGAAGTACTCCCCGTACGACCGTGAGCTCCTCGCAATTTACGAGAGTATAAAGTTCTTTCGCCATATGTTGGAAGCTAATCACTTCACAGTCTATACTGACCATAAACCGCTTTGTTACGCTTTCCACGAGCGGAAACGTAACTGCTCCCCGCGTCAGTATAGACACCTCGACTTCATCTCCCAATTCACCACCGACATCGTGTATATTGCCGGCAAGGACAACTTGGTTGCTGATACGCTGTCGCGTGTGGATGAGCTGCAGATGCCTGTCGATTTCGAGTTAATGGCCAGGTTTCAAACCGCAGACCCAGAACTCGACGAATATCTTAAAGGCGACACGTCACTTCGACTCACAAAAACATCTGTGCCCGGAAGTCGTGCTTTATTGTATTGTGACGTCAGTACACCGACGCCCAGGCCTTTCGTCCCCAAGCAACTTCGTCAGCAGGTTTTTGACTGTCTCCACTCACTCAGCCACCCAGGCCCCAACGCCACCGCCAAACTCGTTGCTCAACGATTCGTTTGGCCACTAATGCGCAAAAACTGCCGTGATTGGGCTAAGGCGTGTTTGACTTGCCAGCGCTCGAAGGTAACTCGCCACGTCGTTTCACCTTTAGGACAGCACGACATACCTTCAGCGCGTTTCAAACACGTCCACATAGACCTGATCGGCCCACTACCGCCCGCTGGTGATTATCGGTATTGCCTCACAGCCGTTGACCGTTTTACGCGATGGCCGGAAGCTGTGCCAATTACCGATATCACAGCCGAAACAGTGGCCAAAGCATTTGTGTCCTGTTGGGTTTCCCGATACGGTTGTCCGACCGAGATCGTTACCGATCGAGGCAGACAATTCCAGTCGGCACTTTTTGAACAGTTGTCCAAATCTATCGGTTTCGATCACCGTAGGACAACGGCTTACCACCCACAGTGCAACGGTTTGGTGGAGCGCTTTCACCGGCAACTAAAGGCAGCAATTACTTGCCATGCTGACCCTAACTGGACTGAGTCGTTACCATTAGTACTTCTCGGAATTAGGAGTGCTTTCAAAGAGGACCTCCACACTTCGTCGGCTGAGCTCGTGTACGGTGAGCCACTTCGTCTTCCCGGAGATTTCTTCGGCCATGACGCTGCTCATTACACCACCGATATTACGGAATTTTCAGCCCGTATGAAGTCGTTCGCTGAACGCATACGTCCGGTCCCACCTCAGCATCACTCTAACTCTCGCCGAACCTTCATATTTAAGGATTTAGCCAGCTGTAGCCACGTATTCCTTAGGGAAGAAGTGCTACGCGGTTCACTTCAGCCCGCTTACACTGGGCCCTACGAAGTTCTTAAGAGAGGTGCTAAAACTTTTATAATACGTGTTGGAAATAAAGATGCCACAGTTAGTATAGACCGTTTAAAACCAGCCTATATACTGGACCCCAATACACTGTCACCACAACACGACACCTTGGTACCAGACACAGATGTCTCACCTCCACTCCCACAGGACGCTCAATGTAGGACTACCCGATCAGGTCGGAGAATCCAGTTCCCTGATTATTATCGCCCTTAGTCGGTCTCTGGAGGGGGGTGATGTAGGCAACATTTATTTTAGTTTAAAAACCTATGTAAACATACACATAAATATATACAAATAAATAAATAACCAATAAACAGACAAACCAAAATTAATATTACTATAAAATTTTATATAGATAAAGCCGTGCCATTTTTTATAACGCTAGCGGCCGGCGCTCTTTTGTTTAGGCCGGTACCTGCTGCGTGACGTCATTTTGGGTTCGTTTTTTTTATGTATTGGGCCGTATGCGGTCGTCCGGCCAGCTGATCTACAGCTGACCGCCAGTCGCATTTTATTCGCTGGACGACGAACTACTCATTACTAAATTGTTTTTTGCGATAGTGATTAAGTGTTGCCTTTTTTGTATTTAATTCTCTTTGTGAACTGGACTATTAAAAATAGTTACTGCTAGTAGCGTGTCTAATTTGTGCATCCGACGTACCTAAAATGGACACTCACCCTATTAAGTATTTTTTGTTAAATAAAAATGAACTGTGTTACGAGGTATTAATTCGCGGCGAAGATCCAGCCGACACAGTGCTACAACTTCGTAAACAGATTCATAAACTGTCATTGTTATACCCATCTGAGGACATTGATGAGTCGGGATTAGCATTTGATATAGATCTAAATTCCTTAAATGTTTCTTTTAATGACTTAAAATCAAAAATTTCAAACCTAGAATGTTCATTTGATATAAACATGTTCAAACGTACATCCACTTTGGCAAATCATATTTATCACAGAGCACGTAGATTGAAACCGATAACATCTGCCGATAAAAAACTATTGCATACATTTAACACTGATTATGATTCATTTATCAATAGGCTTAAAAAACTTAACTCCAGTGAACCGACTACTTTTAATTTACCCACATCAGTTGATAAAACAGATGTTACAACGTATCTATGCGAGCGTCCTCGTTTGTCCGATTTCAAACTAATAAAATACGACGGTTCTACTTGTGTTCGTATATTTTTACAAAAGCTCGATGATTTTAAAGCCGCTAGGAGTATTTCATCTTCAGATTTATTAAATTTCGCTACAGAAATATTTTGTGGCAATGCACTACATTGGTTCCGTAGCATTAAAAGTAAAGTCAAGGATTGGGATCAATTGTCTAAATTTTTGATAGAGGATTTTGGCGAATTCGATCATGACTATCGTTTGGTTTCAGAAATTCGTTACCGTACTCAGCATGAAACTGAAAACATCACTATATATTTTTCTATAATGTCTGAATTTTTTTCTCGTCTTTCTAAAGAATTGCCTGAGTCGGAAAAATTGGAAATTTTGTTACACAACATCCGTCCGTGCTACTCTAACGTTATAGCATGCTCACCAAAAATTTCTAGTATCGAGGAACTCCGTTTGATATGTAAAAATTTCGAAAATATCCAATGTAGGACAGCTCAATATCGTGAACCGCCTCCCATAACTAATAATACGCTAGCTCCAGATTTAGCCTACTCTAATAACACTACTAACCCTAATATTCAATTTAATAAAAAATTTACACATTCCTACAATTTCAATAAACTAACAAATACACAAACTAACACTTTAAATACATCTATTGGTACAAGTAAACCGGTTTCTCGCTTATCGCTCGAGAACAAAAGACGCTCAGGTAGTCATTCACATTGTCCCCGCTGCCGCACTAATGACCACACGCTCGCTGAGTGTAAACAAAATAGGTTTCCAATTTGTTTTAAATGTGGTACCAAAGGTGTTATTTATACTAATTGTACGAATTGTCATTCTAAATCGAAACCAAAAAACTTCTAGGGCCAGATTGTTGTGATATTACTACTAAAAGTGTTAATTTTGATAAGGAAGATTGGGAACAATGGCTTTCCACTATTAATTTTTTTTTTCTACTTATAACATCACATCAATCTGGGAACGTAAACCGGATAATGATTCTCGCCCGTATCTTAATGTAAAAATTGGTGAAATTTCTTTTTGTGCTTTGTTGGATTCTGGATCTTCAGTGACTATACTGGGGAACGATTCACATAAACTATTATTATCAGCTGGTTTTAAGTTGTGTACAGACCTTAACGACATATATTTTGTTGCCGCTGGCGGCCAACGGTTAAACCCTATATGTTATATAAATATTCCTATAAGTTTTGAGAATAATTTTCATATTCTTAAAGCCTACGTGATACCTACAGTATCATCGTATTTAATTTTAGGTATTGATTTCTGGTCTAGGTTTGAGATTTGCCCCAAGTATTTAAAATCAATAACTTTAGGTGATTCTAATACCGGTAGTGTTTCTTATTTAAATAATAACAAAAGTAAATTATTTTCTTATGACGATTTAACCAAATCGCAGCGTCTAAACGCTGATAATACTATTGACCTATTTCGTTCTATTTCTACGGAAAAGCGAGGCCTAGGCAGAACACATCTCATCACTCATCGCATTGATACTGGCAACTCACAACCAATGCGACAACGATATTACAGACTTTCTCCCGAAAAACAACGCGTGTTATGTAACGAGCTGGATGAAATGTTAGCACTCGGTGTTGTCGAACCTTGTGAAAGTCCTTGGTGTTCACCTGTCTTATTAACTCCTAAAAAAGATGGAACATTGAGATTTTGTTTAGACAGTCGTAAACTTAACTCAGTTACTAAAAAAGATGCTTACAAATTACCGTACATGTCAGAAATTTTGGACAATTTAAGTAACGCTTGTTATTTAAGTTCTATCGATCTTTCGAAAGCCTTCTGGCAAATACCTATTGAGAAGTGTGATCGTGATAAAACAGCATTTTATATTCCATCACGTGGTTCGTTCAGGTTTGTCACTACTCCGTTTGGTCTTACCAACGCACCTGCAACGCAGCAAAGATTGGTTGATATTTTATTCTATGGTCCTGAATTTGAGAATTGCGTTTTCGTTTTCTTAGACGATATCATTGTTGTATCACCAAATTTTGATCATCATATGGCTATGCTTTTACGTGTCTATAATAAATTAAAATATGCAAATTTGACAATAAATTTTTCTAAATCACAATTTTTTCGTACTGAACTAAAATATTTAGGTTATGTTGTTAACTCGAATGGTCTGCAAGTCGATCCTGGAAAGGTCGATGCCATTCTTAATTTCCCTACACCGACCAACCCTAAGGAGGTCAAACGTTTTTTAGGCACTGCATCTTGGTATCGTAGATTTGTTCCTAACTTTAGTTCAATTGCTGGTCCCCTCAATAAACTTACTTCTACAAGTAAGAAAGCTAAACCCTTCATTTGGTCTCCAGAGGCGCAGGATTCTTTCAATAAGCTAAAAGATTGTCTAGTGCAAGCTCCCATATTGTCGTGTCCTAATTATGACATGCCCTTCGAAGTTCACACAGATGCTAGCGACTATGGTGTCGGTGCTTTACTGACTCAAACTATTGATGGCGTAGAACATCCCATTGCCTATATGAGTAAATCACTGTCTCCACAGGAGCGTAACTACAGCATCACTGAACGCGAAGCTTTAGCAGTCTTAGTTGCTTTAGAACATTGGAGATGTTATTTAGAGAATGGTAAAAAATTTACTGTCTATACAGATCACTCAGCTCTTAAATGGTTTCTTAACCTTAATAACCCTACAGGTCGGCTCGCTCGCTGGGGTGTCCGCCTCTCTGCATTTTCTTTCGATATTAAACATCGTAAGGGTGCAGATAATGTTATTCCTGATGCTTTGTCTCGTTCTTGTCCTAAGCATATTAGTACTATTGATACTTCCATGCACGTTAATAAAACAACTGATGAATGGTACCTAAATATCTTTCACGGTTGTCAAAATTCACCAACTTCATACCCTAACTATATAATTAAAAATAACCGTCTTTATCGGTTTATGAAATCTAAATGTGTGCTTAATACTGAATTTGAGTGGAAGGAAGTTGTACCTCAGGAACTTCGGTCTTCTATTATTTCTGAAAACCATAGTAACCCTTTAGCTGGTCATTTTGGTATCTTCAAAACTTACAGAAGGCTGGCACAAAAATACTACTGGCCAGGAATGCATGCTAGTGTAGTAGAATTTGTTTCTTCTTGTGATACCTGTATTTCTCATAAGCATCAAAACCACACCACTTTGGGTGAAATGGGCAGACCTAAGTCGTGTTCCCGACCATTTCAAATGTTAAGTATAGATATTGTTGGACCTCTCTCTTGTACTAGAAAGCAAAATTGTTACATTTTTGTAGTTACTTGTTGTTTTTCTAAATATTGCTTACTTTTTCCATTAAAACGCGCTACCGCGGAAATTATTACCAAAATTTTAGAAGAAAATGTTTTCCTTATTCATGGCATTCCATCAACCATTCTAATGGATAATGGACGTCAATTTATTAGCTCAACTTTAAAGAATATGTTAGAAAAGTATAAAATTCCAAATATTCATTTTACACCTAAATATACGCCTCATGTAAATACTGTCGAACGCTACAACAAGACTATCATGACAGCTATTTCTACATTCATTGAAAATGATCATCGAGTATGGGATCTCTTGATTCCCAAAATACAGTTTGCTATTAACAACTCTGTTAATGAGGTGACTGGCTACACTCCCTCATTTTTAGTATACGGTCGTGAATTAGTCACTTGTGGCTCACACTATGTGGACACTAATGCGGACCAGGATATTATTTTCATACCTCGAGATCATTATGCTGAAAACTTAGGCATACTATCTAATATTTTTAACAAAGTACAGTCGTTGCTCCTGCAGGCCCATAAGAGGAATAGTGCTAACTATAACCTAAGAAAGAAACCTGCTGAATTTAATGTTGGCGATGTAGTTTGGAGAAAAACTTTTTATCAAAGTGACAAAGATAAACGTTTTAATAGAAAACTTGCTCCCAAGTTTATAAAGTGTAAAATTATTTCTAAAAAATCACCTTTGGTATATGATTTAGAAGATATGAATGGTAATCCACTAGGTACCTGGCACATCAAAGATTTAAAACTTACTAACTACAAATATTAATGTATATTCACACATTTAACATTATGTTTATTTTTAAATACATGACATTAACTGCGACACTTAACAGATCCCGCAATTTACTAACATCGTCTATTTTACAAATTTTCTTCTTGTAGTTTTGGAGAGTCCTTTAGTATCGCAAAGTATTCTCTTGTCTATAGGGTCTTGGTCATAATATATTTTGATGCTAGACATTTTGTAAGGATGAAGTATGTAAGAGGATGGAATGAAAGTGTAATCTAACAAGAATGCTAAATAGGCAGACGGATTTTACTCATATTCAGTTATAAGTAAAATCCTGGTCTTTTCGGCGGGGTACTGTGACGTTGTGGGAATGTCACCTTTTATATTTGCGATCTATAGTTCAATAGTCGACATAAATCCTATTGTCTATGCCAATCAACGCCTCCGTTGCGCTGATTGGTTGATTCCATCTGACATCTGTCAGATGTGACGTACGAACTGTCATCGGTGCTCGCTTAAATACGCGTGTAACGGCGCTCGCGTCCTTTTCCCTAACCTGAAAGCCGCGTGCTACCACGCGTCTTTCCGAACCCGCTGGGGTGAGTGTTCAGTGTTCTATTTGCTAATCGCTTTTAACTGCTTGTTTGTCAGTGTATTCTGTCTGCCGGGCTTGTGAGCTACCACGAGTCGCTGGCACGGAATGCAAACCTAGTTTGCATTCCGATTTCTTGGACGCTGATTTCAGGTTCTTCGTACTTGGCGTTTTTGGCGTTCTTTTTCTTCGTTCTTCTTCTTCTTCTTCTTGGCGTACTTGGCGTTTTTTTCGCTAACTCCGTGCCTACTGCCCGCTTTGCTCCGCACCGCTTCCTGCCGGACTGCATCCGAGCCTGCGCCTGCCGCTGACCTGCGCACCGTGCCCGGCCACGTGGCAGCTGACTTCGCCGGCGAGCTGTCGCCGGGTTCCGCCACGTGCCGAAGACCCGGATCAGTGTCCAGTGAAGGCCAGTGACTCCTGTTGCATACCACCAGCAACAGTGCCGGGTGTAAATAGTGATGCGAAATTATTAAAGCCCGAACCACGTAACTACCCTGAGTTCTCATTTAACTACCTACCCCTACCTGCGGGCGGCCTAACCCGCCGCACCATATCTCTGTATATAATTCTAATCTATGATCTAACCATCTTACGTCGCGTATATCGTTGTATCGGTGTGTGCCAGCCATTTTTTGCTAGACACAATTCGGTCCTGACAAATAACCCTATTATTATATTTCACGGCCTGTATAATGCCATTAATACCAACAGGCCAGTTAAACAAATTAGGTAAATATTAAGAAAGAAAAAACTTAATATAATTTTATTAGGAACGTAAATAATTTGCCGAAGTTCAAACTGTATTCCTATAATATTCCAATAATGTACATTATTAGGTAAGGTAAAAAAACTTTGTAAGGCTATTAAAAGTTTGAACAAGATTTCGCGTTAAAGGTGGCCTTTAAGGGTTTCTTTGTTCGATTACAACTCTCACACTTAAGTACCCGAATGGGTAGGCAGAGCATAAAACCAAAAACATAGAATCAATTCAAAACATAATAGTAAACAAGCCGTTTAGAACAATACGCGTCTAATGGATATTCTTAGAGCAATTAAAACTACTGACCAACTCATCACTTACAGAATTTTACACAAAACTTGCAGGTGTAACTTGCTTGCTTCGATAGTGCAGCTAAATCATCTCATAGATTTACTCTCATGCATTAAAAATAAGCCCTTGTAAATACCAGTGTACAACACATGAAGAAAATAAAATCCATTAGCAATTAGAAAACAAAAGAATGCTTCCATTAGAGATAGTACAATCTGCGCGGTTCATCAAGTCGTTGAGTGTATGAGATATGCTGTGTAAAGGTGAAAGCACGGGCTTGTAAAAATAGGAGTGGCGAGGCTCGTTATCAGACTTCTAAACGGAATAGAGTTGCTACTAGTTATTCTCGAAGATGAAAATATTTTTAGGGGGTGAGTGACTTAATTTCCGCTAAATTTTATAACAAGCACTCATTTGACTAATTCCCCATCAACGTCCGGTAGACAAATCGACCAATGTCGCGCCGCCGTTCCCGATCACACCTTAAAAGGAGATATGCGAATGTCTTCCCAAAATGTTATGAAACGTCGCGCCAATGCGCGCCGGATCGTCATTCCGAGACGGTATCGACTATCGAGATTAATTGTAACGTATAATAAGAACTTTGTATAGTTCGTTAGCCGAAGAGTTTATAAGAAACATTTTAGCACATTACACTGGGGTTTGTTGTAAAAATTTATTTATTTATTTAAATCTTTATTGTACACAAAAAATCAATATGCAGAAATAAAAAGAAGAAATAAAAATTACAAATGGCGGCCTTATCGCTTAAAGCAATGTCTTACTAAGCAAAGGTATACTATCCAATTTTCCTATAATACACACGCCGGCAGAATTAGAGGAACACGCGTTAAATATTGAATTTCTTAGAAAATATTATAATAACTGAATGTTTTTATTTTTCAATATTCAAAATGAGGCAATACATGGGACTCTAAGATCTCTGCGACGTATCTTTGTGCAGCTAAAGACACATTTTCTATAAGTATTAACTCCGCGCGTGCTTCCAAACATATACCACCCCATACCAAAATTGACCCTCCGCCATAACACACCTCTTTCAGTAAAGTTTCCTCGATTAGCGTTCTCCTCGATACCTCCAGATCCTCTCCCTTCCTTCTATGCAATTCACAACAAAACTGCTTTCATCACTAAACAAAACTCGGCTCCACTCATTTGTCCAGTCGCGGTGTTGATGAGCAAAAGCTTATCTGGCTACTTTATGTACCACCTCGAGTTTTGGAGCTTTTGACGGAACGTAAGACTTCAGTCCAACTTCATTTAAACGTGTTATCACTGTACGCTCACTGATATTAACATCACGGACTTCTTGTGACATGTTTCGGATCTGAATAGCCGTTTGAAGACGATTTCTCAAAGTTTTCAGCCGTATAAAATGACCATCCTGGGTACTGGTCCACCGTTTTCTGCCTTATCCTGGCATCCGCACATAAGAGCCTATGTGCCTCTAACGTTTAACGTTGAGAAAGACGACAGATACCGACACACCCAATGCGCGACTTACTGAATCCTACCCTTGACCATTTTCAATCATTGTTACCGCTCTGGCAACTTCAGTAAGCCACTCATTTTATATCCTACAAGACAGGTACTCTAAAAACAATAACAATAAAAATATCTTAAGTCACATAAAATGAAATTAAACAAAATTTTGTGAAACCACTTGAAAGTGAAAAAATCTTAAAAGCACTTGAGAGCGTATAATTAACGATAAAACTCTAAATATCCAAAAATTTTTTTGCATCATTTAATTTTTTAAAGGTGCTGAAATATAAAAACAAAGACCATTTCAACAAACAGCATACAAAATTTTTAAAAAACTAATTTTTGTGCGTATTCCTCTAATTGTGCCGGCGTGTGTATATAGTTTATATCAGGACTGCTAGTTTTAGTGATTACAAACACAGTGCAACTATAATAAATATTTGCGAAGAAACGCGACAATTATATTTTGTGATTTTTAAATATCACCGTGTTTGGATGGTAAATCTTTAGTTTTTTTTTAAATTATAATTTAAACCCTTGCGTACAATAGCGTCTTTAAAAATACAAGTATGTACACTATTATTATTTGAGAAAATAAATATGTATTTTCCACCCAAATACGACGGTAGGAAAACCCAGCTTCGTTTCCGTCTTGATATACTCTACATACATAAACTCACGCCTTTTTCCTAGAAGGGCTAGGCAGAGGTGGCAAGACACCCACATTTCGCCTCGTATGTTCCGTCCCACGATGATATGATATGGGATATTAAAACACAATTGTACAAATACTCTTTATGGTACTGTATTGACCATTAAGTATAATACTGTATCAGCCCATCTACGCCCCACTGTATAATTCATGTACGATTGAGAGTGGTTAGGCCATATTGTCAACTACACTGGCCTATTGTGGGTTGGCGGACTATGTTAGGTATATTACGAAACCATCATAAAAGAAAATTGGAAGTCGATCGAAAAACCACGTGAGATATTTTCGAGAAGCCAGTCAAACTCTTAGTAGCGTCGACGGTCATAAATCGTCCCTTTGCAGGCTCAGCGAAAACGCGTAATGCTTTTATATTACCAACGACACCTGTTCCGGTACCGTCTGCAGTTTGATACTAATGCTTTAAACTGCAACGTTAAACTTTTACAATTTCTCCATATGCTTCAATGAAACACGCGCTGAAAGTGTTACACCGTTGATACAAACTTATATTAAAATTTACAATATTTTACGTTTTTCTTTTCGTCAAAGGATTCGTTAGTTAATGTAAATATGTCAAGGGTTGAGTTTTTTTTTTAGTATATTGGTGGGAATTTTATGTCCAAAGCTGTCTATCAACCGTGGTTGGTTTGTAGAAAATATATGGATAAATGCTAAATATGTGTAATAATGTCAGAACTGTAATTAAATTACTGAGTAAAACCTCATTGGTAAAAATTATACTCATTTAAATTTTGTAAAAGTGGTACTCATTTACCAATAAAAAATAAATAAATACACCCAACAGTATATAAATAAATACATATATACATATTTACCAACAATTATTTTGTTAATCAAGTTAAATAAAAAAAAAAAACATACGCAACTAACTGCGCCGCAGAGTGGTCGATTCCTCACACATCCGATTTTTATGGAGAAAATTAAGTATATCCTCTTTCTGATTATTTTAATTTCCTGTCAAAACTATTCTAAACTTTGAACATTTTACGTTTCTTGGTTTCAAATGAGTGTTTTAATTTTATTGTAATAGGTGTGGTAAAAGGACAGACAAAAATCATCAAAAAAAAACGAATTATCCCTGTACTATTCGCTCATTTTTCTGATTTTTTTCTAATACTATAAAGCTTCACTTAAATTCCGACATAACATCCTCTATGAACGAGCCATTAGCGCCACGTGTACATTCTTCGACACCTAACGACATATTTCCGACAGCACAACAAAGTTGGCCCTTTATTAAGAGCTTCGCAGCGGTATGCGGGAAGAAATGTCGGGAATTCCATCCAGTAATTTTGAACGTACCGGCTCGTGATCGGTATGTGGGTGCAATAAAATAATTAACGATCAGGCTAATTGCATCCACGGCTAGGTGTTTCAGTTTACTGTTTTAGTGCAAGTTGTCTACATACAGGTTTATTTATTAGAGTATTCATATAAAAGGTTCAAAAGGTATATGGGTCATTAGTAAAATAATATATTTTTGCAAATGTATATATATTTTTTTTTCACATAAAACAATATACTTAGGAAAATAATTGAGGTTCTGGAAGTCGTGCATATTGGGCATATTAAGTGTTGTTTTAGGAGATATGAACATGTTCACATTTTTAGTAGTATTTGTAATATAGGCAATTCTTTAGAAGTCACTTGATTGACAGAAGGAATTTCTCCGAAATTTTATTTTAATATTCAAGTAAATTAAAATATTATTAAAGGTAAGTACAGACAAATTTTCAGCTTTTATAAAATTACGAAGTTCTGGCAGCTATAGCATCTTGAACTGAAATAACAATGTCTGTTATTCAGGCAATTCAGCCACTGCTTTTGTCTATCTTTTCACCTGATCAAGCAACAAAAAGTCTTAACAAAATTTACAGATCAATTCCCTATCATAATAATGTATCTTCAAGATGATAAATGATTGTTCATACACGATTTAACACCGCTATTCATTAGTCGTTACGCGTGTATTCAGCTCATGCATTAATACAAGACTATGACATTGATGGCGACGCTACGGTACCAATATCAATTAATATTGTATCCAGATGACGTAGCTTTGTTGCGCGTATAGAGCTAGGCTATGTGATGAAGCATTCATAGGCGATGATTATAACATTTCTAGTAGAATTTTCTGGTGATTACAAGGTTCGATGTCTGATGAGTTCAGTTAAATTATTGATATTGAATAAATAAGAAATCTATCAACGATCTTTAACAGTTAATTTCCCTTAAGCACACTTTTTGACAGCGTCCGTGGCTCAATTGCTTAGACGCCGACCGTGAAACTAGAGACCATGGGTTCGATCTTCGCCCCGGGGTAAATAATTGTGTGGTCCACAGGAATTAGTTTCCGGCCTGGGTGATTGTTAGATCGAAAAGTCTCTCGGAGTTACTGATACCCACGACACACGCCACGATCTAAGTGTGGGGTTAGGAGTATGTATGTGATTGTTTGGGGTATTTATTTATTATATTTTAATTTTTTGTTTAAGTTTACTGCTGTTTGTCATACCATATAATAAAATATAAAAACTATACATCTGCAGCACTGAAAATATCTTAGTAGCCTCGAACAAAGAAAAAAAAATGCGGATTTTTAAAGAAAGTATTGACTTCAGATATTTAACTGACCCAAGTAAAAACCACTACTTCACACAGCTTTTCTATCAACATAACGGCACCATATCTCAAGACTGTTACCATTGCCCAAGCTAACTAAACAGAAACTTATAGCATAGCTCTATACCCACAAGCCTGTAAAACATTATACGCAAGACGGTGAATATTGGCAATTACAGCACAATTGCACGACCGTGGCGTACTTAATGCGACCATATTACCTCGACAGGAATCTTGATAACATGAGTATGGCCACCCTGGAATCACTAATTGCCTAGGATCATCATTAGCGTGTAGTTTTTACACAATATTAACAGGGTAATAGGATGATTACGGTTAATGTGGACCTAATTAAATATATTTAAAATACTGTGGTTGTGTTTGATATTTTCAACTCAGTCTTTAGAGTATTTGACTATGATGTTATTTTTGTATTTTTTTAAAGTGCAAACACAAATGTCATTAAAATAGAACTTTCTGTAAAAACAATGTTCAAGTAGCTTATAAGAAAAGAGAGGGAGTATAGTGGGAAAAACTTGCCGTCTCTCTTACACGCGCACAATTTTTACAAAACTTTTGATTAATACAAAAGAAAAAATTGAGTCAACTCTATTTGAAGAAAAATACCTATTTGTCGTATGTAATTTAATTTCATATTTAATCGCTCGTACAATACTATTTCTATTTACACAAGAACATAATACATAGGTAAATTCAGCAGACTTGATCAGGTGGAAGATATGCTCGACATTGCATAAATCGTTTCGAATATCTTCGTTGATTGGGTACGGTATGCTGTTCCATTAGCACATGCCTCGTTATCAACTAGCGAAATAGTAGAAATTTTAAAAATGTTTTTTATAATAACATCATAAAGAGGCAACATTTGATTGTTTGCATTGAATAGGCTCTGAAACTACAGAACCGATTTAAATCAAAATCTTTCACAATCGTACATTATCTTGGACATAGGCGATAGAAAATTATCACAAAAGTATATGATCTGCAACCGAGTGGAGCAGGGCCATGCCCTCTAGTATATTTATGAAATTAGACTTACGAATGGGATGGACACTACATCAAAGCGTTCCCAAGTAGGTAAGTGGTCTTACCTAATTCTTAAATTTAAGTGCAGTGGATGGATGGGTCACTACAAAGCAATCCCAGGACACACCTTCGACTTTTCGGAGTCATGTGTGTATTGATAGTCAAATACCACATACTAAAACGGCGAAGGAAAACATCGTGAGAAAATCTGCATACCATAGCGTTTTATAAGAATTTCTGTCATATGTAAAGTCCGCCATAACGCATTGGGCCAGCGTGGTGGACTATAGAGTTTACTCTTATCGTATTCTCGATTGTAGACGAAGCCCGTGCCCTGCAGTGGGACTTAACTACATATGGGCGACATATGCATATACGTGAACATTTTGGCAGCCGCGTCTGGTCCATTAAGCAAGAGGTCACCACGCACTTTCCTATTTCTATTAATTACGCTATAATTTATGGCTTAAAAACACTTTCGACATCCGTAAAGAATCACGAGATTTCATGCTCGTCAATAAAAAGCTGGCTTTCGATCCCAGCTTGCAGAAATTACAATGGAAAATGTAAGGGAGGATTTATCTTAACCATAAAAGAAAAGTAAATCAAACCATTACTAAGATACATAGTTCCCATTCAACACAGCAATAAACTGCTTTTGATTAAAAGCGTTACATGTAGGGTAGTATAAAAACTCGTTAATTGCTATAGTACAAGCGCCTTCGGACCTTAGTAGAGGTCGTAAACACAAACTGAGCGTTTTATTGGGGTCCAGCCTACATTTTACTGTTCATTTGTTTTTAATTGTCACGTGGTTTATGATGATTGTCTTGGCTTCGTGATATTATACTTCAAACTACAGCCAACTGCAACCAGCCAGGAATGAGTCTCATTGAGGTACTTATTTATTTATTAACGCTTTATAAACGATATATTAAGACTGCTACCGAAACTGAAGCCGAGAGGTAGTTTTATTGCGTACAAATAAAATTTTCTAAGAAATATTATATTTTTTAAAATACCATCGTGTTTGACTAGTAAATCCATAGATTTTGTTTAATTAATAATTTGAACCCTTGTGTACTATAGTGTCTGTAAAATAAAAAGATGTACACTAATATATTACAAAAAATTATGTATTTACCACCCAAATACGACAATTGGAAAAAAATTGTCACTATTATGCTAAATACAAAATAGTACCTTAAGTCACTAAAACTACGATCCAGTTTCGTTTCCATATATATGTACAAAGTATACTTAATGCCTGAGGCCTTCTCTCCTAGTCAACATTTGGATAGTATAGAGATAGATTTCACGTTTATTTTGAAGAGTTAAATTCCTGAACACTTAGCGAAGGTATGTCTTTAAGGTATGTATGGTCTCAATCTTTCAAATGCTTTTCCTTTTTTCTTATGGCATCCGATGAATAATAAGAAATATATTCGGTGAGCAAATGTTATTGCACGAAATCGTTTTGTCAAGTCCTTTATAAAGCAGCCAAACTTCCAACAATGTTACGGAACCCATTCAAATTCCTTGTCGCCCACATTCCTATCACCTCGTTATGGTGTCTACGTTTTGACACGTCATCGTCAAAGATGTCGGTGTTACACACGTGACGTCAGCACGATATTACCAAGCCGTCAGTAATGATATCTTCAAAATAGATGAAAGCCGTATATATATTTTTAATTCCTGTGTTTTATATTTATGGTAAATTGTATCACATCGGTAAAGGTGTATATTTCATTTAAACTCAATTGGCAAATGGCTCAAGAAACTACAATTAAAATTAAAAAAATATTTATTTAAAATAGTATGAGATATATACTATTATTTTAGGAAAAAAATTATTTACCACCCAAATATGGCCATAGGAAAAAAATAACAAAAAAAAAATTGTCGCTTTTTTTTGCAACTTTTTCTGTTGCATTGTGTCTGAAGTCGCTTAAACTACCACCCGGCTTCGTTTTCGGTAGCAGTCTTGATATACCCTGTATATATTTTAATATTGTAAATGTATCCGTGGATATTAATGGAACAATGGTAAAAGCCACGAATACAATTATTTTTTTGTATTGCGTTAATGGTTTTCAATAAATCAAATTATTTTAATATGAATTAATATTTATTTAATCCTAAATTTTTATATAAAATATCGAAGAAATTTATTTTTATTTTTTTGTTAACAATGCTCTTACCATAAAGTTGGGTGTAGGGCACATTTGCCGTAAGTGTACCTATTACACTTATTGGTGGTAGGTCTCTCATATGTGAGAAGCCATCTGGGTAGGTACCACCGCAATGTCTATATCTCCTGTGAAACAGCAGTGTAAATGCACTGTTGTGTTTTGGATTGAAGGACATTGTAGCCAGAGTAACTACCGGATATATTGAGACTTAACATCTTATGTCTCAGGATGGCGAGCGCAGTGGAATGTTGCTACTACTAAAAAAAAAGCTTCAGCAATTTTGCATATAGATCTTTTGGCATCCGAATGCGTTGTTGTCATGCTGTTGCCAAAATATTAGGAACAGTTTATCTCTCTTCACATTTATTATATTGGGCATAGTAATAGTATAAGGTTACGCATATATATAACTTGTTTGTAATATGAAAATATGTTATACCCTTTTATTTATAAATACTCTAAGGTATAAAAGAGTTTAAATTATTATTTTAGCAAAAACTATGGATTTACCACCCAAAAATGACGATATTTAAAAAATCATAAAAAAAAATTGTCGCGTTTCTAGGCGAAATTTTTAATTGCATTGTGTTTGTAGCCACTAAAACTACCACCCGGCTTCGTTTTCGGTAGCAGTCTTGAGATACCCGGTATAATTTCTTCCTATTATTCATCAAAATCCATCCTCTAAATACAGACCTACAAACTGTATTTTGCCTCTTCTCAATTATCTCTAACGCCATCTATGATACAACCAATGAACTAAATTCACACATAACCTCACCTTCATTAAATAAAGATAACCTTTGCATTTAATAGGATGGCCAAGTTTCAACCCTGTCTAACCCTACAGTTATGATAATAGTTTCTCTTACTGATAATACCCATGGGTCGCTAGATAATGATAATTAACTTTTACATTAGATAATGTTAGTGATAATAGATGCCGGGATACGAACAAATAGGATTGCCTCGTGAAGGGTTAATAGGATAGCCTTGGTTGCGGTAAACGGATTGTGAGGAATTGAGTAGATCGGTATATTTGTGTCGGGTCGTGATAAATGATAATCGTCTCAGGATGGTGGTGTCATTATCTTTTACTGGTGGTAGGTCTCTCATATGTGAGAGCCTGGGTAACTACCACCGCAATGGCTATTTCTCCCGCCAACCCAGCAGAGTAAATGCACTATTGTTTTTCGGTTTGAAGGATAATGTAGCCAGAGTAACTACTGGGCATATTGAAACTTATGTGTCAGGATGATGAGGGCAGTAGAAAGCCAAGCATTGGCTCGTAAGGTGTTGTTTGGTTTTTCTACTGTTCATGAGCAATCGTATCGCTTACCATCAGGAAAATGGCATGCTTGTCTAGCCATTAAGTGCAATAAAAAAACAACAAAATATGTACATGGTAATTATTTAGGTGCAGAATATACATAAATACTAATAATATTACTCGTTTGAATCTTTTAGTTGAGGCATTATTCTGAATGATACTAAAACCAACATTACGAGAAGATAATTCAAACTATCCTGCATAAACAACAATAATCTTAATCCAACTTCTTATTAACTTATCCCAGCCAAATATATAGAAGAAAGTTTATATAGAAAAAAGAAAGCAATAAAGCATAAGTCAACAGAATCTCCAAACAATAACTCAAAAGAAATGAAAACTGCAACATTGTACAAAAATAATGAAAAGCCAGCGGGTGCCACTCTTCATTTGGTCCGTCTAAAAAGATTATACAACTCCGCGAACACTGAAATGAAAGGTGTTGACTTGCGGCGCACATTTCCTTCTCGAAAACTTACCCAGAGTCGGTTTCAAGTGTTCGTAGCCCGGGAGCTTGTGGACACATAATATTTTTTTAGTTTCATTTCCATCATTATTTCTTGATTCGGCTATTTGATTTAAGGCATACGAATTATCGTGATAATATTTTAGTTTCATTTTCATTATTACTTCTTGATTCGGCTTCTTAATTTAAGGCATAAGAATTATTACCGATTTAGCCAATTGCCCATGTGCTGCAGGACCTAGATCTTCTGGCCCTTTTTTGTCATGGAGAAAATCCTCTTGAGTGCTGGTCTCCGCCCGCAGTTTGAAGAACTCTAACATCTCACAACTTTCAGTAATTCCACCAGAGATTGTGTGACCTATTCTTGAATGTAATTACTGAGAGGATGAATTTGAAGAAAGTACAGAAAATAAGGTATATATTGACAAGCGTTGTTTAAAATTCCTATTGCTATTGCGCAAATAAAACTATAGTGCCCAGCGCGTGTGAAATTTCATAGAAACATGAACCAGAAAAAGCTATGGCAATTCCAAACCAGTGCTAACGAGCCCAGCTTTTTATAAATAAAAAATACAAACTAGCTGACATGACCACGTTTATTAAATTGTTTTATCTTATCTTTTTCGACCACAGTGTTCTAATTTATAAAGCTACGCAATACGGGAGTAACGAGGATCAGTATATTTCTTTATTTTTTGCCTTTCTGTTTTGACTTCTAGCAGGAACTAAAATGGTTCGATAATTTTTTGTCTATATTCGTGACTTGTTTTTCAACACATTACCAATTATAGCAAGAAGATGATGGAGATGAAATAAGCTGATATTATGGACCCATTCTAGTCCTTGGAAATTAAAGTCAATTCCTAATAGAGTAACCAAAACCCTACCACCCACATAATAACATTTCTGAACATAGCCTTCAAGAATTCTCAAAGCAGCTTGCTTTGACCCGCCTTTTTCATATCAGATCGCACGTCCAACTGAACCCAGACCGTTTAAATTTTCCCGTCTCACTTTTCTCAAAAGAAATAAAACATGACAAATGAATCAGGCGTATTTTACAGCCAGCTCCCGGGTACGAGCTGTCAGCGACAGATGTCACAGAGTTGGAGCTATTTAATTAGTCCGGCCGTGATAGAACTTCTGTTGCACCACTCGGTGACGTTCCGTGTACCGCTTTCAAATTGCATCGCGTTTTTAAAGATCCTTACAAGGATATCAAAGAAAATAAAATTATGAGTGTCATTTGTAATAATTTTAATTAAAAATTGAAGAAGTTTATTGATGAATACAAGAAATAAATAATAGTTTTTATTCATTTATTTTAAGCTTTATTTCACCAGAAATGAAACAAAAGTAAACTAATCACATAAGAAAAAAGTACAATTGGCGCGCATCGCACAAGGCAATTTCTCACATACAACCATTTGATGGATATAAGAGAACAGGTCAAAAGCTGGGCCAGCGTTAGGTGTACGAATAATATAGATAAAAAATAATAATAAGTTTTTATGAAGTCTTTTTTTATTGCACAAAAAATGATGACAATGCATTGATTCATTTGCAAGGCAAATGGAATATCTACGGGTCTTATACCTATTCAAAAGTATCGTGAAAAGGAACAAGCAATTGTTAATTTGAGGCTTCGTATTCTATGGTCACTATCCGGTAAGATATGAATATACCAATAACAAAAAATGTCAATCGTTCACATTTATAGTAATGAACGTTTTTTTTTTAATTATTCAGCGAGATAGCTTGCACAAAGAGTAAGCTAAACTTAACTACACTTTGTACGATTATAGCTTAAACTGTAAAATGAAACCATCCTAAGGCTGTCCCAGTCCTTTTAAATCCATCCCATGGTTGTCTGTAAGACATTGCTTTAAGTGATAAGACCGACATTAGTACTTTTTTCTATATATTGTTTGTTTGTGTACAATTCTCTCTCTCTTTCTAATCGTTCCCTCAATGCTGAGGATCGTGACCCCTGTCACTTGGTCGAGTCTTGGATACCTGTCGCCAGACTTGACAGTCCTCCGCACTATATAGTGCCTCCTGTGTACGATTAGGATTTAAATAAATAAATAATACATAAAATAACGAAATCTGGCGAAGTTTAAGCTGGGCCCACGTGTTTGTTTTAGTGTGAACCCTTGATTTGCATGTCTGATTCCCGCTTGGCCTATTTTTCATGTTTATTTTAACTGTAGTTGATACTCAAATGTCACTAGTTTGCTAGAACTTTTAATTAATTTCAACCATCTTTGCGATTTGAAATGTTTTTTGTTCGATTTCCGCATTGCTTTATTTGCAATTCCGGATAAAGTTTGATGCTTAAAATGTGGGTTAGATGTCACAATTATCTTAGAACACTATTTAATTTACTTTTTATTAAATTTGGCACACATTTATTTGCGTAAGAATCACTTCTACGAAAAATTTATCCATATGAGTGGAACGCAAAATCCCATGGCATATAATTATATAATGTTTTATGGAAAAGGAGGCACTCGAGCTGTTACTTGTTAGTCCATCTGAAGATAAATAGTTTCAGCCGCCTATTCAAACTCTGATACCACTAGAAGTTGTTTAGATCAGGAAATTTCGCTGGAGAAATCCGATTCCATAAAAGCTTTGTATGGGAAAGAAAACATTGCGTAAACCTTACTATTGAGGAGCGCCATTCGTCATGGTTGGTACTTGGTGGGTTACAATACCAGTTTTTACCAGAGCCAAACAGTTCCTCAAATTTTATTTCTAAAATCTACATACAGGAACACTATTTGCCTACCTTGAAGTTATTGGGGCAGGCGAAAATGGACGTAAATCAGTCACAATATATGTAGGTGTGAACAAGTTTAACTTAATGAAAATTTGATTACGTATACAATTATTTCTGCGTGAAATTATAACATAGCACCTATGTATGAAAAAAGCCAAGCAAAAAATGGTTAGAGACGCAATATCCAAAAATCATAAAATTGATAAACCTTACTATACCATAATTGTTTGGTGAAATAGAACGTTCTGATTGGTGCAAGCCACTGGTCATAGAATTCGATAGCGGTTTACTGTCGACCTACGACAGACGTACACGCAACCGAAATGGAATTACCGGCTAGATGTTCCACTGCCACACACCGACCTCCGATATTTTGGCGATTGGGTTTTGTGGAATTCAGAACATTGGATTGGGATGTCGGCTATCAAGTTGCCGCATTGCGGATAGATACATGGAATTGAAATAAATTATGAGAGAAGTGAAAAAGCTGAATATTCTGACTCAAATGTGTGTTTTTTTTTCGGATTTTATGCAGATAATTTCACCAAAATCCGTGGCCAGAACAGTTCGCTTACGATCAAACGGAAAGTGGGACGCAAAGATTAACAAAAATATTTCCAATAACTTGTATCATTCTAAAACTTCTACACATTTCGATTCGTAAGTATGATGAAATTTGTGATATTGAATAAACAATTCGTGAAACTCTTGTAACAAGTCCACACTCCACAGCATAGGTAGTCATTAGCAAAGGTCTGATTACAAATTCCCTTCAATTCCATTTCATCATAAATTTCGGAAGTAACAATAGCATTGCCAAGATGTTAAGGTACTTCGCCACACCCTCAACACCGTATCAACTGCTTGTAACTAATTTGAAATTCAAAGGGACGTGTAGCTTTGGCTCCAAGTATCGACGAAATGGTTTAATTTAAACGACACGGGTTTGAGGAAACCGCAAATTGGTTTCAATATTTGAACAAGAATGTTAAGTTCGATTTATTGAAATATCTGATTGTGGGTTGTTGCTAGGAGTTCATGGAGTATTAACATCCTAATGTTGGTATCAATCTGAAAGTACGGGCTCATTTGAGCTGTAGTTGGATTAGCATAAGTTCGGCTTCTACTCCGTAAATGATAACATATTATGATAATGATGATGATACCTTAAAGGACGTCAACGTCTCTCCATGCCCTATGCTGCTGCAGATGTACATGGGTGGCGATAATCAATTACCATTAGATGAATCGTATGTTCATTTACGCAAAGTAATACCCAAGAAATCTCCAGCAACACAACCAAACAATACCAAATTGCTACAACAAAGGATAATTTTAACCGTAACGTGATTCTTTTAGTAATTCCAGCTGTATTGCCTGTGCGAGTCGATACGTTTCCGAAAGTCCCCAGAGGCGAAAGAATCTACACAATCCATTCAGACGGATCTAAATAGCATGTCTAAACAGAAAATGTTCCGAAGCTAGTTAAGGCTTCGTAGTGCGCAACTGATACGTCAGCGAGTCGGCCGGGACTGCGTTTTCAGCTGTAAAACGGATGTTGGTTCATCATGCTGTATTAAGTGGAGTTTTACGGCTGGAGAGTTTATGAAGCTATTAATTTTGGGATATATTTGCTGGCTAGTTTTATTCTAAAATAGTGTCCCTCATAGACCCTAAAATCTTTGTTTGATGTCTCTGCATGCCATTGTCAGTGTTGGCTCAAGGGTTTTGTAGGTAAATAAGCGGGATAAACTCATATTTTTATATCTTAAGATAGTGTTAATTCATGATAGAGGTATTCATGATTGAGCTTCAGTACACAGAATAAAGTCAATTTCTGTTATTCTTATTTAACAAATCAATGCCTCAAAATACATATGTACTATAGTAATCCAAATGATTCTTATGTACCAGCTACATGTTTTTTTTTTTTTTTTTGTAAAACCTGTTCATTTTCCTTAGGTACGTTCCCATTTCTAGAAATCCTATAGTAGATTCCATAGTAGAAGTGGTAAAGCTATACTGGAACTCTTTGAAAATACATTACTTGCCACACATAGTTTTGGAAAACCCGCCATATAAATCTAGTGCTTTAGGTTTCAGTATTAGTCTGTGTCAAACATGCTAGCATAACTGTTTTAACTGACAGCCTTTCCCCGCCAATAATTTTATCTGAACTTGCACTACACTTGCAAATTTATAGCAGCCGTCCTATCATGCTTGCATCAAAACACTACACTTCATAAATTCAAAATCCCAAGCATTTGTCAGTAAGTTCACAATAGTTTTTTCTGCAACTTGATCGATCAACGTCAGGGCAGTGTGTAGCCAGCTGTTACAGACATTTATATTGATGAGCGAGCTCGGCGCGAATCCAATGTTTCGATACGGCTGCATTGAATTTCGTCGAGGTGTCTTAGAAATATCGTAGGGGTTTAGTTCAGTTTCAATATTCACTAAAGTATGGAACTTGCAGACTCTGTAAAACGGCGTTAAATTTGAAGCAGAGACAGTATAATATGCTGTTAACTGAATGTAAAGGATTATTTTTCCTCACATATTTAATATAAAACACATAAGTTTGTTTTGTTTCGATATTTAATTAAAACAATAACACTCAATTCAAGGCAAAATCACAGTAAAACAGTGTCTTAACTTGCCGATATTAGATATTACGAGGGGCTTATCTGTCGAATACACCCACACAAATATTTGTAGATAATACAAAATCTGCGATGCCCAGTCGCCACTACCATCGGTTTTAGCCTATTTTGCTATTATTAAATATTATAATTTGCTACGTAGGCTATTATTCTTAAGTACCTAAAATTTCAATCCGCCACCCGATCTATTTTAATATGGCTCTTCATTATCCGTTGGGTCAGGAATGAGGGGCCACAGAATTCAGTACTTATAGACACTACAGAATGTATAAGGATGTCTTGGAGGTAAGTGAACGATAATTTATTTCCAACTCCCTCTATTTATTTAACTTTCCAATTAATTTGTTGCGTGCTAAAACCAAGTTAGACATTCCCGGAGACTCTCCAAACTTCAATGCTCGGTGTCGTAACATCGTGGTGCGTGCCATCCTGGCTTACAGGAGTTGCAGTGGTGGGTGTGAGGATAGGACAGTCTGCAATGACTGGACTATCGATCAGCAATTACCTTCAGTTATTAATGTAATACTGTCTAGACGTCTAGAGAGACTATATTACTCAGATTGTGACAAATACATAAACGTACTGAAGAGTCGTTGTCCAACAGACGTTAAATCGTTTCAATGTCTTTCACAGATGTAAAACAATAGTCAATAGAAGCGCTACGATATCCATAGCCGTTTTAATTTCATGATCTGATTTTTTCTTTAATCCTCATACCAACTGGCGATAGACTGAATTAGTGGCTTCGATCTTTTATTGGTAAAAATGACGAGACAAGCACATTACTCAACTGATTCTGGCACGACTGTCTATAATTAAGAGCAACACTAGTCGATATTAATTATTATATTACCTGTATTCTTCTCCTTTTTTTGCTTATCATGTACACAGCGTTCTCTACAACATACAATTCGCAATTTTAAATGTCAACAACGATACAAAGTAATCATCTTCCGACTCGCTCATCCTTGACAACAGTAGGTACTTGAACCCTTTATTCTATTCTTCTTAATATAACTGCCAGCACAATCGTCCCTCGTTATACTAGAATAGATTGCCTTACTCATTGCTCATAACCCGTTACAATAGTTACTAGGCGCTGCGCAACGGAAACCAAAATTTTTAACCTCATTGTTACCAGTATGACATTGTAGATAGACATTACGAGTCCTTCCAACCATAACACAAAAGAGATTACCACACACGTTTACTTGGGGGTAAAGATAGACAAACCGATAATACTGATCAAGGCTTACTTTCTGTTCATCCAAAGGAAGTCCACTGATAAACACTGACCTACTTTATGAGCTCGTAATTGTACATTTCTGGCAAGTGGCATGCTCATCTCGCTATTAGTTGAAATGAAAAAAAATACGAACAGTAAGGATTAAGGCCACGTCCAGAAACTTAGCTCGTGAACCTAATAAAACGCGTGTTGTTAATGGATCTCTGTAGTCAGGTTGCTATGAGAAAGACGTCAGGCGCTGTAAATTGCTCTCCAACTATTTAATAATGAATACTATTATTAGTTAGAATGAATGCTTGATAATAAAACCAACATTAATGAAATCGTAGGATTTAAATTAAGCTAGAATTTTAGGTCAGCTTTTATGTCGAATTTGTGAAATATTAATAAAAAGTAATATCGTGAATGTAATGTTTAAAAAAATTGATTGGTTCCAAAAGTACTATTTATTTGTCTGTTGTCTATATATTTTTGCAAAAATAATATAATGCAAATGATTAAATGGCCTTAAAAAAACGCACCGATTATGATAAGGTATTGTTTTTTATTTATATTTTATTGCAATAAGTCTTGAGACGAGCTTATCGTTCGCCCGATGGAAACGATACGATCGCTCATGAACAGTGGCAAAACCAAATAACACCTTGAATACACAAAGCAATGCTTGGCATTTCACTGCGCTCGCCATCCTGAGACATAAGATGTTAAGTCTCAATATGTCCAGTACTCTTTCGTAGTTGTCCTTTACCTTTTTTTTTTTCAATTCAATAATAAATTTATTTAATTATTCCTACACCTGACGTTGCCCCAACTTTTGTTCGTTCTCGTTTATCCATCCGATGGTTGTCTGGCAGAAATTGCTTCAAGCAATAAGATCGCCAGTTGTGCATTTTCTTGTTTTTTTAATATAATTCTGTCTACTATAATGTATCTGGTGTACAATAAAGTGTTAAATGGAATAAATAAACATGAATAAGGTAGTAATTGTATTTGACCATAAATGTTCTAATTTTGTGTTGGAAAGCTATTAATAGTCTAAAATTGTGTTTTTAAGTGCCAACAGTAACCGCTGTTAGATCAGTATCAGCCCACTGCAGGCATAGCCTCGGCAGGGCAGGGCCTCCTCTACAATCGAGAGTGCGATTGAGAGTGGTTAAGCCATATAATCCACCACAATGCCTAGTGTGGGTTGGCGGACATTATATAGAAATTCTTACAATTCGCTATGATATGCAGTTTCCTCACGATGATTTCCTATTATCGTACTAAGAGACTTTTGACTTGGCACCCTGGGATTTGAATTCGCGACCACCGTGAAAATATTGGCAGCCACGTCTGGTCCATTTATCAACAGGCCAACACGAGTTTCTTTAGATCGCCGAAGCTTAACAAATAAATTCGTAATTACTTAATATCGATAAAAACACTGTCCAAGAATTGAACCCAAAAGCTTGATTCGAAGCCGATTTATGCACTACACTCATAGGCTAATATTGCAACATGCATTCATAAACCCACTTAGGCCGCTTACACTCTGCGTTCGATACAAATCCTGGGAATTACGAACAAAAATAGACCTGGTACTAGTGTGCGTAACGCAATAAATCCGAATTCCGTCAGTCTCAACCTCATATTATTCTGAGGTCTGTTGTATTTTTATCATCCATAATATTAGATTCGCATTTGAGTGCTGTAAAAAAGTTCTGTTGTAATTTTTAATACCCATGACACATGACTGATTTACTTCAGGGTTAGACCTATGTGAGTGACGTTTGGGTGTATTTTTACATCACTTTAAGCATAGGCAATAGCTAATCATTGCTTAAGTATTTTTTATATCGCTGTAAACTTAAAACAAAATTTTCATTTCTTATGAACTAAGTATAAACATTTTAACTCCTGGGGCCCTACTATATAAATCCGAAATTCGAATCTTCGTAACGTTTTTCGTTTCGAAACCTACTCTGTAACACGAAATTCGAATCTTCGAATCGAAGAATGAATGATTCGAATATATCGCCAATCCGAACATTTACATTTTTATTTACTATATTCATCCGAAACGGAGTTCGAAACTTCGGACGAGCGAAGTTTGTGACGATACGAATGTACCTACTCTGTAAATGTTCGTATTGCCGATATATTGGAATAATTTATTCTTCGATCCGAAGATTCGAATTTCGTGTTACAGAGTAGGTTTCGAAACGGAAAACGTCACGAAGTTTCGAACTTCGTTTCGGATTTATATAGTAGGGCCCCTGAACTGCAAGAAAAGAACGCAATACTATAGGTAAACAATGATGCAACAGCAAGCCATCACAAAGGGGCTTTTACGTAGATTCAAGGGAAAATTGTTAAGCGAATCGGTGTCTAGAGTTTCAGTCGTAGTATCATCGTGACAGCAATGAATAAGAGGACCAGACATACGATTTAGAGTGGTTAAGGCATATAAGCTATCTCTCTTATTTGTATAAAACAGTTAAATCAGTCAATATTGATTTGCGTTCACAAACATTGCGTCACAAGGTCAATGTTTTATTTGAAACTCAATTTGTACTCTGGACCAAGGCTCATCAGTTCCAAGGCTTTATGACATCATGCGATGTATTAACAGTACAAAACACGTCAATTTTGACTTCATTATATAATAGACACAAAATGTAGGCAACAAAAAGATAATAACCAGACATTTTTATCTCGTCCAAATCATTTATAATCGTCTCGTATCTGACGAAAATAGTTTTTTGTATCTAAAGTCTGATGTCACTTTGTTCATATATTGACATAACATATTATCTAATATGATAGTGTTACCTTAATTAGCTGTTGCATCATTAGATAACTAAAAAGATGGGTAAAGATAAGTGCAATAAAAAGGGTACTTAAATAAATTAATAGTCAAAAAAATTGCACAAAATCATACATAATTAAGGTACTTGTTTTTTCTTTACAAACCATTCATTTTGTTATACCAATAAATGTTAAGTTAATGTTATTATTATATAAAAAAACATGTATGCTCTTGTTTGTGTATATTTCTAACGACCAATTAATTTTATTTTATTTTATTGTTTATTTTTTTACATTTAGATAACTAACAGCTAATACAAGTAGTAAATTAAGTAAAATATGTAACAGAAGGCCAAATGAATATTTCATAATAGATTATTCCATTTTCAAAATAGTCAATTATGTACACAAATTCATATATTATATATATATTTTTTTTTTTCAATTTAAATTCAGAGTGATCAATTTATTGCATAAGGTTCATTAAATTCACATCATTATTATTGAAAGTATATTATACATATGGATTCCTCCGATCCGTGTTATTCACTCAGTCAGTGCAAGATCGTGCAAGGTGACGTACACACGGATTATTCAGTGTTTTTATTTTTATAGTGAGTAACATGTTTATTTGTTTTAGTTTAGTAGAAGCTATTATTTTTTTATTTGTAGCATATTTAGTTTAGTTTTTTTTGTGGCTTTTATTTGGTAAACATTTATATGAAATGTTTTATTTATTATTATTGCGTTATTGTAGTACACCTTTTACGATTTAATTATAATTATGCTTTGTTGAGAAATCATAAGTATATACAAAAGCTTGCTAATTTAAGTAACACATATTTTATTAAAGTCTTATTGAGTGCTGAGTTTTCCTATAGCCAATCAATTCACTTTTTAGAAAAAAAAATATTTTGCAATAATGCACAAACAATAAATTTACAAAAATCTGCATGATTTGCACCACAAGTTAATGCCCAACTTTGGAATCAGTTATTTTAAGGAATTTCGGTTCTTCAGATATAAAAATAATAATAAATAAATATTTAGACAATTTATCAATACCAGAGCAACTTTTAAATCACTCATATTCTCAATTCGAGACTTGCATATCATCCTCCTGATGCTAAGCGATACGATGGCTCACGAATACAATAGACAAACCAAACAGAATCATGAATTACAAAGCAATGATGACATTCCAGGCGCTCGCCATCCTGAGACATAAGATGTTAAGTTTCATTATGTATAACCATTCTATTTAATGAATAAATGTTATCTGACATTTGTGAAATTGAGCCCAAAATGATAAAAATATACAGTAAACACTACATGACATTGATATCACAGAGGCAATAAACTGAAGTGTTAATGGTTCTGATTTGTCAAGTACTGATAATAATGTTACATTAAATAGTTGCTTACAATAAATCAAGTGCTACTCGAGATTCTATATAATTTTATGTGATAAGGGCCAAGAGTATTTCTATCCCGGAGACTTGACCTACTGAAATTACCAATATAGTGTCTATGTACTGAAGCATTGAACTCAGAACCCTAAGATTAAAAATCTAAAGCTTTTACTCGAATAATGAGCCGACTCCACATTTTTTAATAAACTACAAAGGTGGTAATTAAAATTGTAAACAATACTGTAACTATTTAACCTATAAACACACTCATTGGTTGTATAATTATCACTTCCTTTACGGTAAAGTCCCGATGCAACAGGAAAACCAAACAGCCTTGGATGATATTCCACGAAACATCACTATACATTAATAATAATAATAATAATAATAACACCCAACAGTCACATACATAGTCCTGACCCCACATTCAGATCGTATCTTGTGTCGTGGGTATCAGGAACTACGAGAGACTTTTCGGTCTCACAAACACCCAGACCCGAGAGAAATATTTGTGGGCCGCACTAACATTTCTCTCGGTGCGGGGATCGAACCCGCGGCCTCTCGTTTCACAGGCGGTGTCTTACCGCCTGCGCCACGGAGGCTGTCATTATAAATACTTATATACATACATACATAGACTCACGCCTATATCCCAAGAAGAGGTGCCAGGACACCCACATTTCGTCTTGTATGTTCCGTCCCACAATGTGATAGGTGGCGAGCCTATCGCCATATAGGGTACAAATTTCTGACTCTGGACTGATTATGGATAGAAAAATCCAATATCACTTTGCCCAGCCCGGGATTCGAACCCGAGACCTCAGCTTTGTAACCGTACCTTAGTACAACTACGCCACTAAGGCAGTACTTATATACGAGTATGTAATATAAGAAGTTCGTGGTGGGCTGTTATTACCAGACCAGACGCGACTGCTTACATAATCACGGTGATCGCAGGTTGAAATCTCAGAGCACACCTCTGACTTTTCGGAGTTATTTGTGTATTGATAGTCAATCACCATGCACTAAAACGATGAAGGAAAACATCGAGGAAACCTTTATAGTGATTTATATGAATTTCTATGGTATGTAAAAGTCCGCCAACCCTCAGGCCAGCGCGGTGGATCTTATAGCCTAAACCCTCTCAATCGTATTTTCGAGAATAATAAACATTACATACTCATAAGCACGCTTGTGTATCGCTAGAGATAGGCAAAATTATGAGTATCACCATAGTTTCCCAACTTATGTCTGTCCCCAGATGTGAAAGAAAACCTAATTCCATCCATCGAATGCCATCACAAATTCAATCAAAAAATCACTTATTACAGATCTCAGGTGACTTTGTAATAAGTAGGAAATGATCATCATTATTATAATCATCATTGGCAATTAAAATCTACGTGAGATGATTAGCGTTTATTGAAGATGTTAGGATTGGAAAGTATACCTACACCAATAGCAAATAAAAATACATAATATAATACAGAATCTTGTTTTTCATCAATAAAATAAAATAATAAATCCAGTGCTTGTATTAACCGTACATTTAGCTTAAAAAAAATAACAATGAAATCAATAAAAAAACACCTCTTTATTTGTCATGATATAAGTAATCAAAAGCATTAATAAATCATATGTTTTTAATTATTCGTGTAAAATAAATAATTATATTCTTATCCCATTCAATATCTCGCAGTATAAACTTGTACTTGAACTCAAGGACAGTTCATACACTCTGTAAGAACTGTCCTTGAGCTTGAAGTTTCGTCACTTTGTTGGCAGGTCAAGGCCCCGTGAAGCTGAGGATCCATTACCGTTTTGTGTTACACGTTTTTCCTTAATGTTGTCTCGAGCCTAACTTAAGTACTAGACTATATTTTATTCAAGTGTCTAATTGAAGGAATTCTTATAGGTATAGTAAATCCATTTGTTTCATTTTTAAGTACATTATTAAAGTCACCTTTAGTCTAGTTGTCAGTTGTAGATTTAGAATCTAGATCTGCCTTAACATAGGTTCGATTTGTAGAAGCAACATGTGCATTTTTTTTATATTGGTGGAAAGAAATACAATAAGGGCGAAGTCACACGATGCAGTAACGGTGCGGTACGGCGGGAGGCGGTGCAGTCCCGCTGTGTCATCCTACATATAAATAGCTTTACCATATCATACGATGCGTTTATTCGCTCTGAACTTGCGACCTGTGAGACGAGGCGGGGAGGTGTGACGCCATGTATGCATTATGGGAGGTGTGCTTCAGCGCCGCACTGAGCATGTGGCAACCTATACTTCGAATGCGTTAAGTGCGACGCCGCGCCACACCGCACCGTCACAGTATCGTGTGACTTCGCCCTAAAAGTATCCACTGGCGATAGACATAATTGTACCGGTTTGCCGGAAACCAAATCTCTAGAATTGAACCACATTTGCATGGCTCCCTGTAAGGTTTCTGGGTTTGTGTATCTTATCAGGGCGAACAAGAATATACATCGCAAGCAATTCATTGACTTGACAAATAATCTTGGAGTAACCTGTGCTTACTTGACAATAACAATGAATACGTTAGCCGATAGAGACGTGATAAATGTAACAATGCTGTATCAACGATCAGACGCAATGTTTGCGTATCAACAATCTGAATTAATTATCTTGTCGTGTTTACTTTGAGTCTGATGAATCATTCGATATTTTTGTTTATTCTCGATCACCCTATCACTGTATTTGCTCTTCTCTTGATCGTATATGAGGGCCTTTTGAAAAGATTAATGTCTCGGCCCGATTTTTATTTCATTTATTTAAATAAATCATTTACTGTCGCTGTGGTTCAAAGCAACTATTTTCGGGTGGTGATAATAAAATATTTTTGTCTACCTTCCCGATAAAAAATATCTCAATAATTTTAATTTTTCATTCAAATTCATTTTTCAGATGCGGATCACATCAGCAGTATGGGTCCTCCTTCCATTCTTAGTGTCGACAATAGACGCACTAAGAGTCCTAGTGATATTTCCAGTGAATGCAAAAAGCCATAGTATTTTAGGACAAGGAGTAGTCACTCATCTCTTGAAAGCTGGTCATGAGGTAAATATTTATTATTTCTATTTATAATTCGTACGCACAAAAGGTTATACTTGTAACCCAAATGCCACAAGCAGAGGATACAACTTTCCAGGCGTGTTGCCAAATGATTTAGCTTATAATTTTACGAGCGATTGCGTGCCTAATATCAACCGTTTCAAAAGTAGGAATTTTAACCTACCAGCCTAATGAGATTTGTGACTTCCAGTACCATTGTTTTTTGTATGGTATTTTGGGAAGTTTTTCTTCATCCTTAGCTAATACAATGATCAACTATAAATCCATGTGGTAACTTCAAGTACCATGTTTTTTTATCTTATTTTAAATTTTTTTCGAGATGTTTTTCTTTTTCCTTAGCCAATGCGATAACCAACTATAATTCCACACGAAACTTTGAATTGGGTACCCGCTTTATCCCCTGAAATCCAGTTTGGCAACCCGCAACACATTTTTAGCTTGCTTGTTGTCTTATTTGATATTGACTTGAAATATGTATTATTACAGGTCGTCCACATCACATCATTTCCGAGGGAGAAGACTGCGAATCTCACGGAGATTGATGTTTCTCATATAGGAAAACCTAACGAGAATGATGAGAGATGTAAGAATTAACTTTATATTCACATTGATTATTTATGGGGCATACAGAAGAATGCCCATATTACCATGAAACTTAATATAGGTGTGAAAATTATTGCGATGGAATCTACTTTTTCGTATAGGGAAAAATATATATTTTCAATAAATACTCATATAGACCCAGGCCCGGAGCTCTTGGAGAAATGAATTTTAAGTCCAATAAAAAATATTATTTTTATATTGTTGTGGAATTCAGTGCACAAAATATAAAATAAAATGACAATTACTTTATTTTATAAAAGTCTGCAGCCCGGGAAGAAACTGTTTTTTTTTTTATTGCAATGAATGACGATACGAGCAAGCCGTTCGCCTGATGGAAATAAATAAATAAAAAAATAAAAATAAGATGTAAAGTCTCAATATGTCCAGTAGTTACTCTAGCTACAATGTCCTTCAATCCGAAACACAACAGTGCATTTACGCAGTGTTGTTTCACGTTTGTGTTCACCTTTTGACGTTTTCAGTGTTGTTTGTGTTTAAGGACAAACCATAAAAAAATATTTATTTATTTATTTATTTTTACCAATACTATGACCGGGCATTCTCAACAACACAGATCTTAGTCCGATTGAAAATGAAATCTTACAAAAGCATACTCTACCCGCTTTTGTGTATTTCTTATTATTTTGTTTAAGAAAACTGAAACAATTTTTATGAATAGTCTTATTCTTAAGAAAGCCTTTATAAAAATGCCATTTTATGTTTGAAACCAATTTTTAAGATCTAAGCTATGAAACAAATCGTATTTGTTTTATTGCTATGAATGGCGAGGCGTTCCTTCCACCTGACGGTAAGCAATACGACCGCTTATGGGCAGTAGCAAAATCAAACAACACCTTGAACTACAAAGCAATGCCTGGCATTCCAGCGCGCTCGCCATACTGAGACATAAGATATTAAGTCTCACTATGTCCTGTATGTAGTTACTCTGACTACAATGTCCTTCACGTGAAATACAACAGTGCATTTACACTGCTCTGTGGCGGGACAAATAGACATTGTGGTAGTACCTACCTAGGCCTAAATACTACCAGATATATATTAAACATTTTCACGACGCGGCGTCATAGGATTCCATTTTAGAGCCAAGATGTGGTTAAACAAACACATATTAATTTCAGTCGAAGCCTTCAAACTGAAGAATCTTGTGGGTAAAGGAAATCCAGCGGGTTCATTGTTCTTCCTGGAATTTATTTATGAGCTGAACCAACGATACCTTGAGGATGAGAAGGTAGTCGCCTTGCTCAGTGACACTAAGCAACATTTTGACGTCGTTGTACTCGAATGGTTCTTCTCTGAAATCATGGCTGGGTGAGTTTGTTTTGAATCATGAGTATATATTTAGCGTGAAAGTGTCGGCAAAAAGTTAAATACGATTATCAAAAACCAATATTTGCATAACTATTTTACATCTCCATGCAAATTTGGGATGAAATATCAACGCAATACAAAGGACATTGACTTTAAAGTAAATTCACAACCTCAGCAGCGTAGTAGGCTAGCCTCCGGCTGTGAAATAGGCTGCGGGTTAGATCCTTGCACTGAGACACTGTTTACAACTGTGATTTGTTTCTGGTCTGACCAGTTTTTAAAACCAAAAAGTTATCTACTTTTCGATACCCACATTATACGAGTAAAACTTCAGTGAGATTAGACATAGGTCTAATCAACCATACGGTTTTGTAATGTTTTATCTTACAGTGAAGAAATGTTTTCATTCATTTTGCTTGGATATACACATATATATTAGTCAATAAGTAAAAAATATCCTTTATTTTTTTCTACTATTTCTTTCAGGATTGCTCCTCTATTCCAATGTCCACTAGTATGGGTGGGTACTACAGAAGCCCATGCACAAGTCCTGAAACTAGTCGACGAAGTTCCCAACCCGGCTTACACCGTAGATCTGTTCTCAACGCACCGAGCCCCTCTTACATTCTCACAGAGGGTTTCAGAACTAGGCGCACTTGTATTCAAATTCAGTTTTTTGAAGTAAGTAAAGGTTTCTTAAAGAGCTTTTAAATTTTGCTAGAATTGTAAGAATACAATAAGAAAGATGGTAGCAGTTTACTAACAATGTATGGGCTATTGGTAAATAATGTCACTTTAAAAACAGTAAAAAAGAAAAATGAAAATGAATTTAATTTGTTCAGCTACATTTAGATACAGTATTTTTTTTATCTACCACCCAGTTTGGAATGCATTTTTCTCAAGAGAAGACGGGCAAGACACTCTAGTGAACAACAAGATCGTACCTAATTGCTTATCGTTATAGGTTGATAAATAGTACCTTGACCCTCAATATTTCGTACACTTTAGTCAGATGAGCGACCGTGACCATTTTTAGTGACTGTTCTGTTTCGGTTTTATGTACATAATAACTAGAGTAACTACTTGACATATCGAGACTTAACATTTTATGTCCCAGGATGGCGAGCGCAGTGGAATGCCAAGCATTGATTTATAATTCATGGTGTTGTATCATTTTGCTACTGTCCATGAGCGCTCGTATCGCTTACCATCAGGTAAATGGCATGCTCATCGCGCCATTTATTGCAAAAATAAATAGAACAGTGCTATTGACCTTTACCGCCTCTTGCATACAAACTACAAGCATTGTTTACATATAAAATTAATGTCACCATATTAACAACTTCGAATTTAATTGCAGCTACATGTATGTGCCGGGACAAAAAGCTAAATACGAGGAAATATTCAATAAAATAGCTAACAAACGAGGTGTTACAGTACCTCCCTACGACGAAGCTATATACAATGGATCTATTCTTCTCATCAACTCTCATCCATCAATAGGAACACCATTCAGATTACCTCAAAACGCTAAGTATGTAGCTGGATATCACGTTGATGAGAAGCCTCAGCCCTTGCCCAAGGTAATGAATCAATCATCTGTTTTGATAAGGAAGAAGTTAAACCAGTACTTGCTATTACATGTGTATAAATTGAACTCTGGTGAAATCTTGAGGAGCTATATATTCCGTATAGATAGTATAATAATAGAAGATATGAGTTGACTGTTATGATAATGTAACAGTTAAAATTATTGAGCTTGTCGTAGTCCCATCTTTTATTTTCTTCTTCAGCTATGCTAAATTAATTATAGGTCTTCCGAACATGTTTAATTAGTATTAATAACATTTCGTCTATCTCAGGATCTTCAAAAACTAATGGATAACTCAAAGCAAGGAGTCATCTACTTCAGTATGGGATCGAATCTGAAAAGCGCTGATATGTCTGAAAATATGAAGAAGTCGTTGATTAATATGTTTGGCAAACTAAAAGAGACTGTTATATGGAAGTTTGAAGCTGATATGGAGAAAGCACCCGCTAATGTGCATTTTGTTAAATGGGCCCCGCAACAGAGCATTTTAGGTAAGTAAGTGTGAATTTTAGACTGCTCGCGAATCGACTCCACAAAATAAAAAGGCCAAGTGGTAGCCCGCGTAAAAGGTGGTGATAAATTAATAAAGAAGATGACTTAGATCAATTCAATAACAACTGGAAAAAGAAAACCTTTGATAGGGAGGGGTAGGAGCAGGAAAGGAAGGCCTTTGAACTGCAATGGGATAGTATAGGCTAGAAAAATATTAAACATTAATAAAATTAATATAAATCATTTAAAACGCCATTGTCTTCAATTTAACAAATCAGTCTTTAATAATAATCTCACTTACTGAAAGAAACCCGAGTGGAAACTTTCCATGCCTTTTTATTAAGTGCCCCATTAATTTCATTAAGCATGCCTACAACGAATCCTTAAAATATATATCCAGTAAATTCATTGTGAAAAAAAAAATTAAAATAAGTTTTAAATTGCCATTGAATAACTTCTTAATGACACAATTTCTAACATTCCAGCCCACCCCAACATCAAAATCTTCATCACCCACGGTGGTCAGCTATCAACAACAGAAGCCATACACTACGGCGTTCCTGTCATAGGAATACCCATACTAGGCGACCAGCACATCAACATGAAATCTGTTGCGGAGAAAGGGTTCGGTATCAAATTAGACCTGGCTGAAGACCTTGGTGTCCCGCTTCAAGAAGCATTGCAAAAGATGCTTCAGAACCCTTCGTAAGTATTCAATAGATTAAAAAAGACATATTTTTATAGTATGTCATGTCTGTAAGTTATAAGGCGAGCGTGGTGGACAAACGGATAAGCCTTCTCAATAGAACAACCCTAATGTCCAATATCCCTTTCCTCATCTCATCCTTTTTCTTCCCCGTTATAATTCCGATCTCGACCCATCAAGGGTGTGCAACATATCAATGATCAAAGAAAAATAACAATCAAACAATTAAAATCTACAATTATTGCGCAGCTTATAACAGATAAATCAAACGATAAAACTATCAATATAATACATCATAGTCATTTAATGCAAACATTTCATAAACATTCGTATCTATTTCATAATAATATGCAACAAACATACATAAAACAATTAATCATAAAATCTTACCATAATGATTTATTTTTAAAAAGTACGTAACTATAAAGTTATAAATCAAATACAGTTGAAGATAAATAAAAAACAGCGAGACAAGGTCGCACGTGTTAGATATGCAAAATAGAAAAGTCGGAACGGTCAAAACAATCGATGGACTTTGCCATGCAAACAATTGGGTTACACAGGGGAGTTACTCTATAAAAACGATACAAACTCGAATCTTTGGATGTTCGACGTCCGTAGTAAACGTTCCACTTCTAAAAATCAATACTATTCTATATTATACTTATGATTTTCCCCGAACTTAGTCTATGGTTGCAACGTACAGTCAGCAACATAAGTCGCTGAACACTTCACATTTTTTGATAACATTTTTATGAATTAAAATTTGTACGTACTTCTCTGTAGTCGTAAAATATAACTAAGTAAAGTCATCTATGCCGAGAAGTGCCATAAGATATTGAAAATAATTATTATTTTAGATGATAAGACAATTCCAAATCTCGTGACTGTGTAGCGACTTATGTTGCAGACTGTACTATAGAGCAATCCAACATTTTGTGGAGTATCACACACTAGGGAAGTTTTACGTACGGCGTCCGAACATTCGAAGTTCGTATCGTTTTTATAAAGTAACCCCTATTTCATAAAGAAGAGTTAATAACGCGTTATAAAAATCAACGCACAAAAACATAATATAGATTTTTTAATAAAAAAAATGATGTCACTTAATATTACGATCCCAAATTTTCTCGTTTGAATGTTTGCAAAGAATCGCTCAATTCATTAAATTCTGAATGTTGTGCTTGAGTAAGATTTACATATTAATACAATGGGAGAATGAAGACCAACATTAGTTCGACAATGTGTGGTAATAAAATATTTTAGTTATTAGTTTGCGTTACAGGCATTTAAAATATATAGATTTAAGAAAGGTTTTGTTTCAAAGCAAACGTCCCTAACAATTTTTACAACCAAACAAAATGTGATGGCAAGCTAAATGTCTATACTATACAATCAACAAATCTACTGCATGAACCTAGTGGAGACTAGGACGAATTTCCATGCTTTCCGGGGTTTTTGCTGTGGAATAGTTTGCCGTCACGCGTGTTCCCTCCTTCCTATAATCCTGGGTCCTTCCACCGTAATGTGAAGAGACATCTTAGCAGGCTCGCATTATTGTATCGTTTGGCATGGGACTGCAGTCTGATTCCAATCGATACTTTGCCTGGACGGCATTTGCACTTGCACGTGCAGCGTGGTCGCTATAGTGGGCCAGTATGAAAAAAAGAGGTTTTTTTACTCTTTAATCCATTGATTTTTCGCTTACTGCTACAGGGAAGGAGACTGTCCCACCCTCACACCCACCACTGTAACTCCTGTGAGCCAGGATCAACAGTGGCACGCAATGTAATGACACCGAGCATTGAAGCTCGGCGAGTCTCCGGGAATGTCTAACTTGTCTTTAACCCGCAACGAAATTAATCAGAAAGTTAAATTATTAGGAGGAGTTGGAAATAAATTATTGTCCACTTCCCTCCGTGCAAAGCGGGTGACAAAACATTGAACTGAAGAGGTAAATAACCTCGCAAAAAGACTTTCACAGCCGGAGAAGCCAGCTGTAAAGCACCACGGATCAAATTATTATTACATTTAAATGGGACCTATTATGTGAACTGTTATGCTTGATTCCAGTAATAGGTATGGCAAAAACGCCGGAAAGCACGGAAGTTCTTTCTAGTCTCTACAAGGTCCATGTAGTATACAACTCCAGATGATATTTGCATACTATCTAGCATGGTTTTACGCTCATTATGCCAAAGACTACACTCCCAAAGTATATGATGCGCGGACTGCTCATACTCGCAATTAGGTGTTGAACATGGACACGCAGGCGACGCAACAAGCTTAAAAGAGTATAGTTTAGACTTAAAGTTACCATGGCCCGTGAGAAATTGTGATACGCAATAATCGACATCTAGCCATGTCTTTGTTAAACGATCTCGTACGCAAGGAAAAAATTGGTATAGATGCCGGCCCTTCAAAGATACCTCCCATCTATTTTGCCATTCATCTAATAGTTCGCTATATACCACTGAAACCGGTTTAAATAATCTGTCAACTTTTAAAAGTTCACGTGCGGTGAAAAAACTTTTATCCATATTCTCTCTATTAGAGTAATACATCGCGGCGCGACGTTGCACCTCCAGGTCGACTGGAAGTACACCCGCTAGGACAGGCAAAGCTTCGGTACTAACAGTTCTATATGCCTTGCACAAGAATATCAACGCCAAACGTTGGCTCTGGAGCAGTTTTCTTCGCACAGCACCGATAGTAGCCCTATCAGCCCATACGGGAGATCCATAACAGATACATCCTAAGTAAGTAGCCCCCACGTTGATTTTGATACTCTTGTCAAAGCAAAAAAGTTCCTTTTCGACTTTTCCCCGACGTTCTTAATATGTTCAAGAAAGGAAAAATTCCTTTCTAAAGTTAAACCAAGATAACAAACCGATTCCTTTTTTTTAACATTGATATTATTAAATTTAATTCGCGGCTGTGATTTTAAAGTTCCTTTCAGAAGTAATTGGAACGTTTTTTGTGGTGCAAAGGTTAAGCGATTTCGATGGCCCCAATCACATATTAGTTTTAAACACGCGTCCGACATAATTTCTAATCCCGACCTACTATTTGACTCTATAAGCAAGAGGCCGTCGTCCGCATATCCGGTCAAAGAACACCCTGACGGCAAGGGAATTGCAAGAAAATCATCGAACCCTAAGTTCCACAAATAAGGACCTAAGACCGAACCTTGTGGACAGCCCATCGTAAGTGGTTTCGACACAGCATAATGTCCAAGTTTAAGTTTTGTTGTTCCGTGTGAGAAATACGAGTAAATAAGTGAATATATATTTTTAAAGCAACCTCGTAATTTCAACTTAAGAAGCAGCATTGGCCACCAAGCGTTGTCGAAAGCACCGGATATGTCCAGGAAAATACCGAGTACATATTTGCGCGCCGATGTACTTACAGCTCTTCTAACCGATATTGCCGCGTCGATAGTTGACTTACCCGTCGTAAATCCGAACTGTTTTTCGTGAAACTTTGGTCCACCCGGTAGCAATCGAGGGACGATAAGACGTTCTAAAAGTTTACCTAGAGACGGTAAGAGTGTAATAGGTCTATACGACTTAGGATCATGTGGAGATTTATCGCCACCCTTGGGTATTATACGAATGAAACCGGTACGCCATACCCGTGGAAATACCCCTTCAGCAATACATCTGTTATAAACAGTGAGTAATGCATCGCCGGCCAATTTACACGCTTCTTTGATCATTTTATTAGTTATTTTATCGTCACCAGAAGCCTTGTTTAGGGGCAAAGCTCGTACAATTTCGCTAAATTCATCAAACGACGCGAGATTTGAATCGGAAGAGTTCGGTACCTCCAAGGCCCACATCCTAATCTGCTTATGGTATTCTGTATCATTTTCAATATTATCATCCGGAATTAACGATTGCAACAGAGTCCCCGTTGTCTCCTCAATACCAGTTGTGAAGTTGTTGTCAATTTTTAAATTCTCAATATAAGCCAAATTGATTGACCTATTCGCTTTGAATTCATGGTATAAAGGAGACCACGGACCCTCACTATCTAACCGGGCCACAATTTTACGTAACAAATTACCTTTAGATTTTTGGACGGCCGCTTTATAATGTGATCTGGCAACTCTCAGTTTATTTAAAGCAGATGTAATTGCTTCCCCTGTGACACAACGTCTCTTAAACCCGTTGAAACGCCTACGCGCTCTGCGAAAAGTCCGACGTAGTTGGACCAATAAGTCATTCCACCAATCGCACCTCCGAGTGTTAGTGATGGAACCTCGACCGATGGTAATGTCTGCGCAATATGTAAAAGTGTCCGACATAATCTCGGCACAGGTTTCAGCTGATAGATCATTGCGAGTGAAGTCCCCAGCATGCCGAGCAAATAGCGAGCTAAATAAATCCCAGTTAGCACCTCTAGATTTATATCTAAAATTAAAATTATTCTGTACCGGACCCTGTGTCAATCTAGGCAAGAACTCCTACACAATCAGGCGATGGTCACTACACGACGCGTCCGGTAGGACGCGCCACCTATCAATACGGACGTCTCCACTAGAAAGTGTGACGTCAATAGAAGATTCGCCCGTAGGGCTACTGTAAGTAGGTGGTGCATCGGGGGTGTTGTGTATTTCGAGATTCATCTCTGCAATGAAATCTTCTACAGCGCAACGTCGCTCGGTATCAGTGGAGCGATATTTGCCATACCAAAGGACAGATGACGCATTAACGTCAGCACCTATAATAATCTTATGTCCTGCAAGGGACCGCAAGACATAGCGGAGGTGATGCAGATGAGGACCCACAGGATCTGACTGCTACAGGGAAGTGGATAAAAATATTTCCAACTCCTCCTATTTATTAAACTTCATGATTAATTTCCCGCAGACTCGCCGAGCTCCAATGCTTGGTGCCATTAAATGCGTGCCATTATTAATCCTGGCTTACAGAAATTGCAGTGGTGAATATGATAGCGGGACAGTCTCCTAGCTATATTTTCAGCTGTAATGGTGTTACACCACCTTTCCATTCACAACATACTTTCTGCTTTAGATTAAGTTATATGTTTTATCCTCTTCCAGATACCAAAAGAAAGCCAAGGATATATCCAAGATATACCACGACAGGACAATAAAGCCAGGAGACGAGCTCCGCTTCTGGATAGAGCACGCTGTTAAGACCCAAGGGGCTCCACATTTAAGATCACCAGCACTTCATGTCCCGTTCTACCAGAAAGTCTTCCTAGATTTAATTGCTGTAATAGTTTTAGCAGTCATTTTGACGATATATTTGTGGAAAATGTTGTATAGAAAGTTTAAGAGGCAACCTGTTAAAAGCAGTAAGAAGAAATCTAATTAGTTTATAAGGTTAAATTAAGTAGTGCTATGTACAATTTATAATCAAATAAGAAAATAATTGTTGATTCAGATATTTCAAGGAGTATTCAAACATTGAAAATGTGTACCTAACAAATAGGCATTTTAAATAATGAAAAATAAATGAAATAATGAATGATATAAAAATACCTATAATATTTGCATTTAATTTTGTGTTATATTTTTTTATATTTCTGAACATAAACTGAACAAACAACAAGTCATTTTTGTTAGATTTATAAAACATAAGCCGATAAAAGTACAATTAAGTCATGAAAATCACAATTTAGTATTTTATAGTCGATAGAACTAACTTTGCGCTATAAACCAATCAAAAGTAAATACAGTATTATGCAAGTACTTTTTTTTATTAATCATAGTCATCCTATTGCTAAGATCTCCCTTTTCTACCACAACCGAATGGAAATATGATCTGTTATTTTAAAAGATAATAATTTTGAAAAAAACTACCACCTGGCTACGTTTTCGTTCGCAGTATACGACCATTCATGGACAATAGCAAAACCAAACAAAATCACGAATTACAAAGTATTGGCATTCCACAGCGCAGGCTTGACATCTTGAGACATAAGAGGTTAAGTCTTATTATGTCCAGTAGTTACTCTGACTACAATGTCCTTCAAACCGGAACACAACAGTGTATTTATACTGCTGTTTTGCGTGAGAAATAGACATTGCGCTGGTACCCAAGCAGCCTCTTATTTGTGAGATGTATATTATAAATAAACCAATATAATGTACAATGACGCACTGTCGAACGTCCGCCTAGATTCTAGAAGGAGGACGGACGACCTGGTTAAATTTACAAGAAGTCGCTGGATGCATGCCACTTTCAACAAGTCAATGAGGAGATCCTAAGGGGAGGCCTATGTTCAGCAGTTGACTTCTTGAGGTTAAAGAGAGAGATATATATGTACAATGAGCCCAGCCTATTACATGTATCACAGACTATATCAATTGGCCAATTTTACCAAATGGCATATTCACAATCATCAAATTGGATCGCATTCACAGTCCCCTATGTTGAAAACGACTCATAGACGAGTACATTGTTATTTAGAGCCCCAGTTGAATAGATATCTATGTTTTAAGATAAGGTCGTATGAAGTCACATGATGCTGGCTACTTACAGAAGTATTTTTTTAAAGAGGCTCATGCTCATCGTTGTCATAGCCCAGCGGATTAGTAAGTTGAAGTAGCAATGGGCGGGGAATTGATAGCTAAAGAAGTCAAACAATTCTCGAATGGAACGAGAAAAACGCAGGGCAGAACGTCCACCTACAACGTAGTCAGACGACTTGATAGAGGTCGTGGGACGTCGCTGGAGGCAGGCTGCCTTCAACAGATCACTGTAGAAATCATTGAGAGAGGCCTATGTTCAGCAGTGGACTTCCTTTGGCTAATGGATGGATGGAATGATCACTAGCGTACCACATATGGCTGAAAATTATAACGATGATGCTAAAGTAATGTAGCCTACAGTTTCTCAAATTGTACTGAAACGAAATTTATCGCAAGTCCCGTATCGAGCGTATCAGAAACTATATGCTATATATAGTCCTACAATCACCTATATTCAATTCAAATCCAAATATTTTTGTATCATAAAAGTAAACGACACAGGGTCACAAAGGATGGCAAAATATGATATTATAAACATGTTTTACTATTCTGAGGAAACATGCATATAATAGTGATACCGAAGAATTTCTATGGTATGTTAAAAACCGCCAACCCGCATTAGGCCAGCGTAGACTATACGATCAAGCTCCTCTGAATCGTACTCTCGATTGTAGAGGAGGTCTATATCCTGCAGTGGGACGTATACGGGCTTATACAGATACATCAATCAGAATAGGTGGACTTGCCACTAGCTCCTCACGATCAACCCAGATTGTATCATCACATGATATGATAAAGCGCAAGCATATTGCCATGCCAAGGTCTAATTCCTCGACGATAGCTCTTAAGAGATTCGGCAAAGGTAAAATATCACATAAAGCCGGATTAGCCAATCATATACGTTAATGAAGGTATATTTTAAGATAAGGTCCATCTTATCTTAATCCATTAATGGGTAGGCTGGATGTCTGTGAGACTTAAAAGTCTCTTATAGTTTCTGGTGCCTGCGATACAAGAATTTATCATAGTATGGCGTAAAATTAGTAAAAAAAGCAATCATCGCGAAAAAGAGTAGCGCATCAGATTAAGATAAGGTAGGTTAATTATTGGCTAAGGACTGTACTTTTCAATAATCTGACAATTCAAGCGTAAGGCAAGCGAGTAGGAGGGTTACATTTTACAAAATCACAAAAAAGGCTATCTTGACAGCCTTCGTGGCACAGGCGGTTAGACGCCGCCTGTAATACGAGAGGCCGCGGATTCGATCCACGCAACGAGAGAAATGTTTGTGCAACCCACAAATATTTCTTTAGAATCTGTCTGTGACACCGATAAGTCTCTCATAGTTCCTGATAACCACGACACTAGACTAAATCTTAGTGTGGGGCAGGACTTTTTATTTGACTGTTGGGTGTTATTATTATGTATATTCGAGAATTGTTTATGAACGAAATAAAAAAGTAATAAACGATCACAGACTTATAAATTTTCAACAAAGGGTAAAGCTCACTATCACTACATAGTATAAAACAAAGTCGCTTTCTCTGTCCCTATGTCCCTTTGTATGCTTAAATCTTCAAAACTACGCAACGGATTTTGATGCGGTTTTTTTTAATAGGTAGAATGATTCAAGAGGAAGGTTTATTTGTATAATACGTAGATATTATTGTACAGAAATCTATTTGTACCCGGGCGAAGCTGGGCCGGGCCGCTAGTCAGTAATAAATAATGTAAAGACGCTTTATACAATAATGTGAAATATCTATGTATACATGTTAGAAAATTGTATACTAAGATATTAGGAAAAATATTAAAGTAGACCCCCATAAAGCAAAAACAAATAACTAGAAGAAACCATTTATCTTAATCCTACGCAGATCGCTATTTAATCGTACACAATCTCTGAGGTATAAGGCTCTCTATATTGAATAACAATGCTGCAAATTGCACGTATGTGACGTAAGAATAACAATAATTGTGCAAGCAACTGAAACTATGGGGTAAGAGAATTAAAATGAACACAAGATCTTGATACTTGATCACTTGATACTGCTAGAATGTATTATATAATAGAGTAAAAACTAAAATATTAATTATTGATCGTATGAAAAAAAAATCGATTGTGAAAAGTATGCCAGTTGATCTTCCTATCGCGTTGATATAATATAGGGACTTAAATGTTTTTAAGGATATTATTTGATGGTAAAGTCCTTTAGGCCTCAAATATCAAAAGTCTATACCCAACCCACCAACAATACCGTCAATATCATCTGGAGGGATCTAAGGGAGGCTATGGGAATAATATTCATAACAACCATTTTTTAATTTAGTTATTCGTTATTGTATACTAAAAAAATTACAATATTTTTAGAAATCAAAAGCATAAATTCTTAAAAAAACAAATATTTTATCCGCTATTTATTTAATTACTTTTACAAAGCTTTAATTAACAAGACAAAAATGAAATTTAGAGGAACAGAATCTACTTATATCCTAACGCACAAGAAATACGACCAATGTGCACGCGACGAACGCTACGAACCAAAAAAAAAAAGACACACCCGGCGGTCTATCTGCTCTTTTTATAAGCAGCGGCGGGGGTAGTTGAGAAGTCATTGGGGGTAATTGCTTATAATATAGTATTAATAAATGACATGTAATAAAATTACAGAAGGTGGTCTTATCGCTTATAAGCCATCTCTACAAGACAACTTTTGGATGGATATAAAAAAAAGGAAAGAAAGGGCCGTGTACAATAAAAATAATTATCTACATAAACACTTGACCGATTGTCAGTACCACCATAGTGTGAAATAATATATTTGTATAATTATGGATATTAATTTCCGCTCGTATAGCAACATGCTCAAACGTGAGATGGGCAAACATTATTATTGTACTCGTTTCGCTTGTATGTACTGTTTTTGGATGATTACTATTAGCTGAATTTGTCAGAAATATAATAAGCTTATCATTTGACAAATTAAATTGTTTCATAAACACAGCCTTGTTTTCAGTAAATCATTTTTTAATGCATCCCAAGTCCACTCTCTTCTCAGTTAATCATTTACGATCCATGCTGCTGGTTTATAACAAACTGCCACTGACAAGAAGAAAAGGTAAACCTCCTCCCATATTGACAACCTTTTACTTTTAACTTTTAACAACGTTACTACTCACTTATATATATATATTCTTCTAAATTAATATTTTATCTAACGTGTGATAGTTTAAGTATATTCATTTAATACTTTGCGTGGTCTGTGCATGCCTAATATTCCTTTTTTTGTTGCCTGTGTTGTGACTACTCATTTCCTTCGTGATTCTAATTAATTCAGTTCATGTTATGGTTGTCTGGAATAAATCGCTGACAACGATAAAACCGCTGATTGTTACACTTAATTTAACCGTTTTCTATTTTTGTTACTGGTGTGGTATGCAGATTTTATAAACAAAATATTTTTTTAATTGATATTCACTTTAACGTAACATACCTACTTAAATTTTAACATAATATTTAAGGGTTAAATAAGCACGCTAAGGTAAAAAACAAACAAATACATATTTATTAGTAGAATGGTGGTCTTATCGCCTTAGGCATAACAAACAACCATGGAAGGCCTATTTGAAACGGCGATTGAAACGCCAGTATATCGTTTGATTGAATAAAAAAAAATTATAGCCTTTAATGTGTTCCACTGCAGCGTAAAGGCCGCCCCATTATTACTCCACTCCACCCTGTACTCGGCGAGCTCTTGCCATTTTGGCTCGAATGCATCTAACTCGTCTTCCCACCGCATCTTCAGTCGTCCGCGTTTTCTCCAGCCATTTAGAAACTTTACAAGAACTTAGAAAATATACTGTAACAAAACAATGACCTGCACCGAAAAATATATTTTAAAACACCTTTAAATTTGAATAAAAAGTAATTCTACCCACGTCACATCGTGTAATGTCCATGTCAAAGGCATGCGCAAAACTTTCGGCTTTAATAAAATTACGTAATTTTGAAACTCGCAAGCTCCTGCCCTATATAACTCATTGCTATCACTAGACATTGAAACGCTTAAGAAGAGTAGACAACGCCAGCCAACACTCGTATTTTCGAATTAAAATGAAGGTGTTTATGATAATAGCGCTTTGTTTGAGTGTGGTGGAGAGTTACAAGTTCCTAGTGATTATGCCATTGCCTATAAGGAGTTTAACTTTATTGGGCGAAGAAATTACTAGGCATCTGCTGAATGCTGGTCATGAGGTGAGTTGATTATTTATTTAATTATCCTCTATTGATTAGAAAATAGGTACAATTACAAAAAAAAAATCGTAAAATACAATTATAATATTTTCGTTCTAGACAATTTTGGGATGGATTTAATAAAAAGAAAAATATATTTCTGCGACCTTATTCATTAGCTTCTTCTTCTTCACTTAAACTGAATCCACTCATTATTTGAAATATGTTTTATAATATCAACAACATGTATTTATACTTGTAATAAAATAATATTAATCAGAAGAAAAATAAACCACTCTTATTTTTATTTAACATTAACTCATTCTGGTGCCAGAAAATTGAAGGCAATCTATATTTATTCATTCAAATGTAACGGTTTTTTTTTTCTTTCAAGACAAATAGCCCGCACTGAAACCTTTTTTTTCGTCGTCATTTGAAAGGGATAACATTCGATAACTAAAATAACTTTGTAAACTATCTGTGAACAAGGACGTTATAGAATAAATACAAGTGAATATATGTGTTCTTATATTAATTATTATAACTCTTATTACACCAGAAGCAACGTTAGTGCGTTGCCAGCATTTAGGGAAAGGTTTTTATTGCAGCGAATGGCAACACTAGCATGCCCATCACTTGATGGTAAGCGATACGACAGCTTATGGATAGTAGCAAAACTAAAATTTAACTTTTTCCCTGAGCTTCGATTCATTCCGCATTTAAGTAAAATTTTAAATTTCAAATGGAAAAATATCGGAAAAATATTTGGAATTTTCCAAATTTTCGGAAAAAAAATTATGACCCAGCAGTATTATAAGTATAATCTCAGCTACTTGTCCTCACTTTTTACGGTACCCTCTCCCATGAAAAGCGTAACAGTCCTAAGAAAAAAATGTGGCTCTTCAAAACCATAGAAATGTTGTAAATTGTAAATTTTGGCTCTTCAACTCAAAAAGTTTTCGACCCCTGGAGGGTGTTGCAGATGTTCATGGCCGGCACTGACCACTTACCTTTAGGTGAACTGTTTCTTCGGTTTCTCTCTATATTATATTTTAAAAGTAATGTATTTTTAGTATTTGTTTCGAGTCTGGTTGATTGTAAGAACGAAAAGTCTCTCGTAGTTTCTGATACCAACGACACAAGACTCGATCTTAGTGCGTCGTCAGAACTATGTAAGTGAGTGTTGGTTATAAAAGACAGTCAAATAGAAAGGAGAAAATTTCTATAAGAAAACCACCTTAATCTGTAAAAAAACGTGTTTTGTTCGAACCGAACAAATTATTTGCACATAGGTCAGCATCTTGGACTTTTGCCATAAATGAAGACGTTGCACCAATGCGCTGAAACCGAAATCCCATAAAAAACATTCTGTAAAAAAATACCAAGTCTCGCAGCTCAGTTTTTCTACCGCAAAAAGTTATGAGATCCATGTAATACCAAGTCGATTAATTTATTTAGTTCTATGACGTTCTATACAAAGTTATTTAGTAAGTTATTATCATATCAATATTAAAAAATTTTTACGTTTTAAATAAATAAATCGACTTGGCCAGTAGCATTATGTATAAATTGTACGATACATTATGTTTTCATGCGATGGCTTGGTGGATTTGGTGGATGGATTAATCCTACATTTATGATAATTTCGTTATCTCGTTTAATAATAACAGGAAGTGAACTATTTATAGTATAGTGATTTTTTTCGACTGGAAAGATAAAAGAAGATCTTAAAATTAATATAGTTATGTAATAGACAGCGCCGGATCTAGGTATTTTTCGAGGCGGGGCAAAAACTGAAAAATGCCGCCCCCCTTGGCTTTTTTTTTTTTTACTCTAGACGGGCATTGTGGCGGCATTGCACCTGATGGTAAGTGCTAATGCCGCCCAGGCAGAGTATCCATTGGCATGGGACCGCCGTCCGATGGAAACAATTATGCCGGCCTGCTAAGGTGCCTCTTCACACTACGGCGGAAGGACCCAGGATTGTAGGAAGGAGGGAACACGTGAGACGGCAAACAATTCCACAGCCTGACGGTGCGGCACAAAAAAGAATTCGAGAACCGTTTGATTCGCGTCGGGATGGTGTGGACCGTCAAGCTATGGCTTCGCAAGCCAGCACGCGTGGTTCTGGTAAGGAATGGAGAGGAGGGGATCAAGTTGAACAATTCTTCAGAGCACTCACCATGATACAGGCGGTAGAACACGCTTAGAGAGGCGACATCCCTCCGGAGTTGTAGCGACTCTAAGTTGCTCGTAACGTCTGCATCATTCACAATGCGGATGGCCCGCCGCTGCAATCCATCCAAGGCATCGAGCAGGTACTGGGCGGATCCATCCCAGAGGTGCGAGCAGTACTCCATACCCGGCCGGACCTGCGCTTTATATAAGCGACAAAGCTGACCGGGCGTGAAAAATCGACGCACCCTATTCAGGACTTCAACCCTGCGTGATGTGGCAGATATTACGCCCTCGATGTGATTCCTTGGATTGAGATCACAGCGGATATCCACACCAAGGATACTCAGGTCATCCCGCACTGAGAGGGGAGTACCCTGAAGAATGGGGACGGGAGAGAACGGGGATTTTTTGCACGTGAACGCACACACCTGAGTTTTCTTGGCATTGAACTCAACCATATTCTTGGAACCCCATGTAGAAATGAGATCCAAGGTCCGGTTGAGCTCAATGACAAGATCTTCACGTCCCCTCACAGTTTCAACTCGGCAACCCGGAGGCCTGCAGTGGTATCGCCCATGAACCGTGCTGTCATCTGCATAGCAATGAATGTTGCCAAGCGACAACATGTCATTGATATGCAGAATAAACAAGGTGGGCGACAGCACCGAGCCCTGTGGAACTCCGGCATTTACCGACATGAGCGCCGAAGCGTGTCCGTCAACGACTACACGTATTCTACGCCCATGCAGAAAGCCGGAAATCCACGAACACAGGTTGCCGGGCAGACCGTATGCCGGAAGCTTGGAAAGAAGACCACGGTGCCAGACTCTATCAAACGCCTTGGCTATGTCGAGGCTCACAGCAAGAGCCTCGCCACGCCTGTCAATTGCCTCACCCCAGCGATGAAGGACAAACGCTAGAAGATCACCCGTTGATCGATATTGACGGAATGCGTATTGTCTGTCACTGATCAACGAGTGATCCTCCAGGTAATTTGACCAATTGAGCGTTTATGATCGCGTTTATGACCTTCCACATCACTGAGGTGATAGCGATAGGGCGCTAATTGGTAGGGTCCGACCGATCAGCCTTTTTGTGGATCGGTTGCACATTGGCCTCCCTCCAAGATTCCGGCACAACACCTGTGCGGTAGGACGCTCGGTAGAGGCGAGTCAGTGCAGGAGACAACTCGGCTGCACAAGCCCTTAAAATCACCGCTGGAATCCCATCCGCACCACTGGCTTTCCGCACATCGAGAGACCGTAACTCACGCCGCACATCACACAACAACAATTTTTATTTTAATCATCATCAACATTTTTAGCAACCAGACGCCCACTCAACACAGGCCTTCGGGAAAGAACGTCATTTTACCACCATGTTAAGCATTTTTACACGCTTTATATTAGCGTCACTTTTGAGGGTTAACGTCACACACGTCTGTAGGCTTTGACTCTAGTTTTCCTACACGTGACCCCTGGGTAGTGCCAAATGAGTGACACAGTTTGTGGTGGTAGGACTTAAGTGTCCGTCTGGGTAGCGATCACCGTTCACGGGGCGTAAAGACCGTCATAATGATCTGATAGTGATTTTGTACGTATTTTTGGTCGCTCTCGAAGGGAGGAGTGTTGACCCGCCGGCCAAAGAGACAGTACAGTACAAGAGCCCAATCGTGGTTAATCACCACGAGGGGCTGCCTCACCATGTCGCACATAATCTTGGGTAGGTACGTCGTGCCGGTTGGTGACCGGATGTAGCCGACCTTTGGCGACATGCCGACCCTCTCATGCCAGTGCCCATTCGGCCTACTTAATGCCCGGACTTTGGCTTCTCGATGCCTCTTCATCAAACCCATCCTATCAACCTAATGACAGCGCAATTAAACAAAGCTGATCTTTCAGCGGTGCATAACCCCACCATCACGTTCACACGCATGGAGGGTCCCTCCTTCTCCGCTTTGTATTTGCACGTGAATCTTAGTTGCCTGAGCCGCATCGACGTGTGCCTTTACAGGTCTTACAACGGGGACGATGAGACGACTCGGCTGTTCAGGTATCTCAGCCATGTAGCTGAAGACGGGCGGACGCAGTTCCCGTCGGCTGAAATGGTCTTGGGCGATTTCAATGCACATCACAAACTGTCGCTGGGCTCCTCCAAGACTGGTTCAGTCGTACATTTATCCTGGGCTGTTTAAAAAAAACAATAGTGGTTGTATCATTGAGATAAAGCGACGTATGGCGATGGCTAGAGGGGCAATGGAGAAGCTCAGGATAATATGGAGGAATACATAGGCTACTCCACTACAAAGGCTACTAAAGATCAGGCTTGTCCGAGCACTTTCCCGTATTTCTGTACGCCGCTGAAACATGGACGTTACGGGAGAAGAAAAATGTAGATTCCCTAGAGATGAGGTGTTGGAATGCTTGGAATATCAGGTCCGAATTCCACACAAACATTTCAAGAACTCGGCATTAAGTAGCGTCTTTCCTAGATAGTACGGCCCCGTATACTTCGAATATACGGTCATGTCTCACGACGAATTAACGACACCATAGAACGTCTTATGGTTAATAGGGCAGAGTAGACTGAAATAGACCTCGTGGTAGGACACCATACACATACATTTATATACATTATACGCACAGCGGCACAGATATTATGGCGGATATTATAAGGATAGCCTTGTTAGGCCTCAAAACTTCCAGGTCTAATTCAAACTCAATTTCCTAAAAACAGGGTGAATACAATACCTTTTTTTTAATCGATATCTACGGGGAGATCATAAGGTGCATGTCGGGGTCTCCAGCCTTCCAATCTGGCGCACGGGGACAATTATTGTCCGTACCGCATAGATTTTGCAGCCAGGCTGGATCCCTGAAAAAATCTATGAAGATTTTTTGCCGGCATACCGACTAAATCCATAACTAAATACCATCGCATTATTACGGACGATAATATGATGCGATGTGGATGAGCGAGTAACACCTAGTTGACTCACCGTGCCACCCGGCGCACTTCCTAATATGGCTCCTCATAACTTAGGTAGGCGTAGATTTTATCTGCAACGGACGCCCTAACCGTGGGCGTCCGCTATGAAGCCACGAGTTCTGCCGCACATCTTAGAGTTGGCCAGTGACCCCAATGACCCCTATTAATCGCCTCTTACGACAGGCAAAGGAAACCGTGGAGGAGTCTTGCCGCCCCTTGACCACTGGGTGCGTGAACACAATAAATAACCAATAAAAAAAGAAACAATATTCTTAGCAAGGAACTCTAAAGACTAAAATCAATGTTAATAGGTGTTTTTTCACATTTAAGCAAGATTTTTTTTATAATGTATCACTATTGGAATATTTTATAATATCCAAGTATAGATATTTAATAAAGTGTTTACTATTAAATTGTCATCGTGGAGACGTGGGAACATATTTATTACTGAAATATTTTAAATATTCTTAATTTTCAAACCCCATTTTTTCAGTGTGTAAAATGTTGCCTTTTATTATTTCAGTAAATCAAAACAAAAAAAACAAATGGCCCAGATTTGCCGCCCCTTAAAATCTGCCGCCCTAGGCTCCAGCCTACTCATACTCAGCCTACTATTAAATTCGCCACTGCCTGTACCACATAAAAGACGTTCGTTCTTCGTTCGGTTAATCAACTAACACTAACTAGTAAACACAAATTGGACATTTGAAACTAAACGTAATTGTTGACATGGATAAATTACATTCCAAATATTTAGTTTTCATCTCTTTTTCACGCGCCCCTATCGCATAATCACTAATTCGCGCACGGCGAAAAAAAAAGTGTAAGTGGTGTTACGTTATTGATGAGTTTTGTAGTTGTCTCCCAAGATTCAATATGCCGCCCCCTGAACTTGCCGCCCGGGGCACAGACCCCGACTTGCCAACCCAGATCCGGGCCTGGTAATAGATTGTTTTCGGCCGCAAAGATAATATGAGTGCTAGAGATCTCAAAATTAATATTTTTTATTTAAATGCAAAAAAATTACAAGGATACGGCATTCGATACCAAAGTGGACAACGCGAAGTAGAATGCTTTTAAAATAAATTAAATAAAATATTTTGTTTCAGGTTACTTTCATTACATGTTTCCCCAAGGACAACACAAATCCCAAACTACGGCAGATTGACATCAGCGAAAATTATAAACTTTACGAAGGTAAAATCACGTGTTTGTTTACCGAGGTTGTATCGTATCTAGGCAATAAATAATAATCAGCACGACCGTATGTAATACGCCGTACGAATGTAAATTGCATCTCGTGGTGCAATACTTAAGGGCTATCTACACGGGGCGGGTTTCTCACCCAATTTCGGAAAGTGTTGTTGTCGTATGAAATAATCGCTACAAGACTATAATCTTTTTTTTTATTTTATGTGTAGGCAAGAAATAACATTTCAGAAAATAAATCAAAATATTTTTATGTCAGACGTTACATGTAACATTATCGCCCGCTGCGATTGTTTACACGGCAGAATATTTAGTACGGAGATTTTAGATGGAAGGATCACCCATTTAACGAAACGCCACAACAAAACTATCGCTTCACGTTGATCTCCTATGAGAAAGTGATACCGCCACGGATGAGCCTGCCCATTTATGCTGAGTCATAACTGACAACAGTGTGGCTCTACCACTGCGTAAGATAATTATCGCATCTACGAGACAAGAAAATGTCCCCGTGTAAATGGGCCTTAATGAAATGTTACCGCTGCTATTTAAACTATCATTCAACCCATCTGAAAACACGTTTGCGGAGTAAAGAAGTCGTTACTATAAAATTAGATGCTTTTAAATTCACTTGCTTATCATCGTTTCATCATACCGCTAAGTTTGATGTAAAAATGAAGATTTGGTTGACTACTAATCATCGTAATGATGTTAATGGTGGTAATCATCTCATATGTGAGAAAAATCTGTGTAAATACACTGGTGTGTTTCTGTTTGAAGGACATTGTAGCCAGAGTAACTACTGAACATATTGGGACTTAACATCTAATGTCTCAGGATCGCGAGCTCAGTGGAATGCCAAGCATTGGTTTGTAATTCAAGGTGTAGTTTAGTTTTGCTACTGTTTATCGGCTAGTCGTATAGCTTACAATCAGGCAAATTGCTCGTCTCGCGATTCATTGCAATAAAAAAATGGCGAGTGCAGTGAAATGTCAAGTATTGCTTTGGATTAAATGGTGTTGTTTGGCTTTGCTTCTGCAAAGCCCACGAGCGGTCATATAGCTTGCCATCAGGCGAGCGGCAATAAAAAAAATAGCCTGAAGAAACTTCACCTATTAGCTGGGCAGCTTAATAGGGCACAGAATTTTACAAAAACTTCTCTTATTTTTATTGTCATGCCTCTAATCAAAATTCGTTAATTTTATTACAAAGTCAAAATCCCCTGAATACTATGACATTTTCTCATCAATAGTTAACTTCAAGGATATATTTTTTTACAATTTATTGAATAACTAAATACATTTAGTAATACACAAAACATACACGAGTTTAAAAAAGCACTTAATAATGATTAAAATTATTACCATTTCCGATCTTAAAATTTAAAATACAGTAATATAAAAAAAATTACATTATTGGTTGTTCATATAGACATTCCGGTTTTACTTAAATTCCAGGAGATGACTCAATGAACATGGGTTATATTATTAAGCATGGTATACCACAAAACGACGATGTGTACTTGCAAGAAGTGAGCGCAGAAGGAGCCCGTATGACATTGCAGAATAAAAACGTTCAGGCGCTTCTTAATGATACCAGCCAGCACTTCGACGCCGTTATTGTAGATTGGGTTGAGAGCGAGATATATGCTGGGTAAGTTGATATAAAAAGTGCGCTAACAGAAATGAATATACCTAGCATATTTAAATAATTTGATTAACGATTGGATAAGGATAAAGGACATGAATAATAGTTAATTATTGAAAAACTTATAGAGAGAGAAACATAGGCTAACAATTGTATGATAATTCCATAAATTGCGAATTAACTACTTTTATTCATGTAGGTAGTTTTAATATTAAAGAAGTAGCTGGAGGCAAGCAGCTTCCAACCGGATTCTATATAAAAACTTAGGGAAGGCATTCATTCAACAATGATTTGTGGTTGAAGATAAAATACAATCTTGACTTATACTCAACTATCATTAATAATATTTTTCAGGCTGGCACAAGTGTTCAACACGCATTTAATATGGAGCTACTCATTGGGACCACACTGGCAGGTATTGAGGCTGATAGAGATCGAGATTTTTTGTTGTTGTAATAATTTAATAATTATTACTTTATCGGTTTTAAATTATTGTGTATTTGCAGATACTCGGTCTTAGTCGCCCTCTGTCGGCGCCGGCGAATTTTTGCCGATTACTTAATACCTTTCTGAATTTGTAATCTTCGTTATATTTTTATTTTTTGTTTCTAAATGTTTTATGTTTCCTGTTTATATTGTATAAATTATCAATGTTTTTCTAAAATACATGTACAAGTACCTATATCTGCACACCGACGTAGTGCCCGGATGTCACTAAGGTCCCTCATTGAAAATCAGCGCTGTGGTACTGCTTATGCTGTACTGCAGTAATAAGCTGAATGAGGGTTCCTGTTGTTGGCACAAGTAGTAATGGAGAATATTATTGTCTTTTGTTATCTTTATATAACTAACACTTCTTTGTTTTATTGTAAATACTTTATATCTTTTAGTTTCTAGGGTTGGATTATTTTTATTATTAATATTAATTTCTTTGTATTTGTACCAACAATAAACTTTTCTTTCTTTCTTTCTTTTTTTCTTTGATAGACGAACCGTCGAACCCAGCTTACAGTTCAAACGCCATGTCGCCCAATGTTCCGCCTTTAGGCTTCCTGAAAAGGTTTCAGGAGCTCTACGCTCAAATCATACGAGAATACGTGAGAAGGTATGATAATCCAGACTACATAAAACAGAATCAAAATCTCAAAAATCCTTGTGAACTAACTCTTCTTAATCGTACTCTCGATGGTAGAGGAGGCAAATGTCCTTATTGATACCACATGGGCTTATACAGAATATACACTGCACTAAATTAACATTCGCAGTGACAAATAATCTGTTACAGTAATGCCCGCCAGTAAACAGAAATTTCCTATAATAATACAATTTTATCCTCTCAATCGATCTCTCGATTCTAGATGAGATCCTTTGCCCTGCATTCAACCTAGTCTCTGCTCTATCTTGACGTATATGGGCCAGATTTATCGTCACAAAATGCTACAATGTCAATCTTCTTATAATTTCAGATTCAAAATAGTAAGCAAAGAACAAGAAATATACGATACTTATTTACGTCCTGCAGCCGAATTACGAGGCAGAAGTATACTAGACTATCAAGAGGCAATCTATACCGCTGCTCTTATGGTGAGCAACTCTCATCACGCGATAGGAGGATGGCCAAAAACTCCACAGAACTTCAAATTCGTTGCTGGATATCATATTCATGATAATCCCAAACCTTTACCAGAGGTAAATCGATTTGATATCAAAAAATATGTGTAAAAGAAGGTATTATTAGAATCAATATTAGTATTATCAGTATAATTGGTCACATTTAAATGTAATGATGATTTGATACGCGGTGATTTACTTGCAGGCTTCTCAGGCTGTAAAAGTCTTGTTACGAGGTTATATACCTCTTTAGTTAATTGTTCTGTCACCAGCTTTTTCACTGGGGGAAAGGGACAATAATTTATCTCCAACTCCTCCTATTAATTTAACTTTCTGATTGATATCTTTGCGGGTAAAAGACAAGTGAGACATTCCCGGAAACTCGCTGAGCTTCAATACTCGGTGTCATTACAATGCGCCTCACTGGTGGTCCTGGCTTACAGGAGCTACAGTGGTTGGTGTGAGGGCGGGACAATCTCCAACTAATATTAGTGTCGAATGGAACGTAAAGTTTTTTTGGTGGATAAGAAAGCAACCATAAAATCAGTGATAGTAAGTGGTTGCTGCCGATCATGATCACAATATCAATTAAAAACAATGAAGGGCGACCTGGTTCCACCTTTGCCTACCCTTCTGATTAACAATCAGAATTTTCAATATAATCTTACAATTATCATTCAAGGACTTACAGAAAGTGATGGATAACTCACCTCACGGAGTTATATACTTCAGTATGGGATCACTTTGGCACAGCAAAGACATTCCAGCGCATATCACTGAGAGTTTATTAAGAATATTTGGGAGCCTAAAGCAGACAGTGATCTGGAAATATGAAGGAGAGCTGCCAAACAAACCAGAGAATCTATATACAATTAAATGGGCACCACAGATTAGTATTTTGGGTGAGTACTGATTTTTTATAAAGGACATACTATTCGTTCTGCGGGTTAATGATCACGGATCTTTATTAAACTCCATGTCTGCCTTGGCGGCCTTTAAACATCTTTAAGCCCAAGATCAGCTAATCTATTTCCTAGATAGGCAAAATTTTAGACGTAAGATTTTGCTTAGGGATCCAGCCAGAAGATAACATATTTGTAGCGAGGACAAAAAATGTATCGGAAAAATGAAGAGTATGGATAGATATAAAATAACAGCCCCAAAGAAAAGACCAATAATGGGAACATTGGGAAAAGTGGAGGCTACGTACAGGCAAGCAAAGTGTCGGACGCCCGTCTACAATGTGGATGGATGATCTGGCTAAGGTTGCTGGAAGTCGCTGGATACAAATCACTTCCAGCAGGTCAGTGTGGAGATCCTTCGCCTATCTATGTTCGGCACGTCTTGTGGTGGAGGAAAGGAAAACAGAGAGAGAGAGAGAGAGTTATAAAAATATTCTGATTTTCTTGCAGGTAACGCCAAATTACTGTTCTTCATCTCCCACGGAGGTCTCCTGTCACAGACGGAAGCTATACATCACGGAGTTCCTATAATAGGAATTCCTATTTACTACGATCAATACTATAACGTCAATAGAGCCGTCACTGCTGGATTTGGTTTACAAGTAGACCTAAACTTAGATTTACCAAAGAACTTAGAAAATGCTATACAAGAAATGCTAAGGAATCCTAAGTAAGTAAGCGTAAGCGTATTACGAGGACGTAATACGCTTATATTAACTTCGCCTGTATGTATGTATGTAGGTATGTCGGAATCTTTGAAGTCGATTTTACAGCACTTCAAAACCTCAGATTGACTCGAAATTTAGCATACTTATCCAGGACCGATGACATTGAAATAAATTCAAAAATATATGACATGAACTTTAACATTTTTGAAAAAAAAGGTGTTTAATTAGCGCGCGGCTGTCTTCCTTTGATAAGACAGCCGTAGATAGATGTTTTTAGTGCAACCAATTAAATTATAGTTGATAATTAAAAAATAAAATAAAAAATAATTGATAATTAAAATTATAAAATGGAGTAAAATACATACATTTTATTGTTACAAAGCGTGGGGTGCTTACAACAGTTACTTAACCTCCAGCACCCCACGCTTTATAGCAAGAAAATGTATGTATTTTACTCCAGTTTCTATGGTACCACGGGTCACCCAGGCGGTATGAGATCCACGACCAATAGATTAAATGCTTTTTCTTACTTTGATTTAATTATTTTACAGATATAAAGAAGTTGCCAAAGATCTGTCAATGAAGTACCACGACAGACTAGTGAAGCCAGGAGTGGAACTAGTCCACTGGATAGAACACGTGGTGAAGACCAACGGAGCGCTGCATCTGCGCTCGCCCGCACTCGCTGTGCCGGCATACCAGAAACTGTTCCTCGATCTCATCGCTCTTGTATTGTTAGTTGTCATTGTTATGGTGCGGTTATTGAAGAAAATCTGCAAATCTGTGAAGAAACATGATAAAACTGAATAGAGTCGCTTGGTTAAATTGGTCTACTTTATTAAATCTAAACTTGTTACCATAGTCGCTTGTTTCTGTTTTTAATTCTGACAAGTGTCCCCAAAAAACAAATAGTACCTATGTGCGAGTCAGTCCAAAGAGAATAACCGAGGAAGTTCAAACAAATAACAAAGTTGTCGGTTCACGTTGATATCCTGTAAGACAGTAATACCGTCCCGGACGAGCCTGCTCTTTCATGCTGAGTCATGACTGACAACAGCATGGCATACCACTTTAACTAGTCTTTTACATGATTTTATAGTATTATTATTTCTGCTGCCACCACTTCGGAACGTGAAGAAGAAATGGTGCAAGAAACTACATAATATATTTTTTTTGTTATCAAATCATGATAACACTCTATTTCAGATATATTTTTTTATCCTTATCATGCTCAAACAATTTGTAAGTCACATAATACAATATTACGTTTGTTGAGATTGATACCAAAAGTATAAAGGATGAGTGCTGTTAGAATTACCAAAAATATAATGAGTAAAGTCTGGTCAAAAAGTAATATTTCCCAATAAATAATGCTTATTCAGATAAAATATTATGAGTATATAATTAACCGTCCGCCAGCCCGCATTAGGCCAGCGTAGTGAACTATATTGCCTAACCACTCTCAATCGTACTCTCGACTGTAGAGAAAGCCCGTGCCCTGCCGTGGGACGTATATGGGCTGATATTGATATATATAGTTAACTATAATAAATATATTATAATTCCCACAGCTAACGTGGCGCAGATAATTAAGAGAAGAAATAAAACTAATTGCCGTAGTTCACTTTTCCGCAGTCAGACAAATATTTGGACGATAGTTTGAAAACAAATTTTTGTTTCGCATCTGGATGTTGTGGGACTAAAAACTCTAGTGAATGTCGAATGTATTTATTTTTTAGTATTATACAACGCTGTTTTTCTATAACATAAACCCGTGTTGGGTTTGGGTATTATTTCAATTAAACTCGTTAGAATTCGTATAACTGTTAATAATATATTCTCGCAAAATGACGTTACAATTACATGACCAAGACAAGACAGAACAGAAAACATAGATACCTCTACCAACAGGAAACAGAAACTTCATTTATTCTTTTATTAATACAGTATACAACAAAACGTTTACAAAGATAATCGAACTACTTTATAAAGGAGATCAGTCGATTTGGTCGAACTACGGACAAGAAATTAAGTATGACTAAAAAATCAGGCGTATTTTTGACCGACTTCAAAAGAGGAGGTAATCAATTCGACTGTTTTTTTTTTGTATGTTTGTTACGCGATTACGCCCGCAATTGTGAACCGATTTTGAAAATTTCTTTTTTGTTGGAAAGCATGATATACAGGGTTGGTCCCATATAAAATTGGTGAAGACCTGATGAATATCTTAGGATCTGCCGACCAGAACTCCTCAAAATTAAACGGTCCAGTATTAATTCTTTTTGCGTTAGATTAAGTATAAGTATATTATTACAAAGGGTGGGTAAAAATGGGAAAAGGGTGGGGGTGGGGGGTAAGGGGGGTAGAAAATAGGTACAATTGTTAATACTCAATATCTCCGGCAGTTCTTAACCGACTTAAAAATAACTTTTTTGTCAAAGAGTATTATATGATAGGTTAGACCAAAAAAAATATTGTGAAGACCTGATGAATATCTTTGGACCTGAAGGGCAGAACTCCTCAAAATTGAACAGTACAGCAATAATTCTTTTTACATTAGGTTCAGTATACGTTTATTACTACTACAAGGGGGGAGGGGATGGAAAGGGGCATGGGAAGGGGGGGGGGATATATACAAAGATAAATACTAAATATCTGCGACAATAAATAAATGATTTTAAATAACTTTTCTTCGGAACGAATTATACAATCGGAACGAATTATATAATTAACATAATGTTGGTCACATAAAATATGGTGATGATCTGATGAATAGGTACATATCTGGAGAGCAGACCTCCACAAAACTTTGCAGAAACGCAATGATTTTTCGTCCATTAGGTTAAGTATATGTGTTTTATAACGGGTAACGAATGATTACCACACATAAGTGTACTCAATATCTCTAGCAGGTTGAGCCGATTTTAGTATTATCTTTATCATAAAAATGAAATGACAGTGTAGCTTCCTTAAAAATCATAAAATATTAATTTTCGTTTTTGAAATTATAAAAGATTACAGTGGTTCATTTTTTATATACATTGATTCCAGTTTTTCATTATATGATTACCTTTGGCATCATTGCAATGCTTATGAAAACTAAAAAGTAATAAATAAAATAATTTAATTAAAAATTAAAAGACCGACTTCAATGTGCACTACAAAGTAATAAATAATATATATTTCATTGTGCTAGTACACATTGATTAATTTTCTTATTGACTAGACTAGCCAACAAATCTTAAATACGTAATATTTTGAAGGCGGGTCGCCAAATGAAGAACACGACGTCCTACACTTAAATTTAATTTGTGTAAAACATCCTAGCGAAAAATACGCAATTTTACACGCAATATTAATTTACCTTAATCTATATAAACTCACGCCATTTTCCCAGAAGGGGTATGCAGAGATTCTCCTGGTATCAACCAGGACACCCACGTTACGCCTTGCGTGTTTTGTCCCTCGGTGTGACGAGAGTCTATAGTCATATCTGGTGCAAATTCCAGTCCCTGTCCTGATAACTACATAATAGAAAAATCGCCCGTCCTTAATATATCAGCTCTTAATCAACATTGTTGAGCATCGGACTTATCTACAATCGAGCGAAACATACAAACTTAACAATCCTTCCCTTTCTTATACATTCCTCACTATGATTCCTATCACTGTTAAAGTAATTGTATAAACATATAAATATGCAAGTGACTCCAATAAGTCAATGGTGTACCCTGGAGTTGAAACCCTTGACCACTGTATGTTTGATCGTATGCAATACATTAAAATTAGACCACACATATGACACATATTAATTCTATTAAAATTCCAACAAATGTACACGTAGGATCAATATGTTAAATTAATTTGTTTCTAGTTTACATATTATGGACCTAACTGAGCGCCAACGATACATCTACAAGTAGGTAATATTCAACTGTGTTACATTACTTAAATTTGTTCTCGTTTGGCACTTTGCGACCCGCCTTCAAAATATTACGTATTTAAGATTTGTTGGCTAGTCTAGTCAATAAGAAAATTAATCAATGTGTACTAGCACAATGAAATATATATTATTTATTACTTTGTAGTGCACATTGAAGTCGGTCTTTTAATTTTTAATTAAATTATTTTATTATTGATTCATTTCTCTATTTATTTTTATCCTACACCGCCGGGATCAGATTTTGTAAAAATAAAGATATCATAAAATATTCTACCACTTTTTGCATTGTTTGCAATATTATCGCAATTGACATCTGTCTTACAATTGGGGCATTCCACGCGAAGCGGACAGGTAAAAAATCTCGATGTTTCTGATTTCAGAAATATTTGAGTATGTTCTACCTATATATGTCCTTGATTCGTGTATCAATTTTTTTTTTAATATAGTGACTGGTTAAAGAATTAAGGACCTTTGAAATTTTGGCCAACTGGTGGGCATACAGTACTTCAAAGCCGATTATCTAGTCATAAAATTATTGATTAAAATAATTAAACCACTGGATTTAAAACTTCATTTAATGAGCTTTTTAATTGCATTTTTGGATACGAAAATAAATTGTTTTTTTCCATATTTTTTTTATTTTATTTTTTTTAACTTCGATTTTCACAAACTTAGACCATTTCGATTTTTTTTATATTTTTTTATGAAAATAGCTAGTATTGTATAAAACATCCTTGCCAAGTTTTATTATGAGTTGGGAAGTGGTTTACGAGCTATACTGGAAATATGCGCCGCACCGCGCCAAACGCCCGTCACGTGCGTGAGCTTGCAGACATTATTTCTTTAGTACTTTGATATAATATTTAAAATAAAACGAATTATTTTTATGTGACTAACTACAAATTTATTTACAGGCTTTTACAACTTTAAATGTCACACTGTTACTTGTGCGTGTTACCATAACACCTTCAGTAGTAGGAAGGAAGGCATGATATTTTTTTGTGCCTGGTATTGTCGCTGCCGACTCAAATCTGCTTTTGAATGACTCTTTTCGAGCATAGAAAATGTGTGTTTGTGGAATTGATTTTCTCGCCCAATGATACAAACGCTCAGCTGTGCTATTGCTTCGTTTGTAGTCTTGGGTAGTTCGCAAAAGACCTAGGTGGGAAGAGCGCTCCTTTAGGTGAACTATGCGAATTAGTTCATTGAAAATCCCGCTCTTAGTTCTTTTTATATTTCTTTTAGCGTCCACTTTACTAGACAGTGGCGCTATGTTTTCGATTATTTCGATAAAAGATTTTATGTGCCATAACAAAAAAGTCAACTTTAATTCATACTTTTCAAGTATTCTAATATAATTACACATTATACTAGGAACTAGCCTAGTTGTTGACTAATCATTAATATAAATTATTTTATTTTTCATTATTTAAATAAAAAATCTCATATTACATAAATGGACGTGTAAAATTTTCATGTAATACTTTGTATTTTTTAAATAAAAATAAACAAAACTTACAATAAACATAACTATATTTTTTTCTTTATTTATTGTTCTTACTAAATTATTTCAAAAAAATAACTAATGAACTAATAGAGCGAACTAGTTCATCCTTGGATTATGAACTAAATTGAGCGCTCTCTGTAGAGACCGGTTAGGCCCAAGCCTATTCGTTTGACGCCGATTGTAGTCTTACTCGAGTCGCTAGACGTTTTAAGTTGCCCCCAAGTCCATCACTTTGCCGTGAGCAGTGGCATGAAAATGAAATTCTGCTTCTTACCAAAATCCTGTTTAAAATAAAACAGCTAGTCTACAATCGGCGTCAAACGAAGCAATTGCACAGCTGAGCATTTGTACCATTGGGCGAGAAAATCAATTCCACAAACGCACATTTTCTATGCTAGAAAAGAGTCTTTCAAAAGCAGATTTGAGTCGGCAGCGACAATACCAGGCACAAAAAAATATCATGCCTTCATTCCTACTACTGAAGGTGTTATGGTAACACGCACAAGTAACAGTGTGACATTTAAAGTTGTAAAAGCCTGTAAATAAATTTGTAGTTAGTCACATAAAAATAATTCGTTTTATTTCAAATATTATATCAAAGTACTAAAGAAATAATGTCTGCAAGCTCACGCACGTGACGGGCGTTTGGCGCGGTGCGGCGCATATTTCCAGTATAGCTCGTAAACCACTTCCCAACCCATAATAAAACTTGGCAAGGATGTTCTATACAATACTAGCTATTTTCATAAAAAAATATAAAAAAAATCGAAATGGTCTAAGTTTGTGAAAATCGAAGTTAAAAAAAATAAAATAAAAAAAATATGGAAAAAAAACAATTTATTTTCGTATCCAAAAATGCAATTAAAAAGCTCATTAAATGAAGTTTTAAATCCAGTGGTTTAATTATTTTAATCAATAATTTTATGACTAGATAATCGGCTTTGAAGTATTGTATGCCCACCAGTTGGCCAAAATTTCAAAGGTCCATAATTCTTTAACCAGTCACTATATTAGAAAAATATTTGATACACGAATCAAGGACATATACAGGGTATCTCAAGACTGCTACCGAAAACGAAGCCGGGTGGTAGTTTTAGTGGCTACAAACACAATGCAATTAAAAATTTCGCATAGAAACGCGACAATTATTTTTTATGATTTTTTAAATATCGTCAATTTTGGGTGGTAAATCCATAGTTTTTGCTAAAATAATAATTTAAACTCTTTTATACCTTAGAGTATTTATAAATAAAAGGGTATATACTATGATTTTAGGAAAAAATGTTTTTACCACCCAAATATGGCCATAGGAAAAAAATAACAAAAAAAAAATTGTCGCTTTTTTTTGCAACTTTTTCTGTTGCATTGTGTCTGAAGTCGCTTAAACTATCACCCGGCTTCGTTTTCGGTAGCAGTCTTGATATACCCGGTATAGGTAGAACATACTCAAATATTTCTGAAATCAGAAACATCGAGATTTTTTACCTGTCCGCTTCGCGTGGAATGCCCCAATTACTGTTTGTCTAATTCTATTCTTTGTGCTTGGTCGCGAAAGGAATGTGCTTTTGTGGTGTTGGTTATTTTGAGTTTATTATTTACGACAACTCTTGGCTACTCTAAAAAGATTATAATTATTATATTCCCAAAAATAGCAGAGCTTGCTCAGTGCATCTACGCAATACCTCATTGGATTTTATGAGGGAAAGGCTCTATAATATTAATAATATTATTTTAGTTCCAACATGTACAAGACATATTTACAATTATAATATCAATCGATTTTAATGAGATAAATAATATGCCAGACCACTTAGTGCGTTATTGGTTAGGACAGAACAAAAATATGTTTTGTTTATATTCAGATAGACGGCTCTCAAAATGGCCAAAATGCAATAATACAACATTATTGTAATTGCATTGCAATCAAAAGGACAGTGGGATGCTGTGCACATGTAATGACTATTATGTGGTACCTTGGTTGGGCACCTCGACAATGTATTGCTACTACCAGGTACATGAGATATTGTTTAGGAACAAGTTCAATAGAACTTTTTATAAAAATGTGTTTCTTATTATCAATAATATCAACATTTTTACCGTCATCATTCCCTTTTTAGAATGACTTACCTTCTTTTGAAACGGATATTTCTACCCCCAGAAATGCTTTTTTTATCAACGTTATATCGAAAAGTATTTAACGTGTTTATAATTATGTAATACATTTTACAATATTATTAAACGAAATTATTTACATAGTTACAGAAAATATAAATATTGTCCAAATAAGATATATGTGAACATAGTAGAATATGGTAGTTTTTGTAAAACTTTAAGAGGATATATCTTAAATACCCCATATCGTAGCTCAAAAAGACTATATTATATTTAAAGGATATTGAATCTTTATTATTTAATTCTAGGTCTCATTTGTGTCCGTCAAATTTTCACTACTAGGCCCAATTTCCTTAGGAAATCGACCGATCTCCTTTACATTTTATTCAATAACCCGGAACGCTGCAATAACATTTTATTAATCAACAATGCAACCAACTTCACGTTTTTGGGATAAAATATAACGTATGTTAAAAATTTGTGTAGTGGATTGTCTGACTGATTCTCAACACCCTCCTTTCGGCTTTGTAGTATACTAAAAATAATCTTGTATATTACATATAATTATTCAGTCGGTGACTTTGACTGAGGTAATTACTCTAAGCATTGACTCAATAGATACGGTGCGAAAAGTTTAGTTTGATTCGGCTCCGCTTAGTAGACACTCGTTTTATTTTATTTGTAAATGGCGATATAAAAAAAGAAAAGAAAAAGACAGAAAAAAAGAAGACAGTTCGTGTTGCTGAGGGAGTTTCTTGCGCCGCTTCTTCTTCACAGCCACAACACGTTCCGAAGCGGTGGTAGCAGAAAAGGACGATTCAAAAGATCTTGTGAAAGACTATTTGAATAAAGAATATTTTGATTTGATTTGATTTGATTTGTTTGTTGTGTAAAATGAATCTGTTAGTATTGTTAGCGTTATGTTTGAGTACTGTGGAAGGATATAAAATACTAATGGCAGTCCCGCTGCCTGTGAGGAGTTTAAATATATTGGGAGAGGGGGCGGTGAGACATCTCCTCAATGCTGGACATGAGGTAGGTCAAATAAATCTCCAAGACAGGGTAAATTTCGCTTGATAGTAATTAAGGTTTGGTAGTAGACGATTGGTCTTATCAGTGTTTTGGCATTTGGTGTGCTCTTTGAATTTCTGTGAAAGACTTTTTTTGTATTTTTTTTATTTGTTTGCTTATCGTAATATTTTAGGTATTATATCAGTTCTTATAAAATTACCACCCAAGATTACTTTTTTTAATGCTTCTATTGTCAATGTCTTGATCTCTACATCCATAATAACTAGCTTTGACCATCTTTACAACTTAAACCTACTATAAACTATTATTTTGTATCTTCAAGTAATTGTTGAAATGTTGTTAAATAAATAAATAACACCCAACAGTCACATACATAGTCCTGACCCCACACTAAGATCGAGTCTTGTGTCGTGGGTATCAGGAACTACGAGAGACTTTTCGGTCTCACAAACACCCAGACCCGGAAGAAATATTTGTTGAATTGAAGTTTAAAACTGAGAAGGCGTTGGTGAATCGATTTGATTTAATTTGGTCTTTATGTTTCCTCTACGCGATGGGCCAGTGATAGACCAGTGATTTGGCCATCAATGACCATGTGAATGATGGAAACGCCACTACACGATGGCGACATTCAGTAGTGATCACCCATCTTTGATGTGCATCCATTCCAGGACCATCGCACGCGCCATAAGCCATTATACGCCATTACACTTTCTACACGATGGGCCATCATAGTAAACCATTGCGATGGTCCATCATGTAGAGGGAACATAAAGAACAAATGAAATCAAATCAAATCGCCAACGTCTTCTTATTTTTACCTTTAATTCAACAAAATTTCATCAATTATTTATTTATTTACACTTTATTGCACAAAAGGGAAACACATACAAACAGAAATCACAAACATAAAAAGTACAATTGGCGGTCTTATCGCCGAAAGGCAATGTCTTACAGACAACCATGGGATGGATTTCCCGTCTCGTCCCCTTTTCCATCCATCCCTGTCCCGCGTCTTTTATCCACTCTCATCATATTAATGTCTAGTTAAATTATTTATTAGAGGCTCTACGACCTACAGTCAAACCACTTAGGTGGTTTTGTAGGGTATATATACCGGGTATCTCAAGACTGCTACCGAAAACGAAGCCGGGTGGTAGTTTTAGTGGCTACAAACACAAAGCAATTAAAAATTTCGCATAGAAACGCGACAATTATTTTTTATGATTTTTTAAATATCGTCATTTTTGGGTGGTAAATCCATAGTTTTTGCTAAAATAATAATTTAAACTCTCTTATATCTTAGAGTATTTATAAATTAAAGGGTATACAGTATTATTTTAGGAAAAAATGTATTTACCACCAAAATAGGGCAATAGGAAAAAAATTACAACAAAAAAATTGTTGCTTTTTTTTGCAACTTTTTCTGTTGCATTGTGTCTGAAGTCGCTTAAACTACCACCCGGCTTCGTTTTCGGTAGCAGTCTTGATATACCCTGTATGTAAATAGACCTAAGTTATTTTTGTGTAATAAATAAATAAATAATTTTTACATTATTTGAGTTCCCGACGTTTCGATTACTTTACAGCTTTCGTGGTCACGGGGGGGACTGAGGTATTAGACGTCCGCTCTGTGACTGTTACAATTCAACTACCCTTCTTTTACAATTATTAATTTAAAAATTAATTTAAATAGCTAGTCTGTATTTGCGATCCCGTGACCACGAAAGTTGTAAGTAATAGAAACGTCGGGAACTCAAAAAATGTAAAAATTAAACCAAATTCGCGATAAAATCCGTAAATAATAGTTTTATTTCAATGGGTAACATTCGCGTAAATCTAAGGAACCATTATGCAGTTAGGAATATGTTAAAGTTATAAAGATGCTCCACTCTAGTTTTTTTTTTTTAATATACTGGCCCAGCATAGTGGCGGCATTGCACCTGATGGTAAGTGCTAATGCCGCCCAGGCAGAGTATCCATTGGCATCGGACGGCAGTCCCATGCCAATGGAAACAATTATGCCGGCCTGCTAAGGTGCCTCTTCACGCTACGGCGGAAGGACCCAGGATTGTAGGAAGGAGGGAACACGTGAGACGGCAAACAATTCCACAGCCTGACGGTGCGGCACAAAAAAGAATTCGAGAACCGTTTGGTTCGCGCCGGGATGGTGTGGACCGTCAAGCTATGGCTTCGCAAGCAAGCACGCGTGGTTCTAGTAAGGAATGGAGAGGAGGGGATCAAGTTGAACAATTCTTCAGAGCACTCACCGTGATACAGGCGGTAGAACACGCTTAGAGAAGCGACATCCCTCCGGAGTTGTAGCGACTCTAAGTTGCTCGTAACGTCTGCATCATTCACAATGCGAATGGCCCGCCGCTGCAATCCATCCAAGGCATCGAGCAGGTACTGGGCAGATCCATCCCAGAGGTGCGAGCAGTACTCCATACCCGGCCGGACCTGCGCTTTATATAAGCGACAAAGCTGACCGGGCTTGAAAAACCAACGCACCCTGTTCAGGACTCCAACCCTGCGTGATGTGGCAGATATTAGGCCCTCGATGTGATACCTTGGATTGAGATCACAGCGGATATCCACACCAAGGATACTCAGGTCATCCCGCACTGAGAGGGGAGTACCCTGAAGAATGGGGAGGGGAGAGAACGGGGATTTAGTAGTAGTCTTGTTCAATCTATCACTCCATTTTATTAATTTTTTTAACGTAACTCCTCACACCGGATACTCAGCTTAAGATCGATTCCAGGACTTCACGTTTTAAAACCCATATTCGCCACCACTAAACCATTGAGGCGACCTTTGACGCAAATTATGTAATTTCATTTGATAACTATCATAATGGGTATTCTTGAATTATCCAAAATTCTATATTTAGTTTTATATTATACACAAGTTATCATTTTTATTAAACGGTTTTATTTAGCTCACCTCGTTTGTTTGGGTCAAATTTAGTAATTGAAATTTAACCCTCTTTCTGTTAACCGATTGATCTTAAATTTGGTATACGCCTTTGATTCTGGTGACAATACATCCATATTAAATATTATTGTGAATCCAAGATGACCGCCGCTACAAGATGGCGGACAACTTAGTTTTTTTCAATCCCATCAATATGGGTATCAAATGAAAGGGCTTGTCAAGTAGAATTCAGTGCACTATACAAAATCAAAATCAAAGATGACCACTGCTACAAAATGGCGGATAATGTATTATTCAATCCCATCAATATGGGTATCAAAATACAATATAAATATAAGAGCTTGGTAAGTATAATACAGTATACTATACAAAATTACAATATGAATCTCCCACCCAAGTCAAGAACTCAACGAATTGAAAATAAAAAGAAATAAAAACGAAAAACTTAAAAATAAAAAAGTAAAAAAATTTTTTAAGTTAAACGGTTTTATATTGCAGATAAATGTACTAAAAGCTAAAAAATAATTTTAAACATTGATTAAACTAAAATAAAATCGTGGGGCACATCCACTTTAAATGAATTTTAACCACTTTAAATATTGGTTATACTTATATTATACTTATTTTTTTTAAGTATGTTTTCTTTGTCAGCTTATCTTGTTTTTGTTAATTATATATTTGGTTATCACCTATAAATAAACAGCAGTTTGCCTAAAATACACTCAAGGTCGTGTTTTACATAGCCTAAGGACCAAATTACTTGAACATATTTAACCTTAGCTGAAAACCAACTTGTATTGAGTCAGTATCGTTGACTAAGACAAGTAATTAATCTATCTTAATCACATGCGAGACCCATGCTCATTTATGTGACTTACCGGTGGTACTTACTTTACCGGTGGTAGGTCTCTCATATGTGAGAGGCCGCCTGGGTGGGTACCACCGCATTGTCTATTTCTCCCGTCAAACAGCAGTGTAGAAGCACTGTTGTGTTTCGGATTGAAGGACATTGTATCCAGAGCAACTACTGGACATATTGAGACTTAACAACTTATGTCTCAGGATGGCGAGCGCAGTGGAATGCCAAGCATTGCTTTGTGATTCGAGGTGTTGTTTGGTTCTGCTACTGTTTATGAGCTGTCGTATTGCTTTTCATCAGGCGAACGGCATGCTCGTCTCGCCATTCACTGCAATAAAAAAAAAACTTGGTAAGTAATAGGATGATATGTATGATCCAAGAATAACGATATAAAATAACAATATTAAATCACAACTGCCTCCGTGGCACAGTTGTGCTGCGGTGCGATTACAATACTTGGGTCTCGGGTTCGAATCCCAGATCGGCCAACTGGTGTAGGATATTTGTATTAATTATCCTCCTGGAGTCAGGAATTCATGCCCAATATGGTGATAAAGGTCACATCATAGGCAGAAACAACACACAGGATAAAACGTGGATGTGCTTATAACACTTCTTCCTATCCCTTCTTGGAAAAAGGTGTGAGTTTATTTATGTATGGAATAAATCAAATAAGCTTGATGAGTTGAGAGGAATTTGGAAAAGAGAGATAACAACAACCAACTTATATACAAATAATTATTACTGATGCTATAGCAAAAAAAGAATATTATAATAATAATTTTATGATACAAAGATTTTAAACTGTAAACAGTATTTACGTCCACTCTAAAACAAGGTTAAAGTGATATACTGCCGTGGAGGCAATTGAGAACATTATCAATTGTGGCATAACCTTGCAAAGGTCAGTCACTTCACGTAATATATATACAAACAGGATAAATAACATTCATCTATTTTATTTAATAGCATATTATATAAATCAATTTATACTTTACTAGTGGTAGGTCTCTCTTATTAGAGAGGCCGCCTAGGTAGGTACCACCGCAATGTCTATTTCTCTTGCCAAACAGCAGTGTAAATGCACTTGTTCCGGATTGAAGGACAGTAATTTCCTCTGAGTAGCTACTGGATATATTGAGACTTAACATCTGATGAATGGCGAGCGCAGTGGAATTTCAAGCCTTGCTTTTGAATTCATGATGTTGTTTGGTTTTGCTACCATCTATGAGCGGTCGTATCATTCCATCGGCCATTCATTGCAATATATAAAAAAAAAACTTCTCCCATAAACGCGCTAGAACCTTCTTACAATTGAATGCCCTAAGTAGCCGCTAGCCCAATGTGGGTTGGCGGAATTCACAGACGATTTATTATCTATACATCTACACATATAAATAAAATTGAACTGTCTGTTTGTAAAGTGAAAATGAAAGAAAATGTCCAACTAGATATCGTTATATACAAGATAACTGTGCCGAAAATGATATTAAATTTTTTTTTGTCTGTCTGTCTGTCTGTCTGTATGTTTGTTCCAGCTAATCTCTGAAATGGCTGGACCGATTTTGACGGGACCTTTTTTGTCAGGTAGCTGATATAATACGGAGTAACTTAGGCTACATTTATTTTAGAAAAATAAAGTAATGTTAATGCAATACCCAAATACTGTCCAGTTCCGTGCGCAGCTCACGCGCATGCCAACACTGGGCCGTCGCGTCGGACGCCTCCCACTACTTCTCCCACCAACAAAAGAACATAACGAAAAAAAAACTAAATAAACTAATTAACTTTTTTGTTAAATTCCACGCGGACGAAGTCGCGGGCACAGCTAATTGTATTTTAATACAAGTGAAAATACAGTCTTTATATTATGAAGATTAAGATTAATCCTAATTATATAAAATGAATAAATGACATTTTGTTTCAGGTAACATTCATTACAGCGTTCCCAAAGAAGGACAACAAAAATCCAAAGTTACGACAGATCGATATCAGCAAGAACTTGGAGCTGCTTCAAGGTAAAATCCAATGAATCCTATCTAGAGAATATATAAATGAAATAATAGCTTTGTTCATCGCTGTGCGTGCACGTAAACTACGAGAATTACTGGCTAGGTCACTATCGTTCTTACTGCCAGCCTCCGTGGCGCTGGTGGTTAGACGCCGCGCCGCCTATGAAACGAGAGGCCGCGGGTTCGATCTCCGCACCGAGACAATTGTTTGTGCAGCCCACAAATATTTCTTTCGGGTCTGGGTGTTTGTGAGACCGAAAAGTCTCTCGTAGTTCCTGATACCCACGACACAAGACTCGATCTTAGTGTGGGGTCAGGACTATGTATGTGACTGTTGAGTGTTATTTAGTTTTATTTCATGTATTTAATTTACTTACGGCCGGTCCCCATATCCTAGCTATCTTAAATAATTTAAATAAAAACAAAAAAGTTATATAGTGCCACAATTAGTAGATCTTTCTAACCACGTTGTAAATTTATGCTAATTTACCGGTTAACAGCGATATGTATTTCCTTATTTTATAAATAAAAACATTATAATATCATATGTTAATAAAATTGCGTAATTAATAGATAAATTTACCATTATTTGCATATTATCAAATTAAATTCTAATTTTAATACATACATACATAAACTCACGCTTTTTCTCAAAAGGGATAGGCAGACATGCAGCCAGGGCACCGACGACGTTTCGCCTTGTTTTATCACGCTCATTCCTGACTGCGGGCTGATAATTAATGGAAAAATTCAATGTCACTTAAACCGACCTGGGATTCGGACCCGAGACCTCGGCTTTGCAATCATACAGTACAAATGCGCCACTGACGCAATCTTAAATCTTAATGCTTTTTTTACAGCTGAAGACACATTGAGTATTGGTTACATCATGGAGCACGATATACCAAAAAACGATGAGTTTTACTTGCAAAACCTAACAGTTGAGACGGGACGTATGACTTTACAAAATGAAAATGTTCAGAGACTGATGAAAGACACCAGTCAACGTTTCGACGCAGTCATTATTGATTGGTGTGAGACTGATTTGTACGCTGGGTAAGTTTTTTTTTACTTTAACTATATTTTTTTAACCGACTTCATAAATGTTTGAGGTTCTCAATTCGTCGGTTTTTTTATGTATGTATTGTACATACGTACCAATTACTCGAACAACGCTTGAACCGATTTGGATGTTTTTTTTTGTTTTGCAGTTGTCTTTTTATTTTTTACTTGTAGTAGTTTTTGGTCGGTTTTTATTATTTTATCGATTATATATCACCTTAAATATAATACCGTTACCGCTTTCAAAACTAAGACTAAACTAAAACATTTAAAACTTGGTTCAATATACAATATCTATATTTTTTATTTATTTATTCATACTTATACTGCCTCGATGGCGTAATTGTACTACGCTACGGTTACAAGGGTTTGAATCCCGATTCGGCAAATTGATATTGAATTTTTCTATCCATTATCACCCCGGAGTCAGGAATTTATGCCTGATGTGGCGAACGGCTCTGCCCCTATCACATCGTGGGACGAAACATAAAAGGCGAAATGTGGATGTCCTGATAGCACCTCTGCTTACCCCTGGGTAAAAGGTGAGCTTACATATGTATGTATGTATGTGTACAATGTTTAAGAATTTGTTAATTCTGTACAGTAGTTTTTTTTTGCTAAGAGCACCTTTTCCTGGTAGCACCTGGGTAAAAGGCGTGAGTTTATGTATGTTATGTTTATTCATACTTTACTACACACACATAAAAAAATATTTTGTAAGATTTGTTTTAATGTACTTAAACAGGCGCAAATGTAACTAGCCAAGCTCTATCAAGCATACCGGGTATCTCAATACTGCTACCGAAAACGAAGCCGGGTGGTAGTTTTAGTGGCTACAAACACAATGCAACAAAAATTTTCGCATAGAAACGCGACAATTATTTTTTATGATTTTTTAAATATCGTCATTTTTGGGTGGTAAATCCATAGTTTTTGCTAAAATAATAATTTAAACTCTCTTATATCTTAGAGTATTTATAAATTAAAGGGTATACACTATTATTTTAGGAAAAAAAATTATTTACCACCAAAATATGGCAACAGGAAAAAAATTTCAAAAAAAATATTGTCGCTTATTTTTGCAACTTTTTCTGTTGCATTGTGTCTGAAGTCGCTTAAACTACCACCCGGCTTCGTTTTCGGTAGCAGTCTTGAGATACACTGTATAATTGATATTCCACCAACGATACTTACGCTTACCGGATCGTATTGTGTCCATAACTTATTAGGACATTGTATGCTTGGATAGTATTACTGCAGGAGGGGCTAAGTCACATAATTTTCCCTTTATTTACCAGTTCTCATATGTGAGAGCCGGCCTGCGAAGAAAACTGCTCCAGAGCCAACGTTTGGCGTTGATATTCTTGTGCAAGGCATATAGAACTGTTAGTACCGAAGCTTTGCCTGTCCTGGCGGGTGTACTTCCAGTCGATCTGGAGGTGCAACGTCGCGCCGCCATGTATTACTCTACTAAGGAGAATATGGATCAAAGATTTTTAACTGCACGTGAACTCTTAAAAGTCGACAGATTATTTAAACCGCTTCCTATGGTATATAGCGAACTATTAGATGAATGGCAAAATAGATGGGAGGTATCTTTGAAGGGACGGCATTTATACCAATATTTTCCTTGCGTGCGTGATCGTTTGACGAAGACATGGCTAGATGTCGATTATTGCGTATCACAGTTCCTCACGGGCCATGGTAACTTTAAGTCTAAACTATACTCTTTTAAGCTTGTGGAATCGCCTGCGTGCCCATGTTCAACAGCAAATTGCGAATATGAACAATCCGCGCATCATATACTTTGGGAGTGTAGTCTTTGGCAGAATGAGCGTAAAACTATGCTGGATAGTATGCAAATATCATCTGGAGTTGTATACTACACGGACCTTGTAGAGACTAGGACGAATTTCCGTGCTTTCCGGCGTTTTTGCCATACCTATTACTGGAATCAAGTGTAACAGCTCACATATTAGGTCCCATTTAAATGTAATAAGGATTTGATCCGTGGTGCTTTACAGCTGGCTTCTCCGGCTGTAAAAGTCTTTTTGCGAGGTTATTTACCTCTTTATTTCATCGTTTTGTCACCCGCTTTGCACGGAGGGAAGTGGACAATAATTTATTTCCAACTCCTCCTATTAATTTAACTTTCTGATTGATTTCGTTGCGGGTTAAAGACAAGTTAGACATTCCCGGAGACTCGCCGAGCTTCAATGCTCGGTGTCATTACATTGCGTGCCACTGTTGATCCTGGCTTACAGGAGTTGCAGTGGTGGGTGTGAGGGCGGGACAGTCTCTAATATAATTTCGACCGAGACGGGATTCGAACCCGCGACGTCAGCTCATATAATTATTTGTATTATTAATGCGTGGTAACTAATACTGACATCAAAATATTATTATTTAGCCTAAATAACCTAAAATGCAGATACTTCCGAAAATAAATAAATTTTATCACTAAACATTATATTGTAATTCAAAATCTTATCATCTCAACACACTGGCACCAAATACCATACCTATCACACATTTACGATGAATATTATCATGTTATATTTAAATCATAAATATTTGAGCTACAGATATCGGAAACCATGTACAGAAACTAGAGAACAACAGTCTTACCGATCCCAAAAAATACACACCCAAAACAAATGTATAATAATACCTTTTGTCTCTTGAACGAGTATCGAATCGGATTTTTAGTGACATAAATTGTAACAGTTGAGACTATACAAATTAATCTGAATTTTAATACCTTGTTGTAAATACAATGTAACATTTATCGCATAAGTATTGCCTTAATACCATCTTATCTCATAAACAATGTTGCATTATGTATATATAGCTCTTCATACATAAATATAAATATGTGGTTTGTATTCTAACAGTAATGCATAAACGTGGAACGAATATTAATACATTGTTGTACTATGCTTGGATAGCGACCACTGATCATGATGGTGGAAAGCCTAATGGTTGTCCTAGCAAATGTTTCGCCAAAATTTGTGCCGGCACTATAAATGCATTGTACTTTCTTATTATAAAGTGCAGTGAAAAGATTTTATCATGCCAGTACAACATAAATGCTTCAAAATAATAGCAAGGAAATAATAATATTTAACTATACTTGAGACGCCGCTTCAGAAGAGATAAATAATTCGGAGACAAAATATTGAGATTAAACCATTTTAATATTTTATGCTTGTTTTAGCAATATTAACATTGCTCCATACGTCCTCCTCCTTGCTTCATACCATACGGAAGGGAGGTTATGGCTCCCAATACCCCCTGCATTCAGTAACCACCCTTCTGTATCACTTTCTCTCGAGCGAGCATTCTCTATTCGGTATGAACGGATTTATTATTACTATTTCTACTGAAACCCATAGATGGTAGGACAAACTCACTATCTGGTATACCATCAGCTCATTGGCCTTTGTCAACTATATAAATATCATCATACATATGTACATATATAAACTCACTATTTTTTCTAGAAGTGGTAGGCAGAGGTGCCAAGACACCCTCATTTCGCCTTGTATGTCACGCCGCATGATGTGATAGGGGACAAGTCTATATCGAGCACAAATTTCTAACTCCAGAATGATAACGAGTAGAAAGATACAATAATAATTTATTATGAATTACTATATTTTAGAAAAATCACAAGTACTATACTGGGTATATCAAGACTGCTACCGAAAACGAAACTGGGTGGTAGTTTTAGTTAGTACAAACACAATGCAACTAAAATTTTCGCGACAATTTTTTTTTTATGATTTGGTAAATATAGTAATTTTTGGGTGGTAAATCCATAGTTTTTGCTAAAATAATAAATTAAACTCTTTTATACCATATAGTCTTTATAAATAAAAGGGTATACACTATTATTTTAGGAAAAAAATGAATTTACTATCCAAATACGACCACAGGAAATATATAACAAAAAAAATCGTCGCATTTTTTCAACATTTTCTGTTGCAATGTGTCTGAAGTCACTAAAACTACCACTCGGCTTCGTTTTCGGTAGCAGTCTTGAGATACCCTGTATACTTCTTTCCGATTTATTTAAAGACAGAGAATAATGAATATGTATAATAATTGTTAATGGTATCTATGTTGTAGGTTCGCATCGGTATTCAACGCCCATCTGATATGGAGTTACTCAATGAGACCGATGAGACTCAATGAGAGCCTCAAGATTTGCCAGTAGGCAAATCTTGAGGCTGATTGACGAACCGTCCAACCCAGCTTACAGTATAAGCGGAATGTCGTCCAACACCGCACCATTAAACTTTCTGGCACGTGTTGAAGAACTCTATAGTCAATTCAAATGGGCTTATGTAAAATGGTAATCAATCAATTGGATTTAAAGAACCAGTGTCAAAAATCAAAAGACTAGTTTTGGGTATTGAAGACTATCATGACAGCACACACACAACCGCAAGTTTTATCAGCCAGAATAAATAGTGGCAAGGATTTGCACAAAACACAAAATCTCGGAGAATCCTTTCGGGAGATTGACTTGTCTTTCGTCCTATCTCCTGCTTTTATAAGTGATATTGACTTAAATATAACAGAAAATTACAACTCTGAATCACGAACATTTTTCGATGAAATGTAAGGTGTGAATTGTAAAATTATGCACACTTAAAAACTCAGCTTTGATATTTTATCTACACATAACTATTTGTATTCTTAAAATTCCAGATTCAAAATCTTAAGCACAGAGAAAGAAATATACGACACGTATTTTCGCCCTGCAGCCGCTTTAAGAGGACAGACTATGCCAGAATATGAAGACACGATCTTCAACGCTTCACTTGTAGTGAGTAATGCTCATCACGCGATAGGAGGATGGCCTAAAACCCCACAAAATTTCAAATTCGTTGGTGGATTTCACATTGATGATACGCCAAAGCCTTTACCAGCAGTAAGTAGACTATTTATTTATTTATTATATGTAGAAATCAGAGTTAGAACTGTTGTTTTACTGGCTGAGCAAATGCCAGCACTGCACCAGATGTTTCTTTTGGGGATTGAGATTGCCGGATGACCAATACTGCTTTCCGCTTCCTATCATTTTTATTTCCTGTTATCCTCCCGGTTTGAAGGACTTGCAACACTTCTATGATCCAAGCGTTGTAGACGTGCAATGGCGGCAGTGATAACTTACCATTAGGTGAACTGTTTGCATTTTTGCTGGACCTATTGTTCATAAAATAGATGGCAGGGTCAATACCGTCTAGATAGTGTCAATTGGGAGACAGTTATCTGCTGCTGGCCTGAAATATGTCGGCTTACACATCTGCTTTTTTATACTCACACGAATGGACCTAACGTTATAGCAAGAAACATTACCTTGATACTATGTTCCAGGACCTACGAACAGTAATGTACGACTCCCCTCACGGAGTTATTTACTTCAGCATGGGTTCGACTTGGAGAAGCAAAGATATTCCGAAACATGTCACGGAGAGTCTGTTAAAAATTTTCGGAAAACTGAAGCAAACAGTCATCTGGAAATATGAAGATGATTTGCCAAATACCCCCAAAAACTTGCACATCGTTAAATGGGCACCGCAGACTGATATTTTAGGTGAGAATTTCATTTTTCAGACTTTGACTCAAAAATTGGTGACTTACTTGATTGTTTAAGATCGCTGCTGACTAAGTAAGTCCGTCTTAAACCTGAAGGATAGCAAAACCGTTACGGTCGTTTGAGTAGTCTCGACCCTGAGACTATCGGCATACCATACAACTAAAATAAGCACATCACTTGGACTATGCTGCAGTTTTCTCGTTATTTTATCATGTACAATTTTTTATCACTCACCCCATTCCTAATTGTACGAGTATTATCATGTTTTAGAATGCATTATATTATATTTTATTTATTTTATATTCCCAGAATTTAAAATCAAATACACATTAATTTTAATGCTTTTGTGATCAGCAATAATTTAATTTTATTGCAGCTCATCCTAAATTACTATTCTTACTTACTATTCTTCATCACGCACGGTGGTCTCCTGTCATCTACAGAGGCCATACATTTTGGAGTTCCTGTAATCGGAATTCCAATTTACTACGATCAATTCTACAATGTCAATAACGCTGTCACAGCTGGATATGCTGTGAAAGTAGATCTGAACTTCGACTTACCTAAAAACTTAGAAATTGCTATACAAGAAATGCTAAGGAATCCAAAGTAAGTACACATATAGTTCAATATTTAAAAAAGTAGATAATGATAATATGCCATTTTTAAACTTGAATGTATTTGTATTGATATTGAAACGGATACACAAAAACGGCGAAAAATAATTAACAATTATCATATTTATTTCTTAAGATCCAAAAGTGGACGAGCTAGCCTGATGGCAAGCGGTCACCGCCCCTTTTTACCTTTTGAAACGCTAGAAGCGTAGTCTAGTCTCTCGCTTTCGTGTGTAACCTACAAATATTAATAAAAGTATATGTTCCAGATATAAAGAGAATGCCAAATATCTGTCAATGAAGTACCACGACAGACCAGTAAAGCCAGGAACAGAATTTGTCCATTGGGTGGAACACGTTGTGAAGACCAACGGAGCGCCGCATCTCCGCTCGCCCGCACTCGCTGTGCCGACATACCAGAAACTATTCCTCGATCTCATCGCTCTTGTATTGTTAGTTGTAATCGTTGTGTTTTGGCTGTTAAAGAAGTTACTTAGTACATCTACTAAGAAACATCGCAAAACTGATTAGAATTATATTTTTGGGATCTGTTTTTATTGGACTATATTTTATTTATATCTGTTATATCTGTGGTTAAGTCTCAATATGTCCAGTAGTTACTCTGGCTACAATGTCCTTCAATCCGAAACACAACAGTGCCTCTACACTGGTGCTTGACTGAAGAAATATATCCATTATATCCATGCAAAGATTGACTGTAAGAACTCGCGTAGAGCGGCAAGGCTGCCATCTCTGTACTCTTTATTTTTATTTGTAATTTCTCTTTAGTTCGTTTTGTGTGCAGTAAAGAATTAAATATAAATAAATATAGGGAAAACACAATTTAAAGGTACAGGTATTTTACTGGTGGTACGTCTGTCATATATGAGAGGCAGCCTAGGTGGGCACCACCGCATTGTCTATTTCTTCAGTCAAGGACCAGTGTAGAGGCACTGTTGTGTTTCGGATTGAAGGACATTGTAGCCAGAGTAACTACTGGATATATTGAGACTTAACATCTTATGTCTCAGGATGGCAAGCGTAGTGGAATGCCAAGCATTGCTTTGTGATTCGAGGTGTTTTGGTTCTGCTACTGTTTATGAGCTGTCGTATCGCTTACCATCAGGCGAACGGCATGTTCGTCTCCCTATTCATAGGAATAAATAAAATAATCTAATTAAAAATTAAAAGACCGACTTCAAAGTGCACTACAAAGTAATAAATAATATATATTTCATTGTGATAGTACACTTGGATTAATTTTCTTATTGACTAGACTAGCCAACAAATCTTAAGTACGTTATATTTTGAAGGCGGGTCGCCAAGTGACGAACAAGACGACTAACACTTAAAATTAATTTGTGTAAAACATCCTAGCGAAAAACACGCAAATTTTAATTTTTAAATTAGCAAATTTAAATTTGCTAATTTAAAAAGAATTATTGCTAAACTGTTCACTTTTGAGGAGTTCTGCCCTTCAGATCTAAAGATATTCATCAGGTCTTCACAATATTTTTTTGGTCCAACCTAACATATACTTATACATATACTCTTACTTACTTTCTACATATAATACTTCTAGACAAAAAACTTATGTTTTGAGTAGATTAAGTCGACACAAGACTCGATCTTAGTGTGGGGTCAGGAATATGTACGTGCCTGTTCAGTGTATTTATTTAAACAATGAAGGTAAATGTGCACGTTCTACCAGCAAATACAATATTCACATACATTTGTGTATCACCCGAAAAAATGCTACCGATGTGACGCTGAATGCAGTGCAATGGAAATAATGACAGGTAAGGGGAGGGTGAATTTAAACAATATGTATTATTTTAGGACCGAAGGATAGGGCCTAGATAGACAAAACCACAAAGTTCTGATGTAGTAGGAGTAGTGCAATATTGGAGTATCAACAAATAAGCGGAATCTGAGTTATAAAAATATACAGTACGTCATGAATAGGATTGAGATAAAACAACAATGTTCTGATTCCACATGCTACTACGCTTGTATCTTTGACCGAAATGAAGGCTAAATTTAATACGATAGCATTAGCAGAACACGGTAAGAAAAAGGCTTCATTTTTAATACTCTAACTGTATCATTATCATCTGTATCATCTATATCATTTCCATATCAAACTCGCCTTAAATTACATATATGTTTACGAGACGAGTAACAATACGAACCGTTTTAACTGTAAAGCGATCTAGCTTTGATATAAACAAGTTTCATATATTAGTTTGTCAGTTACGCTGGCCGACAGTCGTGAGTGAAACATGAATTTGTTTACAATATTAACGTTGTGTTTGAGTGCTGTGGAGGGATATAAATTTCTAGTTGTTGTGCCGCTTGTTGGAAGAAGCCTTACTATACTGGGAGAGGGGATTGCAAAGCATCTTAATAATGCTGGACATGAGGTGGGTGATTTAAAAGATTGGATATTTGAAGGAAATGCATATAGGTATACAAAGGAAAATTTTATACGTCATGTTGTTTTTATTGCATGGGTAGGGCAAATAAATAGGAAACTGTTTACCTAATAAAAAGGTATAACTAATGTCCATGAACTCTTATGGCTATTTCCATAGCCTTTTATGAACTGACTTTAAGTATAGAATGTTTCGGAACTTTTTAATGTCTTTTGAATTCAGTTTGATCAGTTAGATTACTAAAATAGGTTTATAAACTGACTATGAATAAAGCTCCAAGAATCTTGGATAACAGATTCATTGTAAGGCTCTTGAAGTGAAACGGGAACGGTATCAAATATATATTTCATTTTTTTTTATTTTGTTACTGGAATTTCACTAAAGCGCCAAAATATCTACTAAGGAACTCAGTGATTATTAAGTCACGCAGTTTTTATTACGTCATGAGTCCAATCTGGCTAAAAGCTTGGTTTGACCTGTATAACTGCTTCGGTTCCGTGTAATGTAGTTTTTATATTAGTTATTTTGAATGAAACCGCGCTCATCAAATCAATCCTTTAATCCAGGATTTCCCAACCTTTTTCTAGTGCGGACCCCTAGCGCCACTTTATTATGATTAGCGGACCCCTATAAATAATAAGAAAAAAATCTTTTATTTGCGAAAAAATTCCATGGATATATTACTTACATAAATTATTTTACTTATTTTTTTATTTTCTTTGACTGCCTCGTTGGCATAGTTGTACTAGGATACGGTTACAAAGCTGAGGTCTCGGGTTAAAATCCCGGGTTGGGCAAAGTGACATTGGATTTTTCTATTCATTATCAGCCCAGAGTGTTGTGCTCGATATGGTGATAGGGTCGCCACCTATCACATCGTGGGACAGAACATACAAGGGGAAATGTGGGTGTCCTGGCACCTCTGCCTACCCCTTCTAGGAAAAAGGCGTGAGTTTATGTATTGTTGTAAATTATTGTAAAAATGCGATGGTTGATGTTGCCGTTTTGCGGCCAAAGTTGTAATATTTGGGTCATTGTTGCTCAGTTGGAGCCTTAAATTTGCTTCTAGTTGTAGTCTATTTCTGTATCTTAAAAACCCTTTTCGCTTAAATTTGTTGTGGGGAAAGGCGACAACTGCTTCTGCTTAATCATATTTAAAATTTTGCCAAACATTTGTTAATGCATATTCTTTAAATGTTCTCTTTAGTGTCGAATCGTAACTTATTTCAATTAATTGATTTTCCTGAACCTTTGTAAGGCCTATGACGTCTATAACATTGACACGGAATGGGTCCATAAACCAATTGTCACCGCGGTCTGAATGTGGAAAATAATCTCGAAATGAAGACTTCAAAGCTCGCAGGTGCTTAACGATTACTTCCTGAGTCTCCTTTTGCAACATAGCCCCGCCAGTTGATAGCAAAAATGACGAGAGAGTAGGAAAATGATCAAAATTACCTTGAGAAGAGCGATTTGTTCATAAATCAATTTTTTTATTAAAAGTTTTTTTTTTTTGTTGTCGTAATTTTTATGTTGACTGCGGACTCCCTGAAAACGTTCCGCGGACCCCCAGGGGTCCACGGACCCCAGGTTAGGAAACCCTGCTTTAATCAACCGATAGACTTTAATAGTGCGTGGTGGCCTGTTGGTAAACGGACTAGACGCGGTTGCCAACATGTTCACGGTGGTCACGGGTTCCAATCCCAGGGCACACCTCTGACTTTTCGGAGTCATGTGTGTATTGATAGTCAATCACCATGCACTAAAACGGTAAAGGAAAACAACGCAAGGAAACCTGCATACCATAGCGAAGAATTTATAAGAATTTCTATGGTATGTAAGTCCGCCAACCTGCACGAGGCCAGCGTGGTGGACTACATGGCCTAACCACTCTCAATCATACTCTCGATTGTAGAGGAGGCCCGTGCCCTGCAGTGGGACGTTTATGGGCTGATACAGAGAGTCTTTAATCAACTATGCTGGTCTAATGCGAGATACAATTTCAATTTTACTACTGAAAGTTCTACTTTTTTGAAATCGTATTTGAAAGTAGAATACGTTTATAGTACTCTTGTCATAAACAAGCGGTAATTAAATAGATATCAAAACACTATTGTGTAAATATTACAACGTGTTTCCTCTTAAACAAGCTGTAATTAAGTAGATATCATTACACTATTGGGAAATACTTCACGATTTATCATCGTAAAAAGCTACTTGTCCTACAGAACTTTCGAGAGTCTCTACCGGAAATATGTAGATTATCAGTTATGGCTAATGTTATTGACTTAATGATTGAGATGGTTTCTAGAAATTAATTTTTCATATATTTAATGATCTTGATCACTCAGTGATCATGTTGCAAGAATTAAGTAGAAAGTTCTTACGTCTTCACTCAAACTGAATTAAAACGTATTTCGAAAGGGACACACATTCGATAGCTAAGTAGCTAGTTTTAAATTGTCTCTGAATACGGCCGTAAATTTATCTTTTCTTTATTATCTCCTTTTTTTTAGGTCACTTTTCTAACAGCATTTCCTAAGAAGGACAACAAAAATCCGAGACTACGGCAGATTGATATCAGCAAAAACTTGGAGTTATTGAACGGTAAAATCAATTATTGTAAATATTTACGTCGGTTAATACATCCTATTAACTCCAAGATTGGACAGTTAGATATGGTTTGGCAAGATAATAGGTTCTTGAAACTGTAAAATAATTGTTCAGGTCACGGATTTCCGCTTTCCAATTATTTTGGATATTTTAAGAAAAATACTCCTTTTGGGTAGAATTCCAAAATAATATGTAGATCGAAGTACAGCAAGACTAATTAAAGGAAAAATTCCTTAGTGAGAATATTTTATAACGCATGGAACATCTGAGTTCAGATGGTAGATAAACAAACACTTCATTTCCTTATATTTATCTTGCATTATATACGGACAACGAGACGAGATGTCATTGTACACGTACTTACATAACAAATAGCTATGCGTGTTTATAACCACTTAACAAGAAGTGCAATTTGTTCATTCTTATTTAAATACACATTTTGCTTTTATCCATAAAAATATTTATAAAGTATACAGGGTTTATACAGACTGCGAACGATAACGAAGTCAGATGGTAGTTTAAGAAACTAAAAATATTGTAAAAAAAATGCGACGCGTTTTTTAAATATTTTAGTTTCCTTTCATCCTATTTGGGTGGTAAAGTTAATTTATTCTAAAATTATAATATTAAATGTATATTAATTATAATCCCTTTATTGCTTAGAACTCTATGATATGCAAGGGTTTAAACTATGTATATTATTAATAAAAAACTAGGGATTAAGTATCCAAAGACATGATATTTAAAACATCACAAAAAAAATTCGCGTTATTTTCAGTTTCATTATGTCTTTAGTCTCTAAAACTTGAGCCCGGTTCCGTTTTTGGACGCAGCCTAGATATACTCTGTATAAAGTTAATTATGTATACAAAGGTTGTCTGGAAGAGATTGCTACAGGCGATAAGATCACTACTTATAATGCCATTAACCCGTTTTTTGTATTGGTTTATAATAAAGAAAATTGATTTGTATTGTGCAATTTATCAAGTACTATAAAATTACATTTTTTTTTTTTATATTACAGCTCAAGATAATTTCAACATCGGCTATATAATAGAAAATAACGTGCCTAAATACGATGAGTACTATTTACAAGACTTCGCAACCGAAATGGGACGTATGACTTTGGATAATGAAAATGTTCAGGCGCTTCTGAACGACACTAGCCAACATTTCGACGCTGTCATCATTGATTGGTTGGAAGCTGATTTGTATGCTGGGTGAGATTATTTAATTTGAAGTAGAAGATATAAACATTAAACTAAAAATCACACCACCAACAGTACAAGATCAAGTCTTAAACCGTCAATATCATAAACTATTAAGGATTTTTTGATCTCTTCTACATCTACTATCTGAATATTAAGACTCGTTATTCATATATGATCGTGAACCGATTGGACTATCTTTAAATTAGCTAGTGCTGGACTGCATCTCATGGTATGGATAACGGTAACTCATGAAATGGGCATGATATGAATGAATAATTCCGTTGAAATGTAACCCGCATACTCATTATATAAAACATGTCATACTAAAACAAAACTGAGTCCTACGAAACTTTAATAAAGAATGTTATTATGAATAATAATAGTTATATATTTATTTGAAATAATTGTTTGTTTATTCTAATAGTTCCATTTCTTGTCTTTCTCTTTACATGACTAAAATTATTATGAAAAAATATTACAGGTTAGCGCCAGTCTTCAACGCACACCTTATATGGTTGTACTCAGTAGGACCGAACTCGCAGATCTTGAGGCTGATAGACGAACCGGCCAATCCCGCATACAGTGTCAGCGCTATATCGACCAACGAACCTCCTTTAAACTTTCTACAACGTGTTGGTGAACTCTACGATCAACTCAAATGGGATTTCGTGAAAAGGTAAAATTTCATTTCAATGATATGATCATTACCAGGATGCATCAGATGATGTTTGGTAGATAAATAAATAAATACACCCAACAATCGCATACATACTTCTGACCTCACACTTAGATCGAATCTTGTATGGTAGGTATCAGTAACTACGAGAGACTATTCGGTCTCACATCTGCATCCTCCTTCCTCTCCCTCTCCTTGTATCTTTTTCTCTCTGTTGGTGTGTCTCTCTCTTGAAGAAATTTCTATGTATTTTCTGCCATGAAAAGTATAGCTTGCTGCGAAAAATATTTAACCAAAATGGTTGCCGTCAGATGTATTTATGTTCAAAAATATTGTAAGATAAATTACAATTAATAAAGAGGTGATAATATTAAACAAAACAAACATTTCCTAAAATTCCAGATTTTATATAGAAAGCAGAGAAAAAGAAATATACTATAAGTTTTTCGGCCCCGCGGCTGCTTTACGAGGCAGGACACTACCAGATTATGAAGAAGTCATCTACAATGCTTCACTTGTAGTCAGTAATGCTCATCACGCTATAGGAGGATGGCCCAAAACCCCACAAAATTTCAAGTTTGTTGGTGGATTCCACATTGATGATACTCCAAAACCTTTACCTACGGTGAGTGATCTATTAAGGTTGTAGCATGATATCAATGATTCAGAGCCTGAAAAGACAATTAGTATCAAATAATAGAAGACCTCTCACCTCTGCCTATTGACTTATACTTAGTGTTCTACTAAAACCGTTTCTGTCTGAAGGAACGCCAGAAGAAATGAATTTTGTGAAGATTTTTACTAATTGCATATGATAATTCTATCCTAGTGAACACAAAAATCTTTCGACTACTTTTTAAAATGTATTAAACACGAAACCGGTTGGAATCATGAATGCAGTAACCCAAAGTATTAACATTTTTCTGGACAATAAATAATTATAACCCAAAACTTGTATTTCAATGAGTCAGAAATTGGTTATAACAATCAAACATAACATAGCTTACGAAACTATTTATTAAAAAGAAAAACCAGAATATTAATGATGCAACTCAATTTTTCTGATTCCAGAAGTTACAAGAACTGATGGATAATTCTCCTCACGGGGTCATATACTTCAGCATGGGATCGGTTTGGAAAAGCAAAGACATTCCGAAACACATTACCGAGGGTCTGATCAATGTTTTTGGAAAACTGAAGCAGACAGTAATTTGGAAATATGAAGACGATTTGCCTAACAAACCTAAAAACTTGCATGTTATCAAATGGGCACCGCAGACTAGTATTTTCAGTAAGTATTGCTTTAATGTAATTCACGAAAACTATAATCAACTCCAGATAAACTATAAAATCTCCATCTCTTGCCAATTGATAAAGCTAGCCTGTTCAAAAGCTGAGGTGCCTAGGCTGAAACCGAAACACAACCCATTTGCCTTTTAATTTCAGTGACAGCCTCGTTGGATACACAGTGTTTATAAAACGAAAGGCCGCGGGTTCGATTCCCGTACCAAAACAAATATTTTTGAATTCCACAGGTATCTGTTTCTAGTCTGGATGTTTGTGTGACCGAAAAGACTCTCTTTCTGATACCCAGTAACCCTCGACATGATTCGATTGATCAGAACTTGGTACGAGAGTGCTAGGTAATTTTTTTTATTAGTAAAATGCTCTGAAGCAGAAATTTTCTACTTTTTACAGATCATCCAAAATTGCTATTCTTCATCTCCCACGGAGGACTCCTGTCGTCTACAGAGGCCATACATTTTGGAGTGCCTGTAATAGGAATTCCTGTATACTACGATCAATTCCAGAACATCGACAGAGGTGTCACTGCTGGATATGCTTTGAAAGTAGATCTTGTTTCCGATTTACCTAAGAATTTAGAAATCGCTATACAAGAAATGCTCAGGAATCCAAAGTGAGTAATAATTTTTAAATCATAAGTCTCATATTTCGGCTCAACAAACTATGGGTAGCACTATTTACACATGCCCACATTTAGGGAATAAAGGCCTGAAATAATTTATTAACTTTATATCAGCTATCCATGGTGATACAGACACTCAATCGCGTCAATAACTTATCGCTCGCCTGAATATACACAGTTAGCATCACGTCTGCTCATACATAGAGAAATAAGAAACATAACTTATTAATACTCAGCGGTGCATGACAGTATGATCCAGATAGTAATAATAATAATAATCACCCAACAGTCACATACATAGTCCTGACCCCACACTATGATCGAGTCTTGTGTCGTGGGTATCAGGAACTACGAGAGACTTTTCGGTCTCACAAACACCCAGACCCGGAAGAAATATTTGTGGGCCGCACAAACATTTCTCTCGGTGCGGGGATCGAACCCGCGGCCTCTCGTTTCACAGGCGGCGTCTGACCAACTGCGCCACGGAGGCTGTCAAAGTACATAATAACTGTGGATAGATCTATACAGGCGATAAATGAGTTTACGATATTGCAAGAGGTCGCAGGATGAAGGCAGCTTACAATAGACTCCTTTGAGCATCATTGGAGAAAGTAAACAGCAGATTTCCTCACCCAACAGACTTCCAGAAATAACTTTGATATACTTTTCTATAGGAAGCCACTTGTGTGTTCATAATGATGAAAAAAATTAATTATTTCAGGTACAAACAAAATGCTATAGAACTCTCAATGAAGTATCACGACAGACCAGTGAAGCCAGGAGTGGAACTAGTCCACTGGATAGAACACGTGGTGAAGACCAACGGAGCGCCGCATCTGCGCTCGCCCGCACTCGCTGTGCCGGCATACCAGAAACTGTTCCTCGATCTCATCGCTCTTGTATTATTAGTTGTTATTGCTGTGATGTTATTGGTAAAGAAAATCTTCAGCAAAGTTGTAAAGAAACATAAAGCTGAATAGGACTGTTATACTGGCAGATAATATTTTTACATGTATATAAAAGCCAAATAAATACTTGTGTGATCTTAGGTATATTTTCGTCTTTATTCAGTAGATGTCGAGCAGTTTGTATGAATATTATGATGTTAAAACGTTTATAAATAAATAATTTATTACCTGAGAGTAATAAAAATATACAAAGGAGATAAATAATAAACATGAAAAATACAAACACTTGATATAATATTAATTGGGCAACAATGGGCTTCGCCTTCAGCCAATAGCTTCAGTACAGCCTAATTCAGTACCACTGCGTTGATTTTCAATGCGAGGTTCAATGACATAATCTCAATTATCGACTTATATACAAATTCCAAACAATAATATACAATTTCCAATATGGATCAATACGTTGTAAGCTAAAATGACCTGTGTGTGGTCATACAACTCACATTCGCTTCAGACCCCACATTCATAATAGTCGTTCGCCATAGTACAGTATATAAGGTAATGCATGCGAAGATATCTGCTAGATTTACAATTAAAAATAATGTGTGATCTACAAGATTTTTGTGGGTAGTTTTGGAGCATCACTGGGTACTGCGTGAACTGGCTGACGCTTAGGGCAACATTAATGAAGAAGTAGCATAGATAGCATAGATGGCAGCCATAACAATTACGCCATAGAACTACAATGCTAATCTCCCACTACTCGAGGTAATAGTAGGTAATGCAGCGAGAGTATAGATTAGCATTTTAAATTCAAACGTACTATACATACTTGCTATACAAAATAATACTAAAGCTGGACGAATCTCTCGTTTTAGTTATACAGATTTACAAAGCTCGCCAGCGCTAATCTGCCAGATCCTGAGTATCCTATCACTGCTATAAAGGGAGTGACTGGATACATTTTAAACGTACATATATGGTGTTCGTATGGATCCCTCATATTTGTTTATCGGGAGCGATTATGCACCATAATATTCCCTTCTATACGTCGTTTACACTCTAACACTTAATCTTATAATAACTTAACAATTATTCAAATTTACTCTTCCCGTTTTCAATCCTGAACTTACAACGAATATTGTTGAGTAACATTTTGACTCCGAAAATGATTGCTAGTATCAACCCTATGAAATCCAAGTATATCTTCTGATACCAGGGGACGTGTAGGGCCAAAGACCTGAGATGAGGGGCTCCTTTGGTCCTGATGACGTGTTCCACCCAATATACTAGTTCCACGCTTAGGTGGAGAGGCCGGTCGTGGTATAGCTTTGATAGTTCCTTCACCGTTTCGCGGTATCTGTGGGCAATAACATTGTTTAGTGTAGACAATTTGAGCGTTGCTAAATACATGATGCATGTCTATTAGAAACAATCCCGCAATCCCGCAATCCCGCAATATTATTGGTGGTAGGTCTGTCATATGTAAGAAGCCGCCTGGGTGGGTAACACGGCAATATCTAATTCTCCCGCCAAACAGCAGTTTAAATGCGCTGTTGTGTTTCGGGTTAAAGGACATTGTAGCCAGAGTAACTACTGGACATATTGAGACTTTACATGTTATGTCTCAGGATGGCGAGCACACTGGAATGCCAAGCATTGCTTTTTAATTCAAGGTTTATTTGGTTTTGCTACTGTTCATGAGCTTTCGTATCTCTTACCATCAGGCGAACGGCATGCTCGTCTCGCCATTCAATGCAATAAAAAAATCTTTAGACTAAAAATCTTCAGGATGCTGCAACCATCCATGCTCTACTTCGACTTACTTTTGTTATCAACCACGTAGTATATCAATATATTTTATTACTTAGCGGTGAATGCAGTAGTGGTAACAAATAAAGTCTACCATTCGTCACTATTATCTTAGCCCACCTTATTGTTCCTTCCGCCTATTAAGACAGAACACCTATTCAAGAAAGTACTTACTTAGGATTGCCGACCACTTCCAAAATAGTGGTCTTCAGCTCCTCAATCATGGTATAAGACAAGTCTACTCTTTTCCCATATTCTTTAAATACAGCAACATCGACGTTAGTGAACTGGTCGGCAAAGGCAGGAATACCGATAATAGGCACGCCGAAATGTATAGCTTCTGTTATGGATAGCAACCCTCCGTGAGTAATGAAGAGCTTGCAGTTGTGATGGGCTAAAACAATAATAATACAAACTTGTTTTGTTAGTGACAATGGAATCGGGATGCTACCAACAATTTTCAATAAGTTTAACCAGGTCGTCCGTCAACCTTCTTGGCGGGCGTTCGATACTTTGCTTGCCCGCAGGGAGAGACTCTTACGGGAGGCTTATGATCAGCAGAAATCAGCAGATTCTTTTCGGGGCTAAAGAGAAATAGACAGAGTGACAATGCTGATATGAACAGGTCGCTCACCTTACAATTTCGGTCTACAAAAGTTATATTATTATTTATTAGTAATGTCGACATAATCTCTATAGCAGATTGACTATTGTCAAATATATAAACTATTTGCAAATACGCACACAAAATGGTCGGCTGCGGTGCCCAGTTTCGTATGTGGACATTCCTCGGAATATTCGGCAGCAATTCTTCAAACTTCCAAATGACAGTCTGGTTTAATTCGCTGAATATTTTCAATAGATTGTATATAATTAAATAAATGTTGTCTTAATTATTGATTCAAACGAGAAAGTAGTGTTGTTTATAACTTTAGTAATTATTTTCATATCTTATACAAATATAAACTAAGCCTTTACGTAAGAACATACGGGACGTTTAAGTACCGTGCTAACCCCTCATTGATGGAAGACGACTAAATGCATCAATCCCTTTTAAGTACAGCAGTAAACTGTAAGATACCTTGAATTGTGTGAAAGGCTTGGAAATAAAAACCCTAAACGAATGACTAATTTCTGATATCTATTAAAAAATTACTAGACTACTTCAATGACTATAAGCTAGACTAAGCAAGACCGTGGATTAAGATAAATTAATACAAAACTTAAGGAACTTACCTCTGGTAAAAGTGCTATATTTGTTTCGACATGATATCCTCCAATGCTCTTATAGTTCTGAGGTATCCTAGTAGGTCTTCCTAGAGATACGTGTGAATTTCCCAACATCAAAGAAGCATTGTATCTCAAATCTTCGAATGAAGGAATGCGTATTCCTCTCTCTTTTAAAATTGGCACTATATGACTGTCATAAGTCGCTTTTTGGATATCAAACATAGCACTGGAAGTATTGAAATTGATTATTATAGGTAATTCTAATTAAAATATCAATATAATTATCAGCTCATTAAATGAGTGAATACTAATAAGAGAAAAGGGACATAACATATTCTTATCATCCTCATCTCAGCCACACGAACTGCTGAACATATTCCTCTCGCAAGGATCTCCACATCGACCTGTTGGAAGCGGTCTGCATCAAGCGACTTCCTGCAACCTTAGCCACACCACTAGCCAACCACCTTGTAGGTGGCGTACGACATTTCATTTACCTGTACGTGGCCTCCACTCTAGACCTTTTCAGCCCCAGCAGCCGTCAGTGTCCGGCCCATATAAATATTGTCATATTATATTCTTATATATGACAATATTTCTGACATTATGATTTATGCCTATAGATATCTTACAAACCAAAGGTCTTCTCAAAAACGTCATTAGTAAATAATTATAAATAGCTTTATCATTTGCAAATATCAAATATTATCAGTGTAATTGATAATATTCAACCACCTACAATATAATTCGAATAATGGATTTTTGTCGAACCATAATTTGGTCTTCCTCGCCTACATTGAAAATATTTAGATTTTTTATGTTTACTTACAAATTTCTCTTATACGTCCAAAGAATTTGCGTATATAACTCTTCGATCCTCTCCAAGAATGTAAATGGAAACCGTCTGCTATGCAAGAAGTGAGCGTTATACGCCGGATTCAGAGGCTCGTCAGCCAAACTAGTGACCATCCAATGCGGCTCCAAACTCGAAGACCAGATCAACGGGCAACCAAACACTGCTGGTATCCTATAAAAGTTCATGTATGGCTGGTAGCAAGAACATATAACATTATACGAGTAGATATGGACATAAATGGCATTTAATTTAAGCCTAATGTTTCTAACCGCAACAGTTTTTTTTTCATATATATGTAATGTCAACTAGGATGAAAAGGACTGACTAACATGTGGGTTAAATTAAATACCATAATATGTAAAACTCCCTATATACATCGAAGTAAGCCCTGAATTGAATTCAATACTAATAACTATGGTAATATAACTTTTATACCCTGAACTAACGTAGACCACCAGGGCTCGTTGGATTCATGCTGTTCCTAACATATAATTCCGGATAAGTTTTGGGAAATTCTACCTTCATTAACAGAGAAATTTAGTTACTAAATTTGACTTACGTAGAGTACATTTCGCTGAACATCCATTCAGCAATGACCACGACGAAGCATTGTTTAGGGTTTAGGATCTCGGAGCAGTTTCTGTACGTTCGCATTTATAAAGCAAACGCCATGATAGTAGATTTACATCATGCAACTTTTATAATATTTGTTTTACTGTAAATGTGTTATGCAACTTTTGCATGAAATTATTTTTAAGTCCTTATTATTTTTGTATACTACGTTCTCTATATGGATCGCAGCTTGTTTCATATTATTTTAATTATGTTCATTATACATCAATTTTAATTATGTTCATTAATATATTATGTTCATTATACATCTGCATTATGTCCATCTCCATATCATTATTTATCAACCCCTTATTCTACAGCGATACTAATGATTAAAAATAAATGTCTACAGGTTGGTTTGCATAATGCGGGTTCTTTAGGAACTAATCACGATAATTTTATTGCTGCTATGATCAAGAGTGCGGTGGATGTAATGGCGATTAACGAGACTTGGCTTAAAGCCGGTGAAAAGGATCGGGCACCTCTAGTTGCTGGTTATCGCCTTCGGCATTCACCACGTCCGACCACTGTGCGCAATGGTCGCGGCGGTGGCGTAGGTTTTTATATTAAATGTGGTATTAGTGCATCCACGTGCCGACACCCTGCACATCCCAACATTAAGCAAATGTGGCTTAGATTAAGCGTTAATTCGGAAAAGATAATAATAGGAACTGCGTATCGCCCACCTTGGTTAGACGTTACGGAATTTTTCGAGGGTATAGCAAATACAATCGCGTCTTTTTCGTATTGCAATAATACTCTTAGGTGACTTTAATATAAATTTACTCAACAAAGACAACACAAAACTAAAACAATTTAATGAGTTTTTGTATTGTAACGGGTTACAACAGCTAATTGATAAACCTACTCACTTCACGGACAATAGCCAGACCCTTATTGACGTGATTTGTTCAAATTTACAACCTCGTAGTATAGCTGTCGAACTTATTGGGTCCCACATAGGTCATGCGTTTATTACATGTGAATTTGTGTTTAAAAAGCCTAAAGCAGTGGCTATACGGACAATCTGTAGACCTCTTAAAGAAATTTGCATTGACTTATTCTCGGTAGACTTACAACTAATTAATTGGAATTTAATTATCTCTCAAGGTGATGTGGATGGGATGGTTGCTGACTTCACAAAGACCTTACTTTTATTATTTGATTTGCATGCCCCGTTAAAAACTAGAGTTATTAAGGAATTTTCTAGTCCATGGTTAACTGATAATATAACATTAATGATGCGTCTTCGTGACAAGGCGCTTACAAAATATCGAATTACTAAACTAGAGTCCCATAAAATATACTATAAGGACTTAAAGAAACAAGTATGTTTAGCCATTGATAGTGAAAAAAAAGCTTTCTTTAAACAAAATATTAACATACACATCAAAGACCCAAAAACACTATGGAAAAATTTGAAATCTAAAGTTCTGCCACCTAAGATAAATGAACTTCCATCACAATTTGACTACCCTAATGAAATCAATAAACATTTTCTTAATATCCCCGGTAATTTAGTTGTTAACATTTCTGATTTAACTTTTTTCGAATTTAATAGGTACAGTTCATGCTCATTTTCTCTTATACCTGTTAGTTCCTGTGATATTTTAAAGATACTAGGGAAAATCAATTCAAATGCGTTAGGCATTGATAACATATCCATTGACATGATTAAACTGACACTTCCTCAAAGCTTAGATGCAATTACCGCTATCATAAATAAATCATTGACATCCTCCGTTTATCCCTTATCCTGGAAAATTGCATTAGTGAAGCCGATACCAAAAATATCTAGTCCTCTAGAAATTAAAGATTTGCGCCCGATTAGTTTATTACCATGTCTGTCCAAAGTTCTAGAAAAAGTAGTTTCCGCACAAATAACAGAATATCTAGAAAAAAATAACATCTTACCCGATATGCAATCAGGCTTCCGTAAAGGAAGAGGTACAAATACTGCTTTACTAGATGTAACGGATAATATAATTGCAGCTCAGGACAAAGGGATGGCTACTATTTTGGTGTTACTAGATTTCTCCCGTGCATTTGATTCCATTAATATATGTCTACTTCTTTCCAAATTAAGTTATTATGGCTTCCATCACGACACAATAAGGTGGTTCAATTCATACCTAACTAATCGAACACAACTTGTAGAAATAAAAAAACATAATGGTGACTCTCTGCGCTCGGACATATGTAAAGTGACTCGAGGAGTACCGCAAGGGTCAATACTTGGGCCATTATTATTTATTCTTTACAGTGCAGATATAATTAAGACCATTCGTTATTGCAAATCTCATATGTATGCTGACGACATCCAGTTATATTTATCTTTTCATCCGAAGGATACATGTTCAGCAATCAACAATATAAATGATGACCTGGAAAGAGTTCAGGCCTGGGCTATATCAAATTCGTTACTTTTGAATGCGAAAAAGACAAAATATATGATTTTAGGCTCTAAGCATCAAATTGATAACACTGTAGTATTCAATCCTTCATTGGTAATCGGTGGTGAAAGAATTCAGAGGGTCTGTGAAACGCGAAATCTTGGTCTCATTTTTGATGAACAACTAAGATTTCATCAACATATATCTGAATGCGCCAGAAATTGCCTTTATCGCCTAAAGGTTTTGTACAAAATAAGGAATTATTTAAGTATCGAACTTCGAATCCTTCTAACGGATACACTTGTTCTCTCGAAGTTTAATTATGCAGATTCTGTTTATGGTCCACGAATTTTATCCAACACGTCACGACTCGTACAGAGAGTGCAAAATGCCTGTGCGCGTTTTTGCTTCCAAGTGCCACCTAGAAGTCATATCACGCCTTTTCTAAACCAACACAGCATATTAAATATGAAACATCGTAGACATTTGCATCTTGCAGCCCTAATGTTTGGTTTAGTCAAATCACAGAAGCCACACTACCTGTTTGAAAAGTTAGTGTGGGCTCATGAACGCCACGCCTATAAAACTCGAGTATCCACATACCTGCTGAGTACTCCGCGACATCACTCTGCTGCATTTCGTGGTAGTTTTCGCTTCGCTGCCACGAAGTGCTGGAACTCCTTACCACCACCGTTACATAAACTCCAATGTAAGTTTGGTTTTAAAAGCCATGTGAAGAAATATCTACTCGAGTTGCAGAAGACTGGCTATTAGGAGCCGGTGTCAGGAGTATTAAGCGAACTATGTGGTCTACCCTAGACTTACCTGTTTTTGCAAACGTTCTCAACTTGCATTTCTTTCTTTTGTTTTCTTTTTTTTTCTGCCTCTACTTACTAAACTATTTTGAGTATATAATAAATAAAATGAATTTGAATTGAATTGTTTTGATTAATTTTTTTTTTCTTGTTTTTTTTTTATATATTAATCGTGTCCGTTAGTTTTGTTATTATTTGTAATATTATGTTTTGTTCTAGTGTTTTGATATATTTTTCGTTGAATTACGAGTTACAACTGTGCGTCACCTGAGGTTTGAGTTGAAAATCAGCGTTGTGGATACTTCCACAGCATTATGCTGAACTCTAACCTTTTTATGACAGCACTGGAATATTGGCTGCGATCTATACAGACACACGTTATTAATATAGTTTCTAATTAGTTGTGTTATATTACTTGTTATTTGTTTATTAACTTCAATAATCTTTAATCCAATATGTGTTCTGTCCTGCATTGTATTGTATACTGTGTTGTCATGAATAAAATAGTTCTTTCTTTCTTTCTTTCATTTTTCATCGTCGCGGTACTTATGTTATTCATCAAATAGAAAACAAAGTCTTTGTTTTTCACGTCCATCGTTTTATCCATTATTGTTTTTATGTTCATTGTGTCCTCTGTAAATAAGGTTTAATTGAATTTAATCTTTTTTTTTCTAGCGAGTGAGGAAAATTCGTAAAGCCCTGGATTTTTTTTTTGTTTAATGTTCAACTTCATCATTTAATTATGTCATATATCTATCCCAAAATATGAAACAATGTAAATCAGCCTTGCCACCACCTAAAGATTAACTGAGAGCCTACCGTAGACATTGAGTCTATATATTATTTTTATTTAAATAATTAAAAACCATATTTATATAAAAAATCCACATATTTTCTTACCTTTACAGCCACTATACTAATTGTACAATCAACTATTTATTAACAAATATTTTTTTATTGATTTTGCAACTGGTAAACCCCACTCTCCCGTACTGAAAGAATAGGCAGAGGTGTCACTGTGGCCACAGCTTACAGAATTCTAGCAAGCTAGTTATACAACAATAAACTTACCACTATACACGATCTTATTCGCCGATACGTCAACTTGGTGCAAATTAGGCGAAGGGTCTTGTTTTGGAAACGGTGTTATGTATGTAACCTGAAATGAAAGAAATGAGAATACCCATTTTACTGTGAAACCTAGTATCGGTGCGAAGATTGTTGTGCCTCGATGAAACCTACTTTATTGCGAAGGGAAAATATATACATTTCAATAAATAAAAACATAATTGCAACCCAGGGCCGGAGTTCTTGGAGAAATAAAGTTGAAGTCCAATAAAAAGTAATATTTTCTGATCTGAGAACTGCGGCTCTGCGAAATAAATATAAAATGTGATGATAAGGACTTTATCATATAAAAATCTATCAACCGAGATAAAACAGGAAATCGTTTAAGGACAAACCATAAAAATGCTATAATAATTAATTCTAAGCAGTATCCATATCGGAATCAACAATATTTCTTACCGATACTATGAATGGACAGAATTCCCATTCACTATTCTCGTGAACCTTAAAAAATCAACCTTTTTTTCTTAATTAGTAAATATATGCATTCATCGAGTATTGATGCAACGATAAAAAAATTGTGTTTACCTCATGTCCCGCCGCTAGTAAATGCTGCGCATACGCATCGCCCAAGATCGCGTGACTTCTTCTAGGAACAGGTAAGACTAACAGTATTTTGTATGCATCACATACATATAAGGCCAGTAGAAAAGTTAATACTACTAAATATATTCTTGTCATCTGAAACAACACTTTTATTTATATACTTGTTATTCTTTTAATTATATCCTTCATTCCGCTATAGTTCTAGCCTTTTTTGGTGAAAAGAAAGGACCTACTTTCGGTGCCTTGGGGGTGGCCGAAAGGAGCAAAACTCATAAGCTGTTTTTAAGCGAAAAAATCTAACACTAGTTTGGGTCTAAAACGTTAATAAATTTCCTTAAGATTATTTTTCGCATATACATATTTTCCATATAGGTACAGACAGCGATTAGTTTCGTTTTTATTATTTATGTATGTTTACATCCAATTTAGCAAAATTTGGATGATATCAGGTACTGAGAGGGATAATTGGGAGGGGTTAAGGGAGACCTTATCCTAGCTGTTGCACAGAATAGGTTAAACCAAAAATGTCTACGTTTGTATAGAGCCACAAACTTATCTGGCCCGGTGGCCAAAAGTGTAAACAACGACGTCATTTGAAATTGTCAATCTACCTGCCAGTCGCTGACAGATCCGCCATTGGTTGTTTACTCAATGTATTTATTTTTCTTGCATTATTTAAAACTAGTGAAAAATGCCAAAAACTTTAAAAAGTAACACTAGGAACATTAGACTTCAGGTATTAAATTTTACGAAGGAAGCTAATCGACTTCAGACACCAATAATATCCTTCGAAAAATTGTATCAACGCGTAGCTGCCGCCACAGGGTTGTGTTGTCAGCTTTTTAAAATAATTTCCACGTAAACAGATTTTTATACGTACTAGTACAATAGATGTAAGTACATATCATAAACTAAAATTTTTCGTTAAGTGCGTGGTGGCCTGTTGGTTAATGGACCAGACGCGGTTGCCAACATGTTCACGGTGGTCGCGGGTTCGAATCTCAGGACACACCTCTGACTTTTCGGAGTCATGCGTGTATTAATAGTCAATAAACACGCACAAAAACAGTGAAGGAAAACATCGTGAGGAAACCTGCATACCTGCTATAAGAAATGGTATGTAAGTCCACCAACCCGAATTAGGCCAGCGTGGTGGACTATATGGCCTAACCACCCTCAATCTTACTCTTGATTGTAGAGGAGGCCCGTGCCTTGCAGTGGGACGCATATGGGATAATACAGATACACTTGTTTAAGGGTTTGGGAAGAGATATGTTAGAAATCTTGTGAAGGTAAAATAACATGCAGATGAAACTGGTCCACTCATTTTCCCGACACTATTTATCGGATTGAAAAATCTTACATTTCCCATTTTATTGCAATATCTATGTTTGATGGTAACACCAAATTCGATTACAGCGACTCTCTAACCGGGTCAGATAAGTTTGTGGGACTATATGTATGTATTGACATCCAATATATTTTAGAAAATTCTTAATTCAAAAAATGTTTTACCTTTACAATCCCGGCTTGTCAATTTCATGGGTATATTACATGGTATATTAGCACAGTCGCTTGCAGTCACAACATGGCCGCGCCAAACCACCGGTACTGACATAAATTACTAGAATCAGCGCACCAACATACCACAATGTTTTAGCTACCAATACTGGCAGTTATTAAAAACAAATCACTTATATATAAATTAATACAATTAAGAAATAATGATATCTTTAGAATAAGTAAAGATATATATTCACACTGCCGCACACAGTCATGGCATTTAGATAAAAATCTGTATAATAATAAATAATAATTTAGTATCAGCTGACCTATTTATTCTTAACATTTAACTTCATTAGAATATTTATAGTACAACTGTAATTAATTTTAGTAATTTCCATCGCGTTTAATGGACCTATATAAAATTGAATGATGAAGGTCGGAAAAGGTCCAAAATTTGTGAAGAACACAAATAATAAATAATAAAATATATAAATACACCCAATAGTCACATACATAGTCCTGACACCACACTAAGATCGGGTCTTGTGTCATGGGTATCAGGAACTACGAGAGACTTTTCGGTCTCACAAACTCATCTTTTCGTAGAGGTGGAACTCGCACATCAAAAAATCCTCCTCGGTGTCTACTACTGTCCTTCACTCCGTGTTAACTTTTTTTTCCTCTTTTGAGATTCTTCTTGAAAACTTAATCCCCTCGTACAGTCAAACCATAATCATGGGTGATTTTAATACCTGCCTACTTAAAAATGACTCCCGGTCTTCCTCTCTTCAATCCATCGTCCAATCTAGCAATCTTTTCATTCTTCCTCTTTCCGCCACTCACCATTTTCCTAACTAAATCCTTCTCTTCTCGACCTTATCCTTGTCTCGTCCCTGGACCTTGTTGCAAAACATGGTCAATGCCCAGCAGATGCCTTTTCCTACCATGACCTTCTTTTTCTGTCCTATCGTGTTCGTCCTCCTAAAGCCTCTACTAAAATAATCCTGCGACGAAATTTTCGAGGCGTGAATCTTGCTGATCTTCGCAGGTATGCTGACAACATTGACTGGAGCTCTCTCATGGAGAATGACTCTATTGACACCAAAGTTAATATTTTAAATGACGAACTCATAAAACTTTATGATGTGCATGCTCCGGTCCAGAGAATCAAAGTCAAACAGCGACCGTCACCTTGGCTTACTGCTGACATAAAACAACTGCTCTCAAAGAAAGCCAAAGCTAAGTCAAGGTACAATTGTCGACCCAGTGATCTAAACTGGCATAAATATGTGGCGATCCGGAATCACTGCAGCAAGGTGTGTAGAAACGCTCAACGCCAATTTATCCATGAGTCTATTAAAACTGCAGACCAAGCTCAAGTTTGGAAATTTCTAAAATCACTGGGAGTTGGAAAATCGCGACAAGATACCGTCTCCAAAAATATGGATTTAAACTCCTTAAACCAACATTTCTGCTCTCCATCCAATTTAGATGGAACCACTAAAATCAAAACTCTATCTTATCTTTCTTCCTGTCAAGCTCCCAATTGTCCTCCTCTAGTTTTCAAACAATTTGCTGCCTGTGATGTTAGGAAGAACATTATGCTGAGTTCATCTAACGCGGTTGGTAGTGACTGTGTCGGACGTAGTATGATTATCCCAATCCTTGAAGAAATCCTCCCTATCATTTGCCATATTTTAAACCATTCCCTTTCCAGCGGCACCTTTCCTCAAGCGTGGAAAGAAGTCCATATTATCCCTATACCTAAAAAAAAGTAATCCTTCTACCTTTTCCGAGTTTCGTCCTATCTCCATTCTACCTTTCCTCTCAAAAGTTCTCGAGCGCCTTATCCATTCCCAACTCTCAGATTTCCTTTACAATAACAAGCTCCTCAACCCTTTCCAATCAGGTTTTCGTCCTGGACACAGTACTACCACAACGCTCATTAATATCACGGATGACATCAGATCGACCATGGACAGAGGCATGCTGACAGTTTTAGCTCTGCTTGACTTCAGCAACGCTTTCAACACGGTGGATCTTGATGTATTACTCAGTGTACTTTCTTCTCTTAACATATCTCCAGGTGCGGTTGATTGGTTTCGTAGTTACTTGTTCGGACGCCGGCAGAGGATATGTGTTGAAGATAAGTTATCTTCTTGGTGCATCATTTCGGCTAGCGTTCCTCAGGGTGGCGTGCTATCTCCTCTGCTCTTCTCTATTTTTATTAATTTGATCACTAATACTCTTCGTTCTTTCTACCACCTTTATGCAGATGATATCCAAATATATTATCATGCATATCCAGATGAGCTGAAAGATGCTGTTTTAGCTATTAATGAAGACATTGGACGCATCTCTAATTGGAGTAAGGAGTTTGGACTTAAAGTTAACCCAGTTAAAACGCAGGTCATTGTTGTCGGCAGCCCCAGGTTGATGTCTAGGTTGAACTGGTCGCTTATACCGCCAGTCTCTTGCAATGATGTAGCTATTCCTTTTAACGACACAGTGATAAAACTAGGTATTATTCTTGATAAATCTCTCTCCTTCTTAGCTTCGAGAATTGAGTAGGAAGCTATTCGCCTCGGCTGGGTCCCTACGGAGGTTACGCAATTTTCTACCTATCGCCACGAGAATATCGCTTGCTCAATCCCTCCTGCTCCCCATCCTTGATTATGCGGATGCCAGTTATCTTGATCTCACTGAGGAACAACTTAATAAACTTGAGCGTCTCCAAAACTTTTGTATTAGATTTATATTTGGATTGCGCAAATATGATCACGACTCCGAATTCCGTAACAAGCTCAAGTGGTTACCCATTCGGTTTCGCCGGAATACCCATATTCTATCTCTTCTTTATTCTATACTTTTCAATCCCCATTCTCCCCCGTATCTTAATAACCGATTCGAGTTTCTTCATGATACGCATTCAAGATCCCTGAGGTCATCGGAGAACTTAACACTTAAAATCCCAGTGCATAATTTTATGACACAAATTTTATGACAAATCGTTTACTGTGCAAGCTGCTAGGCTGTAGAATTCATTACCTGTCGCAGTGAGGCGGGCAGAGTCGCTGCCCATATTCAAAAGATTGGTCAAACAACATTATCTTTCACAACTAAACTGAAGACATTGCATGTATACCGTGTTCATTTATAGATATTCATATTTATATATATATGTATATATATACATTTGTTGCTATGGTTATTTTATTTATTTATTTATTTATTTATTCTTAACTGCACATAAAGAGGACAACATTAACATATAATATAAAATAAAAAGTACAGAAGGCGGTCTTATCGCTCTAGGTGATTTCTTACAGACAACCTTTGGATGGATACGAGATAAGGAGAAGAAGAGAGGGGCAGTCTAGGAAATAAAGGAAACAAGCTCCAGTAAAATAAGAATTATAGACGAATTATTTATAATTAATATTATATATAATATATATTCATATATATATACACACATATACACATACATACATACATACATACATACACACATACATACACATATACAACTATGATTATGCATAAACACTTATAAATACTATAAATTGCCTGTAGGCTTATTTTCTATATGTAGAAACTATACTTCTCGGTCTGTAGATTTAGTGAGAGAGATAGTAGTCTTTCACCATTTTTTTAAACGATACCAGTGTTTGAGCCTGCCTTACTATAGTTGGTAACTCGTTCCACAGTCGTACAGCTTGGACTGCAAACGACTTATCTGTGAAAGTTGTAGTGTGCAACGGCATTCTCAGTTTCAGATTCTCCGATGACCTCAAGGACTTAGAATGAGATTTATGAAGAAATACAAAACGTAACTACTTTTATGCATATAATATGCATAAGGTATGTATACTTATAGATATATGTCCATTTATCCTTTCGTACACCTCATGGTACCCCAAAACTTTCGTTCCCTCGTATCCATCCCATGGTTGGTTGTCTGTAAGAGATCGCCTCGAGCGATAAGACCGCGTTTTGTACATTTTTTTTTCTTGTCGTTTATTTCTGTATTGTTAGTTTTAGGTGTACAATGAAGTTTTAAATAAATAAATAAACTCCCAAACCCGAAAAAAATCCTGTGGCGCACACAAATATTAATTGTAGTGTTGTGTGTGAAAGAGCGCAATTGTGTGTATTTTTAATATTACAGGTCAGTAGGCCAAAGGGTTACTGGGACATCAATTTGTTAACCTAGCAACTGCTTTTATACAAATTCTTATCATATTTGTGTAATGTAAGGTCCATTCTTCAAGAAAAATGTCGAGAAAAATAGTTATTTCCACTAGACTAAGTTTTATCTACTTAAAATTGTAACAGAATAAAAAAATGACTCGATTTATTTGATTTTGTAGAAAAAATAAATGTAAAATTCGCACATAATCTAGTGACGACATAAAAATACTTGTACCTGCATATTTATTCATAGCACGACAACTATTGTCGTTGTTATTTGTCGATCACACAACATTCTGTATGTGTATGTAGGACTGGACACGGTTATTAGAGTTTTAGTTTCATAGTATTTTATCCCTAAAATAGGTAATTAAGAATACTAGTTAAAAAATTGATTATTCGCACCTATAAAGTTGATAAAAAGAAAATCTGTGTGTAAGCCCAGTTTTGCCAATCAATCTTTTAGTTCTGGAACACTCAGTATACATTACCAAAACTAACCGATGCTAATCTCTGCCATATCCTCACTTTCCTATCACCCATACAGTGCGAATGACTGGATGCATTTTAACAACAGAGGTAGTAAAGACCGCTCGTATATATTTATGGGGCGAGATAATCCACTATATTTCCTTCTAACAGCTAACTGTATACATGGTGTAGAAATAAGTCAGCTAGGAGATTTTGAGGTGATACACAGGGTGAATCATTATTTTAGAATCCTTATTTTGTTCATAAACCAATAAGCAGCAGAAACTATTTCTTCTAAAATAATAAACTGATAAATTTATATATCAGAATTTGAATGTTTTGCTTCGCCTGACCGGTTTAGTGAAAGCATTCATTGACTGAACCATGATATTCTTGGATTCGATTCTCGTGTGGCGTTCTCTACTTTGTGTCAGTTTATCACGATGAAAAAATCTACATGAGTGCACATATTATAATTTGCGTTCATTGCACAAATAAAAACGAATAAAACTAGATGTCTAGTTTATACAAAAGCATAAAATAACAATTTATTGAGTTGTCAAAAATAATACACTATTTTCAATAGTAAAAAATATATTTATCTACACACTCTAATAACGATTGTCATATTTTATAACTTATTAAAATATGATTATAATATTATAAGTCAGCACCCACAGAGAGGTGCAAGGCAGTGGTATTGTCTACAATAGAAGCCGTGGATGATGGAATAAAAAACATAATTAAATACAGCTGTACGAAGTACTACTAATCTTTTTTTTTTTTTTTTTATTGCAGTGAATGGCGAGACGAGCAAGCCGTTCGCCTGATAGTAAGCGATACGACCGCTCATAAACAGTAGCAACATTCCACTGCGCTCGCCATCCTGAGACATAAGATGTTAAGTCTCAATATGTCCAGTAGTTACTCTGGCTACAATGTCCTTCAATCCGAAACACAACAGTGCATTTAAGCAGTGTTGTTTGACGGGAGAAATAGACATTGCGGTGGTACCTACCCAGATGGCCTCTCACATATGAGAGACCTACCACCAGTAAAATATCATAAATCTCATAATTATTTCACATTTCACAGTTTCCATGTGTTCATACATTAATATCCAATTGAATTTAAACTTTTTACTATTTGGTGTAAAAAAGTTTATAATATAACTAACAATCAACATTAATATACCATAGCGGTGTATTTGGAGAGAAAATACACTACGAAATTACTCCGTATATTTTTTATACATCCATAAAGTCATCTTCAATACGGGTGTAAGGGAACTTTAATTCCATTCGTCAAAATTATTTATTTCCTCAAACAACACCGAATAATATACTTTCAAAAATACTAAATCCTATATTAAACCTTCATTCAAACTTATTTTTCCCGTTCTTAATTCTAACCCTGCATCGAATACTGCTAAGTAACATTTTGACTGCGAAAATGATTGCTAATAACAACCCTATGAAATCCAAGTATATCTTCTGATACCAGGGGACGTGGAGAGCTAAAGATTTGAGATGAGGGGCCCCTTTGGTCCTGATGACGTGTTCCACCCAGTATACTAGTTCTACACTTGGATGGAGAGGCCGGTCGTGGTATAGCTTTGATAGTTCCTTCACCGTTTCGCCGTATCTGTTGACAATTATATTGATGTAGATGATTGCTTAGAAGTAACATGATTTTTTGAATGATTTAAATATTATTCTTATGAAAAAGAAAGCGGTTCCTAATGGTAGTACAGTAGAAGTAGAAGGTGTAAATCATCATCAACCGACCGTCTTTTATTTCAAGGTGTGATAGAGTAGAGAAGAGATACACAAAAATAAGCACTTTTGTTTTATTTTTACATTTTTTACGGCACCGGATGAATGACTGATCTGCTACTGCTGGTAAGCATAAATGCCGTCCAGGCAGACTATCGAATGGCATCAGGCGGCAGTCCCATGAAATTCGATACAATGATGCCGGCTTGCTGAGATGTATCAATACACTACGGCGGAAGGACCCAGAGTTATAGCATTATAGGTCCTTGAATATTTTAATTTCTGAACGAAACTTGCAAGCCAAGATGGAAATTTACATCAGTACATTCCTGTCGTACGAAACACTACGCACTGATCAACAATATTCTTAATCGCCAACTACTCAATTATGATTCCTCTCACATTTAGAAGACTTGTAAGTGGTCAGGACACCAAATAGGCCGCTTTCAAATTCTTTAATTTCATCAAATTAAAATATACTTACTTGGAATTGCCGATCATTTCTACTATAGCACTCTTCAGCTCATCGACCATGGTATAAGACAGGTCCACTCTTTGTCCGTATCCTTTGTACATCGCTATGTCTACATTAGTGAACTGATCGGCGAATACAGGAATACCAATAATAGGAACCCCGAAATGTATTGCTTCTGTTGTGGACAGCAAACCTCCGTGAGTAATGAAAAGCTTGCAGTTCGGATGGGCTGAAACAATATCAAAATTACATTTAATTAGCGTGTTTGACATTTTCTTAGACCTACCTCTGAAACCAATTGTCAATAGCAGCATTTCCGAACAAATACCACCTGGCGAGCTTCAGAAAAAGGCCGGCAAATCATGTCTATGACCTATGGTGTTACAGATTTTCATGGGCGGCGGTGATCACTTACTATCAGGTAAACCGCATGCTCGTTTGCCCGTTAAAAATAATCTAAATGGAGACGAGGTGGCTCGCTAGCATCATGCCTGCTTATATGCAGAAGCAACAAAATTCTCTAGCTCCTATAATTACTAATCACGGCATGACACTGCACTGGGTACGTCACTACTAGACATATTTGTTAAACTGAAATACAACACGCCTCGTGACAAAAATAGATTATTTTGTGTTACCTACCCTCACAGCATTTAATATTCGAGACGCCTACTATCTAATGAATACAAATATTATACCCATAATTAATAAGATCACATTGATGGTGCAATAAAATTACAATATTGTCTAATAGTCTTCGAAATCTAATTTTTTAATTCAAAAGACCCACGACAACCAATTATGATAAGATAGGGTTGCAAATTCGAATATAAATTTGATTCAGCGAAATTCCTGCATGAAACATAAACCGTGTGTGTTACATTTCCACGTATGGTCAATGCCAGTGGATCAATAAGAAAATCTGTTAATAATTTCGTCATCTTCTTCCCGGAATCTAAACCTACGTAGAAAATATTAAATTCAGAATAATTATATTCACAATACATACATTCTTAAGATAGCCACTAAAAATCAGCATTGCAGTTTTTCTTACTTCTTGCTTTCAAAATCTTTGAATTGCAATTTGGTTCAACATCACTATTTAGATAATATAATATCGATATTAATAAAATCTTAGATTATTCCATTAGTTCTTAAGACTTAAGTCGAAGTATCATTTTTCGTCTCTTTTTCCTTCCTCTACTCCATTCCAGGTGTCACCTCAGATTTTATGGGCATGGCGTATGGGCAGTAGTGATGACTATCAGTTATTCAACAGGGTCGCTCTTATAAAAAGCATAGCTAGTACGCACCTTTTTTGCACAATAAATAATCTAAATTTCAAATTCTCATGACATTGGTTCTACTTATAATGAATAAATCATACAAAATTAGTTGTTTCTTGCACCATCATTCTGTTTAAACAGAAAATTGTAACTTATGTCTCGCAGCATGACCAGCCAATTGTTCAAAATGGCTTGTTATGCGGCAACAAAAAGAGCATTAACATGTAATTTGTAAAGCTATTATATTCTTAATGACAAAATGACTTCAATAAGTCCAAACAAATATATGTAAATGATAAATCATTTGGTTTAAGTTAAAGTTTAGAAGAAGTTATTTACGGCATGACATGAAACATTTATTCAAGATCTATTAATAATGACAATAATATATTAAATTTTAAATTCTTATTTTTGGATATTGCTTATATTATTATTATATTGCTTATTAAAATACCTTATTTGGAAAAACATATTACGATCGAATTTATCGAAGCAATGTCATTAATCTAGGACAGCATACTCTGCCTACGACCCGCAGGCCGCGGATTGCGCGTCTCGAGCTTTTATGATTGGCACTCCTAGGATTGCGAACCATTTTAAATTTCTCGCCACATCATAGAAATTACGCTTGTAAAGTAAAAAATATAGGTAACTAGACAACCCTACTGCGATTAATTGCGTTGAGTCGGCCAGCAACCCCGTAACTAAAACGTGTTTGCGGACCGTTGAAAAAAAAGGTTGAATACCGCTAGTCTAGGATTATAGGACAAGCAATTCCCTATAAGTGGTCTTCCACCAATCTAGTTGACCAAACTAAGTGCGACGCTAAAACTGTTGGTTCTACTCGGTTGGTTCAATTCTATATTATGTTGAAGCGCCTAAGCAATGGTCATGAGCAATAGTCGCCACCATCATTTTTTTTTATTCAATTTTTATTATTCAGTTCTATTCAACCCATACGTATTAGTATTCCATAGTTTATATAATATGTATTTAGGCTAGTTAATAGTCTCCTTCACATTGTATCCAGCGGATCGAACGTCACTGACCCTGTACTCTCCCATAGAAAACGAACGTATCGATAATTTAGTAGTAATCCATTACATGCCTTCTGGTTGGGCTATATGAGATGCATTGATAGGGACATGGATACCAAAATGTCTCGGCTGAATGAACAAAGCAAGCTAGTTCGAAATACTCTTCTAAGTTTTTACTGGTGGTAGGTCTCTCATTTGAGAGGCGGCCCGGGTGGGTACCACCGCAGTGTCTATTTCTCTCGCGAAACAACAGTATAAAGGCACCTTTGTATTTTGAAGCACATTGTAGCCAGAGTAACTACTGGACATATTGAGACTTAGCATAATATTATTTCTCGAGATGGCAAGCGCAGTGGCATGCCAAGAATTGCTCTGTACGTCAAGGTTTTGTTTGGTTTTGCTACCGTTTATGAGCGGTCGTATCGCTTACCATCACGCGAACGGTATGCTGGTCTCGCCATTCATAGCAAATTTAAAAAAAAATACTCACACAGAATGCTCGGCTGCGGTGCCCAGCTTCGTATGAGGACATTCTTCGGAATATTCGGCAGCAATTCTTCAAACTTCCAAATGACAGTCTGGTTTAATTCGCTGAATATCCGAAGTAGACCCATCTTTAGTTCATCTGGTAAATCTTTGCTCTTCATATTTGAACCCATGCTGAAGTATATAACACCTTTTTCTGAACGGTCCATGATGGTTTGGAGATCCTAAAATTAAGTCATTAATACAAATTAATCGCTTTTATATTGTTAATGGGACCTTTCGCCTAATGCATAACAGAGAGAAAATATTTGTTATTGCAATAGCTAGTACCAATATGTAATCCAACAACGAAATGGAAGTAATTAAAGTAATTTTATTTAAGATATGTAACATTTAGATTAATAGTACATGACCAATAATTACAATTAATTTGTTGCTAGCGGAAACGAAAGTAATTACATTTGGCAATAATGCTTGACACATTCTATAAATTTTATACACAGATAAACGCTTTAATATAAATGCTCCGAACCTAACTGTAGACGATTGTCAGTTCTGTAGTATTCAAAATACTAATATACTCAATTGACAATAAACAAGAATAAAATAGAAGAGCTGATTAATGCTTTCTTCCTCAAATAACTATAGAACGAAATATTTACCTCTGGTAAAGGTGCCACTTTTGTATTGACATGATATCCTCCAATGCTCTTATAGTTTTGAGGTATCCTTGTAGGTCTTCCCAGAGATACATGTGAATTGCCCAACATCAAAGAAGCATTGTACCTCAAATCTTCGAATGAAGGAATGGGTATTCCTCTCTCTTTCAAAATTGGCACTACATCACTTTCGTAGGTTGCTTTTTGGATGTCAAAAATAGCACTGGAAATAATAAACGTATTTGTTTTCATTCTAATTAAAATATGAAACCCAATTATCTGGACATTTCTAAAGAAGGGAATTAATAAATATGACATTAAGATATGCGGCCTACAGACATCTCAAAAACAAATGGTCATTTCAGTAATCTTATTAATAAGCAGCATTGGTATTTGATAGTACAAAATCAGTTTTTCAAATTTCTACTATTTCCTTGTTGATTCCCAGGAACAATGACTGCTCATTCGTATAAATTCTAATACAACCTTCACGAAATATCCGGTCATGAGTCTTTTACTCTTTTAATGTAAATAAAGCATTTCTAGTTACTATTTTGCACTTACTAATTTCTCTTATACATCCATAGAATTTGGGTCCACAATTCCTCGATCCTTTCCAAGAACGTCAATGGATATCGTCTGCTATGCAAGAAGTGAGCATTATACGCTGGATTCAAAGGCTCGTCGATCAAACTTGTGACCATCCAATGCGGCTCCAAACTAGACGACCAAATCAACGGACAGCCATACACTGCTGGTATCCTGTAAGATTTGGAGTTCTGTAGTCTTTAGTCACGAAATACAATACGGACTAAAAGTGATATGACTACGCTACCTTCGCTAAATTATCATATATTTTTTATAACTACCTATATAAAGCATTAAAGATAAAGTGCATGTTGCAGGAATCAGCTAAAATGCATTGTAAAATAAATACAAGTTTAAATATTGCATAGAAGTTTTGACAACCGTAGTCTTTAAAGTTAATAGCTGCTAAAAAGATAGCTAAATTAAATTACTCGTATTATAAGTCTATAATGTAGTACTGTTTACTTTTTCTCAATAAAATAAAAATACTAGCAGGTTCCAATAATATATAGTATGACCAGATTTTGTTTCATATTTTAATTTATAACGGAAGCAAATCCTTAGGCAATACAAGAATAGTCAGAATAACGAAATCCATCCATGTTCCGTAAAATATTCTATGTTAATTCAAAACAGATTCCAATAGCTAGTAATACCAACCAATTGGAATCCAATTAACAGACTGCGTAACACGCCATGGATTCTCAGCATTTGTAAGCCTAATAGAATTACTTGGATCTAAGTGTGTTGATGGTTAATGCACAATTGGCTATTAACCATGAAACAAACGTTTACCTCTAACCGCATGTCTCAATCTGTTGAAAATAGATTTGTTTGCCGAAATATTGTGTAAAGTGTAAGAGAATTTCGTAGAGAAAACCAGAAGACTTTACCCATAAGAGTTTTAAATTAGAGCTTTACCAGCTTATACCCACTAAAACGGTGAAGGAAAACATCGGGAAACCTGCATACCATGGCGAATTATAAAAAAATCTATGGTATGTAAGTCCGCCAACCCGCACTAGGCCAGCGTGGGGGACTATATGGCGTAACCACTCTCAATCGCACTGTCGATTGTAGAGGAGGCCCGTGCCCTGCAGTGGGACGTATATGGGCTGATACGATACGAAAACCCACTAAGCACGGCGGACTAAAACCTAACCTAACCTCTTCTCTATTATAAAACAGCTCCGCTACCAATAGTGCTACTACTAACATATAAAAGAACATAAAAATAAATAATTATTTAATAATAATAATAATAATAATAACACCCAACAGTCACATACATAGTCCTGACCCCACATTAAGATCGAGTCTTGTGTTGTGGGTATCAGGAACTACGAGAGACTTTTCGGTCTCACAAACACCCAGACCCGAGAGAAATATTTGTGGGCCGCACAAACATTTCTCTCGGTGCGGGGATCGAACCCGCGGCCTCTCGTTTCACAGGCGATTTGCTGAGACTATTTGTATAAAGGGTATATCAAGACTGCTACCGAAAACAAAGCCGGGTCGTAGTTTTAGTGACTACAAACAACTAAAAAAACGAACACAAAAATAACTGAATCTAAATTATGTTGAACATTTTAATGGATTCAATAAATTATTTTTATTTTAATTCATTTTCCATTCTATAGTTATAGATGAAATAGTTGATTGTACGAAATGCTTCGAGTGATAAACCATCATTTGTACTTTTATGTTATTTCTGTTTATTATTTTATTTCGTATACAATAATGAGTAACAGGCTCATTTATAGACACTTAAAACATATATACACATACATACTTAGACATTTAAAAACCTGTTTTAATTGATTAACAAAGCTGTAATGCCCGATGCGATCCCTAATCGATACAAATGTTTTTGTAATCGACAAGTTTTTTCAGATATGGGTTTGTACACAGAAGTCCCTCATAGTTTGTGATACCCGCGAGTCGCGACGCAAAGCTTGAACCAATCCAACTTATGAATCGGGGGGGGGTTACTCTATAGAAACGAAACGAACTTCGAATTTTCGGACGCCGTACGTAAAACTTCACTAATGTGCCTAGATACTCCACAAAATGTTGGAATCCGCTATGGTACATCGCAACCATAGACTAAGTTCGGATAAAATCGGAAAAGTATTACACAGAACAGTATTGATTTTAGAAGTGGAAATCTTATATTTTACTCCGAACGTCGAACATTCGAAGTTCGTGTCGTTTTTAGAGTAACCCCCCAGAACTGTGACTTTTGGATGTATTTACCATTGAATTTGACTTACGCAGAGTACATTTCGCTGAACATCCACTCAGCAATGACCACGTCGAAGTGTTGTTTAGGATCTCGGAGCAGTTTCTGTACGTTCGCATCCTTCATCGTTGCCGTGCTTATATTATTCATCAGGTAGAACACGAAGTCTTTGTCCTTCATGTCGATCACTTTCTCCATTATTAATTTGATGTGTATCGTGTCCTCTGCAAATTGATTAACATATTACAAGTTCTTGTGGAAATTTTCATCAAGCTTTTATTTTACTGCGGCTTATGATAATAGTGAATCTTTTGTTTTAACTCATCTAACTCTCTGTTTGTTTATTCAGCCACAGAAAATCCACTGCTAAACAAAGGCCTCCCCCAAGGATTTCCATATCGACCTGTTGGAAGCGGCCTGCATCCAGCGACTTCCTGCAACCTTAAACAGGTCGTCCGTATAGCTTGTAAATATGCAAGTCGCCTAACAAGACCTAAAATATATAAAACAAGACCCCACATTAAGTTCAATTATGTCTTGTGACGTGGGTATCGGACGCGACGGGAGACTTTTCGGTATATGTTTATAATTTATAGTATCAAATTAACCAATCACAATAGTCAACTGCAACTAATAATAGAACCTGATTGATATAAATTGACTCTATTTTTTCCGAACGCAGGTGAGAATATTTTTATTGTATGCAATAATAGTTGAAAATTACTCTAATATGCTAATAATCCGGTATGCTTAGTATGGCTTAAAATAAATATAACATACATATATACATATTTAACACTGAATTTACGACATCGCAGTAATTTGTTTTGTTTTGATTAAACAAAAAAAACTATCCATAAACTCACTTCTTTTTCGCAGAAGGTAGACAGAGGATACCCACGTTTCGCTTTATGTGTTCCGTCCCACGATGTGATAGGGGTGAGCCTATCGCCATATCGGGCACAAATTCCTGACTTTGGGCTGATATCGAATAGACAATCCAGTATCACTTTGCCCGACCGGGATTCGAAACACCACCATCGAGGCAGTCCACAAAAGATTAAAATTTAGTAAACGTTAAAACGCATGTTCCCTGTTTATGAGAAATTAATTCTGATTTATTTGATCATAACAATGGATAAAACAAAACAACTTTACGGTGATACGAATTCAGTAAATGTACGAACGATTAAAATAAATATTTAATGTCATTTTCGAAATGGAATTCATTATTTTTCAGAAACAGTTGATGACAAACGCATGTCTCCAAGTTGGCTTATTTTCACTTTCATGGCTTGAATAATTTGCATAAAAAAACGAATTCATTTAATTGATAAGAGAAGACGGTAAGTATTGTTTTGTGATACAACCTTGTGATTCTGTGCAGTATATATAAAATAATATATGTATGGTTATGATGGATTCCTAGTCTTTTTTGGCTTCAGCGACTGTGATATTGGACACAACAATCTTTAAATTGGACGTTGTTCTTCCGTTGTTTCTGAATATATGTATAAGACTAGTTCAACCGACTAATTAAAATCTGATTAACTAAAACTGCTCGCATTTATAACTTACAACTAGCTAGGCATTTCTATCTTATTGTAACTTTTATGATAATAATCTGAAATAATCTATTGACATTTAAAACTCAGTATTATGTACCGCAAGTCCTGACAAACCACTTAACTGGTTTTATAGCTTTTAATCTAAAATATACTACTTAGTATTCAAATAGTCGCTAATTCCTAAACTAGGTAAATTTGTATGCTAATAATTAGGTGCTTCTTGAATATAACATTTTATATTTTTTTGTATTATAGTTAATGGCAAAATGAACATGCCATTCGCTTGATGGTAAGCGAAACGATTGCTCATTGACAGTGACAAAACCAAACAACATCATGAATTACAATGGCATTCCACTGCGCTCGCCATCCTCAGACATAAGATGGTAAGTCTCAATATATCCAGTAGTTACTCCAGCTACAAGGTCTTTCAAACCGGAAAACTACGGTGGATTTACATTGCCGTTTGACGGTTAAAATAGACATTGTAGTGGTATCTACCCAGACGGTACAACATCTACGGGGGGATGTCGCCTATCTAAGCGTGTTCTGCCCGCTATATCACGGTGAATGCTCTGAAGAATTGTTTAATTTACTCTCCTTCTCTCCATTCCTAAATAGAACCACGCATGTTGGCTTGCGAAGCCATAGCTATTAGCTTAACGGTCCAAACCATCTCAGCACGAACCAAAAGGTTAGCAAATTATTTTATGTGTCGCACCGTCTACAATCCGCGTCCGCTTGCATCCGCTATGTAATTACACAGCTTGACGGTTTGCAGTCACGCATGATCCCTCCTTCCTATGATCCCGGGTTCTGCCGCAGTAGTGCATAATTGTATCGAATGTCTTGGGACTGTTATATGTATGATGCGATTCAATACTCTGCCTGGAAGGCATTTGCGCTTACCATCAGGCGCAGTGTTGTCATTATGCAGGGTCAGTGTAAAAAAAGGCTTCTCTGAGAGCTTCTCTAATGAGAGACCTACCACAAGCAAGTTCTAATATATTTTTTATTGCCCTGTAGGCAGACGAGCTAGAGGCCCGCCTGATGGTAAGCGGCTACCGCTGCTCATGGACCTCCGTAGTGGCAGGGGACCAGCACAAGAAAGTCGCTGCCTACCTCGAGGAGAGTACTCTCTTTAAACCTCGTTTGAAGAAGGACAGGTCATAGCGCTGAGGAAACACCGATGCAGGGAGTTCATTCCAGAGCTTGCACGTTAATATTTTAATTAATACAAAACATTACAAACATGTTTATATAACGTTGAGTACACGAGTGAAAGTCACGTGAAGGACACGTGCAGTAAGTGACCTTTAAAATAGATTTTAGCAATAGATAGTTACGAGCTTCACTAACCAAAAATAAACTTGAGTACCTATTCTTCGTATGTTTAATATAGACAGGGATAGGGGGTAGACAGTGGAGTTACTCAATAAAAACAATACGAACTTCGAATGTTCGGATTTTCGACGTCCGGAGTAAGATATAATATTTACACTTCTAAATATCAATACTCTTATCTATTATACTTATCATTTTCTCCGAACTTAGTCTGTGGTTGCCTTACGATGAGAAATCCAAAATTTTGTCGAGTATTAGGCACATTATTGAAGTTTTACGTACGGTGTCCGGACATTCGAAGCACGTATTGTTTCATAGAGTAACCTCCCAGAAACATAAGCAGTATCGACAGTTAGCCGAATACTAACAAACTTGGTTTTAATATAATGAATGCAATTAAAATCTTACCATTAAACACTCTTTTATTCGCCGAAACATCTACTTGGTGCAGATTAGGCGGGGGATCTGGTTTTGGGAACGGTGTTATGTACGTTACCTGGAATAAGTAAAAATATATAAAACAATACAAAAGAAAATGTTTTAGCTAAACACCAAAAAGTGCCGCTGTGGATCCTGGCTGACAGGTAGTGGTGTGGTAGGTGTGAGGACGGGACAGTCTCCTTAAACCCCAAAAACAAAGAGTATCTAAATAATTTGCAATGTGAGGCTTTTGTGTCTTAAAAATACTAAATATAAGTGTTAAAAATTCCAAAGCATCAAAAGGAGTTACAATTTAATAAAATTAAAGCAATGCTTTAGTTTAGCAGACCTGTGAGTTTGGGTTAAAATAACAGTGAGTTGTCATTTGATCGCATAAAAGACTTTATAGTCCAAGCGAGACTTCTCCAGAAAAAGAAATGAAGAACTATCATAATTATATCACTTACCATCAAGTGACCTGTTTGCTCGTTTGCCGAACCTATTGATTTAAAAAACGTAGAAGGTATTAAGATGTTGATTAACTAATTATGATTACCTCATGCCCTGCCGCTAATAAATGTTTCACATATCCATCGCCCAAGATTGCATGACTCCTTCCAGGCACAGGGAAGACTAGCAGTATCTTGTATGCATCACATGTATACGAGGTCAATAGAACGGAGAATACTGCCAAATATATCCTCGTCATCTGAAACAATACCATTTTTTTCTTAAATAAATGAATACACCCAACAGTCACATATATAGTCCTTACCCCACAGTAAGATCGAGTCTTGTGTCGTAGGAATCAGAAATTAGGGGATACATTTCAGTCTCACAAACACCCAGACCCGAAGTAAATACCTGTGGATCTCACAAATATTTGTGTCGGGTGGGGATCGAACCCGCGGCCACATGTTTCGCATCTTGTTTTCCTGAAACTGTTCCAGTATTTTATGATGTGATTTGGGGTACTCTACCAGGCCGGCATAATTGTAGCGAATGGTATGAGACTACCGTCTAATGCAATTCGCTACTCTGCCTGGACGGCAATTGTGCTTACCATCAGGTGTATAGGCACCGTGCCAGGCTAGTTTAAAAAAATAAGAAACGGTGATACTTAAGAAATATGTATTGAAACCTTTTTATTACAATAATATATTTTTTTGAATCGGTGTTATTTGTTGATTATTTTAGATTTGCCTAAAAAACACGAAGAACCTATTGATGTGATATGTGACAACTTTTTTAACAATTACAGGATCTATTATTATATTTCACAGTTATTTTATTTATTTATATAGAATAATGTAGTTGAACTGTTGTAACTTTACATGTCTAACTTGACCGATCAATATATAGATGTTTACAACTAAAATTACTACATTCAGAAAATTATTAACAACAAAATTTAATAAGTGTCTACTGTCTACTGACTATAAATAACGCTTTGTGCACTCGACACGCAGTTATGGACAATTCCATTGATAAGAAAATAGTTAATTTATGCATAATTATTATTCAATTGTAGTGGTAAGTAACTGCCACTATTATAAAACTAGTATCATAATCGCGTGTTTTGTATACTGACGTAGCTAATGACGATATACGGTACTGTATCAGTAATTAACCTATATACTTAGGTTTGCCATAAATATGGTTACAAAATAAAATAATTTAATTAAAAATTAAAAGACCGACTTCAATGTGCACCACAAAGTAATAAATAATATATATTTCATTGTGCTAGTAGTAGTAGTACACATTGATTAATTTTCTTATTGACTAGACTAGCCAACAAATCTTAAATACGTAATATTTTGAAGGCGGGTCGCCAAGTGACGAACGAGAACAAATTTAAGTAATGTAACACAGTTGAATATTACCTACTTGTAGATGTATCGTTGGCGCTCAGTTAGGTCCATATGTAAACTAGAAACAAATTAATTTAACATATTGATCCTACGTGTATATTTGTTGAAATTTTAATAGAATTAATATGTGTCATATGTGTAGTCTAATTTTAATGTATTGCATACGATCAAAGATACAGTGGTCAAGGGTTTCAACTCCAGGGTACACCATTGACTTATTGGAGTAATTTGCATATTTATATACAATTCCTTTAACAGTGATAGGAATCATAGTGAGGAAAGTATAAGAAAGGGAAGGGTTGTTAAGTTTGTATGTTTCACTCGATTGTATTTAAGTCCGATACTCAACAATGTTGATTAAGAGCTGATATATTAAGAACGGGCGATTTTTCTATTAGTTATCAGGACAGGGACTGGAATTTGCACCCGATATCACTATAGACTCTCGCCCCCAATCACACCGAGGGACAAAACACGCAAGGCGTAACGTGGGTGTCCTGGTTTATACCAGGAGAATCTCTGCATACCCCTTCTGGGAAAATGGCGTAAGTTTATATAGATTAAGACAAATTAATATTGCGTGTGAAATTGCGTGTTTTACGCTAGGATGTTTTACACAAATTAATTTTTTTGTGTAGGTCGTCGTGTTCGTCACTTGGCGACCCGCCTTCAAAATATTACGTATTTAAGATTTGTTGGCTAGTCTAGTCAATAAGAAAATTAATCAATGTGTACTAGCACAATGAAATATATATTATTTATTACTTTGTAGTGCACATTGAAGTCGGTCTTTTAATTTTTAATTAAATTATTTTATTTATTACTTTTTAGTTTTCATAAGCATTGTAATGATGCCAAAGGTAATCATATAATGAAAACTGGAATCAATGTATATAAAAAATGAACCATTGTAATCCTTTATAATTTCAAAAACGAAATTAATATTTTATGATTTTTAAGGAAGCTACACTGTCATTTCGTTTTTATGATAAAGAAAATACTAAAATCGGCTCAACCTGCTAGAGATATTGAGTACACTTATGCGTGGTATTCATTCGTTACCCCCTCACCTCTACACCTTCTTCACTTCCTATTTTTTAATAAAACACATACATATACTTAACCTAATGGACGAAAATTCATTGCGTTTCTGCAAAGTTTTGTGGAGGTCTGCTCTCCAGATATGTACCTATTCATCAGATTATCACCATATTTTATATGACCAACATTATGTATAATTCGTTCCGAAGAAAAGTTATTAAAATCATTTATTTACTGTCGCAGATATTTAGTATTTATATTTGTATATATCCCCCCCCATTCCCACGCCCCTATCTACTTTCCCCTTTCCACCCCCCCCCCTCCCTTGTAGTAATAAACTTATACTGAACCTAATGTAAAAAGAATTATTGCTGTCCTGTTCAATTTTGAGGAGTTCTGCCCTTCAGGTCCAAAGATATTCATCAGGTCTTCACAATATTTTTTTTGGTCTTACCTTTCATATAATACTCTTTGACAAAAAAGTTATTTTTAAGTCGGTTAAGAACTGCCGGAGATATTGAGTATTAACAATTGTAGCTATTTTCCACCCCCTCACCCCCCACCCCCACCCTTTTCCCATTTTCACCCACCCTTTTTAATAATATACTTATACTTAATCTAACGCAAAAAGAATTAATGCTGGACCGTTTAATTTTGAGGAGTTCTGGTCGGCAGATCCTAAGATGTTCATCAGGTCTTCACCAATTTTATATGGGACCAACCCTGTATATCATGCTTTCCGACAAAAAAGAAATTTTCAAAATCGGTTCACAATTGCCGGTGTAATCGCGTAACAAACATACAAAAAAAAAATTCAGTCGAATTGATTACCTCCTCTTTTGAAGTCGGCCAATAAGACCTTTTTTTAATTGACATAATATTTACTGCTATTATATTACAGTATGTTTATTTAATACATTGATATTAAACCATTAAAAATATACAGGGTATCTTAAGACTGCTACCGAAAACGAAACCGGGTGGTAGTTTTAGTGACTTCAGACACATTGCAACAGAAAATGTTGAAAAAAAAAACACTGATTTTTTTTTGTTATTATTTTCCTATGGTCGTATTTGGATGGTATATTCATTTTTTTCCTAAAATAATAGTGTATACCCTTTTATTTATAAATACTCTAAGGTATAAAAGAATTTAAGTTATTATTTTAGCAAAAACTATGGATTTACCACCCAAAAATTACGAAAATTTTAGTTGCATTGTGTTTGCACTCATTAAAACTACCACCCGGCTTCGTTTTCGGTAGCAGTCTTGATATACCCAGTATAAAGCTTGTTTGAAGTCTCCATTGGCTGCAAAACAGCCCTATAAACGTTGAGGTAAGTTGTCAGTACCATCACGCCTCTTTCTATGGGAAAATATAACATTGAGAGCCATATAGTCCATCATGTTGTCTTAGTGCGGGTTGGCGGACTTAACATCACACAAATTCTTACAAATCGCTATGGTTTGTAGGTTTCCTCACGATATGTTCCTTCACTGTTTTTTAAATTTATATAAATTTCATTTCATTTCACTGTTATAATGCGTGGTGATTAACTATCAATACACACATGACTACAAAAAAGTAGAGGTATGCTGGGATTTGAACCCGCGACTATGGTGAATATGTAGACAGCCGCGTCTACTCCGTTACCAACAAGCCACCACAGACTTGCATCAATTTGGATTGTATTCCGATGTACATAAGGTCTATTGAAGTATTTTCATATTACTATATCTCTTTCTTTCTCTTTCGTAAAAATCCTGTGGGAAGTCTATATTCATTAGAGGACTTATATTAACTTATGATGAATGGGTTAAAGACAAGTTGGACATTCCCGGAAACTCACCAAGGTTCAATGCTCGGTGTCATAACATTGCGTGTTGATCCTGTCTTACAGGCGTTACAGTGGTGGGTGTGAGGGCAGGACAGTCTCCATAAAACCTGATGCTCCAATTCAATTCCTCAAACCTTCAAGACTTAAGGGCCCTCTATCTATATCGCTCACGCCTTGTTTCGCTTCGGTATGTACCATATTGTTTACAAAAACACATGTGCTATATTTAAACCTGTTTATTTGAATTGCATTGTTCGATGAATACTACGACGTTTAAAACTAATGAATAATTATGCAGTATACGAGTACATTTATACTGACAAATGACGTCTGCCAATCAATTCTCCGCTATTGCTTATAGCGCATGCAAAAACCGTAGTTACTTATTGTTGAGCAAAAATTAGATTTCCATATTCAAGGGTACACATATTTAATTCCAAAACTATTTTAGGATCTAGGTAATTTATTAAATCTTTATTGCACAAAATAAAACAAATACAAATAGAAATCACCTAAAAAAAAAACCTTGGGATGGGTTTAAGAAGGCTAAACAGAGTTAATTCTTCTTCTCTCTAATTGAACCTGTAACCTCACGGATTATATTCCATAATAAAATATTTACATATTAGCGACATCATTATAAATTACATCATTTATTGCATAATGAAGGCTTCCAGAAAACAAGAAGTTCGTAGTTTAAATTCACCTAAAAATATATTAGCATTTTAACCCCAAGCCGCATTAATTATCACTTTGTAGTAAAGGTTGATAAAATGAAAATTATATTAAAAATATATTAATTTTAGCCCACATAGCGTATTTTTTATTCAACCTAACAAGACCTTGAATAATATATTTTGCAATTTGCTCATACAAAAAGAATTGCCTGCCTGGTCTACCCGGATGTGCAGACAACTCGCAATGCCATCGCCGGGTCATTTTTTATTGTTTTACCGAAGGATTAAAGGACCTTGATGTATTGGAAATGAAAGGTTGAAATATAAGTCAATTTTAATACGATAACTTATAAGCGCGCGCACCACTTACGCCGGACACTTTATACGCTTCCTGCCCTTTCCTTATATTTATGTCCATGCCGAGACGACCAATGGTTGCGCCATAAAGGCTCGACCGAGGGGTAGACCAAAGAAGCGCTAGTTGGAAAGATCGGGAGGAATGGACTCAGCTGGAAGGCGGGACCTGGCCCAAATCAAATCAAATCAAAATATTCTTTATTTAAATAGTATTTCACACGATCTTTAAAATGGTTAATTCCCGCTACCACCACTTCTGAACCTGTTGTAGCTGTGAAGAAGAAACGGCACAAGAAACTCCCTCAGCATCACGAACCGCCCGGAATAATCTACTGGTGGTAGGTCTCTCATATGTGAGAGGCCGCCTGGGTAGGTACCACCGCAATGTGTATTTCTTCCGCCAAACAGCAGTGTAAATGAACTGTTGTGTTTCGGATTGAAGGACATTGTAGCCAGAGTATTTACTGGACATATTGATACTTAACATCTTATGTCTCAAGATGGCGAGCGCAGTAAAATGCCAAGTATTGGTTTGTAATTCAAGGCGTTGTTTGGTTATTGCTACTGTTCATGAGCTGTCGTATCGCTTACCATCAGGCGAACTGCAAGCTCGTCTCGTCATTCAATGAAATAAAAAAAAAATAACACCAGGTAGAAGGAAGGATGGTAGGCTACGGAAGTTATGCACCTTCTTTAATATTGTCACGACAAAGCTCTCAGAGCAGGATTTTACCATCCAAAATACGATTAAGGGCTTTGGTCGTAATCCACTACCCTGATCTAATGCGGTTCATGGATTTTACATACCATGGACATTTTAAAGTATGCATATTTCCTCACTATGTTTTCCTTCAGTGTTAAAATATAAAATAAATACACCCAACTATCACATACATAGTCCTGACCCCACATTAAGATCAATTATGTCTTGTGACGTGAGTATTAGGAACTACGATTTTTCGGTCTCACTAATACCCAGACCCGAGCAAAATTCTTGTAATGTGCGTGCTAATTATATATTAATTATTTATTATTATTCATAACATTAGTCTTAATTTTATTATTCACGGGCATTTTATCACAAACCAGAAAAATATGAGAAAGTAAATAGAGAGAAACACAATAACTTAATTTAATTCTTGAGTCAGGTACGAATAATATTTCTTTATTTCTTGTAATACAGGTTTTGATAAGATTACCAGAATAATAACATAACTATCCCACTAATAAATATACTTTAATACATGTGGCAAAATTACGAAATCTAGAGGCTACAAAAAACTGTATATATCCAATTATGAATCGCTTCCTTTCAAATGATAGCGTGCGTATCAGACAATTCTTGCGAAGAATTTAAAAAAAAGGTGAGTTAACATATCCTCGTTAGTCAACATGATTTAGATAAAGCCTCATTGCCTCAGCGATTGATATTAGATAAGTATTTTAAAATTATAAAATGAAGATTCTGCAACACAGCTATGGGCGGGCATAGTCATAAAGTGGGATCCGAAACAAATAATTTCCTTTTTTTTATTGCAATGAATGGCGAGTCCAGTATGCCGTTCGTCTGATGGTAAGCGATACGACAGCTCATGAACAGTAACAAAACCAAACAACGCCTTGAATTACAAAGCAATGCTTAGAATTCCACAGTGCTCGCCATCCAGCAACATAAGATGTTAACTTAAGTCTCAAATAGTCCTGTATAAAAATACTTATATTATTACATGTCAAATTTAATTTCCCTACATTAATTGCTGACGATAAGATAAGGGCAGTAGACAATTATGTTTATTTAAGTGCTACTTATACTTTGTTTATACAACTAATTGTCGTATATTGGCGATAATAATTATGACCTTTCACTACCTACTCATTTATCAAGACGATCAGGACGAATTCAAATCCTAGCTCATAAAGTGCTGACATTCAGAATTATTCTAATTTACAACATTTTATATGGATGGCATTGACTTTACCAAGAGTTCCAACTTGTCAATGATTGTAGGGCACAGGCCTCCTCTACAATCGAGGGTACGATTGAGTGTTTACCTTATAGTCCACCACGTTGGCCTTGTAGGTCTATCTGTATCAGCCCATATACGTCCCACTGCAGGGCACGGGCTTCCTCTACAATCGAGAGTACGATTGAGAGTGGTTAGGCCATATAGTCCACTACGGTGGCCTAGTGCGAGTTGGCGAGCTTACATACCATAGAAATTCTTATAAATCGCTATAGTAAGCAGGTTTACTCAGCATGTTTTCCTTCACCGTTTTAGTGCGTGGTGATTGACTATCAATACACACATGACTCCGAAAAGTCAGAGGTGTGCCCTGGGATTCGAACCCGCGACCACCGTGAACATGTTGGCAGCCGCGTCATGACGCCGTTTACCAACAGGCCACCACGCACGTAGGTCTATAATTTGGTGCAAATAAATTATTTCTATGATACGCCTGATGGTAAGTGATATGACCGCTCATAAACAGTAGCAACATTCCACTGCGCTCGCCATCCTGAGACATAAGATGTTAAGTCTCAATATGTCCAGTAGTTGCTCTGGCTACAATGTCCTTCAATCCGAAACACAACAGTGCATTTAAGCAGTGTTGTTTCACGGGAGAAATAGACATTGCGGTGGTACCTACCACCAGTACCGTTATGTTAGTAACGCTGCTATATTAGTGAAAATTGAACAAATTATTCAACGACAAATAGCTATAGATTCCGTAGGTAATCGAAAGTATGTTTAGTTATTCTCTGTCTGAAACGAGTTTGAGTGAATTCAATAGCCTTAAACTTTTATTTTCAGTTTTCTTGTTCATTGAATTCGTGCATGTTGGACAATCTGTCAAATGTGAGCCAATAGGAGGGCAGAAAAAGAGGGCACCATAATGTTTATTTACGTTTTTGAAGTACCAGCGCTCCCTCTAAATTATAAATACTCTAAGAACGAAGTTATTTTTTAACAATTTTTTATCACGTAATATTATCACGCAATTGCTCATTTGGTATTATTTTACGATCCATTAGGTTTTGTATAATAATATTTTCGGATGCATATATTTTCGATTTTAGTGACGTTAGTCTCTAATTCCGGATGGCTAGCTGATCTAACAGACAACTGGTTTATTACTGCTTGAATGCCTCGTAACTTTCGAATGCATTTGGTAATATTTCATTAATTCTTAATTATTAGATTATTCCCGATTAAATGTATAAATACAAAAATAAACATCATATAATTGCCGTGTAATGAAATAATAAAATGTTTTTGTCATAAATGTAATCTTTAATTTATTCATTCATTCGGAAACCAACCGCTTTTTATAAAGTAGCGTTTGTGTTCGGAATATTTTATTTGCAATTGCAATTGTAATTCTTGCTAACACTTTATATTTTTTATTGTTTATTACCATTACAAGTATTCAGTACCAAATTAATAATTCCTATTAATTTAAAATTTCGAATAAATTTTAAAAAAGTCAATGCATTGAAAATTTATTCAAATTGAATAAATTCTAAATTCAAAAATTATTTTACCTTTATAATTCCAGTGTGCCAGTACCACCGCTTATCATTAGCACATTCACTTGTCGATTTGAAGTCACAACACGAGTGGGTCGCATCACCGATCCTAACTTAAATGACTCGGCTTCAACATACTAACATACCACTACGCTTTAGAGACCAACGCATGCACTAGTGAAAAACCTACAACTTATATTTATCTACATATCTATATAATATTAATACGTGAAGGAAAATCTTATACAGGGTATATCAAAACTGCAACCGAAAACGAAGCTGGGGTATTTTAGTAACTACAGACACAAAGCAACCAAAAATTTCGCAAAAACAAAAAAAAAACGACATTTTTTTAGGGAAAACTATTTATTTACCACCAAGGAATATCTACCATTACCTACCATTACCATAAAGGAATATTATACAGTATGTATGTGTGATATTGGATTTTTCTATTCATTATCAGCCCAGAGCCAGGAATTTCTGCCCGATAAGGGGATAGGCTCGCCACCTATCACATCGTGAGACGGAACGTACATACAAGGCGAAATGTGGGTGTCCTGGCGCCTCTGCCTACTCCTTCTGGGGGAAAAGGGGTGAGTTCATGTATGTATGTATACAGTATGCAGTTACGATGGGCGACCCCTAGCTAGTATAATTAAATAAATGCAACAGATGCACATAGTCCTGGTAGAGAATAAAAATCTTTCGTGGGTTTTAAAACTACAAGAGACTTTCATATCAAAACTTCTTCCTACAATCCTGGGTTCTTCCGCCGTGGAGTGAAGAGGCACCTTAGCAGGCCGGCATAATTGTTTCCATTGGCATGGGACTGCCGTCCGATGCCAATGGATACTCTGCCTGGGCGGCATTGGCACTTACCATCAGGTGCAATGCCGCCACTATGACAGGCCACTATAAAAAAAAAAAGGTAATAGTACTATTTTTACTTTAATCGGTCCTTATTATAGATTATCTTCCTAAAATATACACAAAATTAAATAAATACATTGTGTCCTTACATTTGCGTATTGTTTTAAACAGAATATCAATTTTTATCACTTGTTATAAACCCGTTTGGAAAACTGGTTTGAAGTTCAGGTGCAAGAAATCTTTTCGCCTATTTCAGTGTGCAAATTTAATTAAATTGATTATTAATATCTTATTGAAATGAAATAAATACCCCAAGCCGGCACATAAATATTCCATAGACGCCGGCTGTGAAAAGTGAGGCGCCGGGTTCGATCCTTGCACCGGGACAAATATTGGTGTGAACTATGATCTACAGTCATTTGTTTCGGGTCTGCGTGTTAGTGAAACCGAAAATTCTCTCGTCACTTCTACACCATCGTTCAAGATTTAATCTTAATTACAGACTTTGCGTCTTCATCTTATGACATGCTATGACTATGTAATATTTAACTGTTGGGTATATTTATTTATTCGAATTAAATAAAGGCTGACTTTTATTTCTTAGAAGCAGTTAGGCTTAAAAAATTGCAACTCTTAAGGAAGCGACAAAGTTTTTCAAATCGATATAAAAATATTGTCATTCTGAGAGTTATTCCGGTCTAGCGAACCGAGTATACTAAAGGCCATTGCCTTGTAATGCCTAGTAAAATTGTAGAAAGGGGACCTAACATCCCTTTTACTTAGTAATAGCCCAGCTGAACAGGTATAACCTGTCTGGATAAAGCTGTGTACCAGTGATGTGAGAAACCATCCAATATTTCCAATTTTCATCAAATGTCATAAATCAAATTGGTACAAAAGAAACATAAATTGCATAAACATGTGACAAAAAACATAATGATGGTGATACCCAAATGATTCTTTTGGTGGTAACATTTAATTAAAATTACATAATAAAACCGTAATACATTGATTTTCGATCCTCCTTAATAAATTTATTATTATTTACAATTTTAGTTTGTTATCCCGCTGTCAATCATCACCCCTTCATTTGACTATGTATCTTTGCCAATTATTACTAAAATTTAGCTTACTGATTAAGTTTATATAACATTATATTTGTTAATAATGAAAGGTATTATTTTTATAACTTTTATTATTTACAATTTTGGTTTGTTACCCTGCTGTCAATCATCAACCCTAGATTTGGCAATGTATATTTACCAATTATTACTACAATTGAGCCTACTGATTAAGTTTATATTACATTATATTATTATTAGATCTGCTCAACAAACTCGACCGTCTTTTAAATAACTGCATTCGATTCATCTTTAATCTCCGTAAGTACGACCATATATCATCCTATCGCTCTGAACTTAAGTGGCTACCTATTCGCCAACGACGTACTTTGCGTGCTCTTACAACACTCTTTTCTCTTCTCACTTCCCCCTCTCCACCTTCTTACTTAATATCTCACTTCCGTTTTCTTTGCACCAACCATGAAAAAAATCTTCGTTCGGCTACTAATCTCTTGCTCTCATGTCCCTCTCACATTTCTGATTTTCTTCACTCTTCTTTTCAAATTAAAGCTATACTTCTGTGGAATGCGCTCTCTCTTGAAATCAGGACGTCAACTACTCGTCTCAGATTTAAAATGAAGGTCCGTGAAATGCTACTCAAAGAAGATAAAAAAAAAAATGTTGTGCATACCCGTAATTTATATTCTTATCAGTAGTTTGTTAATGTGAATGTTTGTTATTAGAAAATGTTTAAATGTAAATGTCGTTCAAAGTAGCTATAAGTATACTTTTTCATTAATATTACGAGTACCCATTGAAATAAAGAAACTCGACTATTATTTTTGTGACATTAAAATATCATCTTTTTTGGGTGGTAAATCGAATGTTTTGCTAAAATAATAATTAAAAACCTTGCGTACCATAGCGTCTTTAAAAATAAAGGATTTACACAACAATTTTAGAGTAAACTCTGCATGTACATACTACCCAAATAAGACGATAGGAAAACAATGATAAAAAAAATCGTCCCTTTTCTTGCAAAATTTTTAGTGTAATTATGTCTGAAGTTACTGAAACTGTCACTTAGCATCGATTTCGGTAGCAGTCTGATCACCTTGTTTATACAGGGTATATCAAGACTGCTACCGAAAACGAAGCCGGGTGGTAGTCTAAGCGACTTCAGACACAATGCAACAGTAAAAGTTGCAAAAAAAAGCGACAATTTTTTTTTTTGTTATTTTTTTCCTATGGTCATATTTGGGTGGTAAATACATTTTTTCCTAAAATAATAGTGTATACCCTTTTACTTATAAATACTCTAAGGTATAAAAGAGTTTGAATTATTATTTTAGCAAAAACTATGTATTTACCACCCAAAAATGACGATATTTAAAAAATCATAAAAAATTGTTGTCGCGTTTCTATGTGAAATTTTTAATTGCATTGTGTTTGTAGCCACTAAAACTACCACCCGGCTTCGTTTTCGGTAGCAGTCTTGAGATACCCGGTATATTAATTATTTATATAATTAAAAAATGGAATCTCAAAGACGTTTGTGTTCGTAATTAGGCAGAAACAGTTCAGATTATATCAAAATTAAAAAAAAATATTTCTTGAATCTTGTTGAAAATTAATGTTAATTCATATTTTTTTATTTAAAAAATGAACAAAAACGTTCATAGGCAAAGATACACTTATGATGGAGGTGCTGGGACTTGAACCCAGGACTTTCAGCATGCGAAGCAGACACTCTACCACTGAGTTACACCCCCGGTGGACAAGTTGTCGACTTAAATAACTGCTGATGCTGCCAACCTACTTACCTATTGGTATTTTGTAGAAGCGTGAGGATCAATATATTGTCCTATATTTAGCTCGAAGCTAGGGCCCTACTCTAAAAATCCGAAACGCAGTTCGAATCCATCTACACGTACGAATGAACCTACGTAGACTTATGGTCGTAATCATAGACTTATGGTTACGGTGTACGTTATACGAATCGGAACATTTACAGAGTAGGTACATTCGTGTCGTTATAAACTTCGATCGTCCGAAGATTCGAACTTCGTGTCGGATTTTCAGAGTAAGGCCCCTAAGCTCACGTGCTTCAGAACTCCAGTACACATTTTAGCTAGATATCGGATTTTCTTCTGACGTATCACCGATCCTTATTTCTATTATGAAAATGATGTTCAATTTATTTATGTTTTATGCTGGATTTTCGTATTGTTTGTAGAACTGTATCTGTATCAGTCCATATATCTACTGCAGGGCATGGCCTCCTCTGTAATCGAGAGTATGATTGAGAGTGGTTAGACCATATAGTCCACCACGCTAGCCTAATACAGGTTGACGGACTTTATAACCATAGAAAATATTTTTAAAAAATCGATGCAGTTTCCCTCACGATGTTTTTCTTGACCATTTTAGTACATTGAAATTGACTATCAATAAACACATGACTCCTAAAAGTCAGAGATGCCCTGGGATTCGAATCCGCTACCACCGTGAACATGTTGAAAGCTGTGTCTAGTTTACCAACAGGCACCCACGCACACATTATGTCGCTTATTAAACTATCATATTTATCTTTTTATCCATCGTACTTGTTTTTTGAAAGAAACACCGTTTGACTTTTTCTCGACCTACACCTAAACAATAAACATGTTTTCGAGAATAAATTTTAGCGTTTTACCTTTGTAAATAGAAACGAAATGTTAGTAATCTTTAGTTCAAATAACATTATACCTAGTTATAGTAACACTCAAAGAATTGTATAAATTAGTAATTTAAATATTTTGTCCAAGATAAATATGAATAACAAAACTTTAATATGTAACATAAATGCATTGTGTATTTATATAATTTGTCTCTATGCACCGGTGCCCCTTTTTCTCGCCTTTATCTTAACCCCATCCAAAGTTGCACGGAAGAGATTGCCTTGTGCAATAAGGCTACCGATTGTATTTATTTTTAATTTAGTTAGATTATAACTAACAAAAAAAATACATTTTGCTGAAAGAAAAGCTTTATAGTTTTTCTAAAGCTGCCGGTATCCCTATTGCAAAGGTACAAAAATATATGTCTGTCTTACCTGAGGGTTAAGAAAATATATCTAAACAATTGACTACTACTTGAAAGAACTACTTGAAAGAATCCCGTGTATTCCGTGACAAAGAGTATCTTTGTCATTCTTGGGCCACAACCATTTTTAATACTTTCTGAACGGACAAATAAATAAACAAACTTCCACATTTAATATTATTTTTAATTTATCAATTTTAGAAAAATCAGACTCTGTTAAATTAAAAAAAAACGTTATAAAAAACAATTTAATTTTTCTTCTTGCTAGCATTTACTTTTTTCTTTGTAAAAACCATTTTGAAGATTGCCGTCAATATTACTACGACCAAAAGTAGGAAACCTAATAAAACAGCCAGGAGATCAACGTACATCTTCTGATACCAAGGTATTGATGCATCAATGGAGCGGAGGTGTGGGGCTCCCCTAGTAATTATGACGTGTTCCACCCAATGGACCAGCTCAGCACTAGGTCTTACTGGTCGGTGGTGGTATGCCACTGACAGACTCTTCGCTGTGTCTGAGTACCTGTAAGATAATAATTAAATATCATCCTGGACACTGTATTAGCCCATGTACATCCCAAAGGATCCTACACAATCAAAAGTACGATTGAGAGGGATCAGGCCATATAGTCCACCTAGTAGCCTATTGGGCGGATTGGCGGACTTTTGCATAGAAATTATTCCGAATCGCTATGGTATCTAGGTTTCCTCACGATGTTTTCACCTTTATAGTGCGTGGTGAATGACTATCATTAGACACATGACTTCGAAAAGTCAAAGATATGCCCTGGGATTTGAACCCTTGTCATTTCCGGAATACACATTTTTAAACTTCATCATCATCAGGATAAGGATACAATTGTCCAAAGATTACTGCAAAATGCAAGAGTTCTTAGAAAGTGTCTACAATAGTACAATATTCACACAATCTAGACCACAGAGTACATTTTACATACTAACAATAAGATAGAGACGTCACTCAATCAATTCAAGGCGCCCTCTGGCGTTAAGTAAGAAAAACAATTCAGTAATATATCTATACTTACTTTCATTACCTTTATATACGAAAAGAAAAGATTTAGGGAGGTTTGGACCTGAATAAGATCTAACAGAATCGATTTGAATTTTGTCTATTTGAAACAAATTATTCTGTATAAAAATGTGAACATAACAATTATTTATCATTTCCGCATGTGTATGCATTTTAATAAATTTAATAATTGTTTTAAAATTAACTAATCAGCAAAAAGCTAATCAATGCTCTTAAAAGTAATTTAGGGCCAATAATATCCGCGTAAAATGGAGAAACCCGTACAAACTAACGATTTTTTCGCCCTCTGGTGTTAAGTTAGTAAAAACGATGGTTATAATTCGTCGTTGTTTGTTCTAAGTTAAACTACCGTGATCTAGACTACTAAAAAACCAAAAGCTAATAACATTTAAAGTAAGTAATTGTAATATGCATATAAACAAAATACAGGGTATATCAAGACTGCTACCGAAAACGAAGCCGGGTGGTAGTTTAAGCGACTTCAGACACAATGCAACAGAAAAAGTTGCAAAAAAAAGCGACAATTTTTTTTTGTAATTTTTTCCTATTGCCCTATTTTGGTGGTAAATACATTTTTTCCTAAAATCATAGTGTATATACCCTTTAATTTATAAATACTCTAAGATATAAGAGAGTTAAAATTATTATTTTAGCAAAAACTATGGATTTACCACCCAAAAATGACGATATTTAAAAAATCATAAAAAATAATTGTCGCGTTTCTATGCGAAATTTTTAATTGCATTGTGTTTGTAGCCACTAAAACTACCACCCGGCTTCGTTTTCGGTAGCAGTCTTGAGATACCCGGTATACCGTTATTCATGACTTTTCCCACGTTATATATGTAATATTAAATAATATAATGTATGATCATTCTTGTTTTTACGAGAAATTGTTATTATGTCTCGTAATAAAGATTTGTTAACAAACCCCTTTTTCGTCACATAACCTTGGATCCTAAATGCACACTGCATTTAAAGGAAATAAACATTCTGGCCTCTCAAATTGTTACAGCAATGATAGGCTGAATACACCATCGACACTTCGTCCAGACAACATAGCACGTAGTTCTTAAAAATAGATGCAGTTCAATTACCTACTTAGTAATGTAGTAAAAAAAACCTAAATAAAAGTCTTCTCACCTCTTATCATTGAAAATCTCCTGGATAGCCGCCTTCAGATCTTTAGCAATAGAATAGGAAAGTTCCACCTTCAACGCAAATCCCTTCATCACAGCTCTGTCCACGTTGACAAACTGGTCACCAAAGACTGGGATGCCAATGATAGGGACGCCGAAATGAATAGCCTCTGTGGTTGATAGAAGACCTCCGTGTGTTATGAAGAGAACGCAGTTGGGATGTGCTGTAAAGAAAAAACGTATATTATTGTATCGTAAAATTTCAAAACAAGTTAGTGATGATTATACCATAGCACGGTATGTAATTTTTTAATCATAGATATTAGCTCCCTATGAAGTATAACTGGTGGAAAGTACAATAACATAGAAGTTTACATTAATGTAATTTCAAATTATATTAAATATTTTAGTTTAAATTGAGAAATAGGCAATTAGTGCAATTTACTCTGAAGTCTGATAATAGTCAAGTAAGGAACAGTTCTAGAAAATAAAAAAATAAAAAATCTGAAATTCAATTCATTTTCAACAGGGATTATTACCCTCATACAGTATGAGCACGATTTGTAATCATCAAATTAAAGAAAGAGAATTACCTAATACGCTTTGCTGTGGAGCCCATTTCAAAACGTGAACATTTTTAGGTAGTTCGACAGAATCATCTTCGAATTTCCAGATCACAGTCTGTTTCAGTGATCCAAACACGGTCAGAATCTCTTTCTTAACGTTCTCGGGTAGATCTTTGCTGTTCAACTGTGATCCCATACTGAAGAATATTACTCCGTTCTTCGCTTCATCCATAATTTTTTTGATGTTCTGCAATATAATATTGGTATTAATTCCTTTGCCGCGTTTAATCCGGTAGTGCAGTTGGTTATAAAATTCCTATTGGGATTACGATTGACAGTGATTAGGCCATACAGTCCACCACGCTGGCCTAGTGTTAGATGTTATACATAAATAACATCTTTTAAAACTACAAAATGCGGTTTTATCGCGGTTTTAGTTAGCGGTCTGTACCATATAACCTTTGGATGGATATACATAAAAGAAGGAGAAAGGAAGGGCAGTGCAAAAACAAAGATAAGAAAAGCGTCAATAGATATAATTTACTTCTTTATACATTTACTTCAATGATTATTTTTATGCTGTTGCCTTACCTTCGGCAAAGGCTTCACTTCCTCTTCAACGTGATATCCTCCGATATGTTTGTAGGCTTGCGGTACTATCGTCGCTTGACCTAGGGAAGGATGTGAATTGCCGAGAACTAAAGAGCCGTTGTACTTCAAATCTTCGAATGATGGCGGCTGACGTCCTCGCTTCTTAATGACAGGCGCAATCAGACGTTCATACTCTTTATTCTCGACATCATCATTACTGCAAAATATTTCAAATTAAGTTATTGTCCAGAAGGATATTTTGCCTGACCTTAACTTCGCTATGGTCTTAAAGCTATATTATTTTTTAATTACCTTTTGGTAATGTCTTCAAATTATTTGGAAAAGAAGGGCAGATCTTAAACTATTACACTAGTTTAATTAGGCCCAGTTGCATAAACTAACTTTGACCGTAACTTTAACATTGATATATTTGATATTGCTTATGTGTAGAAATGACATCTTAAAAGTCAAAGTTATAGGCTAAGTTAGTTTATGCAAGTGGGCCTTAAAGTTTACATTATACAGGGTATATCAAGACTGCTACCGAAAACGAAGCCGGGTGGTAGTTTAAGCGACTTCAGACACAATGCAACAGAAAAAGTTGCAAAAAAAAGCGACAATTTTTTTTTTGTTATTTTTTCCTATGGCCATATTTGGGTGGTAAATACATTTTTTCCTAAAATAATAGTATATACCCTTTTATTTATAAATACTCTAAGGTATAAAAGAGTTTAAATTATTATTTTAGCAAAAACTATGGATTTACCACCCAAAAATGACGATATTTAAAAAATCATAAAAAAAAATTGTCGCCTTTCTAGGCGAAATTTTTAATTGCATTGTGTTTGTAGCCACTAAAACTACCACCCGGCTTCGTTTTCGGTAGCAGTCTTGAGATACCCGGTATAGAGACATTGTGATGGGGAATAGATACGATGATCATCACGCGATATTTTTCTTTTGCCGTTATAGATAAAATTTTGTCGACTTTATTCAGGTAACATTCAATTTAATGTTAGATTTTATGTTCAGTTTCGATGATTAGTTTGCATACGTATAACACTTTTCTTGCTATTCCCATAATTTTATCACAAGGTCACGGTGTTTATGCGTAGTAATACGAGTATTTACCATCAGTAGATGCCCTTAATTTGTTTATTGCAATGAATGGCGCGCCTGATGATAAGCGATGCGAACGCTTACATACGCGTTACATACATAACATGAATTACAAAGTAATGCTAAGCGTTCCACTACGATCGCCATTCTGAGACATAAGATATTAATTAGTTACTCTGGCTACAATTTCCTTCAAACCGGCATACAATAGTGCATTTACACTGCTATGATGAGAGGAAAAAACACTATGGTGGTACCAAACCAGGCGGTCTCTCACATATGAGAGACCTTCAATCTGTAAAGACTTGTTTGTAAAGCAGTATGACGAACTATACTCACGCGTGCATATAATAACGAACTTTAAACTGAGTCCAGAGCTCTTCGACTCGCTGGCAGAACGTGAATGGTGGCACGTTGTTGGAGAAGGTGTCGCTATTGTAAGCAGGATTCAGTGAACTTCCAATCAGTCGAGTTACTATCCAATGCGGTTCCACACTGGCTACCCAGACGAATGGCGCGTTGAATACTGCTGAAAGACTGAAACAATTACTTAGGTTAGAGACAATCTTTTATACTGGTACTAGCGGTCCAGATCCGCCCAGATGCAGATACACTTTTCAAAATGACGGCTAAAATATTCAATTCCGACTATCAATTTAGAATATCGAATCGGACCATGAAAAACAAATAAAAATTCCTCGTATTTGTCAGATTTTTCACTACTTCTTTGCTCCTATAAATTATAGCGTGATGATAGCCTATAGCATTCCTTGATGAATTATTTATCCAACACAAGTTTTTGTTTTTAATTCGAACTAGTAGTTCCTGAGATGAAAACCTATGGATAACCATCTAACCGTACCTACCATCAGATGCTTTATATTTTTAACTAGCTGTACCCGCGACTTCGTCCGCGTGGAATTTAACAAAAAAAATATTTTTCTAAAATAATTGTAGCCTAGATTGCAAAGCTCGATTGTAGAGTAGGCCCGTGCCCTGCAGTGGGACGTATATGGGCTGATACAGATACAGAATTGTAGCCTAAATTACTCCTTATTATATCAGCTACCTGACAATAAAAGTCCCGTCAAAATCAGTCCAGCCTTTTCAGAGATTAGCCGGAACAAACAGACAGACAGACAAAAATAATCTAAGGTCATTTTCGTTTAGGTATCGTGTATATAACGATATGCAGTTGGACATTTTTTTTTATTTTCAATTTACAGACACTTCAATTTTATTTATATGTACAGACTAGTCACTTTATGGTGTCAAGTTCAAGTTATTTTAAATCCCTTACCCGGTCAGCAGTTCGCTAAACAGCCACTCGATAATGATTAGGTCGAAGTGCTGGTTCGGATCGTTGATCAGTTTCTGCACGTTCTCATTCTCCAACGTCTTAGCACTGAGCAGGTTCGCGAAGAACATTATAAACTTATGGTTTTGCAGCTGTACGTTATTGTTTATCAAGTTATTTAGATTCAGCGACTCCTCTGCAAGAGAAATATAGTTTGTTAATTGGAGACACAAAAAATTACAGAGATATTTTAGACGTAGGCACGCTGTTTTATTTATTTATTGGGAAAACAAACAAGTATACAGATATATTTCAAGTAAAAAGATCTAAAGATGAAGGTAGAGCACACTGTTGTCAGTCATGGCTTAGCATGAATGGGCAGGCTCGTGCGGGGCGGTGCTATTGTACATTTAAAGTCATGCGCGGCGGACTATATGGCCAAACCACTCTCAATCGTACTCTCAATTGTAGAGGATGCCCGGGCCCTGCTGTGGGACGTATACGGACTAGTACAGATCAAATGCGTAATTAAGCTAAACCTGATACGCAAGACACAAATAATGATACACATCTAACATGATGTGTAATCACATCATAATAATAATTACTATTCAAATTACAAATATCAAACATCTAAGTCATTAAAATTAATGATGGCATTAAGTAATATTGATAACAAGGTGACTGATGGTAGTTCTCTCATATGTTAGACTCCGCCTGGAGTGATACCACCGCAATGTCTATTTCAGGAGAAAGGTTTGGCAGGAACCAAACAGCAGTGTAAATGCACTGTTTCGGACTAAAGGGCATTGTAGCCAGAGTAACAACTGGATATATTCAGACTTTACATCTTATGTCTCAGGATGGCGAGAACAGCGGCATGCTAAATTCCAAGGTATTGTTTGGTTTTTCTACAGTTCATGGGCGGTATCGCTTACCACCAAATGAACAGCATGCACGTCTTGCCATTTAATGCAATAAAATAAGGTAAAAAGTTACGTACTTGGCACCATCCGTAAGTTTAAGCTGACATCGACTAGTTTCAGATTAGGATGCGGATTTTCTTCCATATGGGGAGTTATGTAGGTCACCTGAAAGAAATATTAGCTTTAAAAACAAGCTTATTGAAAAACAGAGTAAATAATGGACATATTGAGACTTAAGATATGTCTCAAGATGGTAATCGCAGTGGAATGCCAGGCATTGCTTTGTAATTCATGTTATTGTTTGGTTTTGCTACTGTCTATGAGCAGTCGTATCGCGTACCATCAAACATAGTTTACAGTCATACTAACATGGTTTATAGTCAGTATGCTGGAGTAGGTAATGTTTGGGACTCTACACAGCCACAACATCCGCATTATGCCTTACAGCAGGTCGGCACAATTGTATCGGATCTTTGCCTAGACGGCATCTGCACTACCAGGTGCAGGGCAGTTATAATGCCGGGCTAGTATAAAAAAACAAGACACTTATAATAAAAGAATACTAAAAAGCCACTATCTGTTTCAGCCTCCCCTTGGGTACCGAAAGGCGAGCTCCGTTTCCCTCTTTTAAAAAATATATCAATTAATTATAGTATACTAGCGGCCCGGCCCAGCTTCGCCTGGGTGCATATATTTTTTGATTCCACTCCACATCAAATACATGTTATTTTTCGTATAAACTCTTGTATACCTAAACTTGACGTAGCTGTCCTGCTGTCCGGCTCAATCCCGTCTCATCCGTCTGTTTAGTCTCTTCCCGATCCGTCCCGTCCTTTCTCTTTATTACCCATCCCGTCTTATAACGTGCATTTACATTTCGTCCTATCAAATCTGTCAGCTATCCCAGCCCTCTCCCGTACCTTCCACTCTATTATATCACGTCTCTCCATATATACATGTAAATATAAAGATTGCCTTATGAAATGTTAACATTAAAAACTTTAGCGTTTTTTATTGTCCATCCAATATTCCTTCCCTTATTTCCGCACCAAAATGCTGTTTTTCTAAATAAAATTGCACGCCATTGCTTTTTGTTAATAATAAACATTTAAAAAAAAAATTGGCCAAATTGGTCCAGGCGTTGTTGAGTTATGCGCTTACCAACACATTTTGCGATTCATTTTTATATTATAGAAGATATAGTCCACCCCGCTGGCTTATTGCGGGTTGGCGGATTTTATTTCACGTAGAAATTAATCCGAAAAGTCAGAGGTGTGCCCTGGGATTTGAACCCGTGACCATCGTAAACTTATTGGCAGTCGCGTCTAGTACGTTACCATATACAAATTAATAAAACCTTCATACTGCCTAACCAGGTGACGTAAGTAATAAAACCAATATTTAAAAATATAAAACTGCATATCGTTGCATTATAATGTCTAGATACGGCATCAACGTACCAATATTCTTTTTATTCTTGAGTCTGAAAACAATACTAATGCGGAGTTAAAATTTGTCCCCCAGCTCATCTAAAAGTATCAATTCAAAAAACAATTACTTTATGAAATCGAATAATTATATTTAGATAAATTTTGGTGTACTCCGGCAAAACGCTTCGATAGAGTATACCTTGTTTAAAACTGTTGCAATAATCTCAAAAAACAATCGGCTATTTTGGTAGATATGGACATCGTTTTATTTTACATTTAACAAAATTACGCGCAAGACGCCGTATCTAGATAATATTATATACACGATGTACACATTTTTTGAATTTTGTTCTATTTCGTCAGCCGTCAATGAAAGACAATGGAAAGATAGATCATTTTACGTTGGATGGTAGTTGAAGCTGGACCGTCTTTTACGTCTCCCGTCAAATAAACAAAGATCATCCTATATTGGCTGGACGCATCACGCTTGAACGATACCCAAAAAAAAGGTTTTTAGTATCTTCCTTAGAAATTTTCCAACTTTTCTCACTCCTGAAACCTTCCCAGGACTTTCACGAATATTTTAAGACCAAAATAAGCCAAATCGGTCCAGTAGTTTTTGAGTTCATCGATGACATACAAATAAACATTCATTTTTATATATATAGAAGAAGGAATTATTACTAAAAGTCGCAGAGATTAAGCATGATTAGCAAAACTAATAACAAAAAAGAACAAGGAAACGTGCGAGAAGCACGTGTTCATTCTTGCCAATCATGACCTTATATAACAGAATATGTTAATATACTAAATATCTTGAATTCATAATACCAATTAGGTATCTGGGAAACATTTAATGCGTCCACCCTATAATTACAAATCGGATAGCTTCATTGTTATAAAACTGGTTCAAAAATGTAAGTCGACGAAAAGACGTGTTTTCGGTTACAAAATTTTATTTAATTTAGTTTTTAATATTAATAGCTATAAAAGTTGTGTATTGCGCTGGACAAAGAGTTAATTCACTTTACTTACATTTACGCTATTTATGTGACGCAATTTAGTAAACACTGCCTGCCGGCACGCACTTAAACACTTGCACTGAGATTGGACTTGCACTTAATTCTATCAGACGTTACTATGGCTACACTAGCGGATATCCAGAGCACTCAGAGCAAACTAGAGGAGAGTTTTTCGACGCGCATGGCTCAACTGGAAGCACAACTGCAGACAGGGGGTGCAGCCAAGGACACCGTCGCTCGAGTGGCAGAAGAGTTCAGGACCTTTCGGGAACTCATGCTGAACATGCTCCGGCTACTGCGGCAACAAATTACGGAGTGCACCAACATGGTGGATGCACTGGAGACCAGGCATAGGCGTAAAGCCCTTCTGTTTCTAGGGGTGCCGGAAGCTGAGACAGAAAATTGTGCCAATACCGTCCTGGCTATCGTCAATGGCACCATGGCACTAAAAGAAATTTCATCGTCCTGTATAACAGTATGCCATCGAATTGGCACTCCGAATAAAGAGCACCACAGGCCGATCCTTGTTAGGTTCTCCAGTTTGATTCACAGGTCCTCTGTGTGGGCTGCAAAGACTAAGTTGAGAGGCTCGCCAACTTCAATCAAAGAGTTCCTGACGAGGTCACGACAAAACATCTTTAGCAAGGCACGTCAGCACTTCGGTATGCGAGCTTGTTGGACTCAGGACGGCGTAATCATTGTTAAAGCTCCAGACGGAAGTCGTAATAAATTCTCCACAATAGAAGGACTCAATTCCTTAACAGGGAAGTATCCGAATGTGACTGAATCGTTTTCGTCGACAGCACGAAGGAGCCCCGGAACATCATCTACGTCGCGCTCGAATGTGAAGTCGCGTAAGCCATAGTGTTTTTCAATGCTTCAATGATCTGAGTTACGATTGCCAGATGTTTTGGATCGTTTTATCTTTACTATATTATTTTATACCTTTTTCAATGACCACACATTGTGTTGTTGTTTAATTTTATAAGTGTCACTATTTTTGCTGTACTGTATATTAGCCTACCCTCTTTATTTTTATTTTTTTTTTTTTATGTCAATACTCGGTTAAAATGTTGCGTTCCAAAACTAAACATTTTCCATTCTATTTTGTATTTATGTTTCTAAATTTCTTTTTTTTTTCTAATTTTATTTATATTTTTGTAACTCATTTTCCTTATTGTTTTTTTTTTCTCATGTTTTAATTATTACTGTGTTTGAGTGTGTTAGCTGGCGGGTGGTGCAGTTATGACTGGCTTTTGATATATTTCATAAAGTAGTATTAAAATTAGTATATAATATATATCATATGTATGGTGTGTATTTTTTTTTCTTTTGCATAGTTGTACGTATATATGAATTCAGATAGCTCATATTATTCTGTCAATGAATCCAATTCCACATGTAGTGATGATAGTTTCTGTTCAACTACTGATGAACCTGGACATCTGGTACGTGAAATATTCAACTGTCAAGGTCGTCTCCACTTGAACGTTTGCCATATCAATGCGCAAAGTATACCGAGTCATTATAATGACTTGATGACAACTTTCAGCGACACTAACGTTCATGCCGTTCTAGTATCCGAGACTTGGCTCAAACCTCACCTTCCTTCGGCCATTTATCCTCTTCCCGGCTTCATTTTGATCAGAAATGATCGGATTGATCGAAGGGGGGGTGGAGTGGCGATTTATCTCCGTAGCGATTTTCCATATAAAATTTTAACTTCCTCCTCTTCCCGTTGTGATACTTCTGCTGAGTATCTGTTTCTAGAGGTTTGGGTCAGGGGAGTGAAGTCCATACTTGGAGTGGTTTATTGTCCTCCTGCAATAGATTACTTCTCCAGTCTTGAACTAGTTCTGGAATCTTTAGGGTCGGATTACGTACACCACATCATCATGGGAGATTTCAACACCAACCTCCTTGTTCCATGTTCCACACGTTCCCGTAAACTCCTTGACATTCTCGAGTCTGCCAGTTTGCATGTCCTGCCTCTACAAGCCACTCATCACAACATTGATGCAGATGACACCTGGCTCGACTTAATCATTATTTCTGCCCCTGGCAGTGTTTTTTGTCACGGTCAGTTTCCCGCTCCTGGTTTTTCCCACCATGACCTCATCTACGTTTCATACACCCTTAAACCCCCTAAATCCCATCCTAAGGTATTGTTCTTGCGTTGCTTTGGTCGCATGGATCCAAAGAAGTTGTCTGCGGATGCTGCACAACTTTGCTGGGATGAACTGACAGCAGCTACCAACATTGATAATAAAGTGGACATGTTTAACACCCGTGTTCAGGCGCTGTTTGACATCCATGCTCCCGTCAGGAAAGTCAAATTAAAACGAACTCCAGCTCCTTGGATGACGGATGAGGTTCGAGCGATGATGAGGCGCAGAGATCGGGCATTTCGAAAATTTAAGCGATGCCGTTCGGACGACAGCTGGACTCTTTATAAGGCCGTAAGAAATCGCTGTAATCAGGTGATACGAAACACTAAACGCCGACACATTCTCGATAACATCACCTCCTCTTCATCTGCTAATATCTGGAAGTTCCTTAGGACTCTAGGTATTGGCAAGCAGAAAGACACTAACTTCCAACAAACCATTGGCTTAGATGATATTAATCGTCACTTCAGCACATCTTCTCCGATGGTTCATCAAGCCAAATGTCGTTCTTTGAAGTTTATTGCTAACCTCCCCAAGCCTGACATAGATTCTTTTAGTTTTTCTCCAACTACACCGGATGAGATTAAGAAGATAATCATGTCCATAAAGTCTAATGCTGTGGGCTGCGATAGCATAAGCCGTCGCATGATTACTACAGTATTAGAACATCTCCTCTCCCCTCTTTCCCACATTATTAATTTCTCTTTTAGCAGTGGTGTTTTTCCGTCCTTGTGGCGGAAAGCCTATGTTATTCCTCTCCCTAAAATTTCAAACCCTACTCTCCCTACCCACTTCCGACCTATATCCATCCTTCCCTTCCTATCCAAAGTGCTAGAAGCCTGTGCCCACAAACAACTGTCCAAATTTGTGTACTCCAATAATTTATTGAGCTCGCTGCAGTCTGGATTTAGGCCTGGCCATAGCACCACTACCGCTCTCCTCAAAGTAATTGGTGACATTAGAGCAGGCATGGAGGACACCAGAATCACCGTGTTGGTGCTGGTTGACTTCTCGAATGCCTTTAATAACGTCAACCATGACATCCTCTTGTCCATCCTTTCCCATCTCAAGATCTCACCAGTTGCGTTGGAATGGTTCACATCCTATCTTCGAGGGCGCCGGCAGTTGGTGCGCATCAATGACTCTTCGTCGGATTGGTGTGACCAAGAATCTGGTGTGCCTCAAGGCGGTATTCTTTCTCCTCTTCTATTTTCAATTTTTATTAATCTCGTAACCCAGAATCTTCAATGTTCGTATCACCTCTACGCCGATGACTTACAGCTTTATGCTCAATCTGGTGTGGACTGCTTGTATACAGCCATTGCCAAAGTTAATAGGGATCTGGGGTATATTAAAAACTGGTCGGATGATTTCGGCATATCCGTAAACCCGCTCAAATGTCAGGCTATCTTGGTTGGTAGCCAACGTATGATGAACAGAGTCGATTTATCAACTATACCACCGGTTACCTATGATGGGTCACCTATTGCATGGTGCTCTGTCGTGAAGGATCTTGGGCTACTAGTAGACTCTACACTAAGCTGGCGACCCCAAGTTATTTCTATAAGTCAGAGAGTCACTAGTGTTCTCCGAATGCTTTATCGTTTGAAGAACTTTCTCCCTGTGAAGACCAAAGTAATGCTCGTTCAAACCTTAATCTTCCCTATAATTGACTATGGTGATGTATGCTACTACGACCTGAATGCAGATCTTCTCAACAAACTCGACCGCCTTCTCAATAACTGCATTCGATTTATTTACAATCTTCGCAAATACGATCATGTATCTTCTTATCGTTCCCAACTTCAGTGGTTACCCATTCGTCAACGCCGCAGCCTGCGCGCTCTCACTACGCTCTTTTCTATATTAACATCTCCTACTGCACCATCTTACCTAACACATCACTTTCAATACCTAGGGTCTAACCACGATAGAAATCTCCGCTCGTCTCATAGTCTCCTTCTTCAATGTCCAACCCACAGTTCTGATTTTATACACTCCTCCTTCACGGTGCAATCCATTCTTTTATGGAATTCCCTCCCACTCGAAGTTAGAGCGGCCACTAACCGTTATGTGTTTAAGGTAAGAGTTCGGGAACTGTTTCATCAAAGAAAAGTCGCTAAATTGACAGATTAAGTAAGTTGTATATATTGTTGTATGTATGTATGTGTATATATTTATATATATGTAGATATATATTATGTTGTATGTATAATGTATGTATGTTCATTTTAATCTTAGTACAGTGTACACTTATTTAAATATTTTACCAATTTTTTTTATTTCTCCCCTATCTAAATGTAAATAAAACCTGCTGTACTCCATTTCTGCTTCACCCAAAGGTAGACTGTTAGAGAATGCCCCTGGCATTAAGTCCGCCTGTATACTGTTTGGTATATAAAGTTAATAAAATAAAAAAAAAAAAAAAAAAAAAAAAAAAATAAGTCAACCCCCAACTTCTCCCATAACTCATGATTAAATTCTTATATCTCATCATATCAAGGCAGGTTTTTAATTCTTTTCACAAGTTATTTCAAGTCAACTGGACGAGCATGTACCCCGCCTGAGGGTAAGCTCATAAACTGGGCAACACTCCTCAAAACTTAATTATTGTACGGCGTTACACGCATTGTATGCTGTTTTAATCTCGTGGATTTGATGACTAATATTCACTGGGTCACAAACGTTCCTTGACACGGGAACACAACATAATTATTTTAAACAGTTGCTTGAAAGCAGGAATAGAAAAAGGGGGTCATACGTAATCTATTTTCTTTGGTGTGTGGCGAACTTTGGACATATTGAGACTTAACATCTTCAGTCTCCGGATGGCGAGCGCAGTGGAATTCCAAGGATTGCATTGTAATTCTAGGTGTTGTTTAGTTTTGCTACTGTTTATGAGCGGTAGTATTCCTTACAGTATCAGGCGAACGGCATGCTCGTCTCGCCATTAATTGTAATGAAAATAAATAAAAAATCAAGCAAGATTTTATATATATATATATACTGGGTATATCAAGAGTGCTACCGAAAAAGAAGCCGGGTGGTAGTTTTAGTGACTTCAGACACAACGCAACTAAATTTTGTTGAAAAAGTTGTGACGATTTTTTTTCTATCGTCTTATTATGGTGGTTAATACTATAAGCCTAATCTACCTATCCCATACGGCCAATTACCTACAGTAAATCTAGCACGAAATAAAGTTATTTTCTATGTATTTTCACTATGTGTTATTTATACCTTATGTACGAGCAACTAAAAACTTAAAGGATTGAAATAATATAAATAACAAACAATTAATTACCTCATATCCATAGTTAAGAAGATGTCTCACAATCGCTGATCCTAGAATCCCATGACTTTTTCCAGGCAAAGGAAACACGACAAGAACCTTGTACGCTTCACATATGTGCATACACGCTAGTACACCCAGCACACACCACAGCAACTTGGGCATTATCTGAAAAAGTAGTAGTTTCTCCCGTGAAACAGCAGTGTGAAATCACTTTTGTGTTTTGGATTTAAGGACATTGTAGCCAGAGTAACCACTGGACATATTAAGACTTAACATCTTATGTCTGAGGATGGCGAGCGCAGTGGAATTTTGCTACTGTTTATAAGTGGTCGTATCGCTTACCATCAGGCAAACGGCTTACTTATCTCGCCATTCATTGCAAAAAAAAAGTAGTGAAAGACAACTAACTCCCGTATTCACAAACAATACTATGAGAACGCGCAGTGCGGCCTAACACACAGAATCGCCAATTCATAACAATACTTGAGTGATGGATCAAGCTATGCGTTCACTTACAGCGACCCTCAGGGAAAATAGCTCTTAGTTTTAGCGCAGTATTTCACTAGCATTAAGTAAAGTATTAGTTGTGAATACGGGTTAGGCTTTTTCATTAGCCTCGCAATGTGAATATAGTATTTGATAAGCGCGCAGTTCGATCTAATATACATACATACATAAACTCACGCCCTTTTCCCAGAAGATAGGCTGAGATGCAAATAGGAAACAGACGTTTCGCCTTGAGAGTTCCGATCCACGATGTGACAACACTGCGTAAATGTACTGTTGTGTTTCGGATTGAAGGACATTGTAGCCAGAGTAAGTACTGGACATATTGAGACTTAACATCTTATGTCTCAGGATGGCGAGCGCAGTGGAATGTTGCTACTGTTTATGAGCGGTCGTATCGCTTACCATCAGGCGAACGGCTTGCTCGTCTCGTCATACCATGCAATAAAAAAAATGTGATAGGGGGCGAGCCTATTGCCATTTTGAGCATAATTTTCGAAGATTTCGAATCGAAGTACGACTGTTCTGACGAAGCAATCTAATAAGGTACATTTTAATAAAAAAACATATGTTTTTTTATATATTGAAATACCTTCACAATTCTTTTTATAAGATTAATTTCTTACAATAATATTTCGATTTCATAACATAATATGTTTATCGAGTGTGTTATCGATCATCCATTAATTACCTAGCAATTATATAATATGATATCATAAGGAAATATTAAGTGAGTATTAGTAGATAAGATTCGATTTTCTTAAAGGAATTTCAATTAATGTGTAAGTTTTTAGTTCTTATGTATGTGATTTATTTTATACAATTTTAATTTAGATACTATTACTTACTTACTAAATTCGCGATAAAATCCGTAAATAATAGTTTTATTTCAATGTGTAACATTCGCGTAAATCTAAGAAACCATTATAGATACTATTACTGAAAAATAATAAACAAATGTTTGTCTTAAAAATAAAAAAAAAATATTTAGATCGTGTTTCTGTCTTCAAAAATAAAAATTAATTATTATCAGCACCTATATATTACAATATGTAAATTTATAATAAGCCCCAAAATATCCACTGTTCACAATATTATTATTCACCGTCAATGATTTCCACGGTTAACTGTTGGTCATCTTCTAGTTTCAGCAGTATGAAAACAAATTCACTTTTTAAAATTAATTTGTAGTGATTTGTCTAGTAGGCAAACCGCATAAAACTCCTTTACCTCAGGATTAAAGTGAATCATTATAATCCATAAAATAAATTAAGAAAAGGGCAATTTTGCGATTTCAGAAACCTCATAGACCATTATTTCACAGTCAACACATAAAATGACAAAAACTATATCGTGTTAGACATACAAAATAAATAATTGTGAACATTTGATAATTTTAGTAATGTTATGTAAATAAATATAAAATATTAGGAGGTAGTATAAAATAATTATATTTGTAATGGAAGGAAACAATGTTATTTTCATTTGACTCAAAAACAGTGTAATGTATTTGTTAATTTCATTAAGTTAGTTACTTTAGTGTAATAAGCATTTTTAAATATTTCATGTGTTATTTATTTATTTATTATTATGAACAGTAAATGTATTGATTTTATATAGCATTAAAGGAGGGGAAACTGTCATTATTTGCTATAAAAACCGAGCGATGGTCGAACCTCCTGTGATTTCAATTTCAACAGTGTACATGAGAACAGCAATAAAAGTTCTATAAGCGAGTGAATTGACTTATTTCTCAAATCAAGTTTGTAAAGTGACTGCAAAAGTTTAACATCAGAAGTGGTACAAATAAGTGCTCAAATTACGCCCATGGGACGAAAACGGCCAAAATCAGTACAACGGACAACGAAACAGAAGAGACATAAGCATGGAGATGAGACCGGCGAAAGTATCCCGGCGAGTGTTCCAGAGAACAATTTGCTCTTGTCGGTACCGTCAACATCCGCTGGACGTATGGTCATCGCAGCATGTGAACCACCTGCCGAAGGTGAACAACCAGTACCTGTTCAACGATCGGAAATACCTACAGGACACTTACCAGGTACCGCTTTTATGTCTTCTATTATGGAGTCTAATTTTAGTGGATTGACTCAATTATTACAAAGTCTTGCTAATTCAGGGTTACCATCTACAATTCATGCCAATAATAATATGGTCCCTGAGTTTGATCCATCAATTAAAAGTCACAAAATTAATTTATGGTTGGATAAGGTGAACGAGTGTGCCAAATTATATAATTGGAATGAGGCTCATACTACACATTATGCCTTGCAAAAGTTAGTGGGAAACGCTAAAAAGTGGTATGAAGGCCAAAAAACCGTTTCACACAATTGGACAAAATGGCAAATACTTTTACGTAAAGCTTTTCCATCTGAAACAAATTATGGTGTACTTTTAACGGAGATGCTTGAAAGGCGATTGAAATTTGGAGAAAATTTAGATGAATATTATTATGAAAAAATAATTTTATTAAATGCATGTGACATCACTGGCAAAAGAGCTGTAGATTGCCTCATTCATGGCATAGATGACCGTACCATCCGTGCTGGCGCGTCATCTGCACGATTTACTGAGCCCGAAGATTTACTTAAATTCTTGAAAGACGTGTGTAAAGAAAGCAAAGATATTATACGAACATCTGGTTTAAATAGGATAGGCTTAGATAATCGTAGTAATAGCATTAAAAGTAATGAGACAGGTCATAGGCAGACTCAATTTCATTCAGACAAATTCCGCAATACACAGCGCTCGACGTCCACCCTTGTTTGTTTTAATTGTAAACAACAGGGACATAGATTACACCAATGTCAAAAACCGATTATAAAATGTGAGGACTGCAAAAGGTTTGGGCATACTAGTAAAGAATGTTCCCTTAAGAATCAATTTATGAAGAAAGATGATGACAAACGTGTACTTTACGTAGATAGTGTTACTAAAAATAATTTAAAATATCATAAAAACGCTCTTATCAATAATAAAGACACTGTAGAATGCTTCATTGATCTCGGCAGCGACTGTACATTAATAACTAGCAAAATAGTCTCTAAATTAGATCTTTGTATTACTAGTGATAATTTACCGTGTGTTCGCGGTGTTGCTAATGTCATCATACCTCTCTTAGGTCAAACTTTCTTTAAACTACGCATTGATAGTTTTGAGGCTGAAATTACTGCCTATGTAGTTGACGATGTCCATTTACATATGCCATTACTTGTGGGTCAAAATTTCACAGAATTACCTAATGTTATAATTATTAAAAATGAAAACTCTTTAAATATATTATCCCGTGATTTATCGACTGAACTATCATGTATAGAAATCGAACACTTCAACAAAGATAAATGTAACTTATACATTTTAGCGGATTCTGAAGTAAAAGATATTAGCTTAATAACTTGTTACAATAATTCGATAAATAACGGAGATATTTATGTGCATGATAGTTACAGAGATATGGATAATCAAAAATATTACATTCAAGAAGGCATGTATAAAATCATTGATGGAAAATGTAAAATAATTATTAAGAATATGAATGAATCTAACGTTAAATTGTACCTATTAAAAGATTTATTAATTATTCGTGCACATAAGATATATCCCGACTGCCCGAATAACTATTTAAGGTGTTTAAAAACTGGCATCTCTTTGGAACCTTTGAATCGAAGTGACATTCATTTAAATCCAGAACTCAGCGATGAACAAAAGATATTAGTATATGATTTGATTGATAAATTCCGCTGTTGTTTCGCCCAAAATCTTTCAGAATTAGGATGCACTAATTTAACCGAATTAGAAATAAAACTTAACGATCCTACTCCTGTTGTTTATCGCCCTTACAGAATGAGTCATGCCGAAAAAGAAATAGTGCGAGACATGGTTAAGGAATTAAAAGAAAATAATATTATTGAAGAGTCTGATTCGGCATATGCTAGTCCAATTTTACTTGTATCTAAAAAGACCGGTGGTTATCGTCTTTGCGTTGATTATAGGGCACTAAATAGAAAGATGATTAGAGATTTATTTCCCCTGCCTAGAATAGATGATCAGATTGATCGTCTTAATGGATGTAGATTTTTCATAACACTTGATATGTCAAGTGGATATTATCAAATACCCATAAAGGAGAACTCTAAATATCTTACATCATTTATTACTCCCGAAGGACTTTATCAATTCCGTAGAGCCCCATTTGGGCTTGCAAATTGCCCCGCCGTCTTTCAACGCACTGTTAACAAAATGTTGGGAAAGGGAGACAGTTGTGCGCTTGCCTATATGGATGATCTGCTTATATCAGGAAAAAGCTTTGAAGAATGTATTCAGAAACTAGAACAAACTTTCATTTTATTAAAAGATGCAGGACTTACTTTAAATGCTGGTAAATGTAAATTTTTTGATACCGTGATAAATTACTTAGGATTTGAAATCTCTGCAGATGGGGTTAGACCTGGAAATGCCAAAATTGAAGCAGTAAATTCTTTTCCCGAACCTAATAATGTGCATGAAGTTCGCCAATTTGTAGGATTAGCAAGCTTCTTTAGAAAATTTATTGAGAATTTTGCTTTAATAGCGAGGCCACTTACTGACCTTACGAAACAACATACCCCTTGGGTATGGGCCGCAAAGCAAAGAGAGGCGTTTAACCTGCTCAAACAGAAATTAATTCAGCGCCCTATACTTGCTATATACAACCCCGAATTTATAACTGAATTGCACTGCGATGCGTCTAAAAATGGGTTGGCTGGAATACTTTTTCAAAAACCAAATGATAATTTAAATTTAAGACCAGTAGCGTATTTCAGTCGCAAAACTACGATAGATGAAGAAAAACTACATGCATATGAGCTGGAGACTCTTGCTGTAGTTGCTTCATTAAACCGATTAAGGGTATACTTGCTAGGAAAACATTTTACAATTGTTACCGATTGTAACGCACTAAGAGCTACTTTTTCAAAAAGAGATCTTATCCCGCGTGTAGCACGTTGGTGGATAGCTTTGCAAGAGTACGATTGCTCAATAGAGTATAGACCAGGACATTCTATGAAGCACGTAGATGCTCTCAGCAGGAATTCACTCCCCTGCTTTAATGATAACGATAAGCTTGAACACTTTTCACGTGTATTAAATATTTCTACAGATGACTGGTTATTGAGTCTTCAATTGTCTGATCCAAAAATTCAACATATTCGTGCAGCATTAGAAGATCCCCAATACAAGGAAATCGTAGACATAAAACAAAATTTCGTTTTAAAAAATAATCGTGTTTATCGCAAAGTAGAAGGAGATTTAAAATGGGTAGTACCTAAAAGTGCCAGATGGCAAATTTGTCAACGCAATCATGATGACATTGGTCATTTTTCTATCGTAAAGACTTTAGAAAAACTTAAAAAGGACTTTTGGTTCCCTAAGATGAAGAAATTTGTTACAAAATATGTTAAGTCATGTTTGCATTGCGCTTTTGGTAAAGAACCATCTGGTCCTAAGGAGGGTTATCTACACAGTATACCAAAAATAAATATACCATATCACACTGTCCATGTTGATCACCTGGGTCCATTTATTAAAAGCACTTACGGCAATCAGTATCTTTTGTTAATAATAGATGGTTTCACAAAATTCATTATTTTAAAACCTTTGCGAAGTACGAAATCCACACTCACTATTAAAGCTCTGAAAGAAGTATTTTATACGTTTGGATATCCATCTAGACTAATATCAGATAGAGGAAGTTGTTTTACATCAGCCGTATTTAAGCGCTTTTGCACCGAATTTGAGGTTAGACATGTGTTAAATGCAGTATCTTCTCCTCGTGCAAATGGACAGGTAGAGCGGTATAACCGTACCATTTTAGACTCTTTACGAGCCTCTAATGATAGCTTATCGGAAAGATCGTGGGATCAAAGTTTAGGCAAAATCCAGTGGGGACTAAATAATACCTTAAATAAAGGAATAGGTAAAACCCCTGCTGAAGCATTATTTTGTAGACGTCCCCTTAATAAAGGAGAAGGTATGTTGGGAGAAACTATAACGGAAACACGACATAATGATAAAGATACAGAACAAATTAGGCGTGAAATTAATGAACATATTGTTAATGATCAACACCATCAGGAAGCTAGATTTAATAAGGTAAGAAAAGATGCCACACGTTATGCTATAGGAGACTTGGTCAAAATTTTGAAGAATGTTCCTTCTAATGATGGTAAAAGTAGAAAATTATTACCGAAATATACGGGTCCGTTTAAAATAACTAGAATTTTAGACAATGATCGATACGAAGTTTCTACAATACCGGGCTCAACGATTACTAAGGGTAAATACACAAATATCTGGGCAGTAGACCGTATTCAACCATGGATCACGTTGGCTAATGATGAAAGTGAAAGTTCAGAGGATGAGCATAGTTTACACAAAGATTGATTACGGAATTGTATCATATTTGGCCAGACTATTTAAATTATACTATTATATCTATAATTGTGAATAATTAAGAATGTATTAAAATTATATGATTTATAATTGATCACGATTAAAATTACTCTTGAAATTGTATGTTTCATACATCCTACTTAAATGTTTCCTATTTCCACATCTTGTATGAAGAGTTGAGATTGTAAAGTAAAATCAATTTATGTATAATTAATCAAGCACAATGTTATAAAGGTTGAGATAGAATGTCGGTACTGACTAAGTATTCATTAACATACTAATTATGCTATGGCTGGAAGGCGTGAGTGGCTTCACAAAAGTGGAGTGAAGCTCACGATGCAGCTGATCATCTGGAAGACGGTCACGGTGCTATGGTGATTTTTTTCACTGTGGCATGAGGGGTCCGTTGCAGATGGGAAGACATAGCTGGAAGGCGTGAGTGGTTCCACAAGAGTGGAATGAAGTTCACGATGCAGCTAATCATCTGGAAGACGGTCACGGTGCTATGGTGTCTTTTTTTTCTACTATGGCATGAGGGGTCCGTTGCAGATGGGAAGAAATAGCTGGAAGGCTCTGATGGAGAGTAAAGCTTACGCTGCAGCTTGTCCTTGGAATCCATTCTGGAAGACTGATACGGTACTTGACACTTTTTCTTCCATATTAGATACGAGTGATCAGTTGCAGATATGGATTACAGGTGTTGTAAAATGAAAATCAAATAGAGAACTAAGGTGATTTTGATTTTGATTCATGAGATGAAGTCCACGACTTGGGACTGTAATAGAATTTAACTACATTAATGGGTTAATTACATTTTATAGCCAACAATAATGCTTGAATTAACTTAGAGTGAACAATAAAATGAGTAATTATTTGATATTTTTTAATTATTTTTTTATGTAATTAAGTTTGAGGACAAACTTGATATTGTCAGGATGGCCGAATGTTAGACATACAAAATAAATAATTGTGAACATTTGATAATTTTAGTAATGTTATGTAAATAAATATAAAATATTAGGAGGTAGTATAAAATAATTATATTTGTAATGGAAGGAAACAATGTTATTTTCATTTGACTCAAAAACAGTGTAATGTATTTGTTAATTTCATTAAGTTAGTTACTTTAGTGTAATAAGCATTTTTAAATATTTCATGTGTTATTTATTTATTTATTATTATGAACAGTAAATGTATTGATTTTATATAGCATTAAAGGAGGGGAAACTGTCATTATTTGCTATAAAAACCGAGCGATGGTCGAACCTCCTGTGATTTCAATTTCAACAGTGTACATGAGAACAGCAATAAAAGTTCTATAAGCGAGTGAATTGACTTATTTCTCAAATCAAGTTTGTAAAGTGACTGCAAAAGTTTAACAATCGCCACTACCGTCTAAATCTCAGTATGATTATGCTATAAATTGAGAGTCAATGCATATTATATACACTTCGTGGTGCTATTGGTTAGGCGCCGGCTGTGAAACATGAGGCCGCGGGTTCGATCCCCGCACCGAGATAAATATTTGTGTGATTCACATGTATTTGTTTCTGTTCTGGGTGTTTGTGAGACCGAAAAGTCTCTCGTAGTTTTAAATACCCGCGACACTAAACTTGATCTTAGTGAGGACTATGTATGTGACTGTTGGGTGTATTTATTACTCGTATTATTTATTATAAAATCAAGAATAATTGTTACTGGCAGAAAAGAGTAAGGTCAAGCCAAAAAATAATTTAAAACTTACTTATAATTTATTCTAATCTTAAAAAAGCACCGAATTCCACACTATCACAACACACACTAATTTTCTGACCAAAGATAAATATCAGTTTTAGAGCATTATCGTTTACGATATAGCATAATCTCTTTACAACCAATAAGACTCCATTTATTGTATGACTGGTATTAGTCATACAAACAGCTTTTTTTTTCATTTCATTTCAATATAAAGGATGATATTGACATGATATTTAATTCACCCACATGTTTCCCATCACACTAGGTGACATACATAAGCTTGACCCAACACTAAGATCGAGTCTTGTGTCATGGGTATCAGAAAACACGTGATACTATTTTTTTTGCAATGCCCGGTACTATGACGACACTGCGCCTGATAGTTACCGCAAATGCCGTCCAGGCAGTGTATCGAATGGCATCAGACGACAGTCCCAAGACATTTGATAGAATTATGCCGGCCATATTATTTTCGGTCCCACAAACAGACCCGAGACCTCGTACCTATATGGTATAATCAAAAGCCTTTAAAGCTGAAATCGCGATATTTTAAAAAAGTACCAGGATTTTTCTTCAAACTTAGTACTATTTTCCATGATTCACTATACTGATATTATCTTGATGAGTAAGAGTCGACTTTATTTTCCATTGCTATGCCGGCTTACTGGCTGACATTGTCATTTGCCAGGCCGGCGGGGGCTTATGCAATGATATATTATACAAATACGACGTAGATATCGCACTAGCACTTCAAAAGTGAGGCGTTCAAATTCGGGCAATTGGTGTAATTTCATCTAGTCGCATAGCAACGGCGACAGAGGGAAGACCTCAGTGCTGTCAACATAATTTATTTCGAAAATATTGTCTAAAGTGTCGAATTGTGTGTTTTAAAAGTGTTAAAACAATGGTGCAAAAATACGAAACTAAATGGGACCTACACACCATACGTAAGTATATAAAAACCACACAAAATTTAATTTTTATTTTAAATTAGTATACACCGCCTTCAATTGTGTAAGAAGGATCGCGTAATACAAAGATTGTGAAGTGCGATAGGGACGAAAAGCGTATGTCATAGATTAACAAGTCAGAAGCGATACAGGAAATTGACGATGAAAGTTTGAATGGATTTGGATAGTTGTATATTTATTTCTAATTCAATCACATTTAAAACAATTAAGTTATTTGTTATGAATTATTTTCATAATCAATTCAAATAACTTAATCCAACCACGAACATTACAAAATACATTAGCTTCCTCATATATTTTGAATAACTATATTTACATATAACATTAATTAATGTTTCCAGATTTCCACGTGATGAGCTTTTGAGACGTAAATGGATATGCACTAAGCACAGCTCGGACAAAAAGAGAAGATCGTGACTGGATGCCTTTAAAACTGATTAATATTGGTTTAGCACATTTAATTATGAATAAAAATATACAACTACGAAAATATATAAATATATCCACCTAAAAAAAACCTGCACCATCGGTTGTAGTATCGGTTGTTTACTAGTGGCAGGTCGCTCATACGTTACCACCATGTGTAGGTACCACCGCAATGTCTATTTCCCCCGCCACACGGCAGTTTAAATGCCATGTTATGTTCCGATCCAAAGGACATTCTCGCCCGAGTAATCGCTGTACTTATACTTAAGATCTTATGTCTCGGAATGGCGAGCACAGTGAATGCCAAGCATTGCTTTGTAATTTCAGGTGTCTTGGTTTCGCTTATGTCCACGAGCGGTCGTATCACTTGTCATCATTACAACAAAAAAAAAATTAATAAGATATCGATTTTTCAGTGCTTACCATAAACTTATATAAGAAACGGCAATCAATTATTATTATTTTTATTTTATCAAAGTTATGTGCAAATAAAAATATATTTGTTTCAGGATGGCGTACCACAGGTAGACTCATGTAGCAACCTCAAAGTTAATATATTATATACTTATAAAACCAAATAGGTAGTTTTATTTATCGTCACCCTTCTGTTTCTATCGCTTCGATTCTATGTTTGGATAGAGCAATGCTATCTCTTTTCGTCTCGTACTTTCTGTATGATCTGTTTCATTCACTAAAATTGTCATAAAGTATTAACAAATGAGTATGTATATGCATAGCAGTACAGTTTTTAAACGTCACGCAGTATGAATATGCGTCATCTTTATTAAAACATCATTGGGGCTTATGCCAGATTTATTGAAAATTCACTTGAAATTTTAAATATAATACATTTCCGTGGCCAAAACCATGACATTTTAGATATTGTCAAAAGAAATACCTTTATATCTAAATACCTGTATATCTAAGGGCCGGCACCAAATGGGATGGCATGGCAAGGGATTTATTTTTTATAAAAGGATATTCAAACTTATCTGGTATGAATACGACATAAATTCCAATGTTTCAAATAGATATTGCGGCATCGAAAAATGCCTTGCGATGCCACTATGCATCTAAGATTTTTAATTTTGGTTTAAACCTACAATGACACATCTTATAACACAATATATTTATAATGTGTTATATCCATAAATAAAACTAAAATTAAACTTAATATAATTTATTCATTATTTATACTTCTTATCCCCTACTTTCTTCTTAGAGATTAAATAATACAACCTTTTTAATACCAAAATGACTACACATAACACTACTAATACTACAAGAACCAAATCTAGATACATCTTATGGTACCAGGGCACCATAAGTGCTGGAGAGCGTAAATGTGGAGCGCCTCTTGTCTTGATCACGTGTTCGACCCAGTGGACTAGTTCTTTTCCTGGCTTTACTGGCCTATCGTGGTAGATGAATGACAGTTCTTTCACTTTCTGTTTGTACCTGGAGGTAAAAATATATTTGTTATATTCAACAGTTAAATCGAGGCAGGCGTGATGGATTAAAAGTCGAAAGTGTTGATGTTTTATTGGTGGTATCTCATACGCGAGAGCCTGGGTAGGTACCATAGCAATGTCAAACAGGAAAGTAAATGCACTGTTGTGTTTCGGTTTGAAGGACATTGTAGCCAGAGTAACTACTGGACATATTCAGACTTAACAACTATGTCCCAGGACAGGACGGCGAGCGCAGTAAAATGTCAGGCATTGCGTTGTAATTCAAGGTATTGTTTATTTTTGCTACTGTTCATGAGTGATCGTATCGCTTACATTACATTTACTTTCATCGCAATAAGAAAATTACACATCTCGTCTTCAGTAACATTAGATTCTCTAGTATTTCCTGTTGATAGTATTATAAAATGACACTCACTTCGGATCACTCGTCATTTCCACAATAGTTTCCTTCAAATTCTCAGCCATAGTGATAGACAGGTCGACTTTCTTCGCGAATCCTTTGCCGACAGCTCTATGTACGTTGATGAATTGATCGGCGTAGACTGGTATACCTATGATCGGCACTCCGTAATGGATGGTCTCAGTGGTGGACAGAAGACCTCCGTGAGTGATGAAGAGGACGCAGTTGGGATGAGCTGAAAGACGGAGAGTTTATTAGGTGTCCGTACTAAATAAGAAAAAACTAAAATTAGAAACTATTTGTCTGTCTGTCTGTCAAGAAACTTATAGAATGCTTCCCGTTGGAAATGATTCTTGTTAGGCAACAAGACTTAGAATATAAGTAGGTATAATAATAAATTCGAATAATTCAAAACATCTTGAAAATTGTGGTTATAATTAAAAATTTCTTCTTACTTAGTTTAGACTTGCAGTTTGTATCGAACGGTAATAATAATAATAAATAATAAATAATAATAAATACACCCAACAGTCACATACATAGTCCTGACCCCACACTAAGATCGAGTCTTGTGTCGTGGGTATCAGGAACTACGAGACTTTTCGGTCTCACAAACACCCAGACCCGGAAGAAATATTTGTGGGCCGCACAAACATTTCTCTCGGTGCGGGGATCGAACCCGCGGCCTCTCGTTTCACAGGCTGTCTAACCAACTGCGCTACGGAGGCTGTCACGGTACGTCTACGGTAGTTATAGTACGGAAGCTTAGATGGGTGTTTCCTAATCTTTAGTGTTTATGATATTAGTAGGCTAGGGTTTGAGAGTTCAAGATCTATAAGAGTGAATGAAAATTTATCCATAACCGAGATAGTTTTACTTTTTAGCCATTACATGGTTAATAAGAATTATATTCGGCATGACGAATGTATCCTTGTATTTAGTGACAACATACAAACACGCAAACGCGTAGAATTCGCATATTAATAAAGTGCTGAATCATATTTATCATATGTGTAAGTTGATAGCATTAAAACAGCAATAAACTGTGAGTTTATCGAAAGTTATCACAGCGTAGCACGGTGACAAAAAATTAAAAGTAATGTAAAGATTTTAAGTGCGTGGTGGCCTGTTGGTAAACGGACTAGACGCGGCTGCCAACATGTTCACGGTGGTCGCGGGTTCGAATCCCAGGGCACATCTCTGACTTTTCGGAGTCATGTGTGTATTGATAGTCAATCACCACGCACTAAAACGGTGAAGGAAAACATCGTGAGGAAACCTGCATAACATAGCGATTCATAAGAATTTCCATGGTATGTAAGTCCGCCAACCCGCACTAGGCCAGCGTGGTGGACTATATGGCCTAACCACTCTCAATCGTATTCTCGATTGTAGAGTAGGCCCATGCCCTGCAGTGGGACGTATATGGGCTGATACAGATACAGACAGAAAGATTTTGATGTAATCTAATCAATTCATCCAGACTTAAAATAGTTAATTATCAGATAATTACATGATTATTAATCAGGTAAATGATTACACAGGCTACAAAAATAATTATGTTCCTCTCACAACAATCATCCGTCAGGTGGCCGTGAAAATTATGAAAGACACATCGACTTTTACTGTGGGCCATACAAACATTTGTCCCGGGACCCACTTTTGACAGCCAGTGTCTAACCATTTACGTCACAAAGGGTGTGAGTATTGAGTTGCAATAACTCCCAATTTCCGAAATTATCTCAATGATATCTATGGCCAGTTCCCCAGTTCCTGGTAAAGTTTCAGATAGCTATCTACCTATCCAAAACGATCTGTAAAATACAGGTCGCTGATATGTCACTGATATATATTTTTTGGTTTCACCCTCAGACTCCCTGATTAAATAGCTGACAGATACATTTTGCCGCCACTTTTTATTTCACGAAACGGCAACGTCGATTTTGGCGTTTCGTTACTACTGTAGAAGTCTGATAGAAGTATGATATACAAATTAATTAAATTATGACTAACCCAAAATACTCTGCTGTGGAGCCCATTTCAACACATGAATATTCTTCGGCAGGTTAGGAAAATCTTCTTCGAACTTCCAGAAAACAATCTGTTTCAATTCGCTGAACATTTTTAGAAGACTCATTTTTAATTCATCCGGGAAATCCTTGCTCCTCAGATTTGATCCCATGCTGAAGTAGATGACGCCGTATTTGGCGCTATCCATGATTTTTTGTAGCTCCTGGAAACGTAAACAAGCGATTTTAATTTTTAAGGTCTGTGAAGTCTACCAATTCACAAGTGGTCAGCTTGGTGGACAATACAGATGGCTTATGTCAGTGGGAGTTATATGAGCTGAATCATTCTTAGTTATTTGGACATCAAGCAACGGTACAGTGAAATTCCAAAGTGTGAGGAGTAACAAGAACCTTTCTTTCTCCTTCTCATAAATCCGTCCAATGGTTGTCTGGTAGAGATTGCCTCTATGCGATAAGACCGCCACTTTACCTTGTTGTCATAATATTATCTCTGTATACTGTTTTGTTTATTGTATACAATAAAGAATAAAATAAAATAGTAAATACAATACCATGCGTATTATAGATTTTTAGGTTTGATCACAAACATCAAAAGCAAAATAACAAAACCTTGTACATACATTTTGTTGGTGTCTGCTGTACTATACAACTCAATTAATGAAACCTTTTTAGGGAGTAAATCCTCTGAGCAAGATCAACCTGATGTCTTATCATGCAATAAAGTGACACCTAGTCGATGAATACTCTAATTCCCTCCACTTATCACCATGTACATTGAATCTGTCTTCTGTTTTCTGTATGAGCCCATATGCGTCCTATTGGGCACAAGCCTTCTCTACAATTGAGAGTACGATAGAGAAGGTTGAAATTACCCGTACGTAAAAAAATTACCTGAGGTAAAGGTTCGACGACTTCGTCAATATGATATCCTCCTATAGGCTTGTAGCTTTGCGGAAGTCTTGTTGCCACACCTAGCGAGACGTGTGAGTTGCCCAGAATTAGAGATGCGTTGTATTGCAATTCCTTAAATAGACGTGGGGTTCTCCCCCTCTTCACAACAAGTGGGGCGATGTATTTGTCGTACAACTTGCTTTGTGCGTCGTCGTTGTGCCTGGAAATTATTTCAATTCATTATATTGATTTGAGGTAAAAAATATACGGCTATTTGTCTTCCTTGTAACAATAAAATTTCCATTCTATTGAGAAAAGTACTCCTCAAAATACTAACGCAATTCGTATAAAAAAAACACAATTCGAATAATTGATTTTCTAATAAAATTCATTTTAATTTATACCCTAAAAAAGGTTACAGGAAGTCGCTGTATGCAGTTCACTTCCAAAAGGTCTTTGTAAAAATCCTTGTGGAATGACTATATTCAATACTGGTCTTCTCATGGCTGAGAATACTAATGACTGAAGTATACTTACATATAAATATAATAGAGTGTCTTCGTCTGAATCCAGAGTTCCTGAAGGCGTCTCTGGAATGTGAACGGAGGTATGTTCCCAGCCAGAGCATCGCCAGAGTAAGATGGGTTGAGACATTCGTCAATGAGACGAAGTATCACCCAATGTGGCTCTAGACTTGACAACCAGACGTATGGAGCGTTGAACACTGCTGATAGACTGGAATAATAAAAATTACATTTGAAATTGAAAATAGAAAACTTAAAAGCCGTACTTGTACATAAACCTAAATATAAATTTAGATTGTTTCAAGTATTTAATATAAGTTTCATTCTTAATTTCTACTAGTGTCTAATAGCTGTAGCATATTTCTAACTACAGCAGCTATTATCGTTCATCTTTTATAACTGTAAATGTAATTTATTGGTACAAATAAAGATTTTTATTACTATTTTATTATTAACAACAAGTTTGCTTATAGTACTAACTGTTCTTACCCAGAGCCCAGTTCACTAAACAGCCATTCAACAATTATCAAGTCAAACTCCTGATCCATATCGTTGAGAAGTTTCTGGACATTTTCATTTTCAAAAGTAAGCACTTGCATGTCGTTCATCATGTTCATTATAAAGTCGTGGTCGTGTATGGCAATCTCTTTTTCCATTATTTTTGTTATGCTGAATGTCTCCTCTGTAAATTGACAAATATAAGGTAAAAGTTTTACCTCTGCTCTGTAAACCACGTTATATTCTTAGGATATAGAAGGTTGTCTGGAAGAGATCCGTTGTGGCCGTTAGCGATAAGGCCGCCGTTTGTACGTACTTATTTTATAAGTCCCTTAGTTGTAAAATTATTTTAATATATTTTGTGTAAAATATAGAATTATAAATAAATAAGTAATAAATAAATAAGATATCCTGGAGCGATCCCGGCGAAAAAAAAGTGCGGTACCGTACCGCAATTTCTATATCTATCTCTATTTCTATCTCTCCTACAGTTATATTATACTTCTCTTCCATCTCACTCAACTAATATCCCGCGTGCCTGGTACACGCGCATAGTTTTTTAATGTTATGTCCGCTCTAATACGTATACATATTACGGACCGATTACAATCGGTGAATCGCCAGTAGGGCGATTCACGTAATTTCTTGACGGGCCGATCAAGTTGCAGTGCGGTTACAATTAAGTTTACGTTTTGGTTTTCTTGTAAATGTTTAGCTGCGCGTGAGCTGCGCGTCAACTGTACGTCAGACGTATGAAATTTGTTTGACATTCACACATACGCGTAGCAGTAGAATACACTAAACCGCTCGCGTGACGCGAACTTGTCGCGAGCGTATTACGAGAATACGAAAAGGGCTGTTTTGATCGAAACGTAACTGCAACTGCGCCGCAACTGAACTTATTTAATTACGTGAATCAATTACAAAAAAATATTTTCTTGTGACTTTTTATGAAGATTTAGACAGTATTTTGAAAAATATTTTTCTTATTTAAACTTTAATGTACTTACACCAATGACAAAAAATTTAGAAAACGTAACAAAATAAAAAATAGTACTATGTCGGTGGTTTCCAGACAGCCAACCATAAAATGAATAAGACAGAACGATCATTATGAGATATCATTAACATATTTTATACTTACTCGCCAAATATTTAAAATTCCTGCTAACGTCTATCTGATGCAACTTCGGATTTGTAGTTTTCTCTATAACCGGAGTGATGAAGGTGACCTGCGAAAATAAATTCGCAATTTAATAATTACAATATTTTGCCAATTTTTACTCAAGGCGTAATATAGTCTTATTTTCTTTAAATTAGCGACAGATGGCGTTAAAATTATTAGTGTGCAAGTATTTGTGTTTTAGCCTATAGCTGTTGAGTAGACTCCTCTACAATCGAGTTTGATTGAGAGATTTTATCTGCCTAGGAAATTGACATATTGCACTTAAAACGGATTTGTATTGTGTACACTTATAACAATTATCACAAATGAATAGACAAAATGAAAACTACCCAGACCTAGTGATACACTCTTTGACTCAGACGGTCATTATGTTTATGAATTGTATAATTTGCATGTATGCAATTTATAAACACTAACGCCGTTATTCATAAAACATAACGCGATTTTCAAAAGCATTAATGAATCCATCATTGACTCGATAAATGAAGATTTGGCACCATTTCTATCTCTCAGCCATTACCTTTTATCGCACCCCTCCCCTGCGACAGGCGTTGTCACAGACGTCAGAAAAACATGTGGCTCTTTAAAAACTTAGAAATTTTTGAAATTGTAATTTTTGGTTCTTCCAACTCAAAGGGTTACCGTCGCCTGGCCTAAATAGTCTGTTTAATATTCACAAGGCTGAAGGGAGAGAGGGATAAAAAGAGAAAGAACGTTAGTAAAAGGGTCAACAACCTACATGACTTAAAGATCTCAATATCAAAAGTAGCCAATTTATAAATAACTTGTCTACTGGTGGTAGATCTCTCATATGTACCACCGCAATGTCTATTTCTCCCGCTAAACAGTAGTGTAAATGCATTGTTTACTAAACTAACTTTTTAATACCTTTCTAACTTTTTAATATTTTCCTTTTTATATTTGCTTGAATTTGTACCTATACTAAAACTACTTTTGGAAGAGTGGAGCCTCCTAACACAAGTATTGTTATACTTAAAACGAGTGCTCCAATAATGACAATTTGTATTTAGACTAAGTTAAGATAATGCCAATTTTTTTTTGTTGTGTTTCGCCTTAAAGGACATTGTAACCACACTACTGGACATATTGAGACTTAACATCTTATGTCTCAGCCCTCAGGATGGCGAGAGCAGTGGAATGCCAAGCATTGCTTAGTAATTTAAGGTGTTGTTTGGTTTTGATACTGTTCATGAGCGGTCGTATCATTTACCCGCAGGTGAACCACATACTCGTATCGCCATTGATTGCAATTAAAAATAACTGGTAAACGCACCTCATGTCCAGCATTCAGCAGATGCTTGACAACTCCGTATCCAAGGATGCTGTGACTCCTGCCGGGTAGGGGAAACGCCACCAATATCTTGTAGGCATTGCACATTTGGGACAAAGCAAGGATGCTTAGCAAAATATAAGTTGATTTTGACATTTTCTGAAAATAAAGAACGCATATCATACACCTGTAGTTTATTTCTTATGGGCTTAGTGGTAAAAAGTAGGCTGTAAACCGTGAGGTCTTAGGTTTAATTCTCCGATTCGGAAACTTTGTGTAATGTTCGATTCGAAAAATTTACGGTGGTAGGTCTCTCATATAAGAGAGGCTGCCTGGGTGGGTACCACCGCAATGTCTTTTTCTCCCGTCAAACAGCAGTTTAAATGCACTGTTGTATTTCGGATTGAAGGACATTGTAGCCAGAGTAACTACTGGACATATTGAGACTTAACATCTCATGTCTCAGGATGGCGAGCGCAGTGGAATACCAAGCATTGCTTTGTAATTCAAGGTGTTGTTTGGTTTTGCTACTTTTCATGAGCGGTCGCATCGCTTACCATCAGGCGAGGTCCATATTTGTGGAATTTTGGCTTTGACGACTTCTTGTCTATTCCCTTACCATTAGGATGCTCACTAACGGGCTATGCTGACGATGGCCTCTTACTTATACAGTCTAATAGTAGGTCGGGACTAGAAAGTATGGCTGAGACGTGTTTAAAATTAATATCTGAATGGGGTGACCGAAATCGCTTAAAGTTCCAATTACTTCTTAAAGGGATCTTAAAATCGCCACCACGTATCAAGTTTAATAATACAACTGTCAAGCGAAGGGAATCTTTTTGCTATCTTGGCTTATTTTTGGAAAGGAATTTTTCTTTTCTTGAGCATATTAAGAACGTCGGGGAAAAATCGAAAAGGAACTTTTTCGCTTTGACAAGAATATCGACATCAACGTGGGGATTATCTTTTAATACATTAAAAATCATCTATGGAGCAACTTACTTAGGGTGTATATGTTATGGATCCCCCGTATGGGCTGATAGGGCTACTATCGGTGCTGTGCGAAGAAAACTGCTCCAGAGCCAACATTTGGCGTTGATATCCTTGTGTAAGGCATATAGAACTGTTAGTACCGAAGCATTGCCTGTCCTGGCGGGTGTACTTCCAGTCGATCTGGAGGTGCAACGTCGCGCCGCCATGTATTACTCTACTAGGGAGAATATGGATAAAAGATTTTTAACTCCACGTGAACTTTTAAAAGTTGACAGATTATTTAAACCGCTTTCAGTAGTATATAGCGAACTATTAGATGAATGGCAAAATAGATGGGAGGTATCTTTGAAGGGACGTCATTTATATCAATATTTTCCTTGCGTGCGTGATCGTTTGACAAAGACTTGGCTAGATGTCGATTATTGCGTATCACAGTTCCTTACGGGCCATGGTAACTTTAAGTCTAAACTGTACTCTTTTAAGCTCGTTGATTCGCCTGCATGCCCATGTTCAACACCTAATTGCGAGTATGAACAGTCCGCGCATCATATACTTTGGGAGTGTAGTATTTGGCAAAATGAGCGTAAAATCATGTTTGATAATATGCAGATATCATCCGGAGTCGTATACTACATGGACCTAGTGGAGACTAGGACGAATTTCCGTGCTTTCCGGCGTTTTTGCCATACCTATTACTGGAATCAAGTATAACAGCTCACACAATAGGTCCCATTTAAATGTAATAATGAATTCCGTGGTGCTTTACAGCTGGCTTCTCCGGCTGTAAAAGTCTTTTTGGGAGGTTCTTTAGTTCTTTAGTTCTTTAGTTCAATGTTTTGTCACCCGCTTTGCACGGAGGGAAGTGGACATTATTTATTTCCAACTCCTCCTATTAATTTAACTTTCTGATTAATTTCGTTGCGGTTTAAAGACAAGTTAGACATTCCCGGAGATTCGCCGAGCTTCAATGCTTGGTGTCATTACATTGCGTGCCACTGTTGATCCTGGCTTACAGGAGTTGCAGTGGCGGGTGTGAGGGCGGGACAGTCTCCTTACCATCAGGCGAACGGCATGCTCGTCTCGCCATTCACAGCAATAAAAAAAAATAAAAAAAGTTTTAAACGTATTTTAGCTAATGTTTTGTCTTCCTCGCATGAACTGAATTTAATAGGGACAAAAGATTCGGTAACTAATATAGGTTTTAAAACTGTCTATTTATAAAGCCATTAATATTTATGCTTGCAATGATCCTCGAAGAACGACCAACTTTTTATATACTGGCGCATCAAAGGGACTGATGACCCTTTATGTCAATTTGTCCCTGAATTTCGATTCAACCAATACGGGTAAAAGTAAGTAAAAATACAAATTAAAAAATATTTGATAAATATCCAAATTTTTTCATTTATTTTCTTAATAATTTCCTAAAATGAAAATTATCAATTATTCGCAAAATTTTCATAACCCCACTATAACCCAAAAGTATATTAGCAATTTATTCATGTTTGTGTCTACAATCATACATAACACAGGTAATTTAATGATTTAAAATAATGACATAATTAGGTGTTGGACTGGACATTAATGATGTCTCATTGATTTTATTTTTTATCCTTGTCTTCAATCAGCAAATAAATATTGCAATTAATGCCAGGTAAATAAAATAAACGGTATTTCAACAAAAAAATAAAAATCAGCGTTTGTCATATAAATAGTACAAATAAAATAGTCTTGCATTAAAACCTTAAACTTAATTATTGCTTTAATCGAGACGAGAAGTTTAAAAAAAGAACTTAAAAATAAAACCGGATGGAAAATCGAGAAATAGAATTGAAGTAACGGTTTGCAAAGGAATTTTCAAAATAGCTACAAAGAAATACAAACCTTTGTAATCTATACAACAAATTAAAAAATATTTTATAAAAACGAAAAAGCAAACATGTTTTTGCACCGCGCACTTCGACAACACTAAAATATCACTGCACACTTATTTTTTATTTTATGCTTTTAAAACACCTTTTATGTGACGGCTGCGTGGAATTTGAAGTTTACAGTCTCGCAGTACTTGCTTGATGTGTTGCTGCTCAGTCGCCAGGTATATCTCGTCACAAAATTACACCAAATAAAAAACCGTCGTTATGATTATACCAAACCCGTCATAAAACCCGTAAATAATATTTTTATTCATAAGTGTAACCATTCATGTAAAACTAAAAAATATTTATTCATAAACTTAGCTTATGAGAGAATGAGGTGAATATAGATTTTGAAAAGGCGGAACCCAAAAAGAAACTAACCTATTCATAAATAGGATTTAGCCTACAAAGTTGTTTCCTATAATCTTCGTCTCCTCTTTCTTTCTTTATTCACAGTTTTTTTTTTCTCTGAGACAAATCAGATCAATAACTAAAAGGTTCAAAATGGCGGCCAAAATTGTAATGTTCATAGAAGTAAGTCAGCTTTTAATCCATCACATTGGACTATGCTTTTGGTAAATTTCACATTCCTTTTAAATTCGTGTACATACCGAATACAAACGCAACTTTGAAAAAGTGTTCTTTCGTTCTTCTTTTTTATCAGCCCATATACGTCCCACTGCAGGGCACGGGCCTCCTCTACAATAGAGGGTACGATTGAGAGTGGAAAAAGTGTTGCTCGGGATTTAAACCTACGATCTATTTATCAGTCTGGTTTGCAACCAACTAGATAGATAACCGCTCTACCGATCCATAGTATATAGTAAACCTTTAATTATGGTAACTAAAATCGTCCGACACAGGTAGCTGCTATAATAATCCTTCATAGTGTAACTACATATTATTTCCAAGGTGCTTAAAGAAAAATGTAGATGCATTTTATAATTGTATATTTAGTTCTAGGTGAAGTAGCTATGGCTTTTTATACACACATCCAGGTGTCTTTTTATATCGGGAAACATTATGAAACACAAACATGAACTAACGAAATGATCAGGCAAGAAAACAAGAGCTAAAGTGGAAAATGTGTTATTAAAATTATCATTTTATGACCAACTAGAGAGTATACTTCAAGTTATCAAATAATTTAATATATACAAAGCGTACACACCAACAGACACACACACCCACATAAATTAACTATCTTTTGTTATTATTATATTTTTTTTTTATTTTAATTCGGTTATTTTTTGTTTAAAATATAGTTCTCCATAATTTTTTTCTTGAAATTGCTTACACTGGCTGCTTATAGGGATTACAATAACTTTACGGAGGAGTCAGATTCGCGTAATTTCATCTTTTAACTCGGTATACGAGTATTTAGTCAATTGTTTTCTCTGCTATTGCCAGTGTTTGAACCAACTTATTATTATTAATTAATATTTTTGTCAAATTATTGTTAATTGTTCTGACTGATATTATTGACTTATCCTTCTTATGTTATTGACTTTGAATGATAAATACTTGACAAACATATATCTAAACATAGCAGTGTTTATTTGTTTGGACGCGCTAATCTTGGCAACTATCAATCTGAGTTAAGAAAATTATTTTTCCTTTGTTAAGGTGTTAACTGCGTGGATAGCGCTATTGTACTACGATAAGATTACAAAACTGAGGTCTCGGGTTCGAATCCCGGATCCGGAAAGTGATATTGGATTTTTCTATTCATTACCAGCTCGGAGTCAGGAATTTGTGCCCGATATGAGATATACCCGCCCTCTATCACTATGGCGAAAAGTCAAAGAAAAATGATTATAGTCAGATTTAGTGAAGATGAGTGAAGTAATTTGAACCTGGCAAAGCTGGTTCAGACCAGTAGAACTTCCATAAAAAGACACTATATAAAATATAATTTGTTTAATAAATTGTTTGAGTAGTAAAAATTCAGAACAGTGCGGGTCTTGAAACCCCGATTGAGCATTTAAGTTTTCTCCAAGCACGACTTGAAAAGATGATTTAACAATTCTAGAAAAAAAATTCAAAAATTACGACGACTGACATGATTCTCTATAGTACTATAAACAGCCTCCATGGATCCCCAAAATGAAACTATATTTATATGCTACACCAGAACCTATTTATTTCAGCTCTAGGTGTTTGTAAGTTAAAAGACTCTCGTAGTTTCTCCCACCTTACAATTGATCAGTAATATGTATGTGAATATTAGATGCTTTATTAACTAACCTGATTGCCGACATACACCATATATTAATTTCTTTATTATTTTATCCAATGAGTCGACGAAAACACCCACTACAATCACTGCAAAACGAAAACTGATGTGACTAAGTTGCAAAAATTACGGAATTGATTCCTAATTAATAACTCATAATTACCTTAACGAAACTTTAATGTCATATTTAATTTAAATATGTTCATAAAGTTGAAAAACTCTTTGTAGTAAACGAGTTCTGTTTTAAAAATAAATTGCATTTTGATGGTAATGGAAAACGTCGTGACGAAACCTGTATGCCAGAGATCTGCACTAATGGACTCTAAGAATGTGAGAAATCCTTCGATCAAATATACACTAGATACAACATGAGCGCTTAGGAAATGGCACCAAAAAAGAGTGCTATAAGCACTCTTTCGCCTTCAGTCACGCACCGACCGTTGCTTCTAAAACGTCGCAGAACTTTAGACAATATTATGTGAAAAGCTTCTTTTTAGCTTCAGGAATAAGGTGGAATATATGATCTTTTTGTTTACTTTTTTGGTTTCAATGCATCGGTGCCACTTTTTAACAGAACATTTACAGGATGTATCTAGTGTATATTTGATCGAAGGAGAAACCTATGATCTTTAAGGTCAGCGTTGAAGAAGATTCTGTCATATCTAGTGGAGATTTCTACTACTACTACAAATGTGAGAATCCTATGAAGTTTTAGTAAGTGTGTAAGAAGGCCTAAAAGGCTTAATATATATCATGCCTAGAGAAGGATTGAACCAAACAGAGGGACTTTTTTAAGCAGAACTTTACAAGCCCCTGCTATTGTGTCATACGGCTTGGCGTATCTTCACAATGCTCTATTTGGACGACCCTGCATTTACCAGCAAGTACAGTAAACTTGCTTTGCCGAACCAGCACAAAAAACGAATGAAGTACACACCTGAGTATGTTTTTTTTAAATTATTATAGATCGAATGGCGAGACTAGTATTCCATTCGCCTAATGGTAAGCGATACGATCATTCATTGGCAGTAGCAAAAGCAAATAACAAAATGAATTACACAGCAATGCTAAGAATTCTATTGCGCTCGCCATCTTGTGACATAAGATGTTAAGAATCAACTCATATAAGATTTTTCAAACTATGAAGCTCAAACAAGTTTGATTACCCAATCTGGTATTCCAACCCCGACCCAGAACTTTTTACTTTACGGCCAACAACTGCTCGCACAAAACCATAATATTCTGTTGATGGCAATCATCAGTAATGAATCTCTCTCTTCTCACTTGAATCATAGGAAGTCCACTGCTGAACATAAGCCTGCCCCAAGGATCTCCACGTCGGCCTATTGGAAGCGACCTGCAGTAGTCTGTAACTTTTGTTTTCCTACACATATCCTCATTTCTATTAAATCTAGTAGAGAAAGACTGAGCACAGCCCTCTCCATAGCACGTTTCGTGACCTGAGAGCTGAGTTGAACCGTCATATGAGGTCAATTCTGAGACACTACGTTTCGGTGCCTCTAACACTCACTGTAATTAATAATAATAGCGAATTAATAATTGAAGATCATTAGCGGTTCCCTTCATACCGGTGTTCATTTGTGTAATTATGACGATCATTAAAGTTACTAATACCTAAAGCAATCAATATTTTGTATTAGCAAACCCTTAATTCTGATAGTCCCTCAATTATTATAGTTTAAGAAGTTTTGCATTGAGTTATTATTGAATTATTTGTGTTCTACTGACTCGAGTATGTGGACAAGAAAAACATTAAATACATTTAAATATACATATTAATATACATCGTCTGCTGCTACACTTACCTAAGTTTTACTTAATAAAAGTGTTTTCCACAATATGACCCAACAACATTTAGTGTGATATAAATAAATGTATTTCGAAATTTTGAAAATATATTTCATTTTATAGTTGCAAATATACGCCTGATTTAGCCTTTTGTATTGCTAATATTTGTGTCAGTTGTGGGACCGAAAAGTCATGTAGTTTCTGAAACTCACGACACAAAACTTGATTCTAATATGTCAGGATGTCAGGTTTATTTATTTATTAAGCTAAACTGAAACTATGTGGGTCGAATCAAAGTACTTGAACCTGTCACACCTAATGAGTGAAATTGATGGAGCGCGGTTTCATTAAAATTATCTAAATCCGCAGAAAATTATCTCAAGTGGATCAGATTTTAACGCGTATAGCTCTACCATTATTAAAATACTTTGTTGGAGATACTGCATAATGTATAATATAATGATTAAATCATATTTTATTGAGTCACAAAACCATCTCGCATTTCAATCTCATAAGTAGAAAAAATCTCCAATACAACTTATTTTATTGCAATGTTTGGCGAGACGAGCCCTCATGAGCAGTAGCAAAACGGTATACGATGTATTTCCAATATGTCCAGTAGTTACTCCTTCTACGATGTCCTTCAAACCAAAACACAACAGTGCATTTACACTGTTGTTTGGTGGGAGAAATAGACATTGCGGTGGTACCTACCGAGGTGGCCTCTCACAATGAAAGACCAACCACCAGTATAAATTTGTACAATTTGATTCATTTTGAAGCGGGCTTTAGACATTCCCGACTCACTGAAACTTATTGCTCGGTGTCATCAAAATACATGTCACTATGTTGATCCAGAGTTAAAGACGTTGCAGTGGTAAGTGTGTGCGACTGACTCTGATACACCACATTTTCTCTTCTCTCCATAGATTTAATATAAGAAAGAAAGAAGAAAGAAAAAAACCTTTCTACCGAGCTTACAGTGATAACGTTTTACACACAATGAGCAGGCAAACATAGAATACAAAACTCAATAAGCATGACATAAAAAGGAAATGGCAAAACAAAATAAAGAATAACAATAATAACAAATTACTGACAATCTATACATATAAATAAAATTGAAGTGTCTGTTTTAAAAGTGAAAATAAAAAAAAGTCCAACTACATATCGTTATACAGGGTATATCAAGACTGCTACCGAAAACGAAGCCGGGTGGTAGTTTAAGCGACTTCAGACACAATGCAACAGAATAAGTTGCAAAAAAAAGCGTCAAATTTTTTTGTTATTTTTTTCCTATGGCCATATTTGGGTGGTAAATACATTTTTTTCTAAAATAATAGTGTATGCCCTTTTATTTATAAATACTCTAAGGTATAAAAGAGTTTAAATTATTATTTTAGCAAAAATTATGGATTTACCACCCAAAAACGACGATATTTAAAAAATCATAAAAAATAATTATCGCGTTTCTATGCGAAATTTTTAATTGCATTGTGTTTGTAGCCACTAAAACTACCACCAGTCTTCGTTTTCGGTAGCAGTCTTGAGATACCCGTTATACACGATACCTGTGCCGAAAATGATATTTAAAAAAATTTTGTCTGTCTGTCTGTCTGTTTGTTCCGGCTAATCTCTGAAATGGGTGGACCGATTTTGACGGGACTTTTTTTGTCAGGTAGCTGATATAACAAGGACTAACTTAGGCTACAATTATTTTAGAAAAAATCTTTTGTTTTAGAAAAATAAAGTAATGTTGCAATGCCCGCGCGCAGCTCACGCGCATGCCACCACTGGGCCGTCACGTCGGGCGCCACCCACCACTTCTCCCACCAATGAATCAATATCACAATTACAAAATATTGTGTGTAAAGAAAATTTTCATTAAAACTAATACAAACAACTGATAATAAATGATAATTAAAATTTCATCATGGGACTGAATGATACGGGACATAAACCGGATATAAAGGGACGGGAAATATAGTCGACGGCGCGCGGGAAATATAGTTAGTACGCGAAATAATATGTTGTTGCCAAATCAATTCTGAACTCAAAAGTTATGCACCCGGGCGAAGCCAGGTCCGACCGCTAGTAATAAATAAAAATAATTTAAAAATCAAAAACATAAGTTAAATAAAAACCGACTTCAAAACAAAAATCCACTAAAAACCAAAAATAAATAAAATAATAACTACCACTCCAAAGCAAAAAAATAATATTTATTTCATGGAGCTCGTGCATGTTGATTAATTTGCTTAATGACTTGACTAGCCAACAAATCAAAATATATGCGTAACATATTGAAGGCGGGCCGCCCAGTACCAAACATATAGGACCTATGCCTTATATTAATTTAAATATCTATATGTTTGGTACTGGGCGACCCGCCTTCAATATGTTACGCATATATTTTGATTTGTTGGCTAGTCAAGTCATTAAGCAAATTAATCAACATGCACGAGCTCCATGAAATAAATATTATTTTTTTGCTTTGGAGTGGTAGTTATTATTTTATTTATTTTTGGTTTTTAGTGGATTTTTGTTTTGAAGTCGGTTTTTATTTTTTTTATTAAAAATTTTAGTTATTTTTATCTTTTTAGTGTTGATAGGCATTTAAATGAAAAAGATTTGGTCTCCACAAGGAATATGTTCTTTCCGATGACAATAAAATCGCTAAAATCGGCTAAAAGCTGCCAAAGATATTGGAATATTCACATGTTTATTATTTGTCCCTCAACTACTGTAGCCTAGCTTTTATACTCAACTCAATGCAAAAAGAATCCTATTAAATTTTGAGGAGTTCTACTCTCCAGGTCCGAACATGATAATAAGATCTTAATGTTGTGTTCCTGGGATCAAACTGTTAATACGTTCTTTCCAATGAAAAAGAAATCACTAAAATCGGTTAAAAGCTGCTGAAGATATTAGTATTTACGTGTATTTTAATTTTATCACCCCCCCCCCCCCCCCTCACCCATACCCCTTTTTCCCTCCCTTAATGTAGCTTAACTTTTATAATGAACTTAATGCAAAAAGAACCATTGGAATCCTACTAAATTTTGAAGAGTTCTATTCTTCAGGTCCGAACATAATCATCATATCTTCATGTCGTATTCCTGGGATCAACCTGTCAATACGTTTTTTCCAATGAAAAAGAAATCACTATAATCGCTTAAAAGCTGCCGAAGATATTAGAATTTACGTGTATTTTAATTTTATCACCCACCCCCCCTCACCCCCACCCCTTTTTCCCTCTCTTACTGTATCTTAACTTTTCTAGTGAACGTAATGCAAAAACAACCATTGCAATTCTCCTTAATTTTAAGGAGTTCCCCTCTCCAGGTCCGAAGATATTCATCAGATCTTCACCAAATTTTTATGGGACCAAACGACAAGCATCAGCTTTCAATCAAAGAAAGAATGATCGAAATCGGTTCACACAGTACAGAGAAACGAGGTAACAAACATAAAAAAAAAAAAAGCAACATACAGTCGAATTGAGAACCTCCTCCTTTTTTTGAAGTCGGTTAAAAAAAAGTGTAAAAAGGAGAAAGAAATACACATTAAAATTACCATAGCGATGTGTAAGAGAGGGAAGAGTGGGACGTATATGGGCTGATACAGATACATAAATTTACATTATATTTATAGATCGGAGTAAGTACTATTTTTTTACTAACCTTATATCCATTACTGTCGTCACACATAAATTACCTTTTGAAACTTAAGCGAAAGGTGCAAAAAAAAACAGTTTAACCAACTTTACAATATTTTTTTCGGAAATTTATTCCCTTCACAACATAAATTATCAGATGGCTTGTGGAATGTTTTATATGATGACAAATAGATAGGATTTGGACCCAATGTGCGCAAATGTCAATTTGATCATAATTGTGACGAATAGGCATGTACTCGTATCCGCGATCCATGTTGAATGTCATATTATTGCGGGATTTAGCATAGGTAGGTACCCTGTAGTTTATTTTTTCTATCCCTATTCTTTGGAGGATTTAGTACATAAAAGGATAGGTATATTATAAAAGGAATCATTATAAACATTAAAGTGAGTGATAATCACCTGAAATTACAAATGTAACTTTAAAAAATCAGAGGGATACACTTTGCACTCAAATCTTCGTGCTAATTGTACAATTATTTCATTATTAACAACACCTAAACTTGCTTTTAATTATTTACGCCCAAATACTGGAACGCAACTTAAATATAAATGGCGTTTAACTACGTTAATCCCGATTAAATGTACTGGCTAAGTGAGCCGTGCGCTGTTAAGAGTAACTTATTATTTGAATGGCGTTCCAGTATTCGGGCGTTAGTTATTAGGTATTTGTTCTTTATCAAACATATTTGAGATATTTTTGTGACGCCAAAAATTATCAAAAACCCTTCAATCCTACGTATTATTTCTATAATTAAATGTCTGTTATATTCCAATATTTAATAAAGCGTATCTCAAGTGGAAAGAGACACGATAATAAAATACGAATCCCATATTAATTTCCGAATTCAGTTATAAAAGCAAGGACGAGCAAGGAGAAAATTCATTCGTAGGACCATCATTCCGACGGACATTTTATTTGTGAATACACAATGAAGGCTTTTGTCCTGTGCTGTGTGATTTCAGTAGCTTATTGTTACATTCCTCATCCGATTTCTTATGGTAAGTTTTTATTGTTTACTTATCATACTCATCAGCTTTTTGCTACCCACTGCTGGACGTAGGCCTCCTCCAAATTGCGCCATTTCACCCTGTCGTCGGCTTGTCGCATTTAGAATCTGGCAGCGACCTTTCGCAAATCGTCACATCACCTAGCTAGAGGGCGTCCTACACTACGCTTGCCAAGATGCGGTCTACACTCATCACTCTCACTCCAAGCTTACCCCAACGGTTATCGGTTTTTCGATAGATGTGACCAGCCCACTAACACTTCAGCTTGCTAATCCTATGTGCTATGTCTGTAACTTTAGTTCTTATTCTCAATTTTATCATTTTATCATGTCATGTTTGCATGTAACTATCCAAAATATGCCCAAAACATAATAATGATAAATGACAGTATATCTCAATTATTTTCGCCTAAAAAGTGTCCTTACGTTTACCTTATATCTTTGTGCTATCTTCTTGTACGCTTTTGCGTCGACTTCGGGCGGAGCGGAATGCCCGAGATTGAGTCTTATCGGCGCATTGGTGGCAAAATAAAGGAAAATAATCTTCACGATGGAAATTTCCGTAAGAAAATAAGTTCATATGATAAATATATATTTGGGATGTGGATCGAATAATGGATATAGGGAATTCGACTAACCTAGCGCTCTCAGTATGTACTCTGTGCCTAGCGGGCTGTATTGGGTAAGATTTGTACGGTGTAGACAATAATGGTTTCTTAGATTTACGCGAATGTTACACATTGAAATAAAACTATTATTTACGGATTTTATCGCTAATTTGGTTTTATTATTACATTTTTGACTTCCCGACGTTTCGATTACTTTACAGCTTTCAGTCCGCCCCGTGACCACGAAAGCTGTAATGTAATCGAAACATCGGGAAGTCAAAAATGTAAAAATTAAACCAAATTTGTGATAAAATCCGTAAATAATGGTTTTATTTCAATCGGTGTAGACAATTTTGTGTACATAAAGACTGAATAAAAGAAATGAAGTTAAGAGTCATATTTTTTCTATTGGCGTCTGGCAAAAGGAACTAAAAATACAATTTAAAAAATGTATATATTTAACGCATTGTTTGAGATATGTTTTCATAATTTAATCAACAAGTATTTATACATTATGATATGAAAGACGGTTCAATTTGATGTCAAAGAAGAAACTCTATCAAGCCAGTTCTCTCTATACAAAAAAAAAATGTATATTAATTTAAAAAAAGGCATTGCGCTAACAAGCATATCCGGGCCGAATAACTTCTAATAGCTTTTAATTTTTTATCACCAGATGCTGGAAATCGATGCGTCAACATGTGGGACGAGGGCTGCATCAACGGACAACTCCCAGGGGCAGGTAAAACAAAAGCAAAAACAATTCAATTTTAATATTGACATCGTAAACAAAACAATTATAAATGACATTGAGTTCGTACAAAAAAATTCCGAGTTTAATTTTTTGGCCTCAGATCATTACGGATGTAATACAATATGAAATCGACGAAATTAGTATCGACTGTAAAACCTAATTTTAACGCTCTTTTATTATCAAACTTGCTCGGGAACGACGCTACAATTCGACTAATTGTATCATCCTTCTCAAAACGCACTAAATCAGCCACTTCGTTACCAGCTACATTTCGCAGGGCATCCACCATCTCACCAACAGATATACAGATACCAGGCAAGGTCACACATCGCCAAGGACCTAGTGATCCCGTCGGTAAAGTCGCTGCGTGGACTATATTCTTCACCACAGTACTCGGGCTGGACAACCATAACTCCTGTTCAGGCGGCACTGGACAAACCGCTGCTACACCGTTTAAAGGTTCACGAATTACTCCACTAGCAAACGACGTCATAGCTCGGTTTGGAACGCCAGCTCTGACACTCACAGTTGGCACTCGAAGTATACGCCCATCGACGTACCCACGCCTTGAGTAGTCATTAACAAGGAGCTCACTCATAGCTTTTTCAGTACCGTAGGAATTCTGCGGCATCACAGCTGTAAGGTCGTCAACTACTGGTGGAAGATTCCCACCAAATACGGCAACAGCACTTGTGTAAACAAATTTAATTGATGGCGCACGAGCTCTCGCTGCTTCTAAGAGTGCCCGGGTAGCTTCAAAGTTTACCTTCATTCCATATTCAAACTCGACTTCTGCGTGACCGCTGACAACAGCAGCCATATGGAATATAATGTCAGTATCTTCAGTTATCAGCTGCTCAGCGGTTTCAGGAATAGATAGGTCGACAGCAACCAAACTAACTCGAGGATCATCGCGTGGTGCGGGCAAACCAGATCCAGTCAATACCAACTGGGTCACAGGGAACGGACATTCTGGTCCAAGCAAAAAATCAGCCACGCGTGATCCTAAAAATCCTCTCGCACCAGTCACTAGGACTTTCATCTTGAAATTATAACTAGACGTCCAAGTTGTCGAAACGACGCGACGTGCGGTCCGAATTTGGAAGAAACTGCTTCTCTTAATCTTATTAAATATTGGTGATGAGGTTTTATTATTCTTAGATAAAAATAACAATGATAAATATGTTACATAATGAATTAATGTTTTCTTTTTTCAATGGATTCAAAACAAACAAAATTCTGACGACAAGCGATGATAACCTTTGTAACGATGTTCATTACAGAAAGCATAATATTGAACTGATATAAGCTATAATATAATTCTTCGTAGTGAATTATCTTTGTAGTTTGTACCGTAATAAAATGTGATTAACAATAGGTACCTAAATACATATTCCTTACCTTTTGCTTTACTTCTTCCGTTTTGTCTGGTCTTTGGCGTCCTCTATTTTAAGATTTCATACCGCCCACAAAGTCTTATCTTGGCTATACTGAAAACCCACTCAATAAATATATTAGTACTCAATAAATATATTAGTGCCCACGATTTGTGCAGTCGTAACTAGTAGGAACAAAACCCCGAATAAGCAATTAGAATAAAAATTAACCGCATACCATACAGGAGGTATACACAGAGTGCTTAATAATTTTAGTTGATAGGAACGTCTATAGATGTTATCAGATATTTTTACATCATATTCATTAGTCTATCTAGCTGGAAGGCGTCCTACACTACGCTTACCAAGACCTTGTCTCCACTCGAAAACACATTTACCCCACCGGTTGTCGGTTCTTCGACAGATGTGGCCAGCCCACTGCCACTTCAGCTTGCTAATCCTGGGTGCTATGTTTACGACTTTGGTTCTCTGTTGGATAAAATCGTTATGGATCCTCTCTTTCAGTGACTCTAAGCATAGCACGCTCCATACCTTGAGAGATTGTAAGATATTATTTTAAATTAATTTTAAATGTAGGTGGTGACGATGACTACTTGAATGGCGGTTTTAATCCTGGAAAACGCTGCGTGAATATGTGGGATGAAGGCTGCATTAACGGACAGTTGAATGGAGCAGGTAAGGCAGATCTATTTATCAATGGCATTAAATGGTTTTCGCTAAGAGACTACAATTAAAAAATGTTAATTCATTCATACTTAAAGGCCGCCTGGGTGTTTATAAAAGAAGTATTAAAAGAAAATGTTTCGATTGTACTAGTAATATACCTATACCCACATAAAAGGTTTGATATTGCAATGATCTATATAAAATAAACTCCATATCGTCCCGCCTGCTAATAATTGCTTTGGATGATTTTTATATACTCGTAAGAAGGTCCCTTCCAAATTCATGAATAAAAGGCACATGGTAGACATATGTCGTCCCATACAGGTCCGCTTTATGGCACTATTATCGCCAATTGTTTTTACACGGGTAGAAGAGTAGGTGAGATTTATTTTGTGCATAAAAAGAAATCGTTAATTTATCTCTGAATAATACGAATGCTTTTCTCACAACTTAATTAAATCTAAATTACTATAATCCATTTAAGCTTAGTAAGTATAAAGTACTTAAAAAAATAAGCACTGATGAATTAAAAAAAAAATCAGAACTTGTTTCAAAACTTGGTAATCATTGCACGTCTGCGTAATTTTGCGAACTGTAAATATATTATTGTGTAGGCCTCGGAAATTCAAATTATGTATTGAAATTGGCAGGAAATGACGACAATTACCTGAACGGTGGATTCAACCCGGGCAAACGCTGTGTAAACATGTGGGACGAAGGATGCATCAATGGCCAACTGAACGGCGCAGGTAAATCACATTTCCTGCTTCAAACTTCCGGGAAAAACAGCGGGAACTAGTTTCTATAGAAATAAAATTGGGGCATGTTTGAGCGAAATTTCTGGAAGTATAGCAATATGTCAGCATTTTGCACTTATACGAGTGTAGATCAAAAATTATCTAAATTTACCGTCATATACCTATCTATTATATATTATCTAATGAGCTATGTAAGATTAGAAAATGGAGTTAAATACATTCGTTTATTTTTACAAAGCTTGGGGTGCTTATAAAATCTTCAAGCACTCTAGTTTGAATATTATTAGAAAACATTTCATTTGTATTAGGTCTGAATAAATTACAGGCATACTTTTTTTTTATTGCTTTGAATGGTGAGACCTTAGAGTATTTATATATAGAGGGAGCGCTGTCATACATTCGCGATTTGAAAAACGTAGATATTTTCTTGTTCGTAATGTTGGTAGCGCTCCTATATTAGTAAAAATTGAATTAATTATTTGGCAATAAATTGCTGTAAATTCCTTTGACAGCCGAAATTATATTTAGCTATTATCCTTTTAAAACGAGTTTGAGTGAAATTAAATAGACCTACACTACTTATTTTAATTTTTTTTTTTTCAAATAATTTATGTATTTTGCACAACCTGTTCAAATATTAGCCAATAGGAGGGCAGAAAAAGGTGGCCCGGCACCACCATTTTTATCTACGTTTTTTAAGTACCAGCGCTCCCTCTATATATATATACTCTAAGGGTGAGACGAGCATGCCGTACGCCTGATGGTAAGCGATGCGACCGCTCATGAACAGTAGCAAAACCAAACAACACCTTGATTTACAAAGCAATGCTTGGCATTCCACTGCGCTCGCCATCCTGAGACACAAGCTGTTAAGTCTCAATATGTCCAGTAGTTACTCTGGCTACAATTTCCTTCAATCCGAAACACAACAGTGCATTTAAACTGCTGTTTGACGGGAGAAATAGACATTGCGGTGGTACCCACCCAGGCAGCCTCTCACATATGAGAGACCTACCACCAGTAAAATAAATAAGCCATTTGTTTACTAAAAAGCTAATATTGTTGTTTCAGGTAATGACGATAATTATTTGAATGGCGGTTTTAACCCAGGAAAACGGTCGCTGCACGACTTTATCAAAAAATTCCACAAGACCCACCCAAAAATTTTAATCTAACCGCAATGCACCGTCCTACATTTTCCGAATCCTTTTTATTTAAAATATTATTTATTTGCTAGTCTCATCACTGTTCAGCATTTAAATTAAAATAACTCTGCTAACTTATTTGTTTTTTATTAATCCTATTGGCTTGTTAGAAAATTTCTGTACCTATGATTTTATCTCAACTTATTGTACTACGGTACAATCGCATAGCTGAGATTTAGCGTTCGAATAAAGGGTGATGTGATGTGAACCTGATGGAACACACTATGCGAAACGTGTTCTGGTAGCATATCTGTCTTCCCCTTCTAGAAAAAAAGCGGGAGTTTATGTTTGTATGTAAATCTAGACGACATAAAATAATAGGTACCTATCTATTGTGTAATAACACAAATTGAAAAAGTATGAAGCTGAAGGACTATGACACTCCAACCAAGACTCTTGGACAGGTATCCCAGGGTGTTGACTTAGCCCTTAGGAGTGAAATTCAATAATTTGCCATGCGTTGTGCACCTTACTTACGAAAAAAGAATAACATAAACAGTTAAACCTAAATATACGATCACATAATTCCCCAACGCCATGCCAGTTAGCAAATAAAGAAAATATACGCGTCTTTTTGGTTTTGTGGCTATAGTTAGCCAATTGGATTCCAGGATAATACCTACTAATTTTGGAATAGAGATGAGTCATTTTATAAGATATCTGCTAGTCCGTGGGTGCAAATACGTTAGGATTCCCAAAGCAATAATCTAACTTTAGTTGTTCTTCTATCAGAAATATGTAATTTACGTACTCCAACATATAGTTTCTTTTTTTTCGTGTGGTTTATCGATTATTGGCGTAGATCGACAATAAAAGGCACTTATTAACACTTTCACTGTTTTAATTTCAATATAAGTACAACTTGTTGTTATTACCACAATAATTTGAACACGAATGAATGTCTTTATTTATTTATTTATTTATTTATTTAAATCTTTATTGTACACAAAAAAAAAATACAACATACAGAAACAAAAAAATATAAAAAGTACAAATGGCGGTCTTATCGCTTAAAGCAATGTCTTACAGACAACCATGGGATGGATTTAAAAGAAGGAAAAAGAGAGGGCAGTGTAAAATAAATAATTAAAAGTGAGGAAACTAGATAAAACTCATACTATCTATATATATAATCTAAACATAAAAATACACCAAAATAACATACATACATACATACATAATAAAAAGCATAAATACATACATATATAAGACAAACATATACATATATAAATATATAATAAATACAAATTTAAAATTAATTAGAAGTAGGAAATAATATTATCTACTAAAATCTGTTTATTTAGAGAGATAGAGGTAATGTTCTTTGATTTGCCTCTTGAATGAAGACAGCGATTGCGCCTGTCTCACCACAACAGGAAGCGCGTTCCACAATCGAACTGCTTTGACAGTAAACGACTTGTCCAATGTGTCTTTAACAATTTTTCATGCTTTAAATACATTTTGTGTGCATAAATTAGAATCTCCCACCATAGAAAATAAAAATAGTCAATTGACGGTGCAAAATAATAAATTGACAAATTTATCAATTGACCTGTTAAGAGCATTTATACCCTGCACGCGCTTTTTGTCTTAAAAACAGGACTTTTCAAATGAGTTAATAGCCACCAATAAACAATTTAAAGGAAAAATAATTATTACTAATTTTAGAAAAGGTTGTCATCTAGGGATTTTGGTGGAAAACATTATAGATTGATGGATAATTTGTGAGTACTATACGGATTACTGAACACAAGTTTCGTTATTTAAGCTTTAAATGGCAATTTAGAAGCTTAAGATATCCGAAACCACTAAATATAAGATGAAAATAAAAATATTATCAGACTAATAAGACCCTTATGGAGGGATTTTGCTGAGAAAAATAATCTTTTTGTGTTTAGTTCCCGAAAAATAAAAATTTAAACAATGCGAAATTATTCAGAAACTCTCGTCAAGATCATATTTTTTTTTACCAACTTATCGTACATAATTTTTTATAGCAATTGCATATTACAATAGAAGAACATCTTATCAATAAATTACCATTTTTATATTTCAAAAAAATTAGTTTTCATGTTTTCTACAAATATTTTAAAAACCACTATAAAACACGCTGTCCGACGTGGATCAAATCAGACCGCCGCAAGGCCTTCTAGAGGGAGGACGTATCGCTCGTCGCTCCGGCCTAGCTGCAGTCGATTATGCCGCGCGTAGTAAAAATAGCCACGCGCGGAATGCGATTACCACATCTTAGTACTTTGGTAGTAAAATATTTAATTATTTTTATTGCCTACAATGATTTTGTAGTGAGTATAAATTATGTTTCAGGTAATATAATGGGATGTAAATCCGAGGCTAAATTATGTATTGTAATATAAAATTAAATATATTTCGTAATTGTAAGGGGTTGTAAGGCCGCTAATACTATTTATGTGTTCGAACACGAAATGATCAATAAAACGTCCGTAGTGTATACTGATTGAACACTGATTTGAATGCAACTTAACAATGTAATAATAACGAAAATATGATTAGTATCCAAAATTTGTATTATTCTTTGCTTGCACAGTAATATTAGTCTACTTATAATGCAAATAAAATATTTTTATGATATTATATTACAGTTACATTTCAATTGAATATTTGAAGCCCACGGATCAAAGTTGTTTGAGCCGATTGTATAGCGAGCCGACGCGGCAGGTCTACGCACACAGCTTTGGTCGCTTACGTGTGCGTGAAATTAACGAAGAAATACCTATAGTTGACTTTGCGCGCAAGGTGTATACGCTCTTAAAATAATGCGAAGTTATTATAACATGAAATACTGAATAAATAGTTAACAGCTCGGCCATCCGACCATTTGCGAGTCCCCTCGCATTTTTTTATTATTATTATTTTTACATACATATACCAACAACATAGCATAACAAAATAAAAAGAAGAAAAAGAAATGATTTAAGAAATAAACATTGCAATGGATTTATACAGCAAAAATCATAACTACTTAAGACAATTCTATAAGTACTACTACTCCGGTAGATCCATGACCTTGACTACCATCGCAGAGCACTTCTATAGTGGCTGATCCATGACCTTGATCGCCATTCCTATCGTACTTCTATTAAGGGAGATCCATGACTTTGATCACCTTACAGAGTACACCTATACCGGCTGATCCATGACTTTAATCGCCAATCGTACCATTTCTCTATTCAGATCTATGACTTTGATCACTTTTTAGATTAAACTCATACTTTATCAACTCATGGTTGATCCTTGACTTTGATAGCCAATCCTTCAGTACCTTTAGCCAGGCAGATCCATGACCTTGATCACTTATAGATTTAATGTACCATTTACCTGTTCGACTTCGTGAACCACACACATATTTAATCACAGTCGTATGGTGAAAAATCATAATAAATTTAGACTGTACCACATAATCATATCCATCGCATAATCATTGCGACTCTTAGTTAATACTTTCTTCCTCTTCAGACTCTGTATCTAGTCCATCATTATCAGATAACATTGGTCGATTGAAAGTCAACCAAGGAAATATTTTATCGATTGACACAATGGATTCATAACGTCTACCCTTTCTGGTAACGGGAGTATCCTCAATTATAAATCGATCATTTGGTAACAATTTCTTGATACGAAATGGACCTTGGCATTTTGGTTCCAGTTTCTTCGATTGTCCCTCTATGCCTGTGATAGTTCGTATAACCCGAACTAGATCTCCTTCTTTAAAAATAACGTTTTTGTGTCTATGTTTATCAAATTTCTCTTTGTCCTTGTTTTGTTGGATTTTAATACGATCACTTGCATCAGCTCTTATTTGAGTGAGATTATCTGCAGCGGTATCTGGCGCCACATCCGAGAGTATTTCGTTAAATATACCCTGTGATGGATTAATAACATTGCAGCCGAATAATAATTCCGCGGGAGTCTTCTTCGTTGTCGCATTTATCGTGGTATTTATTCCTAATTGTATGTCTGGCAGGCGTTCGTCCCAACTGCCATTAGGTTTGTCATGATTGATGGCACCAAGTGCAGCCAGTATAGTTCGGTTAAACCGCTCCACTCGGCCATTTGCGCGAGGAGTAGCGACAGCATTATGTTGATACCGCTTGATTTAATAAATGACTTAAACATCTTACTAGTAAATGATGTGCCTTGATCTGTGATTAACCGGCTAGGTGTCCCAAAGTAACCAAAATGTTCCCTAAATACCTTAATAGTTGTATGTGATTTGGTATTGCGAACGGCAGCGAGGCTAATAAATTTGGTAAAAGCATCAATTATTACAAGTATATAAACATTACCTCGCTTTGTACGTATGAAAGGTCCCAAATGGTCAGCGTGCAAGGTATGAAATGGTTTGTCAACTTTCGGTATGGGGTGTAGTTGCCCAGCTTTAGCCCCGCCCGGTAATTTATGATGGGCACATTCCAAACAGGATGAGACATATTTTTTTATAAATCTGCGCATTTTGGGGAACCAATACATGGATTGAACACGAGCTAACGTCTTATCCACTCCAAAGTGACCAATATCATCATGGTTACTTTTTACAATTTGCCACCTGGCACCATTTGGAACGAGCCAACGTTCACTGTTGTCACCAGTTATACGGAATACTCTCCCATTTTTTAACTTATAGTTATTAAAAATGTCTACTACTTCCTTCGTTTTTGGATCACTTAAAATGCTAAAAATATTTTTAATTTGATCATCTGCCTGTTGTACTGTGA